>OZ012737.1:222127399-222727399 GCA_963859935.3 Lathyrus sativus | reverse complement strand
TTCACAGGCGGGCAATCTTCCCTCAACGGCAGACGATGAACAACCATATCGGTATCCAAACCCGGCATGTCCTCGTAGGACCAAGCAAATATATCGCTGTATTCGCGCAGCATCTCAATAAGCTCTTGCTTGACGTCAACCTGCAACGCGGCCCCTATACGGATATTCCTGACGCATTCTTCAGACCCTAAATTGACAATATCAATCTCTTCCTGGTGAGGCAGAATGACTCTCTCCTCTTGCTTCAACAACCGACTCAGCTCTTCTGATAAGTCACTATCCTCAACAATCTCCTCCTCAGCTTGGAAGATCGGATGCTCAAAGTCTAAACGAGTCATAGGAAGTCTTTGGTCGATGTCATCTGAAAATTCATGAATCCTGCGAGGGAAACGGTTAAGTGCTTCAAAATGATATACAAGCAAAATACATAACCACGCTGCCATTTTATTGAAAAATAAAAACAGAAAGAAAAGGATCACAACATTTGAATGTAAAAAACGTCGTCATTTATTGATCATGCAAACATACAGGTAAATAGTTAGGCCCTAAGACGAGGTCAACGATGCCCCGGGCAAGGCATGTGATCATACAATGATTGAAAACACAACGCATTACTGTTTGGTGACTTGGATGACGTCCTGGATGGACCAGTTGCATAGGCTTTGCCCCGGCGTGTTGGGTCGAATCCATGCGTCCATGTCGCAGTCGCTATCCACTTCCTCCGTATCAGACACGGCATTAATACTTTCAAAGCTAACCCCTCCGGGCGTGAACACCACAGGTCCCTTGTACTTAGGCGCACTCTGTGAGGGAGATGGGCGGTACCCCAAGCCATACCTATCTTGCTTCACTGGTATGTCCAGAACCTGCCCCCACTTCTGAGTCTCGCCTTGGCTTCTTTATATGAGGAGACGGCCACCTCTTGCCCTTCACTCTTCACCGGAGCTTCTTCTTTAACCTTCACCCCTTCGAACGCCTGACACAACGTTTCATGAATCTCTCCATCTACCTCCACGTATTTGAAGGAAGACAAATGACTGACTAGGATATCCTCTTCGCCACACACCGTCACAATACTCCCCTCAACCATATACTTCAGCTTCTGATGGAGCGTAGAAGTTACTGCCCCAGCGGCATGAATCCAAGGTCTCCCGATCAAACAACTATATGCAGGCTGGATGTCCATGATGTAAAACACTGTATCAAACACCTCCGGACCTACCTGGATGGGTAACGTTACTGACCCGAATACCGACCTCCTTGTTCCGTCAAAGGCCCTCACCACCAAATCACTAGGTGTGCACAACAACCCACGGGTATCCAATTTCAACAGGGCTTTCTTTGGTAACACATTCAACGAGGACCCAGTGTCCACCAGCACATGGGATAAAATAGTGCCCCGGCATTCGATAGAGATGTGCAAGGCATTATTGTGATCACGCCCTCTAGGCGTTAGGTCAAAATCCGTGAATCCCAAACCATGCCCAGCATTAACATGTGCGATAACTCCCTCCAGCTGATTGACTGAAATCTCTTGCGGCACGAAGGATGTCTCAAGTACCTTCAACAGGGCATTTCTATGCGCCTCAGAACATAACAACAGCGATAATATGGAGATCTTTGACGGGGTCTGCTGCAGGTGATCTACGATCTTGTAGTCACTTTTGCGAATCAATCTCATGAATTCTTCCACATCTTTGTTTGTCGGTTCTTTCTCCTTACTCCCCGAAGGTTCCCCCTCAACAACTTTGTTCTTACCCCTGGCGAGCCTCTCTGCTTCGACCTCAGGTGAAGTGAAAATTCTCCCGCTCCGGGTTATACCACCCGCTCCCACTATGTTATCTACGGATCCCGCTGGCGGATCATTCAAGTCAATCTTTTCCCCATTGCAATACACTTCAGCACCGTAGCTCCACGGGACTGCCTTTGTGCTCTCATAAGGGATTGGTTTAGCCTTGGTAATAGTAATGGTCGGCCTTTTCGATGATGCCGAAATCGTCACTGATTTGAACGGAATGGTGATCGTAGCAACCTCACTGTGCTCTTTTTCAGATTCTGTCTCAACAGACTTCTCTCGCTCCACAGACCTGTCAAACTGCAGGATTCCTTCATCAATCAAACCTTGAACTCCCCTTTTCAACTTCTCACAGCCCCCGGGTTGAACCAAACAGTCAGCACACTCTTCACTGCATCCGGGATAGACACCTCCTTTCAATAAGCGCTGCTTGACGTAACTCAAAGGGGTTTTCAGCTTGCTCACTTCCGAAACCAAGTCCAACTCATCATCTGTCAGGATTGCATTGGCCCCAGCCCCACCATGCTTGGGCATTGGCTGTTGCGTGATATTGGGACCGTCCTTCCCGAAGTTAATAGCCGTACTATCAAGCAAATCCTGTACTTTATGCTTGAAAGCTAGGCAATTTTCAATATTGTGCCCTGGTGCACCCGAATGGAAGTCACAATGCTCATTAGTATCATACCCGACTGGTGGCTGGCCGGTTGGTGGTGCTAAGGTCCTCTTTTCGACTAGTTGCAATTTCAACAAAGCTTGAAGAAGTTCTGCATATGATATCGGCGGTACCTCGAATACTCTCCTCGGTCGCGGGTTCTGAAATCTGCGATGATTATTGTTTGGCTGCTGCTGAGCCTGCTGCTGTGGTTGTTGTCTCTGCTGCTGAGAAGGCCCTGGAATGGTTACACTTGCAACCTACGACTGCTGATGCCAGTTCTGACCTCTATTTCTCCGTCGAGCATTGTATACAGCGTTGGTATCACCCTGCCTTTTGCCACCAAACGTCTTCTTATTACCTCCTGCGGAACTGGACTCACCCGCTTGAATTTTACCAATCTTCACTCCGTTTTCAATGCGCTCCCCCATCAAGATCAACTCAGAGAAGGTACTCATCGAAAAATTGAGCAACCGGTCATAGTACATTCCAGAGAAAGTTCCTATGAACATATCCATCATTTCGCGCTCCACCATCGGAGGGTGCACCCTAGCAGCCAGATCTCGCCATCTCTGGGCGTATTCCTTAAAGCTCTCGCTAGACTTTTGAGACATGCTCTGCATCTGGACTCGGTTAGGGGCGAGATCACTATTATATTGATAATGTCGAACAAAAGCCTCTGCCAGCTCTTTCCAACTCCTGATCTGAGTAGGTTCCAAGCTCATGTACCACTCCAGCGATGGCACTGACAGGCTATCCTGGAAGAAGTGCATCAGCATCTTTTCATCCTCAGAATACGCGGACATACGCCTGTAAAACGCGCGCACATGCACCCTAGGGCATGTATCCCCTTTGTAATTATCAAATGACGGCGCTTTGAATTTCAGCGGGACCCTCAGCCCTGGGACCAGCCCCATATTTGACATATCCAGCCCAAGAGCATTCTGGCTGGCTAATCCGTTCACTTTCTCTTATAGCAATCTCATCCGATGGTTGTCATCCCTAGCTCTTTCATAACCCTCATTCTGACCAGAGAACACATCCTCCTGACGATCCTCCCAACGAGGTACTGCATCGTATCCAACATATTCCGCCTCACGGCCCGGACCCGTTTGGAAGTACCTGGGGTCGTACCTCAGATTGCCCATCTCTTGAGCGTTGTACGCACCAGTTCCATATCCAAGATAACCATAACCATAGTCACCAAACCCAGCCTTGGTGCCAGCAATGTTGCCATACCCCATGTTCACACCATTGAAGCCCTGGTTACCATTATTACCATTCATTCCGACATTCTCAGTGCCCCCATTGAAACCCTGGTTAACATTACCCACAAATACTCCAGCAGTATCTGCATTGGCATTCATATTACCGGCGTTCCCACCTCCGCCTGCAGGACCAGTTTCTCCAGCATTCAAACCGGTTACGGGAATAGCATCAGCACTTTGACGATTCTCTATTCGGGGAGAAGCAGCAATATTTTCACCATGCGGTGTCCCGTTGTTTTCAGCCCGTGCGACCAACGGTTGAACCAGAGTCTGCAGCTGCTCTTGTCCTTTGGCGATGGTCTCCATGGTTTGCATGAGCATGGCCATCATGTCACGCATTTCTTGCATTTCATTCTGCATGTTGTCCATGATCTTCTTGTGATTAGTTCTGGTAGAGTAACAGTGGACCCGTTGTTCTGCAATCCTGAAAATACCTGGATATATGGATGAAGAATGATAAGGAACATGGATCACAAACCTGTAATGCAATGTGATTTATGCAAACAACAATGCAAAAATGCTAACGTGCATGTGTGCGTTGGGGATATTTCCCCTCCAATTCCAGTGTCAAGGTAGCAAGACAAGAGAAACCATAAAGACAATATTTAGAAAAACCCTCATATATTTATTGGAATAACAGTCTCGTCAAGGCGTTACACAACTATGTTCCATACAACTGATATGATAAAGGAGTATCCCAACCAACATGTCTGGCGGTGATCTCAACATATAGAGTACAAGAAAGAAATCACGTGCGGGTACGATCGCGGAAATCCTCGAACAGCTTCTTCGTCTCTGGGTGATCCGGTCAATAAATCAAGCCTTCTATCAACTGATCCCTTTTCTTGACCGTTCCTTGGATATCTCTGACAAAATCTTCCCAAGCCTTATTCTGGGCACCAACCTCAGGTTTGGGCCTCTTGGTGTCTGCTCTGCGCTGACAATCTTCCAGATTCTTCATGGCATCAATCAGTTTGTGTTCGGCCTCGTATCGACGGAATGCTTCTTCTTCAAGCTCTTCAGTCTTCACTTTAACCTGTTCTCCCAACTGAGCAACTTGTATCTTTAGCTCTTCTTCCCGTTCTTTGCGTTTGGCCATAGTAAGGTCCCAATGCTCTCTGAACTTAGCTAACTTCGTGTAGGCCCTTTCCAGCTCTTGTTTCTTAGTAGCCAATACACTGCTAACTGAGTCTACATCTAACTCCAGACGCTTCTTGGTTTCAGTCAGCTCCAATAAAGCAGTCTTCAGATGTTTCAAAGTTTCAACCTGTTGCTTGGAAGAATATCCTGTTTCAATCTTTTCATGACGAAGCTGGGCGTTCTCTTTTTCTAAAGCTTCTTTAGCCTTTGCTAACTCTTCTTTCTCTGCCATCAGCTGCTTGTATACCTGTATGTCTATAGTGGTGGGCTCCTCCACCGGAGAAGGATACAATGGCTGAACTGCAGGATAAGGCATAAGGAATTTCGTAGCTCGTTCACGAATCCATTCCACATACGGACCAAGAACTCGAGTACCCCCTTTGCTAAATGAAGACTTTCCTCTCTTATGCAGGTTCTTCCATGCTTTCTCAAGCTTGATTAACATCTCTTCCTCTATTGCCCCAGTAAGATACAGAGATTCCTGTATCTCCTCGGGCTTCGGCGCTTCCTGAGGTGCATATCCAAACTGCCTGATTAATAAGGAAGGGTTGTAATTGACACACCCTCTCCTTCCTATCAAAGGAACATTAGGGAATCCTTCGCATCTGTATATGACCTCAACTCCTAACACCTCCTCATTAACCCACACCACATTCTCAGAAGTCAACCCCATCAAGCGCTCAGGCCATCCTAAAGAATCAATAGAAGTGACGAAAGGCCCTGACTTCGGCATATGACTAGTAAACCACCTGCACAGTAGAGGTACACAGCAAGAGACATTCTTTCCTCGCCGTTTTTCATTTTTGTAGTGAGTGGAATGGTGAATATCTCCCAGCAAGGTAGGAACTGGGTTCTTTGCAGCCAGAATATAGAAAGCATCCGCATCAACAAAATCAGGTTGGTTTGGAAACAATACAATGCCATAAACACACACAGCAAGGATGGCATCAAAAACAACCCAGCCTCCCTTCTTAGCATACTCCCGAGCCTTCTCTACCAAAACACCCAATGGAACTCCCCATACATCTCCTTTCCTAATCATCTTCCCTGTCAGCTCAAACTCTCCTAAGTACAGAATAGCAGAAAGCTTAGCCAGATTAGGCTTAGCGTCCGTGTGATAGAAAGGCATCTGCTCGCGAATCGGTATATCCAAGAGTGCAGAATACTCCTCCAGGGTAGGAGCCAAGACAAAGTCAGGAAATACGAAACACCTGAGCTCAGCATCATAAAACTGCAACAGGGTGTAAATGCCACTGATCTCATAAGCCGAGGGCTGGTAAACACAAGTCAGGATCCTCCCATATGTCTTCCTGAAATCTCCCATCACTTTCTTCCCTGCAATGGTAATTAACTCTGACAACAGACTGATATCTGGAGACGAGAATCTGTAGGGTAACACTCTCTTCATGGCTTCCATGTCTGCTAGGAAACAACCACCGGAACTGGGAGGGAAAATATGTACCTGCAATACACACACGTTAGTTGGATGCAAATGGTAATGCAATAATGCAATATGATAAATGATGCAATCAATGAACACAGAGGCCATGCTGTAGTCTGAAGAGGAACATCTCTGTGATATCAAGAACAGAAAACCACCACAGTCACTAGAACCTCATGACACTGACTATCATCCGACACCCAAAATACCAATACCCTGGTAAGAAATCCATCTGAACCTCTGTCTCTGACGAGAAAACCATCTGATAATAGTATCACCCTCAGACGAGAAATCCATCTGATCCAAACAACACACCTGTTAACGAGCCAAGAAAACCATCTGATAATACTGAATCACGGTTTCTGAAGGCCAGTTTTCCTGCAATAACCCAATCCCTCTCACAGGTATGGACCTAATCAACGGACAAAGGTACGACATCCTATGCGGTCATCAGCGTCACAAACTTTCATGAGTGACGATACGATTCCCAGAAGGAGTGGCATCATCACGTCATGAAGAGGCCTCACTTAGCTGACTTCCAATTGATCGGTCCCCAGAGTCGACAATCCTCACGTCTGGACTCCCCTCAGATCCTCAGGATCGGAAAGGAGCACCTCAGAGAGAACCTCGTCTGAGCGCAGATTTTGTAGGGAACTGTGTCTGCTCAGCAAACAGGTTCGTCTACTACTCTCCACAACTATGTCTAGGTGCATACTCAAGCCCAGGTCCGACTTCTCACTCATAGTAACCTCCCTCTCCCACAACAATAATCACAATAATATAGTGCTGATAGTAAATGCGGGAAGGTAAAGGTACGAAAAAGTAAAGCACATATGTACAACACCCAACAGATGAACACCCAAGCGCTAGGATTGACTCGCGTAGGGGATGGGAAACGGTCCCAGCATAAGGGATGGGAAAAGTCCCTAGATGCTACATCATCCCCAGCAGAGTCGCCAGTTGTCGCTACTGCGAAAATCGGCGCCGGCTTGACAGAAGAGTCGCCACCTTTCGTTATTTATCCCTTAGAGCGGGAAAGGAAACGATCGGAAAAACCTGACGAAAAAAAGGTAAGACAAGGTCATCGCGACCATTGTCTGGGTTCGGGAGTCGGTTACGCAAGGGGAAGGTATTATCACCCCTCACGTCCGTCGTACTCGACGGGATCCACGCTTGGTGTTTATAAGGAAAAGGGTGTGTTTATCTATCTACGCTAGTGGTCAGTCTGAAAAGGAAAGAAAATGACAGGACTCGACAGAACATACGCTGTTTTGGGCCTACGTACTCCCTCGTGCAATGGGAAAGTCAGAGTCAACGTAGTTCGACTACCTACATCTAGACGGGGGGAAGGTTGCTCGCCAGGACGTCGCGTCCTGTGCCTACGTACTTCCACACGGCATGGAAGATCAGAGCAAACGTAGTTCGAGCTACGCACGACACAAGCTGTTCAAGTGTTTTTTATTGGGAAAATGCACCTTAACCAAGGGTTTTCACAGTCCAAGAGGACAAAAGGTTTTGATGTTTGTTCAAATATTTTGACGGAAGAAATGAATTCACTTTTGTTTTATCCCTTATTAAGTGTTTTTCTGTTGTTTTGAGAAAGGAAAGAGACACCCTAAAACTATGGTTGAAAAGGGGAATCTACCTAATGTTATCATGCCTGGTTAACCAACCTAATGTCTATCATAACTCCTCCACAGCAGAGAAGTTAGAGCTCCTAAGGGATCATGGCAAAAGCACTAAACAGCAAACAGGAAACACTGCAAAGTAAAGAAATACTGGAAATATGCATGAATGCAACAACCAAACAAGCAAGGCACAAAGGCCACACAACACAGAGGCAAGGGAGCTCAGCTCTACCAAATACCAACAAGCAAAGCCACTCAATAACAATCAAGCAGAAGGAGAACCACCTCAACTTCTCATGCACACAAGCAGGCTTATTTCTAAGATGCACCTATCTCAGAAATATCTATATGAACCCCTAAGTCTAATGCAGCACAGCACCACACAAGTCAATCAACACAAAGAGAAGGCTAACCAGCCTGGCAAACTCCTATCCAAAAGCAAGAAACTAACCCTGAGCAAGACCCTAAACAACCCTAAAACAAAACCCTAATCTGCCCTAAGCAAAACCCTAAGCAAAACCCTAAAGGGAGAAATCAATCCCATTCTTCAAGCTTCAAGACATGTTTACCAAAGAAAGGGAACTAAGTAGACAGACCCATAGTGCCTTCTTCAGGAAAGTACTAGGAGGCTTCTACTTAGGAATCATATCCCATGTGGCTCAACAACTGTGAACGGTTTACATTCCTCCTCAGGAGAAACTAAACTCACATGAAGGCTCCAACATCATTGGATACTTAAGAAAGCCTAGATGAACTACAGGAACTAAGTGAACAGACCCATAGTGCCTTCCTCTGGAAAATACTAGGGGGCTTCCACTTAGGAATCATATCCCATGTGGCTCAACAACTGTGAACGGTTTACATTCCTCCTCAGGAGAAACTAAACTCACATTAAGGCTCCAACATCATTGGATACTTAAGAAAGCCTAGATGAACTACAGGAACTAAGTGAACAGACCCATAGTGCCTTCCTCTGGAAAATACTAGGGGGCTTCCACTTAGGAATCATATCCCATGTGGCTCAACAACTGTGAATGGTTTACATTCCTCCTCAGGAGCAACTAAACTCACATGAAGGCTCCAACATCATTGGATACTTAAGAAAGAGGCGAGAAGAAAGAATGAAAGACATCCATAGTGCCTTCCTCAGGAAAGTACCATGAATTTGCCTCAACTTCAGGATCTCAAACCCCACAGAAAGAGAGCAAGCTCCTAGACTAGGTCTTCAATCCATGCATCCTTCTTCGAGAAGAAACCACAGACCCTCAAACCAAAGGAAACTATCTCTAAAGTTCAACCACAGTTGAACTTCAAAGTCAGAAGCCCTCAAGACTTCTCCTATTCTCAAGCTCAAGCAAAAATAGCAAAACAACTTCTAAAAATCCACCAAAAATCTAGGGGAGACCTACATGTCTCTATGATCCCAAGATCAAATCTCAAAGCCTAAGTCAACTTCTAAGGCTACTAAACAATCCCTAACATGTGAATGGTTAAGGTTTAACCAGCAAGTTATGAGGTCTCTACTCTCTAACCCTAAAACGACATCAATCAATTTCTAAAAAATCCACAAAAATCCTATGGGGAGCATGCATCAGTCTAGTATAACATACTAAAAAAGAAAAGCAAGATTCAATACCAAGTGAGAGGACTAAAATCAACAAGGCAGACACATCACAAAATACAATTCAATATCCAAAAAAATGCAATTAAACTAAAAATGCATGATTAAACTAATATTTTGGTTCAATAAAATCCTAGATCTAATTATGAATCTATAGGAAAAAGAAGGGAATTAATTGGATCAATCTACTATTTTTTATGAATTTTCTCTAACATGAACAAAAATGATAAAAATAAAAGGAATTAAAAGAAATTAAACAAGGAGGCATGCTGAATAGCAATAATTTCAGTTCAGTTCCAGCTTTGGGCCTATCCTGGGGGTGCAGATAGCCAATGTCATTAAGCCCATTCCCAAAATCAATCAGTTTTTCACAGCCCAGGGGGGGGGGGGCAACGAGTAAACAAAGGGGTGGTCATAGTAATCCTATCGTGTTGGGCCTAAACCAAGTCCAACCCTAACCCGAAACCATCAAACAAAACCACCCTCTCTCAGCAAAACGTCTAATGTTCATTAACCCAAACCCTAACGCCGTTCTCTTCTCTAACCTCTCTCTCAGACTCTCTCAAAACCTCTCTGAAACATCCCAAACCCTAACGCCTCTTGAACAAAACCTAGCCCAAAATCAACTATCAAACACGAAACAAACTTCATCTAACACTCTCGGTTCCACATCACTCTCACAGTTCCTGATCTACACACATCAACAAGGATCTAGCTAGCCCTAGCTGCAAACAATTAAACGAGTCGAGAAGGGAATGAACAAACCTGGAGATACGATGAAGGCTACGACGCTTCTGGATCCACTGACGAAATGTGAAGGAGAAACCGTTAAGGATCTTGAAGAACGATCTTGACCGTTGAAGGTTTAGCTGACGACCTTGAAGATCTTCAACGTTGAACCCTTCTGGGAAACTGAAGAATATTGGAGATTCGTCGAAGGTGGAAGGAGATCCAGGAAGCTCTTTCTGAAAACTTTGAAGATTCTGAAGGAATCGCCGAAAATCTTGAAGATCTTGGAGATCTGGGCGAACACAGTGCTCCTGATGAACATGCAAGATGAAGATCTTGGACCGAGAAATGGAGAACACCTCAGCAATTTCTGGAAAAAAAGCAACGATGAAGATCTTGATCTTGATTTCCTTGGAGAAGATGTATGAAGGTCCTGAGGATCTTTTCGACAATGGTAGGAGTTTTCCGGTGACGTCCTGGATGAAGGTAGACGATGAAAAACGAGTGACTGGATGAATCTCTGGCAAATTTGCAGTTTCCGGCGAAACTAATGAAGTCCGGCGACGGTTGCGGTGGCAGAGGGTGGTCCGGTGGGCGGTTGCATGGCCGGCGATGGAAAGGAGTGAGTGGGATCCAGGTTTCACGGAGAAGGTTGAGAGCTGGACGCGTGTGAAAGGGGAGCCGGGAGAAGAAGACGCGTGGCAAGTGTGCTGGCGCAGAGAGAAAGTGGAGAAGAAACGTGGCAAGGTGTGGGGGAAGAGAGAGAAGACGTAGGTGGCGTTGTATTTATAGGACACGTGGAAATGGATTTTGGATAATGAGAACTGAACTGGGCCTCCAAAGGCCACTTCTGGGCCCACGAAAAACCCTCAAGAAAATGAAAGAAAAACTGATTGGATTAACAAAACGGATTAACGGCTAAATGACTGGATTAACTGCTAATGAATTAAAATCTGAATGGAATTAATGTGGATTAAATGGATTAATGGATTAATGAATGACCTAACGACTGATTAATGCCTAAACGAATTAAAAGCAATAGACTACAATCAAAAACTCTTAATGACTATTAACCTGTATTGATTAATGAATTATAGATTCTAATTAAACTCTAACAATATGCTAATCAACCTAATATTCTAAAAAACAGAAAAAACTATTAATATCTAATTATATTCTAACAGATTTAAAACCTATTAAATTCTAGAAATACCTATTATCTATTAAAAAGAAATATATTCTAAAAACTATTATATTCTATAAATAAAATCTATTAAAACTATTTAAAATCTAATATATTCTAGACATGACACAAACCTATTAAAAATATTAAAAGAATCTAATTAACTTCTACTTAAAAAGAACTACATTATTCCTATATTAAAAAGACTTATCTAAAATCCATATTAACACCATTTTACTAAAATGCTAATAAAACCCACTAAATGCCTAGCAAGTCCCGTAAAAGTCTAAACATGCCATTACAAAGCAAATAACCCAAACAAGGAGCGCGAGACCAGACAGGACAAAATGGTGAACCCCAAACACCACAGTATCCTCAAAAGCCACAGTAAGCTGAAAATGCCGAGAGACGCACAATTTCCCGAAAATGAAACCCTGATTGTTTGGACTGATCTGAAACGTCCAAGGGGTGAAAACCAAGCTGTAATTCTGATATCATCTGCCTGTTAAAAAATGCAATGCATGTGGTATGCAAATGCGAATGCAAAAATGAGCCGAAACGTAAATCAGGAGCGGGAACCGGTTGGTCAAATTTTGGGGTGCAACACTCCACAGCAGCAACAACAACTGAATCAACAGGGATACATGAAGTATCAGAATCGGGCACCTTTGGCAAACCGTCACTTCGAGACACCGCCAATGTCGTACGCGCAACTCTTGCAGACTTTGCTTCAGCTACAGTTGATCCAGAAGAGGACGCTGGCTCCCTTGACAGGGGCACCTCCGTAAGGGTATGACGCAAATGCCACTTGTGAGTTCCACTCAGGGGCACCAGGCCACACAATAGAGAACTGCAAAGCCTTCAAGCATAAGGTGCAGGACATGGTAGATGCCAAGATCATCAACTTCTCCGATAATGTGCCTAATGTCACGAAGAATCCTATGCCGAATCATAGGGGAGGTGGTGTGAACGCCATTATCGAGGACGAGAGTTCGGATTTGTTGACTGACGTCAGAGACCTGAAGACGCCGCTTAGCTTCGTTAAAGCTAAGTTGCTGAAAAGAGGGTTCTTTCCAGGTTGCGGAGAGCTATGTATGGACTGTGCCACACGTTCTGATGGATGTGAACAGTTGGTAGAAGGAATTCAAAGTCTGATGACTGAAGGGATTCTGCAGTTTAGCCGGAGGGCTGAAAGTGGATCAGGAGAGGTAGTGATGAAGCAAGCCGATGAAGTCGCCACCATCACCATCCCTCGCCGGCCGATAACCATTTCTGCGCCCAGACCGCCCACAATCACTATTACCAAAGCTGGGCCGATACCGTTCGAAAGCACTAATGTTGTCCCATGGCATTATGGGGCTGAAGTCTACTGCAACAGACAGAAGTTGGAGCTAGAACCGTTTGGGACGACTGTGGAGAACCTTGCGGGAATCAGTGGCATTACTCGCAGCGGAAGAGTGTTTGCACCACCAGAGGTCGTGGCGGATAAAGCGGTCAGAGTTGATGCGACCGATAAAGGCAAAAGTAAAGTCGTTGAAGAGGTCCCGTGTGGGGTAGAAAAAGACTTGCTTGTTAAAGATGCCGAGGAGTTTATGCGGTTAATTAAAAAGCGTGACTACAAGATTGTAGATCATCTCCATCAGACGCCCTCGAAGATTTCCATCCTGAACTTGTTGCTGTGTTCTGAAGCACACCGCAACGCGCTGCTGAAGGTGTTGAACGCCGCATATGTACCGCAAGAAATATCGGTAAATCAGCTAGAGGAAGTCGTAGCCCACGTAAATGCTGGAAATGGGCTAGGTTTCACAGACCTAGAGCTGACGCCAAAAGGAAGGAATCACAATAGCGCTCTGCACATCTCGATAGAGTGTAGGGGCACGATTATGTCACACGTGTTGGTGGACACGGGTTCGTCACTTAATGTTCTTCCGAAGAAGGCATTAATGAAGTTGGATACTCGTGGAGTGATTTGCACACCCAGTGATCTGGTTGTGAAGGCGTTCGATGGGACTAAACGCCACGTTTTCGGGGAAGTGACCCTGCCGATCCAAGTCGGGCCGGAAACGTTCGACGCGGTCTTTTATATTATGGACATCATGCCTGCCTACAGTTGTCTCTTGGGCCGGCTGTGGATCCATGCTGCTGGTGCCGTGACCTCCACTTTGCACCAAAAGCTCAAATATGCTGTTGGAGGTAGCATCGTAACCGTGTGTGGCGAGGAAGACATAATGGTGAGCCATTTATCGTCCTTCAAGTATGTGGAGATGGATGGCGAAATCCATGAGACTCTATGCCAAGCGTTCGAAGCTGTCAAAGTGAAGGACGTAGCTCCTGTAGTCACTGAAAAGCCAGAGATGACTCTCTCCTCGTTCAAGGAAGCTTGGGCCGCTGTCCAAGCCGGACCTACCCCAGGCTGGGGGCGAATTTTGGAGATACCTAACAAGCAAGATAAGTTTGGGTTGGGATATTCTCCTGGAGCTGAAGCTTCTTCTTCTTCTAGCAGTGCGTTTCGAGGTAAAGGGCCGATCCAATTTACCAGTGGCGGGGTGATTTTCGAAAGCATCAACACGGTGTCTGAAGACAGCGGAGATAGCGACTGTGACCTCGACTCTTGGATCCAGCCAAGCAAGCCAGGCGAGGGCCTCAACAATTGGTCCGTCAAGGATATCATCCAGATGACAAGCGAAGAGTAATGATTTACTTTTTCCAATCATTGTACAACCCTATGTCCTACCCGGGGCATAGTGGTTTTATTGTCAGGGCCTTGTTGGATTATGTACATGCATTTTGTTAATAAATCAAAGGCGTTTTCTTCGTATTCAAATATTGTGATCTCTGTTATTCCTGTTTTATATTTGTTTTGAAAAACATTAAAATGGCAATGGGGTTTGTGCTAACCTGCACATCCTTGTTTTAAACTTAACCCTTGTTATTGCAGGATCCACATAACAGATGACATCGACTCTGGACCTTCTATGGCTCACTTCGACTTCGATTGCCCGATCTATCAAGCCGAAGAAGAGATTGATGAGGACGAAGACCTTCCTGAAGAGTTGGCCTGCTTGTTGAAACAAGAGGAGAAAGTTATTCTGCCTCATGAAGAGGAAATCGAGATCGTGAATCTGGGTTCTGAAGAACTCGTCAGAAATGTCAGGATAGGGGCTGCATTGCAGAGTGATGTCAAGCAGAGATTGGTCGAAATGCTGAGAGAGTATAGTGACGTCTTTGCTTGGTCGTACGAAGATATGCCCGGACTTGACACTGACATCGTGGTCCACCACTTGCCGCATCGAGAAGACTGTCCTCCCGTTAAGCAGAAGCTTAGGAGGACGAGACCAGATATGGCCGTTAAGATCAAAGAAGAAGTGCAGAAACAGCTTGATGCTGGCTTCTTAGCAGTCACTACTTACCCTCCGTGGGTCGCCAACATAGTGCCTGTACCGAAGAAGGACGATAAGGTACGCATGTGCGTCGATTATCGGGATTTGAATAGGGCGAGCCCTAAAGACGATTTCCCGCTGCCTCATATCGATGTGTTGGTCGACAACACAACCCAGTTCTCCGTGTTTTCGTTCATGGATGGCTTCTCCGGTTACAATCAGATCAAGATGGCGCCGGAGGACATGGAGAAAACGACGTTTATCACTCCCTGGGGAACATTTTGCTACAAGGTAATGCCTATCGGTCTGAAGAACGCAGGGGCCACTTACCAACGAGCAATGGTAACTTTGTTTCATGACATGATTCATCACGAGATTGAAGTCTATGTTGATGACATGATTGCGAAGTCCCAGACGGAGGAGGGACATCTGGTCAATTTGCTGAAGCTTTTTGAGAGGCTTAGGAAGTTCAGGTTAAGGCTGAATCCTAACAAGTGTACTTTCGGAGTACGGTCCGGAAAGTTACTGGGGTTTATCGTGAGCGAAAGAGGCATCGAGGTTGATCCTGCGAAGATTAAAGCGATACAAGAAATGCCAGTGCCAAAAACAGAAAAAGAAGTTCGTGGTTTCCTGGGCCGAATAAACTACATTGCAAGGTTTATCTCTCAGCTCACGGCCACGTGTGAACCGATGTTCAAGCTTTTAAAGAAAGATCAGGCGATTACCTGGAATGAGGATTACCAGAAGGCATTCGATAAGATAAAGCAGTATCTTCAGGAACCTCCAATCTTGATACCCCCAGTGGCTGGACGGCCACTAATCATGTACTCGATGCTGGAGAAAACGTGTTATGCATTAGCCTGGGCTGCCAAACGTTTATGAAAGTACATGCTCAATCACACCACCATGCTAATTTCGAAGGTGGATCCAATCAAGTACGTCTTCGAGAAGCAGGCTCTTTCGGGCAGGATTGCCAGATGGAAAATGGTGTTGACGGAATATGATATTCAGTACGTGTCCCAGAAGGCCATCAAGGGAAGCGTATTGTCTGATTACCTTGCCGAACATCCGATCGAAGATTACCAGCCGATGAAATTTGAATTCCCTGATGAGGATATCATGTTTCTCAAAGCGAAAGATTGCGATGAACCGTTGCCCGACGAGGGGCCAGACAGGAAATCCCAGTGGAAGTTGATATTCGATGGGGCGGTTAATTCCTATGGAAGTGGCATAAGGGCGATCATCACGACTCCCCATGGATCCCACATCCCGTTCACTGCGAGACTGACGTTTCCAGTCACCAATAATGAAGCGGAGTACGAAGCATGCATCATGGGTCTAGAAGAGGCAATTGATTTGAGAATCAAGAATCTAGACGTATATGGTGACTCGGCGCTTGTGATCAACCAGATTAAAGGGGAGTGGGAGACTCGTCAATCGAATTTGGTGCCGTACATGAACTATGCCAGAAGGCTACTTCCGTTCTTTGATCGAGTGGAACTCCATCATGTGCCCAGAGCAGAAAACCAGATGGCTGATGCCTTAGCCACGTTGGCTTCAATGTATAAAGTCAATTTTTGGAATGAAGCTCCAAGAATTGTCCTTTCTCGTCTTGATAGACCTGCATTTGTCTTTGCGATCGAGGAAGCCGCCAACGGCAAGCCATGGTTCCATGACATCCAGACTTTCCTTATGACTAAGGAGTATCCTGCGGGAGCGTCAACCCAGGATAAGAAGACTCTGAGGAGGTTGTCTGGAAATTTCTATCTCAATCCTGATGGAGTTTTGTATAAGAGAAATCACGATCTCGTGCTACTCAGATGTGTGGACGAGAAAGAAGCGAGTATGCTCATGGAAGAAGTCCATGAAGGCACATTTGGTACGCACGCCGGCGGGCATGCTATGACGAGAAAGATCCTGAGAGCAGGATATTACTGGCTGACGATGGAATCAGACTGCTTTAAATTCGCGAAGAGATGTCATAAATGCCAGATTTATGCTGATAAAGTTCATGTGCCGCCGTGCCCGTTGAATGTCATGTCCTCCCCGTGGCCGTTCTCTATGTGGGGCATCGACATGATAGGCAAGATCGAGCCCACTGCATCTAACGGTCATCGCTTCATTCTAGTAGCTATCGACTACTTCACCAAGTGGGTGGAGGCAGCCTCATATGCTAATGTGACCAAGCAGGTGGTGGCTAAATTCATAAAGAGGGACATCATCTGTCGTTACGGAATTCCCGAGCGCATCATTACTGATAATGGTTCGAATCTGAATAACAAGATGATGAAGGAGCTGTGCCAGAGTTTCAAGATTGAACACCACAACTCATCTCCTTACCGGCCGAAGATGAATGGCGCCGTTGAAGCGGCCAATAAGAACATAAAGAAGATTGTTCAGAAGATGGTTGTGACCTACAAAGATTGGCATGAGATGCTGCCATTTGCACTGCACGGTTATCGTACGACGGTGTGTACGTCGACCGGGGCAACTCCTTTCTCCTTGGTGTACGGTATGGAAGCTGTCCTACCGTTAGAAGTGGAGATCCCTTCTTTACGAGTTTTGGTTGATGTGAAACTCGACGAGGCAGAATGGATTACGAACCGACTGAACCAACTCAGCCTGATGGACGAGAAGAGGTTAGCATCGATTGCGCATGGTCGTTTATACCAAATTCGAATGAAGAAAGCTTATGATAAGAAGGTGCGTCCTAGAAGCTTTCAGACGGGTGACCTCGTCCTGAAGAAGATTCTTCCTCCACACTCCGATCACCGGGGCAAGTGGACTCCGAATTACGAAGGTCCTTACGTCGTCAGCAAGGTCTTCTCGGGAGGAGCTTTGTTGTTATCCACGATAGATGGTGAAGATTTTGCATCCCCGGTGAACGCGGACGCAGTTAAAAAATACTTTGCTTGAAAGCGACCCGCTGGACAGTAAAAAGAGAGTCCAGGCAAAAATGGGGCATCCCGGCGAACCATAAAAAAGGAAAAAGGTTCGGGCAAAAATTAGGGATATAAATTGAAAAAATGTACACCCGCAAAGTCGAAAACCCGGATGGGCGACTTTGGCAAAAAAGGGTATCCCGGTGAACTGAAAACCCGCAAAGGGCGGTTCACGCAAAAGTTAGGGATATGAAAAAGCAAATGACTGCGTTCCGCGTGTGGACTTTCTTTGTTTAGTGGTTTGGAAGACCTGAGGGCCGTTTATCTGAATCAATCTCTTCTGAAGCTGAAGCGTCGGAGAAGTATCGAAGTCGAGTGGGTCATACAGGGATCAACTCATGGTGTTCGTCTACGCCTCGTTGCCGACATTTGTATATACTGATGTATATTTATGTTTTATTTTTGCGCGGCTTCCTCATTCCAGGAGCTTGCATCTGTTGTAAAACATTTTTACCCATTCAGGGGTTCGTTATCAATAAAATTTATACTATTCAGCAATTCTGTTTGCCTGTTTAGCATTTATCTGTTTTGTTTGCGAAAAAGAACGCCGATGTTTTTGATAAAATGCGCATACATAAACTTACTGGCCTAGGCCACTGATTGTTGAAACAATGAATTACTTGAACATTGTCACAAGATGATAACCTTGATAGGTCCCTTTGAGAAGGGTATCTTGTCTGTTTGTTTGTGTTGTTACAGGTGTAGCTTATTCCAGACAGAGCACCGTGCGTATCCCCAAACAGGATGATTCCTCCTTCTCCAGCAGAGTTCAGTAGCCTCTCTCCGCAGAGTCTGAGCCCGAGATCGTGAGCATTGATATGTCTCCCCAGGCAGAGAAGATTCTCTCCCCCAATCAGACGCATCCTGAAGGAACGTCATCTCCTCAGCTGAGCCATACACTGAAGTGTGTAGTAGTGTATAGTGCCAGACTGAAGTCTCCAGGAGAAATGAGATTCCCCACAGAGTCATACTCTCCCCAGCAAGCAGAATGATTTCTCCTTCCTCAGCCGAGTTTGCAGACCCCCAAGAGAGCCGAATCCTTGGAAGCTGCTCAGACCATGATTGGTTTTCCCCAGTAGAGTGTGGAATAGCTGATGCTGTGTTTCCCCGCCAGAGTCGTTATCTCCAGGGAAGTAGCTGTGAAGGCCGTGCAGTTTATTCCCGTGATTGACATCACTTTCCCTCAGCAGGTCCAGGTTCCCATAGAGCTTCGTTCCCCTGCAGCAGTCAACTGAAGTTCACTTCCCCTACGGAGTCCAATTGAGATTGGCGTGACCTTGTTCTCCTCAGCAGGATGATTCCTCTATCTGAGTAGTTCTTTCTCCTTGACAGGAGGATTCTCCCTTCGGCATTTATTTTGCTGACGGGGTCGCATCATTTTGCATGACTGCATAGCATTTATCATAAACGCATAGCATTCCCACCATGTGGAGCATTGCGCCATTGCTGAAGCATATGCATAATAAGCATGATCTAGGTTGTTACCGTTCTTGTTTTGCAGGTGTTCCGCCGCTGAATTGATTGCTCAAGATGATTCTTGAAGTCCCCAGCGAAGTCTTCGGCTCAAGATGATTCTTGAATGCCCTAGCGAGGTCGTTTGCTTAAGATGATTCTTAAGATCCCCAGTGCAGCCTCCAGAGTTGGTTGCTCAAGATGATGCTTAGAGTCCCCGGCAGAGTGTTTGCTCAGGATGATTCCTGAAATCTCCAGCATAGTTATCGGTTCAAGATGATTCTTGAAGTCCCCGACAGAGTTATTTGTCCAAGATGATTCTTGAAGTCCTCGGCAGAGTTGATTCATCCAGAATGATTTCTGGATCCCCGAAGCGGAGTTACTTGATAGTTCTCCGGAATCCCCAGCGGAGGTGCGTCATCCCCAGCAGGTTTTTGAATAGCGAAGTTGAAACTTCCCTCGAAGACTTCATGATTGAAGTCCGACCGTGTTAACGAAGCAGTTCTCTCAGCTGATGCGGAGTGCCTGATGGCAGAAGTTTGGGTATCCCCAACTGGTTCATGATCGACCTAGAATTCTATTCCCGACTTACTGATGAAGTCCGGCTGATGCCCGAAAGTTTTCTTCGAATGCCCGATGGCATGATCAACATGATTGTTGACCTGATGAGCCCCGAGGAATCTTGATGCCTGATGGCAAGATCGACCATGTATTACCGGTTACCAATTCTCCAGCTAGTTGCCGTGCAGCTATTATTTCAGTTCTCGAAGATTTGTTCCCAGCAGAGTACCGTGTACTTGTGCAGTTGGCAAATTTCCGGGTTTATCGGTATTCAACCGTCTCGCACCTTGATTGGCTGAGAGCCATTCGCTCCTCACCCAGTCAGGTTCAAGCCGTTTGAATAGGGGCAGCTGTTGCACCCCAAAATTTGACCAACATTTCTTTACCTAGCTTGTGGTTCATCTCATTCATCATCAGCATTATCACTTGCATCTCATTGATATGTATGCAGTAGATCAAGAGGTATGACTACCCATCAAGAGTTATATGAGACTTTGAAGCTAGCCAAGAAGGTTATTCAAATTTTCAAAGGTTGATATCTTTGTCAGAGAAGTTAAGAGATCCTCAGAAAGATTGGTTGAAATCAAGGTTGTGTGCCTCATAACTTGAGAGTTGTGGGAGCTCCTCAGATGATTCTGAGGCTATGAGGATGGACTTGAAGCTTTGAGAGAGCTTATGAGATGTCTTGAAAGCCATCATGAGGCCTAGAGAGGTCACTATACAAGTTTAAGAAGACTCAGCCATGAGTGGTATAATTAGGGTTTGACTGGGTCAACCCTAGGTCAACTGATGATTTGGAGAGGGTTGAGACCTAATCCAAGAGCCATGTGATCATGGATTGATGCATTGAGATGCTATAAGGATGATTACAAGGTCAAATCATCATGATTGAGGAGTTTGAGAAGTTTCAAGCTAGGGTTTCTAAGGCTTGACAGTGTAAAATCCCCTAGTTTGACCCCTATCTTCAGGGCAGTTTAGCTCAAGATGTGATTGTCATGTCATCTTACCCCCAACATGAATGTTGTAGAGCTTGTTCTTAGCTTTAATTTGAGTACTATAAGTCCTTGATAGGATTTGTAGAGCTCAAGTTATGACTTTGACAAGTTACAGGTCATCTGAGGTATGTGAATCTGGGGCCTTGAAAGTCACCCAACTTGCATCCAACTTTTTCCCAAGAAGGATGATTCCTATGAACTTTTGGTCAACATGAATGTTGTTCCTCATCTTCGTAGCTTTCTAGAGAGTACTAGAAGTCATTGATAGGATTTGTAGAACTCAAGTTATGGCTTTGACAAGTCAAGGGCATTTTGGTCATTTGGAGATTACAGGTCATTTCAAGCATAAGGCCATAACTCCTATTTCCAAGCTTCAAATGGAAAAATCTTCAACATAAAACTTGCTTAAAATGATGTTTTAAGGCTAGTAGGGAGGTCATGAGGTGTTGAAAAGGCTTGTAGCAAAAAGTGATAAAAATGACCTAAAATGGAGGCATAAGTTAAATAAGTTCAAGTTGGAAATTGAAATTTCCAAGTTACACATCCAAACCATGGCATGTAATAGGTCATTTTGACTCTAAAGAACATTTTAGAAAAATGGTTCAGCCACTTTTTTGAATTAAGGCCTAGATCATGGGGTTGCTTTGGAAAATGCTTGCTTGCATAATAAGGTACAAATGCAAAACTCAAGGAAAGGCAATGTACAAGCTTGCTAAGTATCTTAACACATCCTATATCTCATCTAAGGAGATTTTCAGGTCAGAATTGGTTGCTGCAAGAGGCATAGCATGAGATGATACACGAGATGGACGAAAATCATAAACTCATGGCATGAGAATCCCAATTTCTCATAGGATGATTCCAGATGGTTCTAGAGAGGTCCAATGCATTCTATATAATGTATAGAACTTGCTCAGATGCAAGGTTGGTGAGAGATTTGAGAGAAGAGGGAGATAACCATTGCATTTGCTTCCATTGCAAGTTGAAATCAAATTCTACATTCTGATCCATTTCCATTTCTTCTTTCTATCCAAACACATTCCATTGATCACACTGAAGCTGATAGCACTTGGATTTTGAAGGTTGCAAGTCATTATCGATTTTGGAGATTCATGCTTTCTTGGTCCAATCTTTTGCAAACAGTAGCAAAATCATCATTCAGGGATTTATTCTGAAGAGTTTGAAAGCTTGCAGTGAAGGTTTACCCTATCTGTTAATCAAGATTTGACAGGTTAGTAACTTTTCTTCTACACCATGATTTAAGCATAATTAGGCAGAATTGTTAGGTTAGAACGGTTAGAGACAATTAGGTGATGGATTCTGGGAAGTTTGAGATCAATTGGTGAAGGTCGAGTTGATGACATCATTTTTGTTTGGATCAAGAACATGAGATATAGTGAGCTATAGCATGAGTTCGATATCAAGAATTAACCAGTGTGAGGTGGTGATCATTTTGAGGTAATTAATTGCAAGAATGGTGAACTTTGATTCCTGAGCATATTTGGAGGTTTGATTCGTGTTTTAGGTTTGAGGAAGTTTCAATGGATTTTGATGCCATGGTTAGATTCAGGGGGAAATTCTAGACAGATTAGGGTTTTGAATTTCAGTTTTTCATGGAGAATTGATGAGGTTCGAGTTGGAGAGGATGAGCTTGAAGCTCTGAGCTTCCATGGTTGTTCTTCCCTCCAAACCCTATTCAAATGAAGAAGACAACGTTTTAACCGTTGGATGAGGCGAAGACTTGTTGACTCCATCTGGATCCCACGGCCACGATCTATTCTCACGTGTGAAAGGAAATCTGAAGACACCATGAAACGAAGCGTTTCATTAAAGGAGGTCTTGGGCTCAATTGATATCCCCACCCCCATTCCTAGCCCACTTGGATTTTGTACTGATTTTCCTTGCTCTTTGCACCGTTCATTTTCCTTTTTCTTTGTATTTTGTTAATTGATTTTCTGATGACAATTGGGCCTAGCACGTTTACTGTCTGCACCCCTATTTCAAGCCCATATGGAATTTGAACTGAACATAGTTGCTATCTGCACCAAGGTTTTATCCATTTTAATTTCTTTTTCTCCATTTTATTTTAACCTTTGAAAAATCATAATAAATAGAAAAATGATGATTTTTGTATGGGGATTTTTTCTCCCATTTCATGTTAATGTCTAGAAAATTATAAAATCAAAATATTTGCATTTCATGCATTTTTAATATTTTTTGTGTATTTTCTCTTTTAATAGCATTTTAATTCATTTTATGTTGATGCATAGATTTGTAGAATTTTGTTTAGATAGTTCCCTTCATATTTTTAGGCCATTCTTCTTAGGATATTTAGATTAGGACTTTAGCTCCCCTTTGAATTTATTCCATAATTTTTTGATTAAGTTTTGATTAGTTTTGCTTAGATGATTTTAGGTTATGTATATTTAGGTCAATCCTTAACATAGGTCCACAATAACACTAGAATTTTGGGTTTCTAGGTCAAGTTAGACATTGGGACATATAGGGTATTAAGGGTAGGTATATAGGATCCCTTAGGAATTATATTAGATTTTAGTATAGTAGTATACTATTTTTAAATGATTTTTGTAGTTGATGGTTGTTTGTGTTGCCCTTGTGGGTTTGTATTTTGTTTACTTTGCTTTGTGGGCTTGGTGAGCTTGGTCTTGCTTTGAGGAGCATTGAGGAGTATAGTAGAAGACTTGGAGATTGATTGAGGAGCTTGAGAGCTTGAGAATCTTGTTTGTTTTGTTGTTGTTTTAGGGTTAGGGATTAAGAAGAGCTTAGACCTAGTTAACTTCTTTCTTAAACATGGATGGTATCTTTCACCTCCATTCTTCCCCATGATTCAAAGTCCTTCCATGGTATTCACCTCCCTCCTTAGGAGGGATAAGTGATGGTAACTAGGAAGTAGAACTTTTGAGGGAACCATTCTCCTGATGTTAAACCCTTATAGGTCACCTTTGGTGATCAATAAGCAGTTTAACACCCCAGTTTATCCAGTTAAGTGATTTCCTCTGGTTTGAGTATCTTGAGAGATGTTGAGCTTGAGTGTGAAGATGAAGACTTCATTAAAGAGTGTGGAAGAGGATGATTCCTTGAGCATTGCCATTGCAGCTGAGGCTTGGAAAGCAACAAGAGCAAGTTGATACTTGAAGGCCCAATGAAGATCCAGTAAAGACTGAATGAAGAGCTGAGGCTTAAAGATTGAAGGATGAAGTTGATACTTCTAAGTGATTGAAGATTACTCTGAGAAGCTGAAGCTTGTAGTAAGAGAAGACCAAGTTGAGACTGGTAAAGCAAAGAGAGCTTGAGAGCTTGAAACCTAAGTTGATACTTAGGAAGAGGATTCAAGTGAGATTGACTGAAGAGCTGAAGCTTGAAGGACAAAGGGTAAGTTGATACTTACTTTGAAGCTGGGAGATCCTGAAGGAATCAAGTTGATACTTATGATTAAGGGTGAAGCCTGAAGGTGGAACTGATTAAGGAGCTGAAGCTTGGAGAAGGGAGAATAAGTTGAAACTTATGTTGAAGGGTTGAAACCTGGAAAAGCAAATTGATATTTGTCAAGAGTGATGGAAGTCTGAAGACTGAGTTGCTGTTGGAAGAGCTGAAGCTTGGAGTTGAGAGAGGAGTTGATCTGCTTTCTTGTCTGTTTTTCTGTATTGATGTGCCTTGTTTGACTTGCTTGATGCATTAGAATAAGTTCATATCTAGACTAGATTTAATCTAGGAGCATGATTGCACTAGAGGTTGAGTTGCTCCCTCTGCTTGTATTGTTACTGTATGGCTTTCCTTGAGGGTATTCGGTAGAGCCCAACTCCCTTGCCCATGTGGTTTGTTTTGCTTGACAGCATGACTTTATTTCTTCTGTATGATTGCAGTTTACTGTATTTTGCTTGATAACATGTTTCATTCTTTCAGTATGATTACTGTTATTCATTCTGGCTTGAGGTTGAGATGAGCTTGTGGAGGCTGATGCCTCGCACACATTTCCTCCCTCACTTGCATTGCATGCATTTTACAGTCGTTTACTGTTTACTGTTTAAGCTGATGCTTTATTTGTTTCTGTATCATTGACATGATCCCCTAGGAATCTCACTTCCTTTGATAAGGAAGTGATGATAGAACTTTAGGTTGAAACCTATGCATGATAACTTTTAGGAGTTCCCTGTTCAAACCTCAACCATAGGATGAATCCTTGGCATGACAACAGTAGGACTTGATAGTCTCCCTTTAGTTGAGCCTGTTCTCTTCTCATCTCAAAACAGCTTAAGATACAGTAATCATGAATGGTTTCTTTCGTACGTTACGAGCCTTAAGCTATCTGAGAAAGGATTGTTGGAGAGCTTCTTTTCCACGGTCTGGATGTTTAGTATGGCAACCTTTGGGTGACATGCGACGCATTCACTCTCAGGTCATAGTCTTTAGTGCGATTGAAATTGCAAACACAATAAAAAACACTTCTTCCGTAAAAGACAGAAAATAATGCGTAGTGTCCCGAACTACGTAAGCTCTGATCTCTCATACCCGTTGAGAGTACGTAGGCACAATACTGATGTATTGGCGAGCTACCTTACCCATCACCCGTCGTAGGTCGAACTACGTTGACTCTGATTTCTCGTTCTCTGATGAGAATACGTAGGCATAAAGTGCGACGCTTTGCCGAGTCATTTTCTTTTCTGTTTAAGCCAGCCTTGATAGGTAGATAGATAAACCAACCCGTCTAGTAAACACAACAAGCATGGATCCCGTCGAGTACGACGGACGTGAGGGGTGCTAATACCTTCCCCTTGCGTAACCGACTCCCGAACCCAGACAACGGTTGCGATGACCTTGTCTTATACCTTTTTCGTCAGGTTTCTCCGATCGTTTCCTTTCCCGTTCTGAGGGATAAATAACGAAAGGTGGCGACTCTTCTATTTTGCCGGCACCTTATTTTCGCGAAAGCGACAATAAGAAGGTGCATCCTTGAAGCTTTCAGGCAGGCGAGTTAGTGTTGAAGAAGATCCTCCCTCCACAGACAGATCACAGGGGAAAATGGACTCCCAACTATGAAGGTTCATATGTCGTGCGAAAGGTTATATCTGGAGGAACCTTGCTGTTATCAACCATGGATGATGAAGATTTCACATCCCCTGTGAATGCAGGCACAGTTGAAAAAAATACTTTGCTTAAAGAGACCCGCTGGAAAGGAAAAGAATATCCAGGAAAAAATGGGGCACCCCGACGAACCACAAAAAGAATGGGTTCGGGCAAAAGTTAGGGATAAAAAGGAACGATGTAAACCTGCAAAGTTGAAAACCTGAAAAGGAGACTTTGGCAAAAATGGGTATCTCGGTGAATTGAAACCCGAAAGGGAGATTCAGGCAAAAGTTAGGGATTTTGAAAAGCAAATGACTACGGTCTGCGTATCAATCTTCAGAGTATAGTGGATTGAGGGAGGACCTGAGGGCCGTTCATCCGAATCAATTTCTTCAGAAGACGAAGCATCGGAGAAGCATTAAAGTCATGTGAGTCATAGATGGATCGATACATGGTGGTTGTCTGTGCCACATTGCCGACTTTTTGTATATTTCTGTGCATTTCTGTAATTTTTGCACAACTTCCTCTTTTCAGGGGTTGCATCTGTTGTAAAATCTGCCTATTTACAGGCCATTTGTCAAAAAACATATACTATTGAGTAAATTGTTGTTCTTGCTTTGGCTTTACTGTTTCGTTTGCAAAAAAACGCCCGATGTTTTGATAAAACTTTGCGTACATAAAATTGCAGGCTTTGCCAATAATCATTAAAACTTTGATTTATTTGAACAATGTCACAGATGATGACCGAGATAGTTTCCATTGTGCAGGATATCTTGTTGTTTGTTCATTGTGCAGGGTTGTTACCCTTGGGGCATGTTTTTCAGAGGAGTATCCCCGGTAGGATCACCATCCCCACAGAAAGAAGGTGTATAGTTGAGACTCATTCGTCCCCGACAGGCAGGATTTGTGCATCTGGTCTTAGCGGTCCGAATGTACTTTGTCCCTAGCAAGGGGTTGTTTCCACAGGAAAGGATATGCAAGTTAAGTGTGCGGTTGAGTGTATACATTTATTCCCAGCATTTTGTCTGTATGCACTTATTCTTTAGTAGTTCAAGTTTGACTTATTCGGTAGAATAAAGTCATCCCCAGAGGGTCGAGATTGATATCCCCCATGCAGATCAAGTGTGTACACTTATCCCCAACAGATTATAGGTATGCACTTACTCCCCAGAGAGTCAAGACTGGATTTCTTTCTACCAGGAAGATGTGGAACTCTTTCCCAAGCAGCGAAGCCAAGTCAGGATTTTGTTTCCCCACAGAGTCCAAATATGTTTGACTTTGTATCCCCTCAGAGTTTGATTGCTGACTCAATCCCTTAAGCAGAGGTTGATGTTGTTTCCCTTATTTCTTATTCCCCAGCAAAGTCGGCAGAATATACCCTTCCTCGGCAGAGTAGGTTCTTCCCCGAAGGTTGGAATCGTTTCTGAGAAGGTTTGTTGGTGCATCCCTAGCAGTTGGGATATATGTTGATGTTGATTTCCCAATGAGTAATCCCCGGCAGGGTGGATTTGGATCTCCAGTGAAGTGGATTTATCCCCAGATGTTTACTTTATACCCTAGAAGGTTTCGGTGTTCTAGGAGGCCATTCAGGGCTGCTTTTCTCATTAGAGCGAATGCTAATCTCAATGTTTGTTTTTCCCCAGCCGGGTCGTTTGTTCCCCAGAAGAGTGGTATTCTAGAAGGCCATACAGGGCGTTTCCCTCAACAAGAGTTAATTTGATTCCCAGCCGAGTGGATTGTGTTCTCGTTAGAACAGTGTTACCCAAAAGTTCTTTTATTGGAGGCCATCCAGGGCTTGTTGTTCCCAGCTTAAGTTCAATTGTGCTTGGCATGTTGCACCTCTCCCCGGTGGAGCTGGTCTTGTCTTTTCAGCATTTATTTTGCTGAGTTGGTTCCGTTGCATTTTGCATTTGTGCATAGCATCCTCAGAAACGCTTAGCATTTCCATTTCGTATGGAGCATTACGCCATATTCAAACATATGCATTTGAAACACAAGCCAGGTTGTTACGTCTTTGTTTTCAGGTATATCTTCAGCAAACAATTGATTTTACTTTGCTTGTGCGGTATTCAGACCCCGACAAATGATGTTATATCTCTTTAGCGTGCGGTATTCAGACCCTGACATATTTTCAGTTAATTCCTGAGCCTGTGTGGTATCTAGACCACGGTGAAATCTTTTGATGGATCTGTTCATCCTTTCATTTGTTCCCCAACAGAGTTGCTTGTTTAAGTTTCTCTTTCCCCAACGGAGGTTTCTTGTGAATTGTTGTTATATTCACTTATCAACCTCGTGTTGATCCGGACTTCGGGTTCGATGCTCGCTTTTATTTAGCGAATGCCTGCTGGTTAACAGATGTTATCAACTTCGTGTTGATCCAGCCTTTGGGTTCGATGCTCGCTTTTATTTAGCGAATGCCTGCTGGTTAGCAGATGTTATCATCTTCGTGTTGATCCGGCCTTCGGGTTCGATGCTCACTTTTATTTAGCGGATTCCTGCTGGTTAGCAGATGTTATCAACTTCGTGTTGATCCGGCCTTCGGGTTCGATGATCGCTTTTATTTAGCGGATGCCTGCTGGTTAGCAGATGTTATCAACTTCGTGTTGATCCAACCTTCAGGTTCGATGCCTGTTTTTATTTAACAGATGCTTGCTGGTTAGTGCAGATTCTTAACTTCGTGTTGAGCCGGCCTTCGGGTTCGATGCCTGTTTTGTTCAAACAGATGCCTGATGGTGATATCAGATGATCTTTCCGACTTAGTGTCGTTGCCTGTGCGTTATCAGATGTTTCTTCCGACTGTGTGTCGAAGCTTCTTGATTGGTAATCGGTTAGCTTATTGTCGTTGCAACTATCAGATTCAGTTATTTCAGGAGATTTTTGTTCCTAATGACAAGTTTGCAGTTCTATTTCTGCGGTTGGGAAATTTCTGGGTTCTTTGGTATTTAATCGTCTTCTACCTTGACTGTCTGAAAGTCGTTTGCTTTTCACTCATTCAGGTCCAAGTCATTTGAATAGGGGCAGCTGTTGTACCCCAAAATTTGACCACCCTTTTTCTTTACTTGGCTTATGTTTTAGCATTTTGCATTTGCATAGTGTCGCTACTCGAAAAATGCAACGACGGGGAGGCAAAAAGATGGACAGAAGATTCGCCACCGAACTTTATCTATCCCATGAGGGGAAAGGAAAATATCGAGAAAACCTTAAGAAAGAAACGGATAAGATGGTCTCGCGACCAAGAACGGGTTTCGAAGCCGGTTATGCGAAGGGAAGGTATTAGCACCCCTCGCATCCATCGTACTCGATAGGAACCATTTGTTTGTCGACCTGTGATAATATTTGCTTAAAGGTTATGCTATAAAAGAGTGTTCCACGGGGTAAAAGAAGGGTTAGAAACACGGGAAAGAGAGGTAACAAGGGAAGAAGAGAGAAAGAACAGACTCGGTAGGACTTCGCGATCCTAGGCCTACATATTCTCAACAAATATGAGAAAGTCAGAGTCAACGTAGTTTAGGGGACTACGGATATAGAGGGGGAATGTGCTCGCCAAGACATCTCCGTCTTGTGCCTACGTATCCTCATCTAGCATGAGAAATCAGAGCAAACGTAGTTCGGGGTAAGGTTAACCTATGTTTTCATGGATGATGTTATCGTGCACATTCTAGCAGTTTAGGTATATTACCGCTCGACCATTGGAGACTTAGGCGTTACCTGTTTGCGGTAGAATGGACATAACATATCCTTTTTGAAAGATTAGTTTTCGCCATGCGAGGCAAGGTGTCACGTTTGGTTTGTGAGTTGTTTTTTAGGGGTGAAATAGATCCTCGGATAGTAACCCCTTGCGGGTGTACTCAATTATTTATCTCAAAGTTTTTGTTATGAAATGGTGTGGTGAACGTAGCGTCTTCATATTGAAAGATGAGTATCAAGACCACACACACTATAGTGAGTATCCTGACACTCGGAAAGGAAGAAGTCGACACTTAATCCTCTCTCTTTAATTCAACACAAAGAGAACTTCATTCTCTTATTAAAGTATTTTTGGTTTTGAATGGTAAGTACTTTTGCAACTGTAAACCCTACGGTAAATGTCAAGCACTCGGGATAGGAGAAGGTCTACGCCTAACCACTCCACGACTATTCAAGTTTTTGTTGTGAAAGGAATTTTGAAAAAGGCGCTCGGCACAGGACCGAGGTTTTAGGAGAGCGAGGTGTGGCGAACACGTTTACATCTTCGCATTGAAAGACGAGTATCGAGACCACACACTCTACAGCGAGTATCTCGACACTCGGAGAGGAAGAAGTCTACACTCAATCCTCTCTCTTTAGTTCAATACAAAGAGAACTTTATCCTTTTATTAAAGATGGTGAATTGGTTCAACAATTGTTTGAGAAAATCCGCTTGACGTTGGATCAAGGGTTTGATTGCCTAAAAAGTTTGAGGTGATGCGAACAAGGTTGATGGTGATGCACAAGGCAATCGACTTACAAGGTCAAAAAAATGGCTCGATGTGAATCGAGAGTTTGTTTTCTTGAAAATAGTTTTTGGAACCAAAGGTCAAAAATGAACAACAAAAAACACGCACAAAAACCATACAAACACAATGGGTTAGTCGGCTTAAAACAACACAAAACACAAAAAAAGCGAAAAAAAATTTTTAAAGGTAAAATATCCCAAAAAGTGAAAAAAATAGGGGCCTGACACTGCCCGTGTCAGAAGATGCCTACAACATGGATTTTTGAGGCGAGATAGAGGTGTGACACGGCCCGTGTCAGAAGGTCTGAGAGATATGTGCAAAGAAAACTCAAACAGTGGTCTAACACGGCCGCCCGTGTCAGGTGACACGGCCCGTGTCAGGTGACACAGCCCGTGTCAGCCCTGCTGGGTAAGAAATTAAACTTTTTCTTTGTTTTTATTTCTTTCTTGTGGTTCTTAAAAAAAGGTTTCTTGGTCCTCCTTGGGACCTTACACAAGGTACACATCACAAACACACTTAACAAGGATAATAAATGGCAAGTACAAAATATAAAAGAGAGAAAAGTTTGAAGGAATGGATACCAAAGAGTTGTTCTCCTTCTTTGTTAAGCCTCCACTGATTTTGGTTGGGTATTTCTCTTCCCTCTATATTTTGAAGGTGCTTCTCCTCAAAGGTTTTCTTGTGTTTCTATGGAACTCTCTTGATTTTGCTGGTTTTCTTTCTCTCTATTTTTTCGGTTTTTAGGGTTTCTCTCTTGCTCTCAATATCTCTCTATTGTGTTAATGTGTGTGAATGAATGTGTTTGCAGCCCCCTCTCCTCTCTTATCTCACTTTTTTGTTGTACCAAAATAATAGATCTTGCACATGCTTCAATTTTTCAGAATTTCCATACTTGGAAATATTTATGACCACTTTCTTGGTGCAACCCCACTTTTTTCATTTCTAGCATGTTGCTTTCTTGCTTTTGCTGCTGCACTTTTCTAGTGCTATTTTTCCACCATTTCCCTCCTTTATTCACTTGTTCTTGGCTTGTACTTGTGGTCTACGCCTCTCCTCTTGACAGAATTTTGAAGTTCTGAATTTTGGCATGTAAGTGGACCAACATGACCTAGTTCATCAAGTTTTGTGACATGGTTTACTTGGTTGGGAATTAGTTGGTCATGGGGCTGTTTTGGATCAATTTAAAAATGCCCATGAATACATGCATAGCCTTGATCTTGAAATATTCCAACATTGAGTTAGCTCTAAAATATTTTCCTTGCATGTTTGTAGGCACAAATAAGATCATGTGGATTTGATGGGGGCATGAAAGGTACCATGGCATGAAGTTATTTAGAAGCTTGAATAAAGACTAGAAATAACTTATTTTTCTAAGCATTACTAAGAGTTTGAAACTTTGTAACAAATGTGACATTCTTGTAAATGTCATGAAATTTCTCTTTGTAAAAATTCTTGAATTTAGTCTTGATTTCCATGAACCTTGAATTTGGAACAATGGGTCTCCCTTATGCCAATCATTTTGCAAGGGAAGAAGTCTTGAATTATGAATTTGTGATCTTTGAACTCCACTTGAACATAGAGTTGGAAACAAAATTGGATGGAAAAAATCTTGAATTAGGCCTTGCACTTCATGTTCCTTAGGAACATTAATCCTAATAAAAAGATGGAAAATTTTGGGGTGCAACACATAGCATTGTCCTTTACAGGGGATCAAGAGAGGTGTGCCATTCAAGATAGATTAACACCCTTTTAGATAGACAACAAGCGTGAATCCTGTTGAGTACAACGAACGTGAGGGGTGCTCATACCATCCCCTTGCGTAACCGACTCCCAAAGCCAAGATCTGGTTGCGATGACCTGTCTTTTCCCTTTCTCGTAGGTTTTCTCTAATCGTTTCCTTTCCCTCTCTTTAGGATAAATAACAAGCGGTGGCGACTCTTTTTTCTTTGTCGGCCCCTCTTCGCAGCGATGCGACACATATTTGCAGTTGAAGCCGTCATTGATGACAACCCATGGTACCATGATATCAAGTGCTTCCTTCAAAGACATGAATACCTACCAAGGGCATCAAGAAAAGATAGGAAGACTCTCAGAAGACTGGATGGCAACTTCTTCCTGAACAATGATGTACTCTAAAAAAGAAACTTCGACATGGTTTTGCTAAGACGCATGGACAGACATGAAGCAAACATGCTAATGAAAGAGATTCATGAAGAGTCCTTTGGCACTCATGCCAATGGGCATACAATGGAAACAAAAATTCTAAGAGCAGGATATTATTGGCTGACAATGGAATCTGATTGTTACAAGTACATGAGGTAGTGTCAAAGTGTCAGATATACGCCGACAAGATTCATTTACCACCAACGTATCTCAAAGTTGTCTCTTATTCATGGACTTTTTCTATATGGGGAATCGATACGATTGGCATGATTGAACCCATAGCCTCAAACAGACATCGGTTCATCCTGATAGCCATTGATTACTTCACCAAATGGGTCGAAATAGCATCATATACCTATGTGACCAGACAAGTGGTGGTCCGATTTATCAAAAACAATCTTATTTGCCGTTATGTTGTTCCAAGCCAGATCATTACTGATAAAGGAACTAACCTGAACAACAAGATGATAAAAGAATTATATGCCGAGTTCAAAATTGAACACCAAAACTCGTCTCCCTACCAGCCTAAGATGAATGGAGCGGCAGAGGTAGCTAACAAAAATATCAAGAAGATCATTCAGAAGATGGTTGTAACCTACAAAGATGGTCAGTTATATCAACAAAGAATGAAGAAAGCTTTTGACAAAAGGTTCGACCTCGGGTATTCAGAGAAGGCTACCTCGTGCTAAAAAAGATCCAATCATTTCTCACTGATTCTAGAGTCAAATGGAATCCAAATTATGATGGCCTCTATGTTTTTAAGAAAGCATTCTGAGGTGGTGCCTTAATACTCAAAGCCATGGATGGAGAAGAGTTTACTTATTCCACAAATGTTGATGCAGTCAAGAAATACTTTGCCTAAATAAAAATATATATAGCTCGCTAAGTTGAAAACCCGAAAGGGCGACTTAGGGAAAAAAGAGCGTCTCGGTAGATTAAAAACCCATAAGGGCGGTCCAAGCAAAAATTAGAGACATAAACACAAAATAATCATCCCGATAGATTGAAATTCTGAAAAGGAAATCTAGGCAAAAGTTAGGGATTTATGGCAAGTAACTTCATCCAAAAAGATTGGATCCTCCAAACCAACGTCATCTATCAAGGAATCTTCAATCAATGTCACCTTCAACAGGAGCTCAAGAATGTCCAGAATTCAAAGTTGATAAAAGGATACTGGTCATTATGTCTCAATGTGGCCTTTTTCCCTTTAAATTACCATTTTCTAAAACTTTATAATACTCAATGAAATCACGCATTAGGTTGATTACCATTCTATTAATGAAAACTTGAACCCTTGTGCCTTTTGTTTGCAATTCTCATTTATTCTTCTTTGCAAAATGACATGTTTATTTAATTAACCTACAAAGAATAAATAAAAGAATTATAATCTTTTCTAATAATGGAACTAACCTGAACAATAAGATGATAAAAGAATTATATGCCGAGTTCAAAATTGAACACCACAACTCGTCTCCCTACCCGAATAAGATGAATGGAGCGGCAGAGGCAGCTAACAAAAATATCAAGAAGATCATTCAGAAGATGGTTGTAACCTATAAAGATTGGCACGAGATGCTGCCATTTGCTCTTCACGGTTCTCGCACATCCGTCTGCACTTCAACTGGAGAAAACCGTTGTGTTTAGTATATGGCATGGAAGTTGTAATGTCCATAGAAGTTAAGATCCCGTGAATGAGAGTATTGTTGGAAGCCAAGCTAACAAAAGCTGAATGGTGTCAAAGCAGCCATGATGGACTGAATCTGATCGAAGAAAAAAGAATGACGGGTTTATGCCATGGTCAGTTATATACACAAAGAATGAAGAAATCTTTTGACAAAAAGGTTCGGCCTCGGGAATTCAGAGAAGGCTACCTCGTGCTAAAAAAGATCCAATCATTTCTCACTGATTCCAGGGGAAAATGGAATCTAAATTATGATGGCCCATATGTTGTTAAGAAAGCATTCTCAGGTGGTGCCTTAATTCTCACAGCCATGGATGGAGAAGAGTTTACTTATCCCACAAATGTTGATGCAGTCAAGAAATACTTTGCCTATATAAAAAGAAATATAGCTCGCTAAGTTGAAAACCCAAAAGGGGGACTTAGGCAGAAAAGAGCGTCTCAGTGGATTAAAAACCCAGAAGGGCGGTCCAGGGGAAAATTAGAGACATAAACAGAAAATAATCATCCCGATAGATTGAAATTCTGAAAAGGAAATATAAGCAAAAGTTAAGGATTTATGGCATGTAACTGCATCCAAAAAGATTGGATCCTTGAAACCAAAATCATCTATCAAGGAATCTTCAATCAAGGCCACTTTCAACAGGAGCTTAAGAATGTCCAGAATTGAAAGTTGATAAAAGGATAGTGGTCATTATGTTTCAATGTGGCCCTTTTTCCTTTTAAATTACCATTTTCTCAAACTTTATAATACTCCATTGAATCACGCATTAGGTTGATTACCATTCTACTAATGAAAACTTGAACCATTGTGCCTTTTGTTTGCAATTCTCATTTATTATGCTTTATAAAATGACATGTTTATTTAATTAACCTACAAAGAATAAATAAAATAATTATAATATTTACTGATAATGGAACTAACATGAACAACAAGATGATAAAAGAATTATATGTCGAGTTCAAAATTGAACACTATAACACGTCTCCCTACCGGCCTCAGATGAGTGGAGCGGCAGAGGCAGCTAACAAAAATATCAAGAAGATTATTCAGAAGATGGTTGTAACCTATAAAGATTGGCACGAGATATTACCATTTGCTCTTCACGATTATCGCACACCATTTGCACTTCAACTGGAGCAAACCTTTGTGTTTAGTATATGGCATGGAAGCTGTAATCCCCATAGAAGTTGAGATCCCATCAATGAGAGTATCTCTGGAAGCCAAGCTAACAGAAGATGAATGGTGTCAAAGCAGCTAAGATGAACTGAATCTGATTGAAGAAAAAAGAATGACGACTTTATGCCATGGTCATTTAGATCAACAAATAATGAAGAAAGCTTTTGACAAAAAGGTTCGACCTCGGGTATTCAAAGAAGGCTACCTCATGCTCAAAAAGATCCAATCATTTCTCACTGATTCCAGAGGAAAATGGAATCCAAACTATGATGGCCCCTATGTTGTTAAGAAAGCATTCTCAGGCGGTGCCTTAATACTCACAACCATGGATGGGGAAGAGTTTACTTATCCCACAAATGTTGATGCAGTTAAGAAATACTTTGCCTAGATAAAAAAAAATATATAGCTCACTAAGTTGATAACCCGAAAGGGAGACTTAGGCAAAAAAGAGCATCTCGGTGGATTAAAAACCCAGAAGGGCAGTCCAAGAAAAATTTAGAGACGTAAAAAGAAAATAATCATCCCGATAGATTGAAATCTTGAAAAGGCAATCTAGGCAAAAGTTAGGGATTTATGGCAAGTAACTGCATCCAAAAAGATTAGATCCTCCAAACCAACGTCATCTATCAAGGAATCCTCATTCAATGTCACCTTCAATAGGAGCTCAAGAATGTCAAGATTTCAAAGTTGATAAAAGGATAGTGGTGATTATGTTTCAATGTGGCCCTTTTTCCCTTTAAATTACCATTTTCTCAAACTTTATAATGCTCCATGGAATCACGCATTAGGTTGATTACCATCCTACTAATGAAAACTTGAACCATTGTGCCTTTTGTTTGCAATTCTCATTTATTCTGCTTTGCAAAATGACATGTTTATTTAATTAACCTACAAAGAATAAATAAAAGAATTATCAAGTTTACTGATAATGGAACTAACCTAAACAACAAGATGATAAAAGAATTATATGTCGAGTTCAAAATTGAACACCATAACACGTCTCCCTACCGGCCTAAGATGAGTGGAGCGGCAAAGGCAGCTAACAAAAATATCAAGAAGATTATTCAGAAGATGGTTGTAACCTATAAAGATTGGCACGAGATATTACCATTTGCTCTTCACGATTATCGCACACCATCTGCACTTCAACTGGAGCAAACCTTTGTGTTTAGTATATGGCATGGAAGCTGTAATCCCCATAGAAGTTGAGATCCCATCAATGAGAGTATCTCTGGAAGCCAAGCTAACAGAAGTTGAATGGTGTCAAAGCAGCTAAGATGAACTGAATCTGATTGAAGAAAAAATAATGACGACTTTATGCCATGGTCATTTAGATCAACAAATAATGAAGAAAGCTTTTGACAAAAAGGTTCGACCTCGGGTATTCAAAGAAGGCTACCTCATGCTCAAAAAGATCCAATCATTTCTCACTGATTCCAGAGGAAAATGGAATCCAAACTATGATGGCCCCTATGTTGTTAAGAAAGCATTCTCAGGCGGTGCCTTAATACTCACAGCCATGGATGGGGAAGAGTTTACTTATCCCACAAATGTTGATGCAGTTAAGAAATACTTTGCCTAGATAAAAAAATATATATAGCTCACTAAGTTGATAACCCGAAAGGGAGACTTAGGCAAAAAAGAGCATCTCGGTGGATTAAAACCCCAGAAGGGCAGTCCAGGAAAAATTTAGAGACGTAAAAAGAAAATAATCATCCCGATAGATTGAAATCTTGAAAAGGCAATCTAGGCAAAAGTTAGGGATTTATGGCAAGTAACTGCATCCAAAAAGATTAGATCCTCCAAACCAACGTCATCTATCAAGGAATCCTCATTCAATGTCACCTTCAATAGGAGCTCAAGAATGTCAAGATTTCAAAGTTGATAAAAGGATAGTGGTGATTATGTTTCAATGTGGCCCTTTATCCCTTTAAATTACCATTTTCTCAAACTTTATAATGCTCCATGGAATCACGCATTAGGTTGATTACCATCCTACTAATGAAAACTTGAACCATTGTGCCTTTTGTTTGCAATTCTCATTTATTCTGCTTTGCAAAATGACATGTTTATTTAATTAACCTACAAAGAATAAATAAAAGAATTATCAAGTTTACGGATAATGGAACTAACCTAAACAACAAGATGATAAAATAATTATATGCCGAGTTCAAAATTGAACACCATAACTCGTCTCCCAACCAGCCTAAGATGAATGGAGCGGCAGAGGAAGCTAATAAAAATATCAAGAAGATTATTCAGAAGATGGTTGTAACCGATGAAGATTGGCACGAGATGCTACCATTTGCTCTTCACGGTTATCGCACATCCATCTGCACTTCAACTGGAGCAAACATTTGTGTTTAGTATATGGCATGGAAGCTGTAATCCCCATAGAAGTTTAGATCCCATCAATGAGAGTATCTCTGGAAGCCAAGCTAACAGAAGCTGAATGGTGTTAAAGCAGCCAAGATGAACTGAATCTGATTGAAGAAAAAAGAATGATGACTTTATGCCATGGTCAGTTATATCAACAAATAATGAAGAAATCTTTTGACAAAAAGGTTTGACCTCGGGTATTCAAAGAAGGCTACCTCATGCTCAAAAAGATCCAATCATTTCTCACTTATTCCAGAGGCAAATGGAATCAAAATTATGATGGCCCCTATGTTGTTAAGAAAGCATTCTCAGGTGGTGCCTTACTACTCACAGTCGTGGATGGGGAAGAGTTTACTTATCCGACAAATGTCGATGCAGTCAAGAAATACTTTGCCTAGATAAAAAAATATATAGCTTGCTAAGTTGAAAATCCGAAAGGGCGACTTAGGCAAAAAAGAGCGTCTAGGTTGATTAAAAACCAAGAAGGGCAGTCCAGGAAAAAATTAGAGACGTAAACAGAAAATAAACATCCCGATAGATTAAAATCTTGAAAAGGCAATCTAGGCAAAAGTTAAAGATTTATAGCAAGTAACTGAATCCAAAAAGATTGGATCCTCCAAACCAACGTCATCTATCAAGGAATCCTTATTCAAGGTCACCTTCAATAGGAGCTCAAGAATGTCCAGAATTCAAAGTTGATAAAAGGATAGTGGTCATTATGTTTCAATGTGGCCCTTTTCCCTTTAAATTACCATTTTCTAAAACTTTATAATGCTGCATGGAATCACGCATTAGGTTGATTATCATTCTATTAATGAAAACTTGAACCCTTGTGCCTTTTGTATGCAATTCTCATTTATTCTTCTTTGCAAAATGACATGTTTATTTAATTAACCTACAAAGAATAAATAAAAGAATTATAATCTTTACTGATAATGGAACTAACCTGAACAACAAGATGATAAAAGAAAATATATGTTGAGTTCAAAATTGAACACCATAACTTGTCTCCCTACCGGCCTAAGATTAATGGAGCGGCAGAGGCAGCTAACAAAATTATCAAGAAGATCATTCAGAAGATGGTTGTGACCTACAAAGATTGGCACGAGATGCTACCATTTGCTCTTCACGGTTATCGCACATCCGTCCGCACTTCAACTGGAGCAACCCTTTGTCTTTAGTATATGGCATGGAAGCTGTAATCCCCATAGAAGTTAAGATCTCGTCAATGAGAGTATTGCTGGAAGCCAAGCTAACAGAAGCTGAATGGTCTCGATCCAGACATGATGAACTGAATTTGTTCAAAGAAAAAAGAATGACGGCTTTCTGCCATGGACAGTTATATCAACAAAGAATGAAGAAATCTTTTGACAAAAAGGTTCGACCTCGGGTATTCAGAGAAGGCTACCGCGTGCTCTAAAAGATCTAACCATTTCTCACTGATTCCAGTGGCAAATTGAATCCAAATTATGATGGCCCCTATGTTGTTAAGAAAGCATTCTCAGGTGGTGCCTTAATACTCAGCCATGGATGGAGAAGAGTTTCCTTATCCCACAAATGTTGATGCTGACAAGAAATACTTGGCTAAATAAAAAATATATATAGCTCGCTAAGTTGAAAACCCGAAAGGGCGACTTAGGCATAAAAAAACGTCTCGGTGGATTAAAAACCAAGAAGGGTGGTCCAGGAAAAAATTAGAGACATAAACAGAAAATAATCATCCCGATAGATTGAAATCCTGAAAAGCCAATCTAGGCAAAAGTTAGGGAATTATGGCAAGTAACTGGATCTAAAAAGATTGGATTCTGCAAACCAACGTCATCTATCAAGGAATACACAATCAAGGTCACCTCCAATAGGAGCTCAGGAATGGCAAGAATTCAGAGTTGATAAAACGATAGTGGTTTTTATGTTTCATTGTGGCCCTTTTCCCTTTAAATTACCATTTTCTAAAACTTTATAATGCTGCATGGAATCACGCATTAGGTTGATTATCATTTTATTAATGAAAACTTGAACCCTTGTGCCTTTTGTTTGCAGTTCTCATTTATTCTGCTTTGCAAAATGACGTTTTTATTTAATTAACCTACAAAAAATAAATAAAATAATTATAATCTTGACTGATAATGGAACTAACCTGAACAACAAGATGATAAAAGAATTATATGTCGAGTTAAAAATTGAACACCATAACTCGTCTCCCTAAAGGCCTAAGATGAATGGAGCGGCAGTGGCAGCCACCAAAATTATCAAGAAGATCATTCATAAGATGGTTGTAACCTACAAAGATTAGCACGAGATGCTACCATTTGCTCTTCACAATTATCGCACATCCGTCCGCACATCAACTGAAGCAACCTTTTGTCTTTACTATATGGCATGGAGGCTGTAATCCCCATAGAAGTTAAGATCCCATCAATGTGAGTATTGCTGGAAGCCAAGCTAACAGTAGATGAATGGTGTCAAAGCAGACATGATGACCTGAATCTGATCGAAGAAAAAAGAATGACGGGTTTATGCCATGGTCAGTTATATCAACAAAGAATGACGAAAGCTTTTGACAAAAAGGTTCGACCTCGGGTATTCAGAGAAGGCTACCTCGTGTTCAAAAAGATGCAATCATTTTCCACTGATTCCAGGGGCAAATGGAATCCAAATTATGATGGCCCCTATGTTGTTAAAAAAGCATTCTTAGGCGGTGCCTTAATACTCACAGCCATGGATGGAGAAGAGTTTACTTATCCCATAAATATAGATGCAGTCAAGAAATACTTTTCCTAGATAAATATTATATATAGCTCGCTAAGTTGAAAACCGGAAAGGGCGACTTAGGCAAGAAAGAGCGTCTCGGTGGATTAAAAACCCATAAGGGCGGTCCAGGAAAAATTTAGAGACATAAACAGAAAATAATCATCCCGATAGATTGAAATCCTGAAAAGGCAATCTAGGCAAAAGTTAGGGATTTATGGCAAGTAACTGCATCCATAATGATTTGATTCTGCAAACCAACATCTTCTATCAAGGTATCCTCAATCAAGGTCACCTTCAATAGGAGCTCAAGAATGTCAAGAATTTAAAGTTGATAAAAGGATGTGGTTAATATGTTTCAATATGGCCCTTTTCGCTTTAAATTACCATTTTCTAAAACTGTATAATGCTGCATGGAATCACGCATTAGATTGATTACCATTCTACTAATGAAAACTTGAATCCTTGTGCCTTTTGTGTGCAATTCTCATTTATTCTTCTTTGCAAAATGATATGTTTATTTAATTAACATACAAAGAATAAATAAAATAATTATAATCTTTATTGATAATGGAACTAACCTGAACAATAAGATCATAAAAGAGTTATACGACGAGTTCAAAATTGATCACCATAACGCGTCCCCCTACCGACTTAAGATAAATCGAGCGGCAGAGGCAGCCAACTAAATTATCAAGAAGATCATTCATAAGATGGTTGTAACCTAAAAAGATTGGCACGAGATGCTACCATATGCTATTCACGGTTATCGCACATCCGTCCGCACTTCAACTGAAGCAACTCTTTGCCTTTAGTATATGGCATGGAACCTGTAATCCCCATAAAAGTTAAGATCCCGTCAATGAGAGTATTGCTGGAAGCCAAGCTAACAGAAGCTTAATGGTGTCAAAGCAGACATGATGAGCTGAATCTGATCGAAGAAAAAAGAATGACGGCTTTATGCCATGGTCAGTTATATTAACAAAGAATGAAGAAAGCTTTTGACAAAAAGGTTCGACCTCGTGTATTCAGAGAAGGCTACCTCGTGCTCAAAAAGATCCAATCTTTTCTCACTTATTCCAGGGGCAAATGGAGTCCAAAATATGATGGCCCCTATGTTGTTAAAAAAACATTCTCAGGTGGTGCATTAATACTCACAGCCATGGATGGAGAAGAGTTTACTTATCCCACAAATGTTGATGCAGTCAAAAAATATTTTGCTTAGATAAAAAATATATATAGCTCGCTAAGTTGAAAACCCGAAAGGGCGACTTAGGCAAAAAAAAACGTCTCGGTGGATTAAAAACCCAGAAGGGCGGTCAGGAAAAAATTAGAGACATAAACAGAAAATAATCATTCCGATAGATTGAAATCCTGAAAAGGAAATCTAGGCAAAAGTTAGGGACTTATGGCAAGTAACTTCATCCAAAAAGATTAGATTCTGCAAACCAACGTCATCTATCAAGGAATCCTCAATGAAGGTCACCTTCAATATGAGCTCAAGAATGTCCAGAGTTCAAAGTTGATAAAAGTATAGTGGTTATTATGCTTCAATGTGGCCCTTTTCCCTTTAAATTACCATTTTATAAAACTTTATAATGCTGCATGGAATCACGCATTAGATTGATTACCATTCTATTAATGAAAACTTGAACCCTTGTGCCTTTTTTTCGCAATTCTCATTTATTCTGCTTTGCAAAATGACATGTTTATTTAATTAACCTACAAAAGAATAAATAAAATAATTATAATCTTTACTAATAATGGAACTAACCTGAACAACAAGATGATAAAAGAATCATATGCCGAGTTCAAAATTGAACACCATAACTCATCTCTCTAACAGCTTAAGATGAATGGAGCGGCAGAGGCAGCCAACAAAATTATCAAGAAGATCATTCATAAGATGGTTGTAAAATACAAAGATTGGCACGAGATGCTACCATTTGCTCTTCACGGTTATCGCGCAATTGTCCGCACTTCAACTGGAGCAACTCTTTGCCTTTAGTATATAGCATGCAACCTGTAATCCCCATAGAAGTTAAGATCCTGTCAATGAGAGTATTGCTGGAAGCCAAGCTAACAGAAGCTGAATGGTGTCAAAGCGGACATGATGACTTGAATCTGATCGAAGAAGAAAGAATGACGGCTTTATGCCATGGTCAGTTATATCAACAAAGAATGAAGAAAGCTTTTGACAAAAAAGGTTCGACCTCGGGTATTCAAAGAAGGCTACCTCGTGCTCAAAAAGATCCAATCATTTCTCACTGATTCCAGGGGTAAATGGAATCCAAAATATGATGGCCCCTATGTTCTTAAGAAAGCATTCTCAGGTGGTGCCTTAAAACTCACAGCCATGGATGGATAAGAGTTTACTTATCCCACAAATGTTGATGCAGTCAAGAAATACTTTGCCTAGATAAAAATTATATATAGCTCGCTAAGTTGAAAACCTGAAAGGGCGACTTAGGAAAAAAAGAGCGTCTCGGTGGATTAAAAACCCAGAAGGGCGGTCTAGGAAATAATTCGAGACATAAACAGAAAATAATCATCCCGATAGATTGAAATCATGAAAAGGAAATCTAGGCAAAAGTTAGGGATTTATGGCAAGTAACTGCATCCATAAAGATTGGATTCTGCAAACCAACATCATCTCTCAAGGAATCCTCAATCAAGGTCACATTCAATAGGAGCTCAAGAATGTCAAGAATTCAAAGTTGATAAAAGGATAGTGGTTATTATGTTTCAATGTGGCCCTTTTCCCTTTAAATTACCATTTTCTAAAACTTTATAATGCTACATGGAATCACACATTAGATTGATTACCATTATATTAATGAAAACTTGAATCCTTGTGCCTTTTGTTTGCAATTCTCATTTATTCTGCTTTGCAAAATGACATGTTTATTTAATTGACCTATAAAAAAAATATAAAATAATTATAATCTTTACTGATAATGGAACTAACCTAAACAACAAGATGATAAAACAATTATATGTCGAGTTCAAAATTGAACACCATAACTCGTCTCCCTACCAACCTAAGATGAATGGAGCGGCAGAGGCAGCTAACAAAAATATCAAGAAGATCATTCAGAATATGGTTGTAATATACAAAGATTGGCACGAAGTGCGACCATTTTCTCTTCACGGTTATCGCACTTCCGTCCGCACTTAAACTGGAGCAACCCTTTTGTCTTTAGTATATGGCATGGAAGTTGTAATCCCCATAGAAGTTAAAATCTCATCAATGAGAGTATTGCTAAAAGCCAAGCTAACAGAAGTTGAATGGTGTCAAAGAAGACATGACGAACTGAATCTGATCGAAGAAAAAAGAATGATGGGTTTATGCTATGTTCAGTTATATCAACAAATAATGACGAACGCTTTTGACAAAAAGGTTTGACCTCGGGTATTTAGAGAAGGCTACCTCGTGCTCAAAAAGATCCAATCATTTTTCACTGATTCCAGGGGCAAATGGAATCCAAATTATTATGGCCCATATGTTGTTAAAAAAGCATTCTTAGGCGGTGCCTTAATACTCACAACCATGGATGGAGAACAGTTTACTTATCCAACAAATGTTGATGCAGTCAAGAAATACTTTGCCTAGACAAAAATTATATATAGCTCACTAAGTTGAAAACCCGAAAGAGCGATTTAGGCAAAAAAGAGCGTCTCGGTGGATTAAAAACCCAGAAGGGCGGTTAAGGAAAAATAGAGACACATAAATAGAAAATAATCTTCCCGGTAGATTGAAATCCTGAAAAGGCAATCTAGGGAAAACTTAGGGATTTATGACAAGTAACTGCATCCAAAAGGATTGGATTTTGCAAACCAACGTCATCTATCAAGGAATCCCCAATCAAGGTAATCTTCGATAGGAGCTCAAGAATGTCAAGAATTCAAAGTTGATAAAAGGATAGTGGTTATTATGTTTCAATGTGGCCCTTTTCCCTTTAAATTACCATTTTCTAAAACTTTATAATGCTGCATGGAATCACACATTAGGTTGATTACCGGTCTATTAATGAAAACTTGAATTCTTGTGCCTTTTGTGTGCAATTCTCATTTATTCTTCTTTGCAAAATTACATGTTTATTTAATTAAAAGACAAAGAATAAATAAAATAATTATAATCTTTACTTATAATGGAACTAACCTTAACAACAAGATGATAAAAGAATTATATGCCGAGTTCAAAATTGAACACCATAACTCGTCCCCCTACCGGCCTAAGACGAATGGAGCGGCAGAGGCAGCCAACAAAATTATCAAGAAGATCATTCATAAGATGGTTTTAACCTACAAAGATTGGCAAGAGATGCTACCATTTGCTCTTCACGGTTATCGCACATCCATCCGCACTTCAACTGAAGCAACTCTTTGCCTTTAGTATATGGCATGGAACCTGTAATCCCCATAGAAGTTAAGATCCCGTCAATGAGAGTATTGCTAGAAGCCAAGCTAACAGAAGCTGAATGGTGTTAAAGTAGACATGATGAGCTTAACCTGATCGAATAAAAAAGAATGACGACTTTATGCCATGGTAAGTTATATTAACAAAGAATGAAGAAAGCTTTTGACAAAAAGTTTCGACCTCAGGTATTCAGAAAAGGTTACCTCGTGCTCAAAAAGATCCAATCACTTCTCACTGATTCTAAGGGCAAATGGAATCCAAAATATGAAGGCCCCTATGTGTTAAAAAAGCATTATCAGGTGGTGCCTTAATACTCACAGCCATGATGGAGAAGAGTTTACTTATCCCACAAATGTTGATGCAGTCAAGAAATACTTTGCCTAGATAAAAAATATATATAGCTCGTTATGTTGAAAACCCGAAAGGGAGACTTAGGCAAAAAAAAAACATCTCGGTGGATTAACAACCCAGAAGGGCGGTCCAGGATAAAATTAGAGACATAAACATAAAATAATCATCCCGATAGATTGAAATCTTAAAAAGGCAATCTAGGCAAAAGTTAGGGAATTATGGCAAGTAACTGCATCCATAAAGATTGGATTCTGCAAACCAACGTCATCTATCAAGGAATCCTCAATCAAGGTCACATTCAATAGGAGCTCAAGAATTTCAAGATTTCAAAGTTGATAAAAGGATAGTGGTTATTGTGTTTCAATGTGGCCCTTTTCCCTTTAAATTACCATTTTCTAAATCTTTATAATGCTCCATGGAATCACGCATTAGGTTGATTACCATTCTACTAATGAATACTTGAACCATTGTGCCTTTTGTTTGCAATTCTCATTTATTATGCTTTGCAAAATGACATGTTTATTTAATTAACCTACAAAAAATAAATCAAATAATTATAATCTTTACTGATAATGGAACTAACCTGAACAACAAGATGATAAAAAATTATATGCCGAGTTCAATATTGAACACCATAACTCGTCTCCCTACCGACCTAAGATGAATGGAGCGGCAGAGGCAGCTAACAAAAATATCAAGAAGATCATTCAGAAGATGGTTGTAATCTACAAAGATTGGCACAAAATGTACCATTTTCTCTTCACGGTTATCGCACATCTGTCCGCACTTCAACTGTAGCAACCCTTTTATCTTTAGTATATGGCATGGAAGCTGTAATCCCCATAGAAGTTAAGATCCCGTCAATGTGAGTATTGCTGGAAGCCAAGCTAACAGAAGTTGAATGGTGTCAAAGCAGACATGATGACCTGAATCTGGTCGAAGAAAAAAGAATGACGCCTTTATGCCATACTCAGTTATATCAACAAAGAATGATGAAAGCTTTTGACAAAAAGGTTGGACCTCGGGTATTCAAAGAAGGCTACCTCGTGCTCAAAAAGATCCAATCATTTTTTACTGATTCCAGAGGCAAATGGAATCCAAATTATGATGGCCCCTATGTTTTTAAAAACGCATTCTCAGGCGGTGCCTTCATACTCACAGCCATGGATGGAGAAGAGTTTACTTACCCAACAAATGTTGATGCAGTCAAGAAATACTTTGCCTAGATAAAAATCATATATAGCTCGCTAAGTTGAAAACCTAAACGGGCGACATAGGCCAAAAAGAGCGTCTCTGTGGATTAAAAACACAGAAGGGCAGTCCAGGATAAAATTAGAGACATAAGCAGAGAATAATCATCCCGGTAGATTGAAATCCTGAAAAGGCAATCTAGACAAAAGTTAGGGATTTATGACAAGTAACTGCATCCAAAAAGATTGGATTTTGAAACCAACGTCATCTATCAAGGAATCCTCAATCAAGGTAATCTTCAATAGGAGCACAAGAATGTCAAGAATTCAAAGTTGATAAAAGGATAGTGGTTATTATGTTTCAATGTGGCCCTTTTCCCTCTAAATTACAATTTTCTAAAACTTTATATGCTGCATGGAATCACGCATTAGGTTGATTACCATTCTATTAATGAAAACTTGAATGCTTGTGCCTTTTGTGTGTAATTCTCATTTATTCTTCTTTGCAAAATGACATGTTCATTTAATTAACAGACAAAGAATAAATAAAATAATTATAATCTTTACTAATAATGGAACTAACCTGAACAACAAGATGATAAAAAATTATATGCCGAGTTCAAAATTGAACACCATAACTCGTCCCCTACCGGCCTAAGACGAACGGAGCGGCATAGGCAACCAACAAAATTATCAAGAAGATCATTCATAAGATGGTTGTAACCTACAAAGATTGGCACAAAATGCTACCATTCTCTCTTCACGGTTATCGCACATTCGTCCGCACTTCAACTGAAGCAACTCTTTGCCTTTAGTATATGGCATGGAACCTGTAATCCCCATATAAATTAAGATCCCGTCAATGAGACTATTGCTAGAAGCCAAGCTAACAGAAGCTGAATGGTGTCAAACTAGACATGATGAGCTGAACCTGATCGAAGAAAAAAGAATGACGGCTTTATGCCATGGTCAGTTATATAAAGAAAGAATGAAGAAAGCTTTTGACAAAAAGTTTCGACCTCAGGTATTCAGAGAAGGCTACCTCGTGCTTAAAAAAATCCAATCATTTCTCACTGATTCCAGGGGCAAATGGAATCCAAAATATGATGGCCCCTATGTTGTTAAAAAAGCATTCTCAGGTGGTGCCTTAATAATCACAGCCATGGATGGAGAAGAGTTTACTTATCTCACAAATGTTGATGCAGTCAAGAAATACTTTGCCTAGATAAAAAATATATATAACTCGGTAAGTTGAAAACCCGAAAGGGCGACTTAGGCAAAAAAAACGTCTCAGTGGATTAAAAACCCAGAAGGGCGGTCCAGGAAAAAATTAGAGACATAAACAGAAAATAAGCATCCCGATAGATTGAAGTCCTGAAAAGGCAATCTAGGCAAAAGTTAGGGATTTATGGCAAGTAACTGCATCCAAAAAGATTGGATTTTGCAAACCTACGTCATCTATCAAGGAATCCTCAATCAAGGTCACCTTTAATAGGAGCTCAAGAATGTCAAGAATTCAAAGTTGATAAAAGGATATTGGCTATTATGTTTCAATGTGGCCCTTTTCTCTTTAAATTACCATTTTCTAAAACTTTATAATGCTGCATGGAATCACGCATTAGGTTGATTACCATTCTATTATTGAAAATTTGAATCCTTGTGCCTTTTGTTTGCAATTCTCATTTATTCTTCTTTGCAAAATGACATGTTTATTTATCGAACCTACAAAGAATAAATAAAAGAATTATAATCTTTACTGATAATGGAACTTGTAACAGCCTGAATTTCATTAAATAATTAATTATAGTAATTAATTGATTTAGTGGGATTTTTATTAATGTTGGAAATTAATTTTTATTAATTGGAATTAATAGAGAATTGAGAAGGAAATTGGAAGGAAGGAAATAAAGGAAATATATAATAGAGAAGGAAAAGAAAAGAAAGTTGGAGAGAAACATTTGGAAAGAAAGAAGAAGAGAAAGAGGGAAGAAGAAGAGAAGGAGAGGAGAAGAAGAGGAAAGTGGAAAATCATCAAGAACCAACATCAAAGCTCCGATTAATCGAGGTAAGGGTGAGAAATGTTTCTATTTGATCATTGCATGATGTTATATATGTTGGGTTGGGGTTTTGGTGTAGTTTCCATCCTTTTTCATTTAGGGCAAAAGTTGGAATAATCGGTAGAACTGTGATTTAATCGGTTGGAACTGAGTAATAATGCCGTAGAATAGTCGGGTAACATGTATTGATGTTGTTTGAGCTGGTTTTGATGTTTGGGAGTTGGTTGGTGGTGGTTTGAGAAGGAGAAGACAGAACAAAATTCTGTTCTGCGCAGGTTCGCTGGCTCTCGCCAGGCGAGCTAAGGCGAAGCTTCGCCGGGCGAAGCCTAGCGCACGCTGGCGAATAATTATGATTAAGTCCCAGTGGACTTCACTGGCGAGTTCGCCAGGCGAAGGTTGGTTAGCGAATGTTCGCCCAGCGAAAGTGCTGGGGAATGGTGGCGAACAAAGTCAGTATCTATTGACTTTGGCTCGCTGGGGAGTCTCGTCAGGCGAAGGCCTAGCGAGTGTTCGCTGAGAGGGTTCGCCAAGCGAAGGTCCAGCGAAGGTTCGCTACGAGGCCTCGCCAGGCGAATATGGGCGAATTTGATAGAATCTTTTCTTTGCTGTGGTTTCTATGTGTTGATGATTTAGTTGTTTCACATAGACTAATGCCTCTACATTGTGAGTATGTATGAGATCTATTGTGATGATGTGTGATGTGGGTAGCCTACGGGCGTGAATCCTAGAATTGTGATTTGAATGTTAATTGCATCAAGTATAAATACATGTGAACATAATAGGTGATTATGTGTGTATTATTTAATGAACTTGTGAATGCTTGATGTGTATACAATTATGTGATGAGTATGCATGAGAACATTGTGAATATGTGTGCATAACTTGTAATTGTATGATTGGTATTGTGATGTGAATACCTTGATTGTTGTGATATATGTTGTATGTGCAATCATTGTGTAATTCTTGAAGAGATGAATTATTAAATGCATGAGATTAAGATGCGAGAACGGTCTTAAGTGCATTGTTGTGGTTGATTGCATATGCATCATTTAGTCAAGAGGCAATGTCTGTTAGTTTCGTGGAAACTAGTGGCTTGTCCCAAACCTAGAAGAGTGGGTTTGAAGGCTTAGAGGACGGGCCTTTGTTGTTATCGGTCTAGAAGAGTGGACCCGGTTTAATGTAAAAACCGAAAAATGATAACGGGTTATCGGTCTAGAAGAGTGGACCCGGTTTAATGTAAAAACCGAAAAATGATAACGAGAGTCGGTACCGCATTGCATGAGTTGCATTGAGTTGTTGAGTCACATTGATATATGACATATGCATGAAGAGATGCTTATGTGTGAATGATAAGATTGTGGAAATGTGAGTGTATGCATGATGTGGGAATGCTTTGTGAATATTCATGTTGTCTATATATGTGTGGTAAATATATATGACTAAGAGGGTGAATTGTGGTGAGAAATATGGAGTTGAATTATATGATTACCTATATATATATAATCTTATGCTTTGATTATTATGGTTATATTTCTCACCCTTCTGCTGTTTTATAATGCTCTACGAGGCATTGCAGATTAGGATGCTGGAGTCTTTCTTTTGTGAAGTATAGCTTCATTCTTTTGAGTCGGACTGCTCTGATTATGTAACACCGGGTAGTTAGGCTGGTATAGTATTCTTTTGTGATACATTGCGATGTATCAGCTGATGTGGCTTTGTAATTACCTGACATGATGTATTAATCTGGATATCTTATGTGTATGTGAATTAATATTTTGGAAATGATTAAATGATTTTATCTTCCGCTTAAATTTTAATGTTGAAATGTGATTTCTAAAACCATGAAAATGTTACATATTTTATGGAGCAAATGTTAAAGTGTTTCATTGGTGAAATTGTGACATTCTTCCTTTATACCTTATTCTAAATTTTTCACTCTGATAGATTTGTATATGCATTTATTTGGGGGTATAGAAGGGGGTGTTACAATAGTAGTATCAGAGCAGGTCGGTCCGTCCGGCCAAGTTGTTAGAGTGTTTTCCCTGTGTGTTATTGATATGCGTGTGTTGCATTATTAATATTGGTCGTTCTTACGTGGTTCTGTTGTTGGAATTAGTAAGATGGTTGCAGGGAGGAACGATGAAGCGATTGCAGAAGCTTTGACAAGGTTGGCGGGAGCGATTGGGCAGAATCCTCCGGCCAATGTGAATGCGGGGAATGTTGTTGAAGATGAATTCCGTGCTTTGGGGAGGTTTCAAAGGAACAATCCTCCGATTTTCAAGGGAACCCATGAGCCTGACAAAGCACAGATTTGGTTGAAAGCTGTGGAGAAGATTTTTCGGGTTATGAATTGCTCAGATGCACAAAAGGTGCAGTTTGGGACTCACATGCTCGAAGAAGAAGCTGAAGATTGGTGGGGTAATACTCGCCAAAGATTTGAGGAAGATGATATTGTGATCACTTGGGATCTGTTCAGAGAGAATTTTCTGGAGAAGTATTTTCCAGAGGATGTGCGAGGAAAGAAAGAGATTAAATTTCTTGAGTTAAAGCAAGGTAATTCGACGGTAGCGGAGTATGCGGCAAGATTTGAAGAGTTGATCAAATTTTGTCCTCATTACAATACTGCTAATGCCGAGAGGTCTAAGTGTCTCAAGTTCGTGAACGGTTTGAGACCCGAGATTAGGCAAGCTATTGGATATCAGGAAATCAGGCGGTTTTCTGAGTTAGTGAACAAGAGCAGAATCTATGATGAAGACAGTAAGGCTCGGTCTAGCCACTACAAGAGTTTAAGTGATAAGAAAGGAAAAGGTAAATTCAGAGGAAAACCTTATGTGACTCCTGTAGACAAAGGGAAGAAGAGAATGGGTTATGGCAAGAGGCCAAGTGGGGGAGTTTCTACTCCGGTTATATGTTATAATTGTGGTGAAGCGGGACATCATGCTCCCGAATGCAAAAGTGTTGAACAGAAGTGTTTCAAGTGTGGCAAGCCAGGCCACAAGGCTCTTGAGTGTAGAAGCGGTACCTGTGTGACTTGCTACAACTGTGGTGAGAGAGGGCACATTAGTACCAAGTGTGATAAGCCTAAGAAGAATCAAGGGAGCGGAAAAGTGTTCGCTCTATCTGGATCTGAGACTGCTAGCGGCGATCGATTGATCCGAGGTACGTGCTTCATTAATGGTACACCTTTGATCGCTATAATTGATACCGGAGCTACGCATTCTTTTATTTCTTTGGATTGTGTTAGAAGGTTGAATCTTGAGTTGTCTGTGATTGGTGGCGGTATGGGTATTGATACTCCTGCTATGGGTTCGGTAACTACACCCTATGTTTGTTTGAATTGTCCGTTGAGTATCTTCGGTAAAGATTTTGGAATTGATTTAGTGTGTCTTCACCTAGACCAACTCGATGTCATCCTTGGGATGAATTGGTTGGAATTCAACCGGGTATATATTAACTGTTTTGGCAAGACGGTTATTTTTCTGGAATCGGACGTTGCAAGAGATTTGTTTATGACAGCGAGACAAGTGAAAAAATCAGTGCAAGATGGAGCTAAGGTATTTATGCTTATGGCAACTTTGAGAATTGGTGGAAGTGAAGAGATTGGTGCTTTACCAATTATTAGAAATTTTCCGGAAGTTTTCCCTGAAGAGATAAAGGATTTACCACCGGAGCGAGAGGTGGAGTTTTCAATAGATTTGATTCCTGGAACTAGTCCGATATCGATGGCTCCTTATCGTATGTCGGCATCAGAATTGAAAGAGTTGAGGAGTCAACTTGAGGATTTGCTTGAAAAGAGGTTTATTCGTCCAAGTGTGTCGCCGTGGGGTGCACCGGTGTTGTTGGTTAAGAAGAAAGAGGGTTCTATGAGGCTCTGTGTGGATTACAGACAGTTGAACAAGGTGACTATCAAGAACAAGTATCCACTTCTGAGGATTGATGATCTGATGGATTAGTTGGTTGGTGCAAGTGTGTTCAGCAAGATTGATTTGAGATCTGGGTATCATCAGATTCGCGTGAAAGCTGAGGATATTCAGAAGACGGCCTTTAGGACGAGGTATGGACACTATGATTATTCTGTGATGTCATTTGGTGTGACTAATGCACCAGGTGTATTTATGGAGTACATGAATAGGATTTTCCATCCTTATTTGGATAAGTTTGTGGTTGTGTTTATCGACGACATCTTGGTTTATTCGAAGAGCGAAGAAGAGCATGTCGAGCATCTGAAGATTGTGTTATGTGCGTTGAGAGAGAAGCAGTTGTTTGCAAAGCTTTCTAAGTGTGAGTTTTGGTTGAAGGAAGTTAGTTTCCTTGGTCATGTGATTTCGAGTAATGGTATTGCGGTTGATCCGTCGAAGGTTGAAGCGGTATCTCAATGGGAGACTCTGAAGTCAGTTTTTGAGATTAGAAGTTTCCTTGGTTTAGCCGGTTATTATCGGAAGTTTATTGAAGGATTCGCTAAGTTATCGTTGCCGTTGACGCAGTTGACTAGGAAGGGTCAAGCTTTTGTTTGGGATGCCAAGTTTGAAGTGAGTTTCCAAGAACTTAAGCGAAGGTTGACGACAGCCCCTGTTTTGATTTTGCCAAATCCGAAAGAACCGTTCGTTGTATATTGTGATGCTTCTTTGATGGGTTTAGGAGGTGTGTTGATGCAGAATAACCAAGTTGTGGCTTATGCTTCGAGGCAACTCAAAGTGCATGAGAAGAATTATCCGACGCATGACTTAGAGTTGGCCGCCGTTGTGTTCGTGTTGAAACTTTGGAGGCATTATTTGTTTGGTGCGAGGTTTGAAGTGTTTAGTGACCACAAGAGTTTGAAGTATCTCTTTGATCAAAAGGAGTTGAATGCAAGGCAAAGAAGGTGGTTAGAGCTATTGAAGGATTATGATTTTGGTTTGAATTACCATCCGGGTAAAGCGAATGTAGTAGCGGATGAATTGAGTCGGAAATCATTGCATATGTCGGCGTTGATGGTGAAAGAGTTGGAATTGGTCGAGCAATTTCGGGATTTGAGTTTAGTATGTGAGAGAACTTCTTTTGGATTTAAGTTGGGTATGTTAAAGCTTACAAGTGGTATTTTGGATGGAATTCGAGAAGGACAGAAATCGGATTTGAGTTTAGTTGATCGGTTGACTTTAATCAACCAAGGCCAAGGTGGTGATTTTCGGATTGATGAGAATGGGATTATGAGATGTCGGGATCGAGTTTGTGTTCCGAATGTTGTTGAGCTTAAAAAGAGTATCCTTGAGGAAGGACATCGTAGCGGATTGAGTATTCATCCAGGTGCTACTAAGATGTATCAGGATTTGAGGAAAGTGTTTTTGTGGCCTAGTATGAAGAAGGATATTGCGGAATTTGTGTATTCTTGCTTGACTTGCCAGAAGTCAAAGATTGAGCATCAGAAGCCATCGGGTTTGATGAAGTCGTTGTTTATTCCTGAGTGGAAATGGGATAGTATCTCCATGGATTTTGTATCGGGTTTGCCGAGGACGCCGAGTAGTTTTGAGGCTATTTGGGTTATCGTGGACAGATTGACTAAATCTGCTCACTTTATCCCTATGCGTGTGGATTACCCGTTGGAGAAGTTGGCTAAATTGTATATTGAGAGGATTGTATGTTTGCATGTGTTGCACCCTAAAATTTGCCCAACCTTATTCACTTGGTTTATGTTTCAATATCATTAGCATTTGCATGTACATAGTCTAATCATCTGCATAGCATAAGCATAGCAAGTCATCCAACAGAGTACCAATCATTATTCTCATCTCTAGAGGCCTATCAAGAGGTTATTATCCTGATTCAATCTTATTCAAGTCATCAGAAAAGAATTTGGAAGATATCAAGTCAATAGATCAAGCAGTTCATCTATCTCCTAACTAAGGGTATCTGAGGATCAACAAGTAAGTGGTGAGCTGTGGGTGGAGCATGGGGAGTGTGTGGACATCATAGGGAGGCTTAAAAAGTCAGTTGGAGAAAGAGACAAGTCATTGATATGATCACAAGTATTGCAGTTGAAGACAGTCAACTAGGGTTTCATCTGGGGTCAACTCTAGGTCAAGTCTAGGTCAATTGATTGATTGAAAGGCATGAAGAATAAGGATATGATGATATGCTAAGAAGAATTCAAGAGAAATCAAGGAGAAGAGGAGTTTCTAAATTAGGGTTTCTGTGTAAAATCCCCTAGTTTAGGTCAAATTTCCAAGCAAGATAACTCAAGATGCAAGATTCAAATGGACCCTTGGCCAACATGGAACTTGTAGAGGATCTCAAGACCTTTAATTTGAGTGGTGGAAGACATTAAGGAGATTTATAGAACTCAAGTTATGGTCCTTGCAAGTTACAGGTCATCTGAGGTATCTGAAATTTTGTCTGTGAAAGTGACTTGACTTCCAAGCAATTTTTACCTCTCAATAAGATTTCAAATGAATTTATGGTCAACATAAGAGTTGTTCCTCATTGTCTTAGCTTTCTATAATGGTATAGTATGCCTTCATATGATTTTTGGAACTCTACTTATGGTCTTGGCAAGAAAAGGGTATTTTGGTCATTTGAGAATTACAGGTCATTTCAACCTATGCCCAAAACTCATACAAGGAAGCTTCAAATGGAAAACTTTACAACATCAAACTTGTTCCAAATGACATTTTGAGTCTAGACAAGTGACCATGAGAGATTTTAAAGATTCATAGCACAAGGTTTCAAAATTGTTGGATTTATGAATAAAAATGGACTTAAAAATGAAATTTTTCATATTTTGGCCAAATGAAGCAAAATTATAGGTCATTTTGAATGGAAAGATCATTTTAAAGACATTGGCTAAAGTAGAGTTTTGAGCTTAGTTCACATTTTGGGAGTTATTCATGGTTACTTGTAATGGAAGATACATAAACCAAATCCAAAGGAAAGAATGCAAGGGAAGCTTCTCCAAGTTTCTAGGAGGTTCTAAGGACATGTATATATTGATATGAGATGGTTCATGCCATGGTTGGTGATTACATTTTCTCAAAACCCCAAGTTATACACACTATCTCCAATTTGCAAAAGCATTACAAACTCTCTCAAATCTACATCAATTCCCATTTTTCTTGATTTGATCATCATCATCATCATCCAAGGATCAGATTTCACATATTCACTTGGTGGAATTGAGTAAGAATCGTGCCATAGAACTTTCACATCCAAGGTGCAAGAACTTTGGGATTGCTGAATTCAGAAGGGTTGGACAAGATTCATTGCATACAGAACTCTTGATCAAGGTCACTGATCATTTTCCACTCATCACAAGCATCAGATTCAAGGATTTTAGTACCTGTTTTCAAGAATTTGCACCAGGTATGTTTTCCTTCGAATTAGTTAGCATAGTGATCATGGCATAGGATTGTTAGTATATTAGAGACCTAGGTGGTTAGGTGATGATTTTCACAGAGTTTGGAGAAGTTTTATGGAGGTTGCTCATAGTGCACCAAATCTGTTAGGAGTGATAACTCATAGTTGATGGCAAGATAATCCTAGATGAATGGCTCAGGTTGATTAGCATGGATTGTAGATCATTTTAGTGTAAAAATTATGGAGAATTGAAGCAGTTGATATCAGGTGTTAATGGTGGATTCTATCTGTTCTACCTATCGGGTTCCATTATTGCTTGAGTTTTAGGAGGAGGTGTGGTTATGGCTGTGTAGAGGGAGAAATTTAGAGCAACTTTGCTTTTTGGATCGAGGGCATCCATGGAGAATTGAGTGAGAACCGGATGGTTGAAGGTGCGTGCATGGAGATGGTTTCTGAAACCCTAGGGTTGCCCAAGGTTGAAGACAATGTTTGAACCACACGATTGCCTGGTTGACTTGGACTTGAGACTGGATCCAATGGTCCACGTTTAAAGATGAAAAGGAGGGAAACCCTGGGCACCAAAACGCCCCGTTTCATTTAAGTTTCTGAGTGGGCTTTAATTTCCATTGCTAATGGCACCCTCCCCACCGAGGCCCAATCTAAAATGAACTGAGAATTTTGCTATATGCACCGTTTGTACCTTTTTTTTATTTTTTGTTGTTTTTGATTGTTTCCTGGGCCTTGCGTATCTTGCTACTGACACCCCCACTGCCTGGCCCATCTCTTAATTTCAAATGGTTTCTCATGCTTGCTGCACCCCCTCTCCATTTAATTCATTTTATTTTTTCTTAAAAAACATTAATTCTTTTAAAAATCATAATAAATCATAAACTTCATATTTTTCAATGATTCTTTTTGCATTGATTTCTTCAAGATGTCTAGAAAATTATAAAAAATAAAAATTGCATTTTATTTTTTTATTTGATATTTTTCCCATATTTTCCAAATAAATGCCTATTTTAGGTGTTTCATTTCATACATGAATTTGTTAAATTTTGTTCTAATAATTGCTTTAATATTTTTCACCCATTCTTTTTAGGTTGATTAGTAGATGAGATTAGCTTGTGCATACAATTTAGTTCATATTTTTAGGAATTAATTTTAGGTGATTAGTTTAGGTGTGAATAACATGAACAAAATTAGGGTTTTAAATCAACTTAGGTGAGATAGTTTAATTCTTTTAGGAGATTTTCATTTGATTTTTGAGGTATGGATTATAGGGGTTATGGGTATAGGATAGATCCCCTTAGAAATCACTAGGATTCCCCTACTGCTATTAGTATATTACTGTCTGTATTTGATTGAGTGGTTTGGCGTGCCCTCTGGGGATTTCTGTTTGTCTGTGTGGGTATTGGGATTGCTTGGGGATTGGGGGAGCTGAAGACTTGTGATGATGAAGCCATTGGAGATCCAGAGCTTGAAGTCCAACTTCCAGAGTTGAAGAGGAGATTCTTGCTGGCAGTTGTTGAGGAGATTAGGGTTTAGGAGCTAGGCAGAGCTCTAGATTAGAAAGCTTGTTTCTCAAACATGGAGTGCCTTGTCTGCACCCATCCTTTCTCTATGATTCAAAGTCTCTTTCAAATATCCACCTCCTTCCTTTGGAAGGATCAGTGAATGTATTTGAAAGATAGAAATTTTGAGGGGAAATTGTCTATATAATGTTAACAGTTAATGAACCACCCTTGGTAGGTAATTGACTGTCTAACATTCATTCACTTCATCTGGTTGACTGATCCCTCAGCTTGGAGGATGGGACTTGAAGAAAAGCCATTGCAGATGGAAGATTGATGATCAAAACCTTTCTTGAAGGCTGTGGAGATGGAGATTGATGCTCGCTGAAGCTTGAAGTCAGATGTTGTTTGTAGAGCTGCTGTGGCTGTTTATTTTTCTGCTGTTATTCATTCTTGATGTATTGATTGGTTTTCTGGACTGTATTGTTTGTTGTTTACCCTGTTAGGTTGAAAGTGAATCCTGTTCACTTTTGCCTATTGTTTTCTAGGTTCGAGGTTGAGTGGGACTCCCTTGCCTCGCTTGTATTGCTGCTTTCATGCATTTTACCGCTTTACTGTATATATCTGATATTGTTTCTGTTTCCGCTTATCCCGTAGGATCTCTGTTTCTCTCTGTGCAAGAGAGGAGCATGATAGACACTAGGTCTTAACCCATGCATGACAACATTAGGTTAGTTTGATTCCCTTTGCAACCGTAGGTTAGAGTTCTGTCTCTTCTTTCTCAAAACAAACAGAAAAACACAATAAAATTTCAAACACAATAAAAGACACTTCTTCCGTAAAAGAATATGAACTCATCAAAACGTCATTTTCGTCCGCTGGGACTGCTAATCAGAAAAACCTTTTTCAGAAGGAATAAAATCAACCAAGACAAGCTTGTGTCGTACGTGGCCCGAACTACGTTTGCTCTGATCTTTCATGCTGTATGAAAGTACGTAGGCATAGGATGCGATATCCTAGCGAGCAACCTTCCCCTCCTTTCCCGTAGGTAGGCGAACTACGTTGACTCTGATTTCTCGTTCCAGACGGGAATACGTAGGCATAAAGTGCGATACTTTGCCGAGTCATTTTCTTTTCTTTTAACCCCTAACCCTTAGAGTAGATAGAATAACAATCCATATCCGAAAACAAGCGAGGATCCCGTCGAGTACGACGAACGTGAGGGGTGCTAATACCTTCCCCTTGCGTAACCGACTCCCGAATCCAGGTTTTGGTTGCGACGACCATACCTTTCCCGTGTTGTGCGAGGTTTACTCTGAGCGTTTCCTTTCCCTCCCGTGGGATAAATAACGCACGGTGGCGACTCTTCTGTTCAGCCGGCGCCGATTTTCGCAGTAGCGACAGCTGGCGACTCTGCTGGGGATCCAACGTCCCCTGGCTGCTAAGGACTGCGATGGTTCTTATGCATTTGGGATCCAACGTCCCTTAAGAGAGTCAATCCTAACGCTTGTTTTCCCGTCGAGGATTTTGTATGGATTTATATTTCTGACCTTTATTTTCAGCATTATATATATTGATTATTATTGCTGTATTGGGGTGTGAGGGGTGGTTCTCTGATTGAGAGATAAGCCGGACCTGGGCTTGAGTGCACCTAGAATTAGAGTAGAAAGTAGTGGACGCGTGCCGGCTTTGCTTGCATTAGTGTCTCATGAAATCTACACTCGGACGAGGTTCTTCTGGTTGGCTTCTTTTTCTACCCTTTGGGTCGAAGGGGTTGTTGGTCAGCTGAATTGTCAACTCCGGGAACCGATCATTTGGAAGTTGGCTAAGTGAGGCCTCTTCAGGATTTGATGATGCCACTCCTTCTGGGAATCGTATCATCAACCCTGAAAGTCTGTGACGCCGACGACCGCATAGGATGCCGTACCTTATCAGTTACTAGGACATCCACCTGTGAGAGGGTTTGGGGTTATGCAGGTAACTAGACCTTCAGATATCGGTTATTTCTTGATCAGAGATCCTGGGTATTTATGGAGAGTTCTGAGGTATGTCAGAGACCATTGGGAGATGTGTTCTGAGGTCTGTCAGAGACCAGTTGGAGTTATGATTTGAGGTCTATCAGAGACCAGTCAGAGTTATGTTGTGGGTCTGTCAGAGACCATTGTTGGAGCTTCGTTTTAGGTCTATCTGAGACCAGGGTTTGAGGACTTCTATAGAGTTTATCTGAGACTTCTTGATATTGTTCAGGCTATTCAGCTACGGCAGTTGGTCCCTGTTGCATGTTACTTGCATTGCATTGTTTGCATACCCATTATCATTGCATCCCATTAACGTGTGTCTGTGCTGCAGGTGCATTTGCATATCCTCCGATTCTAGTGCCCAGACTTCTGAGTGTTGACTATGGCCAGTTTGAGGAAAACAGTTGCGTATAAGCTGCCTTCACCTGATATTACTTCTTTGCTTGGTCTGATATCCCTTGCTGATAAGGAGGTTAGGAGAAGCTTCAGAATGAGTCACGGGAGGTTACTGAGGTTAGTCTGCAAGCCCACCGCTGATGAGATGAACGGGCTGTACACCTTGATGCAGTTCTACGACCCCGCATTGAGATGTTTTACGTTTGCTGACTTCATTCTGGGGCCCACCATTGAGGAGTATGTGGAGTTTATGGAGTTACCCGTGCAGAACAAGGTTCCCTTTATTCACTCTGCTGCTGAGCCCAGGCTGGAAGACTTAGCCAAGGCTTTGCATATGGACGATGCCGAACTGTTATTGACTTCTTGGCTTGGGGTTTCAGGGTTCTCTCTTGATTTCCTGGTTGGCAAAGCTCAGGAGTATGCCAAGAGCGGATGTTGGGTGGTTTTCAACGCTATTTTGGCTCTATGCATTTATGGGATTGTGCTGTTTCCTAACTTGCCCAATTTCGTAGACTTGGACGCTTTCCATCTATTCGCTGCCGGCAATCCAGTGCCAACGTTGATCGAAGACTTCTACCACTCATTGCACTACAAGAACGAAAACAGAAGGGGAAAGGTTGTTTACTGCTGTGCTCCCTTGTTGAATATGTGGCTCAAGAGTCATCTTCCCATGAAGGGATCTTTTGTGGAGAGTGCAACCACAACTAGCTGGTCAGAGCGCCTGATGAGGCTATCTTCCGAAGACGTTGAATGGTTTGATCGAGACCTGCTAGGCGCTGAGCTTATATTCAGTTGTTCTGGGTACCCTAATGTGTCGTTGATAGGAAGAAAAGGGTGTATCAACTACAACCCTTCTTTGTTCGTCCGTCAGTTCGGATATGCGCTGAAGAACCCGCCAAAGGAGGAAGAAGTACAGGAATCTCTGTACTTCACCGGAGATTTAAAGGGGGAGTTATTGGCCAAGCTGCAGCATGCCTGAACGCGTATTAACCGAAGAGGGAAGCCGTTGTTAGGGAAGAACGACTGTCAGGCCTATGCACCTTACAAGATTTGGATCCAGGAGAGAGCAAGTCAGTTGCGGATGCCATTTCCAGATGCGCCAGTCCTTGTTCCTATTCCGGTAGCAGATCCAACTACTGTTTCTAGGGAGGCCTACGAGCAAGTTGTGAAAGAAAAAGAAGCCTTGATGGAGATCAACGAAGGGTTAGAGCAGGAGCTAGCCCAGATACGCAGTGAGAAAAACAAGGCCGTGTATGCTTTCCAACAGCAGATTGAGCTAATGAACAGATTAGGAGCTGAGTTGATTGAGGAGAGGAAGAAGAGCGAACGTCTGGGGCAGGAGTTCAGAAGCTCCCATGACATGCTGGAATCCAAAAAGAAGGCGCTCGACGCAGCACACCGAGAGATCTCTTCCTGCAATAAGACTTGGAATGCCACGCTCACCAACAATAAGAAGAGGGAAGATAAGTTGAAGCAGCAAATCTCCGACCTCGAAGAGCAGTTGAAGTCCAGCATCAAGAAGTGTGAAGAAGAAGTGATGACCCGGTATAGTCTCCAGAATGCACTAAACAAGGCCATCAAAGGCAGAGATGAAGTTGTGTCTCAGAAGCGTAAACTAGAGGATCGCTTCGGAGAGGGGGCATGGGAAGAAACTACTGAAGACGTACGCCGTGTTCTTAAGAAAAGAAACCAACTTGTTGAGGGGCTGCTTGATCGACCAAGCCATCCGGAGACCAAGAAGCTGCTAGAAGAGTACCAGACTTATGGGAGGATTTGATCATTTCATGTAGTAACTTGTATGCTTTATTTGCATAAGTGCTGACCATCACCAGGATTGTTGGTTGAGGTCATGCCTTCTTGTTGTACTCTCAGTGATATTGTATTCCGGGCTTATTGATTTCTCTGCAATATATGAGGCTTTCTGTGATTCAGCTCCGATCTTTATATTGTTAGTATTGTCACTGCACCGGCACCTTCACACTAGAATCGGGGAATGAATTTCCCTAACGCATAGACACACATTGCATTGCATTCCTATTCATATTGCATTACAGGTAATCTTTGGATGGTGTCTTATTTCCTGCTCTGTACCAGGTACTTTCCAGGATTGCAGATCAGCACCCGCACCGCTATTCCACTCGCACCAACTGTTAAAGAATCATGGATCAGATGCAGAACGAGATGCAAGATGTGCGCGAGAAGCTAGCACTCTTTACGCAGACCATGGAAGCTATTGCAAAAGGTCAGGAAAATTTGCAAGCCATGGTCCAACCTCTGTTGGCCCGAAATGCTGGTCACGGTAACGAGGATCATCAGTCTGTACGGGTCGATACTGTTCATGGAGATGGCACTCCCACGCCAGTGGCTCCACCTGTAGTCAATATACCTGCTGCTAATGTCAACAACGCTACCGCTGCTGGGAACGGTAACGTCAGAGTTGGGAACGAGACTGCAGTCCATAACGTTGGGCTGGGTGATGTCAACTTGGGTGATAATATGGGAGGCAACGACTTTGGCAATACTGGATTCGGGTTCAACGATCAGGGATTCGATAACACTGGGAAATATGGTTTCAATGCTCAAGGCTTTGGGCAAGATGGTTATGGTGTGGCCAATCAGGGTTACGGAGGTTTCGGAAATGGAAACGGCGCTGGGTTAATGGCTTTTGGGCCTGCTGGAGGTGTTCAGGGATACGGCAACAGAGGCCGAGGCCCGGTGATGAATCAGTTTAGAGCTGGCCGTAATAATGGATATGATGGGTATGGAGCTGGGAATGGTATGTGGCAAGAAGATCAGCAGGAGGAAGCTTTCTCCGGCGGAGGTTTCGAAGGGCCGATGGATGACTCCCAGAAGATCAGAATGCTGGAAGAGCAGATGAGGGGAGTCTTGAACCAAAGTGCTGTGGGATTGGACATGGCAACAATGGGTCTGGTACCTGGCTTGAGGGTGCCAATCAAATTCAAAGCTCATACGTTTGATAAGTATAAAGGGGACACATGTCCGAAAGTACATGTGCGGGCTTATTACAGAAAGATGTCTGCATATTCAACTGATGAGAGAATGCTAATGCATTTCTTTCAAGATAGTTTGTCAGGTCCTTCCTTAGAGTGGTACATGGGGTTGGAGCCAACTAATATCAAGACATGGAAGCAATTGGCAGAGGCATTTGTAGCTCACTACAAGTATAACATCGACTTGGCACCCAACTGGGTCCAATTGGCAGGGCTGTCGCAGAAGAAGGGTGAGAGCTTTAAAGAGTACGCGCAAAGGTGGCGCGATATGGCTGCCAGGGTCCGTCCTCCTTTAGAAGACAAGGAAATGAATGACATGTTCGTCGACACATTCACAGGCTTGTTTCATGACATGTTGTTTCATACATCTCTGGCCAGTTTTTCAGACTTAATTCTGATGGGAGAAAAGATTGAACGTAACATTAAGCAAGGAAAATTCCAGGCTGAGGAATCAACTGCATCTGGCAGTAATAGGAAGGTTTTTGGTGGGCGCCGTCAGGGCGAGGCAAGCGCAGTATTTGGAGGCCGAGGCCGAGGCCGAGGCAGGGGACGAAACCAATATCATCAGCTGCAGCAGGTGGCGAGTGTTACTATCCCGTATCAGCAACAACCACTTCAACAACAACAACCGTCTCAGCAGCAGCCAATGCAGCAGCCGCAACAGCCTCAGCAGGGGGCACAGCAGGCTCAGCGAAGATTCCAGGGTGGTAAACCAAGAAGAGTGTTTGAGAAGCCTCCCTCAACCTATGCAGATTTGTTGCAGACATTGTTGGGTTTGAACCTGGTAGAGAAGAGAACTCTGGCACCGATAACGGGGACTCCTCCGTATGGTTATGATGCAAGCAGGCACTGTGAGTTTCATTCTGGGGCTCCGGGCCACGATATAGAGGGTTGCCATGCTTTTAAGCATGTTGTGCAGGATCTTTTGGACAATAAGACTATCAATTTCGGAACGGCAGGTCCGAATATAGTGCAGAAACCCATGCCTAATCATGGGGCAAACGCCATTCTGACTGAGGAAGGGTTGAATCTGGTTATGAGTGTCGACGATTTAAAGACGCCGCTGAGCGAGATAAAAAGTAGATTGTTGCAAGGGGGTGTTTATCCAGGATGTGACGAGTATTGCTTAGAATGTTGGACCCTAGCTGGGGGGTGTGATGATTTGAAGAAAGGCATTCAGGCTTTAATTGATGGAGGCACACTGCAGTTCGACCGAGCAGCAACTGAAGAGCCTGCAGGGGCAGTAGCAGATAATCAGAGTGATGTGGCCACTGTAACGATTCCTCGAAAGACAATCACTATTGCAGCACCGGTCCAGTGACCACCGATCACCATAACTAAGGCCGGACCGATCCCATACGAGAACACGAAAGCAGTCCCATGGTCATATGGGTTGGAGGTGTATTGTGACGGGATAAAGATTGATGTTAATAAGCAGCCAGCTGAGACTGTAGATAACGTTGTTGGTTCAGGAGGTATGACAAGGAGTGGTAGGATCTTTATATCACCTGAAGTGGAGGCCGAAAGACTAGAAAAAGGAAAGGGGAAGATGGTTGAGAATGTCCCAGTGCAAGCAAGCGAAAAAGAAGCGGCATCGAAAGACGTAGAAGAGTTCATGCGCTTGATTCGAAAAAGTGATTATAAGATTGTGGAGCATCTGCAGCAGACGCCGTCCAAAATATCTATCCTGTCGTTGCTCTTGTGTTCGGAAGCTCACAGAAATGCTTTGTTGAAAGTCCTGGATACTTCTTTTGTACCCCAAGACGTCTCCGTGAATCAGCTGGAAGGAGTGTTGGCACATGTGAATGCAGGCCACAGCTTGGGCTTTACCGACTTCGATTTGACCCCGAAAGGGAGAGATCATAACATGGCGCTGCACATATCTGTCGAGTGTAGAGGATCAGTAATGTCGCATGTATTGGTCGACACCGGATCGTCTTTGAATGTGATGCCCAAGAAGGCGATGATGAAACTAGATGTCAGAGGAATTCTGTGCACGCCCAGTGACTTGGTAGTCAGAGCGTTTGATGGCACGCGAAGAACAGTCTTTGGATCGATAACATTGCCTCTACAGGTGGGGCCAGAGGTATTTGCAACAGAATTTTATATCATGGATATACAACCTGCATATAGTTGCCTGCTCGGAAGACCCTGGATTCATGGGGCTGGGGCAGTCACGTCTACCCTACATCAGAAGTTGAAATATATGGTCGGAGACAGCGTAGTCACCGTATGCGGAGAAGAGGACATCTTGGTCATCCATTTGTCGTCATTTAAATATGTGGAGGTCGACGGAGAGATCCACGAGACACCCTGCCAGGCATTTGAAGGTTTGCGAATCAAGGACAAAGGTCCCGGGCCGAGCAAAGTGTCAGAGATAGCCGTCTCGTCGTATAAAGAAGCTCAAGCTCTGGTGGAGGCAGGAGAAGCAAAGGGCTGGGGCAAAGTGCTGGATATTCCTGTAAAGATGGACCGATTCGGGCTGGGATACCAACCGTCGTCGTCAACACCCGCTGTGGGAACACCCCGTTTCAGAGGGCCAATAACCATCTCTGCTAGGGGAGTATGTCATGAAACCATCAATGCTGCTTCGGAGTCTGATGAAGGAGACATCGACTGTGATATGGATGCCTGGATTCAGCCAAGCACGCCAGGGCAGGGACTGTGCAACTGGTCTATTCAAGAGCTTGTTCCTGTGACTCTTAAACAGTAATGCTTTGCTTTATTAATTGTTGAAAAATCTGATGTCTTGCCTGGGGCATCGTGATTTGCTTAGGGCTGTGTTGTTATGAACATTGCGTGTTAATCATTAAATAAATGGCGTTTTTCATGTGCAAATACTGTAATCCCTGTCTTTCTTGTTTTGTATTTTTCAATAAAATGGCGACGTGGTTATTCGCTTTATACGCATTTTAAAGCACTTAACCATTCCTTTTGCAGGATAGCATTTTCAGATGACATCCTTGAACCACCTATGACTCGTCCCGACTTTGAGCACCCGGAATTTCAGGCCGAAGAAGAGGTTGTTGAAGATAGCGACGTTCCTGAAGAACTGTCTTGGTTGGTGAAGCAAGAGGAAAGAGCCATTCTGCCTCACGACGAGGTCATCGAAATTATCAACTTGGGGTCGGAAGGGGTTGAGAAGAATATTCGTATCGGAGCCGCACTACAGAACGATATCAAGCGAAGACTGGTTGAAATGCTCCGAGAGTATAGTGATGTATTCGCTTGGTCGTATGAAGATATGCCAGGGCTCGATACAGATATGGTTGTGCACCGTCTGCCACTGAAAGAAGAATGCCCGCCGGTCAAACAAAAGCTTCGCAGAACTCGACCAGATATGTCAGTGAAGATCAAAGAGGAAGTTCAAAAACAGTGGGACGCTGGTTTCCTGGCTGTGACAAAATATCCCTCATGGGTTGCTAACATCGTACCAGTGCCAAAGAAAGATGGCAAGGTTCGAATGTGCGTGGATTATAGAGATTTGAATAAAGCAAGCCCAAAAGACGATTTTCCGCTTCCTCATATTGACGTGCTAGTTGATAATACTGCTCAATACTCCGTATTCTCCTTCATGGATGGCTTTTCAGGCTATAATCAGATTAAAATGGCGCCAGAGGATATGGAGAAGACCACTTTCATAACGCCTTGGGGAACATTTTGCTACAAAGTGATGCCCTTTGGTTTGAAAAATGCTGGGGCAACATATCAGCGTGCGATGACGACTCTTTTTCATGATATGATGCATAAAGAGATCGAAGTTTATGTTGACGATATGATTGCCAAATCCCAGACGGAGGAAGAGCATCTGGTGAATCTGCTGAAGCTATTTAAAAGGCTTAGGAAGTTCAGGCTGAGACTGAACCCTAACAAATGCACCTTCGGGGTGAGATCGGGTAAGCTGCTGGGGTTTATCGTAAGTGAAAGAGGAATAGAGGTCGATCCTGCTAAAATAAAAGCGATTCAAGAAATGCCGATGCCTAAAACAGAAAAGGAGGTGCGCGGGTTTTTAGGGAGGTTGAACTACATCGCCCGGTTCATATCTCACCTAACTGCCACGTGTGAACCATTGTTCAAGCTGTTGAAGAAAGATCAAGCTGTGACATGGAACGAAAATTGTCAAAAGGCGTTCGATAAGATAAAGCAGTATTTGTAGGAGCCTCTTATCTTGATACCCCCAGTGGCGGGTAGACCCTTGATCATGTATTTGACGGTTCTTGAGGGAAGCATGGGTTGTGTTCTCGGTCAGCACGACGAGACAGGAAGAAAAGAGCATGCAATTTACTACTTGAGTAAGAAATTTACAGATTGTGAATCGCGATACTCAATGCTTGAGAAAACTTGTTGCGCGCTAGCCTGGGCCGCCAAGCGCTTGAGGCAATACATGTTGAATCATACAACCATGCTCATCTCGAAGATGGATCCTATCAAATATGTATTCGAAAAGCAGGCGTTGTCAGGGAGAATCGCCCGTTGGCAGATGGTCTTGACTGAATATGACATCCAATATGTCTCGCAAAAGGCTATAAAGGGGAGTGTGCTGTCTGAGTATCTGGCGGAGCAGCCTATTGAAGATTACCAATCGATGAGGTTTGATTTTCCTGACGAGGATATCATGTACCTAAAGATGAAAGATTGTGAAGAGCCGTTGCCAGACGAAGGGCCAGAGTTGGGTTCCAAATGGAAGATGATATTTAACGGAGCTGTGAATGCTTACGGTAGCGGAATAGGGGCAGTCATCACTACGCCACACGGGTCGCACATCCCGTTTACTGCCCGATTGACCTTTGCGGTTACCAATAATGAGGCCGAATACGAAGCTTGTATAATGGGGCTTGAAGAAGCCATTGATTTGCGAATCAAGAATTTAGACGTATACGGAGACTCAGCTCTGGTGGTGAACCAGATAAAAGGGGAATGGGAGACGCGTCAGCCCAACTTGATACATTACATGAACTATGCAAGGAGATTGTTGCCTTTCTTCGACAAGGTTGAGTTGCATCATGTGCCGCGGGCCGAGAATCAAATGGCTGACGCCCTGGCCACTTTGTCTTCCATGTACAAAGTCAACTTCTGGAACGAGGCTCCCCGAATCGTTATCTCTCGGCTTGACAGGCCAACTTTCGTATTTGCTATTGATGAAGCATCCGACGACAAACCGTGGTATTTTGATATCCTTAATTTTCTGAAGAATAAAGAGTATCCGGCTGGGGCATCCAGTCAAGATCAGAAGACTCTCAGGAGATTAGCGGGTAATTTCTATTTGAATCCAGACGGTGTCTTATACAGAAGAAACCACGATTTGGTGTTGTTGCGTTGTGTAGACGAAAGAGAGGCAAAGCTGCTCATGGAGGAAATACATGAAGGTACCTTTGGTACGCATGCTGGTGGGCATGCTATGACGAGAAAGCTACTGCGGGCAGGGTATTTTTGGCTGACTATGGAAACTGACTGTTTCAAGTTCGCAAGGAAGTGCCACAAGTGCCAAATCTATGCTGATAAGATCCATGTGCCTCCAAGTCCTCTGAATGTGATGTCATCGCCATGGCCATTCTCGATGTGGAGAATCGATATGATTGGAAAGATCGAGCCGACGGCTTCTAACGGGCATCGGTTCATTCTAGTAGCAATCGATTATTTCACCAAGTGGGTGGAAGCGACGTCTTACACAAATGTAACTAAGCAAGTGGTGGCCAGATTCATCAAGAGAGATATCATTTGCCGATATGGGATCCCCGAGCGGATAATCACGGACAACGGTTCAAACCTGAACAACAAAATGATGAAGGAGCTCTGTCAGAATTTCAATATCGAACATCACAACTCCTCCCCTTACCGACCCAAGATGAATGGCGCTGTCGAAGCGGCCAATAAGAATATAAAGAAGATCGTCCAGAAGATGGTGGTGACCTATAAGGATTGGCACGAGATGCTACCTTTCGTTTTGCACGGTTATCGTACGACGGTACGCACATCAACCGGGGCAACCCCGTTCTCGTTAGTATACGGAATGGAAGCAGTACTACCGTTGGAAGTTGAGATCCCTTCTCTGAGGGTATTGCGAGATGTTCAGCTGGACGAGGCAGAATGGGTGAAAGACAGGTTGAAACAATTAAGTTTGATGGATGAGAAGAGGCTAGCTTCTCTAGCATACGGTCGTTTGTACCAGAGCCGAATGAAGAAAGCATATGACAAAAAGATACATCCGCGAAGCTTTCAGACGGGCGAACTTGTGCTGAAAAGGATTCTCCCGCCGCAGGCAGATCACAGGGGCAAGTGGACCCCCAATTACGAAGGGTCATACGTTGTCAGAAAAGTCTTTTCAGGAGGAGCGTTATTGTTGTCCACCATGGACGGTGAAGACTTTACGTCACCTGTAAATTCGGACGCAGTTAAAAAATACTTTGCTTAAAATAGACCCGCTGGACAAAAAAAGAGAGTCCAGGCAAAAATAGGGCATCCTGGCGAACCAAAAACAGAATGAAAGGTTCGGGCAAAAGTTAGGGATAAAATTGAAAAAATGTACACCCGCGAAGTTGAAAACCTACACTGGGCGGCTTCGGCAAAAAAGGGTATCCCGGTGAACTGAAAACCCGTAAAGGGCGGTTCACGCAAAAGTTAGGGATTTGAAAAGCAAATGACTGCGGTCCGAATTTGATACTACATTTGAGCATTGGTGCGGGAGAATATATTTGAGGGGTCGATTATCAGATGCAACCTCTTCGGAAGTATGGATACCGGGAAAGCATTAGAGTCGGATGAGTCATAGGAGGATCAGTTCGTGGTGTTCGTCTGCATCCCGTTGCCGACATGTGTACAAAATTTAATTTGTCAAAATATTTATGCTTCTTGTGCATATTTGTATATCTGCTTTGCGTAGCTTCCTCTTTTCAGGAGTTACATCCCGTGTACGAAAACTCCGCCCATTCAGGGGCCCAATCAATAAAAAATGTGTTATTCAGTACTTGATGCTGGTTCTTTACTGTTTTGTGCATGATAAAATGCCTAAGTTTACTGAAACTAGCTTGTGTATAACATCACTGGCCCTTGCCAACAATTGCTAAAGCTTTGAATTAACTGAAAATAATGTCACTAACCTGAATCGATTTGGTTGCATAGGCTTGTCTTGTCCTGTTTGTGTTGTTGCAGGTTTCATAGCTGTACGAGGAAGATGACCAAGAGACTGCAGTAATAAAAGACTCGACCCTCACGCAGGTCATGCATGTTCTTCCTGAAGAAGGATAGAATTTCCCAGCTAGTCGTAGCTTATCCAAAGGATATTCTCCAGCAGAGTTGTATTCCCCAGCAGGGTATCACTTCAACGAGGTGTTTGGTTCAAGTTCCCAATTCCCCAGCTGAGTCGACTTCATTCTTCCAGCATTTATTTTGCTGGGATAGTTCTGTAGCATCTGGCTATCCCCAGCGGAGTTGGCGTTATCTTCAGCATTTATTTTGCTGAAGCAGTTTCTGTATCCAGCAGTTCGAGTCTGCATTTGCATCGGCATATAGTGCATTGACATATAGTGTCATATTGGCATCGGCATATAGTGTCATGCTTGCATCCACCAAAAAAAAATGCGTAGCATTTCCATGTCGAATGGATCATTGCATTATTGTCAAACATATGCATTTTGAAACATAAACTAGGTTGGCTAACCGTTTGGTTTCAAGTATTTGTTTCTCTTGCAGATAGGGAGGAGTTCTTGCTCCAATAAATCAATAAACATTCAAAGTCTCGGCATGAGACATTCAACGAAGTGTCAGCTGTGGCACTACTCCCCACAGAGTCAGCAGGATAAGTTTCTCTTTGTCCCTAAGCAGAGTTACTTATTTCCCCGCCAGGGTTCTTGTTGAAGTTTCTCTAGTCCGACCAGCGGATTGTTTCCTTCAAAGTTGTTGTTACGTCAGCATTAAAAGGTTTCATGAACCAGAATCTCAGAGGCTACCGCCGGTTATAAGAACAGGCATCCAGTGGTTTGGTTTCCAAATATCCCCAGTAGAGTCAGCCTCAAAGTTGTTGTAACGTCAGTGATAAGAAGTTTGCGGACCAATGGAAGGATGAGTCCTAACGTGGACAATTTCTTGACAGGTTTTCTTCGTGCTAGAAAAGTGGAGTCCTAACATGGACAGTTTTATTTCCCCGGGCTGACGGGAGGTGCTAGCCCCAACGTGGGCAGGTTCGATTTCTCAGAATTGATGGAATGTGAAGTCCTGACGTGGACAGATTGATTTCCTCAAGTTGACGATATGTGCTAGTCCTAACATGGACCGATTTGATTTCTCCATATTGATTGAATGTGGAGTCCTGACGTGGACAAAGTTGGTTACTCTTCGTGCTGGTGTCCTGACGTGGACCATTTATTTTCAGCAAATAGCTTTATTTGTAATGGTGAAAGGGGTGTCCTGACGTGGACAAGCTTGCAGTTCTTTGTGATGACAAGATGCGAGAGTCCTAACGTGGACAATTTTATCCTTCTTCGTGTTGTTGGCAAAGTATGAGTCCTAACGTGGACAAGTCTTATTTCCCCAACAAGTCGAAGACGCGCAAGCCCTGACGTGGACAAGTTTATTTCTTCAGCAGGTTGAGATATGGGTCCTAACGTGGACAAATTTTATTTCCTCAGCGAGTCAAGAGGTGAGTCCTTACGTGGACAAGTCAAGACGAAATGTGAGTCTTGACGTGGACAAGGTTATTCCTTACGTGGAAAGAGAAGCTTCAGTTCCTTACGTGGAAAAGCAAGTTCAGTCCTGACGTGGACAGACGCAGAAAAGACGAGTTGGTTTCCTTACGTGGAAAGATTGTGATTCCTTACGTGGAATGAAGATTGGAGTCCTTACGTGGACAGATCGAATAAGATGTAATTCCTTACGTGGAAAGCTTGGAGTCCTTACGTGGATAGATCAAGAATTTTATTCCTTACGTGGAAGAAAATTGGTTTCCTTACGTGGAAAGAAGACGGGTTCCTTACGTGGACATATCAAGTTGGAGTCCTTACGTGGACAGATCAAGTTGGAGTCCTTACATGGACAGATCAAGTTGGTTTCCTTACGTGGAAAGAAGATGGTTTCCTTACGTGGAAAGATTTATTCCTTACGTGGAAAGATGGGAGTCCTTACGTGGACAAATCAGAAAGAGTGGTTTCCTTACGTGGAAAGATGTAATTCCTTACGTGGAAAGATTGAGTCCTTACGTGGACATATCAAGTCTGAGTCCTTACGTGGGCAGATTGAGTTTGTATCCATTACGTGGAAGCGTGGGTTATTCCTCACGTGGAAAGTTTAGTCCTGACGTGGACAGATTCGAATCAAAATGCGATTCCTTACGTGGAAAGATAGTATTCCTTACGTGGAAAGAGGCTTGTAGTCCTGACGTGGAAAAAAAGAGTGTATTCCTGACGTGGAAGGGGTTTAGTCCTGACGTGGACAGATTCAAAAGAAGACGTATTCCTTACGTGGAAGAGTTTGACGAAGAAGGAGTTTATTTCTAACGTGTACGATCTATTCATGACGAAGTACAGACAAATAATCCCTAGCACGATCGCTACGAAATCAGTGGGTTGCCATAGCAGTCAGATCCAGGCAGTGGATGTCGTACCTCAAGCAGGGGCGCAGTTTATTTCTGCGGTTGGCAAATTTGTTGGGTTCTTAGTATTCAACCGTCTCGTACCGCGAATGTCTGAAGGCTCCGGGCTCTTCACCCAATCGGGTCCAAGTCGCTTGAATAGGGGCAGCTGTTGCACCCTAAAATTTGCCCAACCTTATTCACTTGGTTTATGTTTCAATATCATTAGCATTTGCATGTACATAGTCTAATCATCTGCATAGCATAAGCATAGCAAGTCATCCAACAGAGTACCAATCATTATTCTCATCTCTAGAGGCCTATCAAGAGGTTATTATCCTGATTCAATCTTATTCAAGTCATCAGAAAAGAATTTGGAAGATATCAAGTCAATAGATCAAGCAGTTCATCTATCTCCTAACTAAGGGTATATGAGGATCAACAAGTAAGTGGTGAGCTGTGGGTGGAGCATGGGGAGTGTGTGGACATCATAGGGAGGCTTAGAAAGTCAGTTGGAGAAAGAGACAAGTCATTGATATGATCACAAGTATTGCAGTTGAAGACAGTCAACTAGGGTTTCATCTGGGGTCAACTATAGGTCAACTCTAGGTCAATTGATTGATTGAAAGGCATGAAGAATAAGGATATGATGATATGCTAAGAAGAATTCAAGAGAAATCAAGGAGAAGAGGAGTTTCTAAATTAGGGTTTTTGTGTAAAATCCCCTAGTTTATGTCAAATTTCCAAGCAAGATAAGTCAAGATGCAAGCTTCAAATGGATCCTTGGCCAACATGGAACTTGTAGAGGATCTCAAGAACTTTAATTTTAGTGGTGGAAGACATTAAGGAGATTTATAGAACTCAAGTTATGGTCCTTGCAAGTTACAGGTCATCTGAGGTATCTGAAATTTTGTCTGTGAAAGTGACTTGACTTCCAAGCAATTTTTACCCCTCAAGGATATTTCAAATGAATTTATGGTCAACATAAGAGTTGTTCCTCATTGTCTTAGAGTTCTAGAATGGTATAGTATGCCTTCATATGATTTGTGGAACTCTACTTATGGTCTTGGCAAGCAAAGGGTATTTTGGTCATTTGAGAATTACAGGTCATTTCAACCTATGCCCAAAACTCATACAAGGAAGCTTCAAATGGAAAACTTTACAACATCAAACTTGTTCCAAATGACATTTTGAGTCTAGAAAAGTGACCATGAGAGATTGGAAAGATTCATAGCACAAGGTTTCAAAATTGTTGGATTTAATGAATAAAAATGGACTTAAAAATGAGATTTTTCATATTTTGGCCAAATGAAGCAAAATTATAGGTCATTTTGAATGGAAATATCATTTTAAAGACATTGGCTAAAGTAGAGTTTTGAGCTTAGTTCACATTTTGGGAGTTATTCATGGTTACTTGTAATGGAAGATACATAAACCAAATCCAAAGGAAAGAATGCAAGGGAAGCTTCTCCAAGTTTCTAGGAGGTTCTAAGGACATGTATATATTGATATGAGATGGTTCATGCCATGGTTGGTGATTACATTTTCTCAAAACCCCAAGTTATACACACTTTCTCCAATTTGCAAAAGCATTACAAACTCTCTCAAATCTACATCAATTCCCATTTTTCTTGATTTGATCATCATCATCATCATCCAAGGATCAGATTTCACATATTCACTTGGTGGAATTGAGCAAGAATCGTGCCATAGAACTTTCACATCCAAGGTGCAAGAACTTTGGGATTGCTGAATTCAGAAGGGTTGGACAAGATTCATTGCATACAGAACTCTTGATCAAGGTCACTGATCATTTTCCACTCATCACAAGCATCAGATTCAAGGATTTTAGTACCTGTTTTCAAGAATTTGCACCGGGTATGTTTTCCTTCGAATTAGCTAGCATAGTGATCATGGCATAGGATTGTTAGTATATTAGAGACCTAGGTGGTTAGGTGATGATTTTCACAGAGTTTGAAGAAGTTTTATGGAGGTTGCTCATAGTGCACCAAATCTGTTAGGATTGATAACTCATAGTTGATGGCAAGATAATCCTAGATGAATGGCTCAGGTTGATTAGCATGGCTTGTAGATCATTTTAGTGTAAAAATTATGGAGAATTGAAGCAGTTGATATCAGGTGTTAATGGTGGATTCTATCTGTTCTACCTATCGGGTTCCATTATTGCTTGAGTTTTAGGAGGAGGTGTGGTTATGGCTGTGTAGAGGGAGAAATTTAGAGCAACTTTGCTCTTTGGATCGAGGGCATCCATGGAGAATTGAGTGAGAACCGGATGGTTGAAGGTGCGTGCATGGAGATGGTTTCTGAAACCCTAGGGTTGCTCAAGGTTGAAGACAATGTTTGAACCACACGATTGCCTGGTTGACTTGGACTTGAGACTGGATCCAATGGTCCACGTTTAAAGATGAAAAGGAGGGAAACCCTGGGCACCAAAACGCCCCGTTTCATTTAAGTTTCTGAGTGGGCTTTAATTTCCATTGCTAATGGCACCCTCCCCACCGAGGCCCAATCTAAAATGAACTGAGAATTTTGCTATATGCACCGTTTGTACCTTTTTTTTTTTTTTTGTTTCTGATTGTTTCCTGGGCCTTGCGTATCTTGCTACTGACACCCCCACTGCCTGGCCCATCTCTTAATTTCAAATGGTTTCTCATGCTTGCTGCACCCCCTCTCCATTTAATTCATTTTATTTTTTCTTAAAAAACATTAATTCTTTTAAAAATCATAATAAATCATAAACTTCATATTTTTCAATGATTCTTTTTGCATTAATTTCTTCAAGATGTCTAGAAAATTATAAAAAATAAAAATTGCATTTTATTTTTTTATTTGATATTTTTCCCATATTTTCCAAATAAATGCCTATTTTAGGTGTTTCATTTCATACATGAATTTGTTAAATTTTGTTCTAATAATTGCTTTAATATTTTTCACCCATTCTTTTTAGGTTGATTAGTAGATGAGATTAGCTTGTGCATACAATTTAGTTCATATTTTTAGGAATTAATTTTAGGTGATTAGTTTAGGTGTGAATAACATGAACAAAATTAGGGTTTTAAATCAACTTAGGTGAGATAGTTTAATTCTTTTAGGAGATTTTCATTTGATTTTTGAGGTATGGATTATAGGGGTTATGGGTATAGGATAGATCCCCTTAGAAATCACTAGGATTCCCCTACTGCTATTAGTATATTACTGTCTGTATTTGATTGAGTGGTTTGGCGTGCCCTCTGGGGATTTTTGTTTGTCTGTGTGGGTATTGGGATTGCTTGGGGATTGGGGGAGCTGAAGACTTGTGATGATGAAGCCATTGGAGATCCAGAGCTTGAAGTCCAACTTCCAGAGTTGAAGAGGAGATTCTTGCTGGCAGCTGTTGAGGAGATTAGGGTTTAGGAGCTAGGCAGAGCTCTAGATTAGAAAGCTTGTTTCTCAAACATGGAGTGCCTTGTCTGCACCCATCCTTTCTCTATGATTCAAAGTCTCTTTCAACTATCCACCTCCTTCCTTTGGAAGGATCAGTGAATGTATTTGAAAGATAGAACTTTTGAGGGGAAATTGTCTATATAATGTTAACAGTTAATGAACCACCCTTGGTAGGTAATTGACTGTCTAACATTCATTCACTTCATCTGGTTGACTGATCCCTCAACTTGGAGGATGGGACTTGAAGAAAAGCCATTGCAGATGGAAGATTGATGATCAAAACCTTGCTTGAAGGATGTGGAGATGGAGATTGATGCTCGCTGAAGCTTGAAGTCAAATGTTGTTTGTAGAGCTGTTGTGGCTGTTTATTTTTCTGCTGTTATTCATTCTTGATGTATTAATTGGTTTTCTGGACTGTATTATTTGCTGTTTACCCTGTTAGGTTGAAAGTGAATCCTGTTCACTTTTGCCTATTGTTTTCTAGGTTCGAGGTTGAGTGGGACTCCCTTGCCTGTTATTCATTCATGCATTTTACCGCTTTACTGTATATATCTATATTGTTTCTGTTTCTGCTTATCCCGTAGGATCTCTGTTTCTCTCTGTGCAAGAGAGGAGCATGATAGACACTAGGTCTTAACCCATGCATGACAACATTAGGTTAGTTTGATTCCCTTCGCAACCGTAGGTTAGAGTTCTGTCTCTTCTTTCTCAAAACAAACAGAAAAACACAATAAAATTTCAAACACAATAAAAGACACTTCTTCCGTAAAAGAATATGAACTCATCAAAACGTCATTTTCGTCCGCTGGGACTGCTAATCAGAAAAACCTTTTTCAGAAGGAATAAAATCAACCAAGACAAGCTTGTGTCGTACGTGGCCCGAACTACGTTTGCTCTGATCTTTCATGCTGTATGAAAGTACGTAGGCATAGGATGCGATATCCTAGCGAGAAACCTTCCCCTCCTTTCCCGTAGGTAGGCGAACTACGTTGACTCTGATTTCTCGTTCCAGACGAGAATACGTAGGCATAAAGTGCGATACTTTGCCGAGTCATTTTCTTTTCTTTTAACCCCTAATCCTTAGAGTAGATAGAATAATAATCCATATCCGAAAACAAGCGAGGATCCCGTCGAGTACGACGGACGTGAGGGGTGCTAATACCTTCCCCTTGCGTAACCGACTCCCGAATCCAGGTTTTGGTTGCGACGACCATACCTTTCCCGTGTTGTGCGAGGTTTACTCTAAGCGTTTCCTTTCCCTCCCGTGGGATAAATAACGCACGGTGGCGACTCTTCTGTTCAGCCGGCGCCGATTTTTGCAGTAGCGACAGCATGGTATTCCGTCGAGTATTGTTTCGGATAGAGATCCGAGGTTCACTTCGAGATTTTGGGAGAGCTTGCAGAGTGCTTTGGGTACTAAGTTGCGTTTGAGTTCAGCGTATCATCCTCAGACAGATGGTCAGACGGAGAGGACGATTCAGTCGCTTGAAGATCTTTTGAGAGCTTGTGTATTGGAAAAAGGAGGAGCTTGGGATAGCTACTTGCCTTTGATTGAGTTTACCTACAACAACAGTTTTCATTCGAGTATCGGTATGGCACCATTTGAGGCGTTGTATGGTAGGCGGTGTAGGACACCATTGTGTTGGTTTGAGTCCAGAGAGAGTTCTGTTGTTGGACCCGAGATAGTTCAGCAGACTACAAACAAGATTAAAATGATTCAAGAAAAGATGAGGATTTCTCAGAGTCGTCAGAAGAGTTATTATGACAAGAGGAGGAAGGCACTTGAATTTCAAGAGGGAGATCATGTGTTTCTTCGAGTCACTCCGATGACAGGTGTTGGTAGGGCATTGAAGTCGCGCAAGTTGTCGCCGCGTTTCATTGGTCCTTATCAGATTTTGCAGAAGATAGGAGAAGTGGCCTATCGTGTGGCTTTACCACCGTCTCTTGCTAATCTTCATGACGTATTCCATGTATCTCAGTTGAGGAAATACATTGCGGATCCGTCTCATGTAGTCCAATTAGATGATGTGCAGGTGAGAGATAACCTGACTGTTGAGACATCACCTATGCGGATAGAGGATCGGAAATTGAAGCAGCTTCGAGGTAAAGAGATTGCTTTAGTGAAGGTCGCTTGGGGAGGACCGGCTGGTGGAAATGTTACTTGGGAGCTTGAGAGCCAGATGAAAGAGTCTTATCCAGAACTGTTTGAACCAGGTAACATTTTCGAGGATGAAAATTCCTAAAGTGGGGGAGGGTTGTAACAGCCCAAATTTCATTAAATAATTAATTATAGTAATTAATTGATTTAGTGGGATTTTTATTAATGTTGGAAATTAATTTTTATTAATTGGAATTAATAGAGAATTGAGAAGGAAATTGGAAGGAAGGAAATAAAGGAAATATATAATAGAGAAGGAAAAGAAAAGAAAGTTGGAGAGAAACATTTGGAAAGAAAGAAGAAGAGAAAGAGGGAAGAAGAAGAGAAAGAGAGGAGAAGAAGAGGAAAGTGGAAAATCATCAAGAACCAACATCAAAGCTCCGATTAATCGAGGTAAGGGTGAGAAATGTTTCTATTTGATCATTGCATGATGTTATATATGTTGGGTAGCGGTTTTGGTGTAGTTTCCATCCTTTTTCATTTAGGGCAAAAGTTGGAATAATCGGTAGAACTGTGGTTTAATCGGTTGGAACTGAGTAATAATGTCGTAGAATAGTCGGGTAACATGTATTGATGTTGTTTGAGCTGGTTTTGATGTTTGGGAGTTGGTTGGTGGTGGTTTGAGAAGGAGAAGACAGAACAAAATTCTGTTCTGCGCAGGTTCGCTGGCTCTCGCCAGGCGAGCTAAGGCGAAGCTTCGCCGGGCGAAGCCTAGCGCACACTGGCGAATAATTATGATTAAGTCCCAGTGGACTTCGCTGGCGAGTTCTCCAGGCGAAGGTTGGTTAGCGAATGTTCGCCCAGCGAAAGTGCTGGCGAATGGTGGCGAACAAAGTCAGTAGTTATTGACTTTGGCTCGCTGGGGAGTCTCACCAGGCGAAGGCCTAGCGAGTGTTCACTGAGAGGGTTCGCCAAGCGAAGGTCCAGCGAAGGTTCGCTGCGAGGCCTCGCCAGGCGAATATGGGCAAATTTGACAGAATCTTTTCTTTGCTGTGGTTTCTATGTGTTGATGATTTAGTTGTTTCACATAGACTAATACCTCTACATTGTGAGTATGTATGAGATCTATTGTGATGATGTGTGCTGTGGGTAGCCTACGGGCGTGAATCCTAGAATTGTGATTTGAATGTTAATTGCATCAAGTATAAATACATGTGAACATAATAGGTGATTATGTGTGTATTATTTAATGAACTTGTGAATGCTTGATGTGTATACAATTATGTGATGAGTATGCATGAGAACATTGTGAATATGTGTGCATAACTTGTAATTGTATGATTGGTATTGTGATGTGAATACCTTGATTGTTGTGATATATGTTGTATGTGCAATCATTGTGTAATTCTTGAAGAGATGAATTATTAAATGCATGAGATTAAGATGCGAGAACGGTCTTAAGTGCATTGTTGTGGTTGATTGCATATGCATCATTTAGTCAAGAGGCAATGTCTGTTAGTTTCGTGGAAACTAGTGGCTTGTCCCAAACCTAGAAGAGTGGGTTTGAAGGCTTAGAGGATGGGTTGTTATCAGTCTAGAAGAGTGGACCCGGTTTAATGTAAAAACCGAAAAATGATAACGGGTTATCGGTCTAGAAGAGTGGACCCGGTTTAATGTAAAAACCGAAAAATGATAACGAGAGTCGGTACCGCATTGCATGAGTTGCATTGAGTTGTTGAGTCACATTGATATATGACATATGCATGAAGAGATGCTTATGTGTGAATGATAAGATTGTGGAAATGTGAGTGTATGCATGATGTGGGAATGCTTTGTGAATATTCATGTTGTCTATATATGTGTGGTAAATATATATGACTAAGAGGGTGAATTGTGGTGAGAAATATGGAGTTGAATTATATGATTACCTATATATATATATATATATATATATATATATATATATATATATATATATATATATATATATATATATATATATATATATATATATATATATATATATATATATATATATATATATATATATATATATATATATATATAATCTTATGCTTTGATTATTATGGTTATATTTCTCACCCTTCTGCTGTTTTATAATGCTCTACGAGGCATTGCAGATTAGGATGCTGGAGTCTTTCTTTTGTGAAGTATAGCTTCATTCTTTTGAGTCGGACTGCTCTGATTATGTAACACCGGGTAGTTAGGCTGGTATAGTATTCTTTTGTGATACATTGCGATGTATCAGCTGATGTGGCTTTGTAATTACCTGACATGATGTATTAATTTGGATATCTTATGTGTATGTGAATTAATATTTTGGAAATGATTAAATGATTTTATCTTCCGCTTAAATTTTAATGTTGAAATGTGATTTCTAAAACCATGAAAATGTTAAAGTGTTTCATTGGTGAAATTGTGACATTCTTCCTTTATACCTTATTCTAAATTTTTCACTCTGATAGATTTGTATATGCATTTATTTGGGGGTATAGAAGGGGGTGTTACAGAACTAACCTGAACAACAAGATGATAAAAGAATTATATTGCGAGTTCAAAATTGAACAATATAAATCATCTCCCTAACGGCCTAAGACAAATGGAGCGGCAGAGGCAGCCAACAAAATTATCAAGAAGATCATTCATAAGATGGTTGTAACCTACAAAGAATGGCACGAGATGCTACCATTTTCTCTTCACGGTTATCGCACATTTGTACGCACTTCAACTAGAGCAACTCTTTTGTCTTTAGTATATAGCATGGAACCTGTAATCCCCAAAGAAGTTAAGATCCCGTCTATGAGAGTATTGCTGGAAGCCAAGCTAACAGAAGCTGAATGGTGTCAAAGCAGACATGATGAGCTGAATCTGATCGAAGAAAAAAGAATGACGGCTTTATGCCATGGTCAGTTATATCAACAAAGAATGAAGAAAGCTTTTGACAAACAGGTTCGTCCTCGGGTATTAAGAGAAGGCTACCTCATGCTGAAAAATATCCAATCGTTTCTCACTGATTCTAGGGGAAAATGGAATCCAAAATATGATGGCCCCTATGTTGTTAAAAAAGCATTCCCAGGTGGTGTTTTAATACTCACAACCATGGATGGAGATGAGTTTACTTATCCCACAAATGTTGATGAAGTCAAGAAATACTTTGCCTAGATAAAAAATATATATAGCTCGCTAAGTTGAAAACCCGAAAGGGAGACATAGGCAAAAAAAAAAACGTCTCGGTGGATTAAAAACCCAGAAGGGCGGTCCAAGAAAAATTTAGAGACATAAATAGAAAATAAGCATCCCGATAGATTGAAATCCTGAAATGGCAATCTAGGCAAGAGTTAGGGATTTATGGCAAGTAACTGCATCCAAAAAGATTTGATTTTGCAAACCAACGTCATATATGAAAGAATCCTCAATCAAGGTTACCTTCAATAGGAGCTCAAGAATGTCAAGAATTCAAAGTTGATAAAAGGATAGTGGTTATTATGTTTGAATGTGGCCATTTTCCCTTTAAATTACCATTTTCAAAGACTTTATAATGCTGCATGCAATCACGCATTACATTGATTACCATTCTTTTAATGAAAACTTGAATCCTTGTGCCTTTTGTTTACAATTCTCATTTATTCTGCATTGCAAAATGACATGTTTATTTAATTAACCTACAAAAAATAAATAAAATAATTATAATATTTACTGATAATGGAACTAACTTGAACAACAAGATGATAACAGAATTATATGCCGAGTTCAAAATTGAACACCATAACTCGTCTCCCTACTGGCCTAAGATGAAAGGAGCGGCAGAGGCAGCTTACAAAAATATCAAGAAGATCATTCAGAAGATGGTAGTAATCTACAAAGATTGGCACAAAATTCTACCATTTGCTCTTCACAGTTATCGCACATCTGTCCGCACTTCAACTGGAGCAACCTTTTTGTCTTTAGTATATGGAATGGAAGTTGTAAGCCCCATAGAAGTTAAGATCCCGTCAATGAGAGTATTGCTGGAGGCCAAGCTAACAGAAGCTGAATGGTGTCAAAGCAAACATGATGACCTAAATTTGATCGAAGAAAAAAGAATAAAGGGTTTATACAATGGTCAGTTATATCAACAAAGAATGACGAAAGCTTTTGACAAAAAGGTTCGAACTCAGGTATTCAGAGAAGGCTACCTCGTGCTCAAAAAGATCCAATAATTTTTCACTGATCCCAGGGGCAAATGGAATCCAAATTATGATAGCCCCTATGTTGTTAAATAAACATTCTTAGGCGGTGCTTTAATACTCACAGCCATGGATGGAAAAGAGTTTACTTCTCCCACAAATGTTGATGCAGTCAAGAAATACTTTTCCTAGATAAAAATCATATATAGCTCGCTAAGTTGAAAACTCGAAAGGGCGACTTAGGCAAAAAAGAGCGTCTCGGTGGATTAAAATCCTAGAAGGGCGGTCCAGGAAAAATTTAGAGACATAAACAGAAAATAATCATCCCGATAGATTGAAATTCTGAAAAGGCAATCTAGACAAAAGTTAGGGATTTATGGCAAGTAACTTCATCAAAAAAGATTAGATTCTGCAAACCAACGCCATCTATCAAGGAATCCTCAATCAAGGTAATCTTCAATAGGAGCTCAAGAATGTCAAGAATTCAAAGTTGATAAAAGGATAGTGGTTATTATGGTTCAATGTGGCCCTTATCCCTTTAAATTACCATTTTTAAAACTTTATAATGCTGCATGGAATCACGCATTAGGTTGATTACCATTCTATTAATGAAAACTTGAATCCTTGTCCCTTTTGTTTGCAATTCTCATTTATTCTTCTTTGCAAAATGACATGTTTATTTAATTAACCTACAAAGAATAAATAAAAGAATTATATACTTTACTGATAATGGAACTAACCTGAACAACAACATGTTAAAAAAATTATATGTCGAGTTTAAAATTGAACACCATAACTCATCTCCCTAACGACCTAAGATGAATGGAGCGGCAGAGGCAGCCAACAAAATAATCAAGATGATCATTCATAAGATGGTTGTAACCTACAAAGATTGACACGAGATGCTACCATTTGCTCTTCACGATTATCGCACACCTGTCCGCACTTCAACTGGAGCAACTCTTTGCCATTAGTATATAGCATGGACCTTGTAATCCCCATAGAAGTTAAGATCCCGTCAATGAGAGTATTGCTAGAAGCCAAGCTAACAGAAGCTGAATGGTTTCAAAGCAGACATGATGACCTAAATCTGATCGAAGAAAAAAGAATGACAACTTTATGCCATGGTCAGTTATATCAACAAAGAATGAAGAAAGCTTTTGACAAAAAGGTTCGACCTCGGGTATTCAGAGAAGGCTATCTCGTGCTCAAAAAGATCCAATCATTTCTCACTGATTCCAAGGGCAAATGGAATCCAAAATATGATGGCCCCTATGTTGTTAAAAAAGCATTTTCAGGTGGTGCCTTAATACTCACAGCCATGGATGGAGAAGAGTTTATTTATCCCACAAATGTTGATGTTGTAACGCCCATTTTAATTATCTCGTTTTTCCGTGTTAATTTATTTGTTTCGGCGTCTTTTGTGGGGGTGTTTGAGTGTGATTGTGTGTAGCCCTTAAGTTGGAATTAATTAATGATTTTGGACCTTAAGACTAATTATAACATTATTAGTGATAATGATAAATTAATGACTAATAGTAATATTATTATTATTATTATTGTTATTATTATTATTATTATTATTATTATTAATATTATTATTAAGTAAATAAAAGAAATGGAATAAAAAGAATCGGGATGAGGGGTATGGTTGGATATTGAAAAGAAGGAAATAGGAGAAACACGTTGGAAGGAGAAGAGGAAGAAGAGCGGGATCGAAGAGAAGAGAATTGGAAAGATGAAGAGCAAGGTGAATTGGAGCAAGAGGAAACTAGGAATCATCTTGGGAGCAAGAGTTCATCAGATTGTTCCAGTTATCGAGGTAGGGGGGAATCGGGTCGAATGGTATGTTGCATGAATACTAGGTAGAAGGGGATTTCCCTAACCCCATTAGGTTGTGATGATTTTGTTGGTATGTGTTGGAAATTATGAGTTGTTGATGATATGTTGAAACCATTGCATGTGTTGTTTGATCGATTTGGGGGTTTCCGGGTAGTTCGAAGTTTTATGCCGAAATTGATTAATTGAGTGGAGCCGAGGTTTAATCGAGAATAAATTTTGTAGTTAGGTTGTAGAATATTGGTCTGATATGATGGGGACTAGTTTGAGTAGAATCGGCTGAGTTCGGAGAGTCTTGCCAACTCTGAGAAGTGGAATTTTTCTGAATTCGCAGGCGTTCGCCAGCACCTTCACTGAGCGAACTGGGGGCGAACCTTCTCCAGGGATTCTCCAGGCGAACTGGGCAACGAGTGCTTCCAGTAGCCACTGTCTGCATTCGCTAGGGAGTTCGCTGGGCGAGCTAGTAGCGAGTCTTCGCTGGGGGATTCGTCGAGCGAACGGGTAGCGAGCCTTCACTGCGGGGCCTCGCCTGGCAAATGAGCCAGCGAGCGTAGCAGTAGTGTGTGGTTTGAGTTGTGTTGTTCGGTTCTCTCGTGATGTTGGACCCTTGTTGGTCATGATTGATTATGATATTGGTATTGAACTATGGGGAATATAGGTGTGGTGTGGAATATGATTTGCTTGATATTCGTTTAATTTGAATGATTGAATTCGGTGTATGTGATTGCGTAAGAATGTAGTGATGTGTGATATATGTATATATGATATATGATGGAATGTGATCGAAGGGTCGTGTGCACCGTGTGTGCTGGTGTTTTCTGTGTGCATTTGGGTCTTGCATAAGCATATTGATGGGGTGAATCATTGCTCAGTGTAGTGTATGTGATTCACTCGCGTGCTCAGGAGGAGCGTGGTAGGGATAGATCATTGCTCGATGGAGTGTATGCGATCTATCCTGAGATTGATTGTGCTCAGTGGAGCATGATAGGGATATATCATTGCTCGGTGGAGTGTATGTGATCTATTCCGGGTTATTTGCCCGTACTCCGAAGGGGAGCTTGTAGGGATAGATCGTTGCTCAGATGGAGTGTATGCAATCTATCCCGAGTTTGAGTCGGTACCGCATATCATAGTGTTGAGTTGCATGTGTTGCATTGTTTATATGCTGTGTTGGTGTGGGACAGTAGGTCCAAGTTGACGTATGTGAATGATAATTGTTTGTTTACTGCCTTTTATTCATGTATGTTTTACCGTTATATTTTGATCGCGATTTCTCACGCCTTGCTTTTGTTGTGGTCTGTGCTTCTTCGGAAGTACAGATAATCCAGGTGTATAGCTAGCATGGTTTGTGGCGAGTCGTAAGGATGATCTGATACGTAACACCGAGGCTTTGGGGAGTTTATGTTTATTTAATGATTTTGTGTGCCTCTCTGGCGTATCATATTTCGACGAATCTTTTGGGTGAACATATCTTGTATATTTTGGGCAGTTGGCTGAGCACGATGTATATGATGTTTATATATATATATATATATATATATATATATATATATATATATATATATATATATATATATATATATATATATATATATATATATATATATATATATATATATATATATATATATATATATATATATATATATATATATATATATATATATATATATATATATATATATATATATATATATATATATATATATATATATATATATATATATATATATATATATATATATATATATATATATATATATATATATATATATATATATATATATATATATATATATATATATATATATATATATATATATATATATATATATATATATATATATATATATATATATATATATATATATATATATATATATATATATATATATATATATATATATATATATATATATATATATATATATATATATATATAATGACAAATTTCTGCTATGTTATATTTGTTGAAAATCATTAAATGAAAATGTTTTGTGTTGAGTTTATTTCTGTGACATTCCGTTTTAGTGTGAATACTCTGATAATGGTTTATTTTGATTGCATTTATGTCTATTTTGGGGAACGGGGTGTTACAGATGCAGTCAAGAAATACTTTGACTAGATAAAAATTATATATAGCTCGCTAAGTTATAAACCCGAAAGGGAGACTTAGGCAAAAAAGTGCGTCTCGGGGGATTAAAAACCCAAAAGGGCGGTCCAGGAAAAAATTAGAGACATAAACAGAAAATAATCATCCTGATAGATTGAAATCTTGAAAAGGCAATCTAGACAAAAGTTAGGGATTTATGGTAAGTAACTGAATCCAAAAAGATTGGATTCTGCAAACCAACGTCATCTATCAAGGAATCCTCAATCAAGGTCACCTTCAATAGGAGCTTAAGAATGTCCAAAATTCAAAGTTGATAAAAGGATAGTGGTCATTATGTTTCAATATGGCTCTTTTCCCTTTAAATTACCATTTTCTAAAACTTTATAATGTTGCATGGAATCACGCGTTAGATTGATTACCATTCCATTAATGAAAACTTGAACCCTTGTGCCTTTTGTTTGCAATTCTCATTTATTCTTCTTTGCAAAATGACATGTTTATATAGTTAACCTACAAAGAATAAATACAAGAATTATAATATTTACTGATAATGGAACTAACCTGAACAACAAGTTGATAAAAGAATTATATGCCGAGTTCAAAATTGAACATCATAACTCGTCTTCCTACCGGCCTAGGATGAATGGAGCGGCACAGGCAACTAATAAAAATATCAAGAAGATCCTTAAGAATATGGTGTTAACCTACAAAGATTGGCACGAGATGCTACCATTTTCTCTTCATGGTTATCGCACATCTGTCCGCACTTCAACTGGAGCAACCCTTGGTCTTTAGTATATGGCATGAAAGCTGTAATCCCCATAGAAGTTAAGATCCCGTCAATGAGAGTATTGCTGGAAGCCAAGCTAACGGAAGCTGAATGGTGTCAAAGCAGACATGATGACTTGAATCTGATCAAAGAAAAAAGAATGACTACTTTATGCCATAGTCAGTTATATCAAGAAATAATTAAGAAACCTTTGGACAAAAAGGTTCGACCTCAGGTATTCAGAGAAGGCTACCTCGTGCTAAAAAAAATCCAATCATTTCTCACTGATTACCGGGGCAAATGGAATCCTTATTATGATGGCACCTATGTTGTTAAGAAAGCATTCTCAGGTGGTGCCATAATTCTCACAGCCATGGATGGAGAAGAGTTTACTTATCCCACAAATGTTGATGCAGTCAAGAAATACTTTGCCTGGATAAAAAATATATATAGCTCGCTAAGTTGAAAACCCGAAAGGGTGACTTAGGCAAAAAAGAGCGTCTCGGTGCATTAAAAACCCAGAAAGGCGGTCCAGGAAAAAATTAGAGACATAAGTAGAAAATAAACATCCCGATAGATTGAAATCCTGAAAAGGCAATCTAGGAAAAAGTTTGGGACTTATGGCAAGTAACTGCATCCAAAAAGACTGGATCCTTTAAACCAACATCATCTATCAAGGAATCCTCAATCAAGGTCACCTTCAATAGGAGCTTAAGAATGTCCAAAATTCAAAGTTGATAAAAGGATAGTGGTCATTATGTTTCAATGTGGCTCTTTTCTCTTTAAATTAGCATTTTCTAAAACTTTATAATGTTGCATGGAATCACGCATTAGATTGATTACCATTCCATTAATGAAAACTTGAACCCTTGTGCCTTTTGTTTGCAATTCTCATTTATTATTCTTTGCAAAATGACATGTTTATTTAATTAACCTACAAAGAATAAATAAAAGAATTATAATATTTACTATTAATGGAACTAACCTGAAAAACAATATGATAAAAGAATTATATGCCGAGTTCAAAATTGAACACCAAAACTCGTCTCCCTACCTGCCTAAGATGAATGGAGCGGCAGAGGCAGCTAACAAAAATATCAAGAAGATCATTCAGAAGATGGTTGTAACTTAAAAAGGTTGGCACGAGATGCTACCATTTGCTCTTCACGGTTATCACACATCCGTCCGCACTTCAACTGGAGCAACCCTTTGTCTTTAGTATATGGCATGGAAGATGGAATCCCCATAGAAGTTAAGACCCCGTCAATTAGAGTATTGCTAGAATCCAAGCTTATAGAATCCGAATGGTGTCAAAGAAGACATGATGAACTGAATCTTATCGAAGAAAAAAGAATGACGGCTTTATGCCATGATCATATATATAAAAAAAGAATGAAGAAAGCTTTTGACAAAAAAGTTCGACCTCAGGTATTCAGAGAAGGCTACCTCGTGCTAAAAAAGATCCAATCATTTCTCAGTGATTCCAAGGGAAAATGGAATCCAAATTATGATGGCCCCTATGTTGTTAAGAAAGCACTCTTAGGTGGTGCCTTAATACTCACAATCATGGATGGAAAAGAGTTTACTTATCCCACAAATGTTGATACAGTCAAGAAATACTGTCTAGATAAAAAAATATAACTCGCTAAGTTGAAAACCTGAAAGGGAGACTTAGGCAAAAAAGAGCGTCTTAGTGGATTAAAAACCCAGAAGGGCGGTCCAGGAAAAAATTAGAGACATAAACATAAAAAAATTATCCCGATAGATTGAAATCCGGAAAAGGCAATCTAGGCAAAAGTTAGGTATTTATGGCAAGTAACTGCATCCAAAAAGATTGGATCCTCCAAACCAACGTCATCTATCAAGGAATCGTCAATCAAGGTCACCTTCAATAGGAGCTCAAGATTGTCCAGAATTTAAAGTTGATAAAAGGATAGTGGTTATTATGTTTCAATGTGTCCCTTTTCCCTTTAAACTACCATTTTCTAAAACTTTATAATGCTGCATGGAATCACGCATTAGGTTGATTACCATTCTATTAATGAAAACTTGAACCCTTGTGAATTTTGTATGCAATTCTCATTTATTCTTCTTTAAAAAATGACATGTTTATTTAATTAACCTACACCGAATAAATAAAAGAATTATAATCTTTACTAATAATGGAACTAACCTGAACAACAAGATGATAAAATAATTATATGCCGAGTTAAAAATTGAACACCATAACTCGTCTCCCTACCGACCTAAGATGAATGGAGCGGGAGAGGCAGCTAACAAAAATATCAAGAAGATCATTCAGAAGATGGTTGTAACCTAAAAAGATTGGCACGAGATGCTACCATTTGCTCTTCACGGTTATCGCACATCCGTCCGCACTTCAATTGGAGCAACCCTTTGTCTTTAATATATGGCATGGAAGATGGAATCCCCATAGAAGTTAAGATCCTGTCAATTAGAGTATTACTGGAATCCAAGCTAATAGAATCTGAATGGTGTCAAAGAAGACATGATGAACTGAATCTTATCGAAGAAAAAAGAATGACGACTTTATGCCATAATCAAATATATCAAAAAAGAATGAAGAAATCTTTTGACAAAAAGGTTCGACCTCGAGTATTCAGAGAAGGCTACCTTGTGCTAAAAAAGATCCAATCATTTCTCACTGATTCCAAGGGAAAATGGAATCCAAATTATGATGGCCCCTATGTTGTTAAGAAAGCATTCTTAGGTGGTGCCTTAATACTCACAGCCATGGATGGAGAAGAGTTAGTTATCCCACAAATGTTGATGCGGTCAAGAAATACTGTTCAGATAAAAAAAAATATAGCTCGCTAAGTTGAAAACCCGAAAGGGAGACTTAGACAAAAAAGAGCGTCTCAGTGGATTAAAAACCCAGAAGGGCGGTCCAGGAAAAAATTAGTGACATAAACAAAAAATAATCATCCCGATACATTGAAATCCTGAAATGGCAATCTAGGCAAAAGTTAGGGATTTATGGCAAGTAACTGCATCCAAAAAGACTGGATCCTCCAAACCAACGTCATCTATCAAGGAATCCTCAATCAAGGCCACCTTCAATAAGAGCTCAAAAATGTCCAGAATTCAACGTTGATAAAAGGATAGAGGTCATTATGTTTCAATATGGCCCTTTTCCCTTTAAATTACCATTTTCTAAAACTTTTTAATGTTGCATGGAATCACGCATTAGGTTGATTACCATTCTATTAATGAAAACTTGAACCCTTGTGCCTTTTGTTTGCAATTCTCATTTATTCTTCTTTGCAAAATGACATGTTTATATAGTTAAACTACAAAGAATAAATAAAAGAATTATAATCTTTACTATTAATGGAACTAACCAGAACAACAAGATGATAATAAAATTATATGCCGAGTTCAAAATTGAACACCATAACTCGTCTCCCTACTGACCTAAGATGAATGGAGCGGCAGAGGCAGCTAACAAAAATATCAAGAAGATCATTCAGAAGATGGTAGTTACCTACAAAGATTGGCACGAGATGCTACCATTTGCTCTTCACGGTTAACGCACATACGTCTGCACTTCAACTAGAGCAACCCTTTGTCTTTAGTATATGGCATGGAAGCTGTAATCCCCAGAGAAGTTAAGATCCCATCAATGAGATTATAGCTGGAAGCCAAGCTAACACAAGTTGAATGGTGTCAAAGCAGACATGATGAACTGAATCTAATCGAAGAAAAAAGAATGACGGATTTATGCCATGGTAAGATATATTAACAAATAATTAAGAGAGATTTTGACAAAAAGGTTCGACCTCGGGTATTCAGAGATGGCTACCTCGTACTCAAAAAGATCCAATCATTTCTCACTGATTCTAGGGGAAAATGGAATCCAAATTATGATGGCCCGTATGTTGTTAAGAAAGCATTCTCAGGTGGTGCCTTAATACTCACAACCATGGATGGAGAAGAGTTTACTTATCCCACAAATGTTGATGCAATCAATAAATACTTTGCATAGATAAAAGAAATATAAAGCTCGCTAAGTTGAAAACCCGAAAGGGCGACTTTGGAAAAAAAGAGCGCCTCGGTGGATTAAATACCCAGAAGGGCGGTCCAGGAAAAAATTAGAGACATAAACAGAAAATAATCATCCCGATACATTGAAATCCTGAAAAGGCAATCTAGACAAAAGTTAGGGATTTTTGGCAAGTAACTGCATGCAAAAAGATTGGATCCTCCAAACCAACGTCATCTATCAAGGAATCCCCAATCAAGGTCACATTCAATAGGAGCTCAAGAATGTCCAAAATTCAAAGTTGATAAAAGGACAGTGGTCATTATGTTTCAAAGTGTCCCCTTTTCTTTTAAATTACCATTTTCTAAAACTTTATAATGCTGCATGGAATCACACATTAGGTTGATTACCATTCTATTAATGAAAACTTGAACCCTTGTGCCTTTTGTTTGAAATTCTCATTTATTCTTCTTTGCAAAATGACATGACTATATTCTTCTTTGCAAAATGACATGACTATTTAATTAACCTACAAAGAATAAATGAAAGAATCACAATCTTTACTAATAATGGAACAAATCTGAACAACAAGATGATAAAAGAATTAAATGTTGAGTTCAAAATTGAACACCATAACTCGTCCCCCTACCGGCCTAAGATGAATGGAGCGGCAGAGGAAGCTAACAAAAATGTCTAAAAGATCATTCAGAAGATGGTTGTAACCTACAAAGATTGGCACGAGATGCTAATATTTGCTCGTCACGGTTATCGCACCTCCGTCCGTACCTGAACTTAAGCAACCTTTTGTTTTTAGTATATGGCATGGAAGTTATAATCCCCATAGAAGTTAAGATCCCGTCAATGAGAGTATTGCTGGAAACCAAGATAAGTGAAGCTGAATGGTGTCAAGCAGCCATGATGAACATAATCTGATCGAAGAAAAAAGAATGACGGCTTTATGCCATGGTTAGTTATATAAACTAAGAATGAAGAAAGCTTTTGACCAAAAGGTTCGACGTCGAGTATTCAGAGAAGGCTACCTCATGCTCAAAAAGATCAAATCATTTCTCACTGATTCCAGGGGCAAATGGAATCCAAATTATGATCGCCCGTATGTTGTTAAGAAAGCATGCTCAGGTGGTGCCTTAATACTCACAGCCATGGATGGAGAAGAGTTTACTTATCCCACAAATGTTAATGCAGTGAAGGAATACTTTGCCTAGATAAAAGAAATATATAGCTCGTTAAGTTGAAAACCCGAAAGGGCGAATTTGGAAGAAAAGAGCGTCTCGGTGGATTAAATACCCAGAAGCATGGTCCAGGACAAATTTAGAGACATAAATAGAAAATAATCATCCCGATAGATTGAAATCCAGAAAAGGCAATCTAGGCAAAAGTTAGGGATTTTCGGCAAGTAACAACATCCAAAATGATTGGATCCTCCAAACCAACGTCATCTATCAAGGAATCCTCAATCAAGGTCACCTTCAATAGGAGCTCAAGAATGTCCAAAATTAAAAGTTGATTAAAGGAGAGTGATCATTATGTTTCAATGTGTCCCTTTTCTCTTTAAATTACCATTTTTCTAAAACTTTATAATGCTGCATGGAATCACGCATTAGGTTGATTACCATTCTATTAATGAAAACTTGAACCCTTGTGCCTTTTGTTTGCAACTCTCATTTATTCTTCTTTGCAAAATGACATGTTTATTTAATTAACCTACAAAGAATAAATAAAAGAATTATAATCTTTACTAATATTGGAACTAACCTGAACTACAGTTTCCCTACCAACCTAAAATGAATGGAGCGGCAGAGGCAACTAATAAAAATATCAAGAAGATCATTCAAAAGATGGTTGTAACCTACAAAGATTGGCAAGAGATGCTACCATTTGCTCTTCACGGTTATCGCACATCCGTCCGCACTTCAACCGGAGCCACCCTTTGTCTTTAGTATATGGCCTGGAAGCTGTAATCCCCATAGAAGTTAAGATTCCGTCAATGAGAGTATTGTGTGAAGCCAAGCTAACAGTAGATGAATCGTGTCAAAGCAGACATGATGAATTGAATCTTATCGAAGAAAAAATAATGACGACTTTATGCCATTGTCAGATATATCAACAAATAATGAAGAAAGCTTTTGACAAAAAGGTTCGACCTCGGGTATCCAGAGATGGCTACCTCGTACTCAAAAAGATCCAATCATTTCTCACCGATTCCAGGGGAAAATGGAATCCAAATTATGATGGCCCCTATGTTGTTAAGAAAGCATTCTCAGGTGGTGCCTTAATACTAACAGCCATGGATGGAGAAGAGTTTACTTATCCCACAAATGTTGATGCAGTCAAGGAATACTTTGCCTAGATAAATGAAATATATAGCTCGCTAAGTTGAAAACTAGAAAGGGAGACTTTGGCAAAAAAGTGCGTCTCGGTGGATTAAATACCCAGAAGCGCGGTCCAGGAAAAATTTAGAGACATAAACATAAAATAATCATCCTGATAGATTGAAATCCTGAAAAGGCAATCTAGGCAAAAGTTAGGGATTTATGGCAAGTAACTGCATCTAAAAAGATTGGATCCTCCAAACCAACGTCATCTATCAAGGAATCCTTAATCAAGGCCACCTTCAATAGGAGCTCAAGAATGTCCAGAATTCAAAGTTGGTAAAAGGATAGTGGTTATTATGTTTCAATGTGGCCGTTTTTCCTTTAAATTACCATTTTCTAAAACTTTATTATGCTGCTTGGAATCACACATTAGGTTGATTACCATTCTATTAATGAAAAATTAAACCTTTATGCCTTTTATTTGCAATTCTCATTTATTCTTCTTTGCAAAATGACATGTTTATTTAATTAACCTACAAAGGATAAAAAAAAGAATTATAATCTTTACTAATAATGGAAATAACCTGAATAACAAGATGATAAAAGAATTATATGCCGAGTTGAAAATTGAACACCATAACTCGTCTCCATACCGGCCTAAGATGAATGGAGCGGCAGAGGCAGCTAACAAAAATATCAAGAAGATCATTCAGAAGATGGTTGTAACCTACAAAGATTGGCACGAGATGCTAATATTTGCTCTTCACAGTTATCGCACCTCCGTCCGTACCTGAACTGGAGCAACCTTTTGTTTTTAGTATATGGCATGGAAGTTATAATCCCCATAGAAGTTAAGATCCCGTCAATGAGAGTATTGCTGGAAACCAAGATAAGAGAAGCTGAATGGTGTCAAAGCAGCCCTGATGAACTGAATCTGATCGAAGAAAAAAGAATGACGGCTTTATGCCATGGTTAGTTATATCAACTAAGAATGAAGAAAGCTTTTGACAAAAAGGTTCGACGTCGAGTATTCAGAGAAGGCTACCTCGTGCTCAAAAAGATCCAATCATTTCTCACTGATTCCAGGGGCAAATGGAATCCAAATTATGATGGCCCGTATGTTGTTAAGAAAGCATTCTCAGGTGGTGCCTTAATACTCACAGCCATGGATGGAGAAGAGTTTACTTATCCCACAAATGTTGATGCAGTGAAGGAATACTTTGCCTAGATAAAATAAATATATAGCTCGTTAAGTTGAAAACCCGAAAGGGCGAATTTGGAAGAAAAGAGCGTCTCGGTGGATTAAATACCCAAAAGCACGGTCCAGGAAAAATTTAGAGACATAAATAGCAAATAATCATCCCGATAGATTGAAATCCAGAAAAGGCAATCTAGGCAAAAGTTAGGGATTTTCGGCAAGTAACAACATCCAAAATGATTGGATCCTCCAAACCAACGTTACTTATCAAGGAATCCTCAATCAAGGTTACCTTCAAAAGGAGCTCAAGAATGTCCAAAATTAAAAGTTGATAAAAGGAGAGTGATCATTATGTTTCAATGTGTCCCTTTTCTCTTTAAATTACCATTTTCTAAAACTTTATAATGCTGCATGGAATCACGCATTAGGTTGATTACCATTCTATTAATGAAAACTTGAACCCTTGTGCCTTTTGTTTGCAACTCTCATTTATTCTTCTTTGCAAAATGACATGTTTATTTAATTAACCTACAAAGAATAAACAAAAGAATTATAATCTTTACTAATAATGGAACTAACCTGAACTACAGTTTCCCTACCGACCTAAAATGAATGGAGCGGCAGAGGTAACTAATAAAAATATCCAGAAGATCATTCAAAAGATGGTTTTAACCTACAAAGATTGGCACGAGATGCTACCATTTGCTCTTCACGGTTATCGCACATCCGTCTGCACTTCAACCGGAGCAACCCTTTGTCTTTAGTATATGGCCTGGAAGTTGTAATCCCCATAGAAGTTAAGATTCCGTCAATGAGAGTCTTGTTGGAAGCCAAGCTAACAGTAGATGAATCGTGTCAAAGCAGACATGATGAATTGAATCTTATCGAAGAAAAAATAATGACGACTTTATGCCATTGTCAGATATATCAACAAATAATGAAGAAAGCTTTTGACAAAAAGGTTCGACCTCGGGTATTCAGAGATGGCTACCTCGTACTCAAAAAGATCCAATCATTTCTCACTGATTCCAGGGGAAGATGGAATCCAAATTATGATGGCCCCTATGTTGTTAAGAAAGCATTCTCAGGTGGTGCCTTAATACTAACAACCATGGATGGAGAAGAGTTTACTTATCCCACAAATGTTGATGCAGTCAAGGAATACTTTGCATAGATAAATGAAATATATAGCTCGCTAAGTTGAAAACTAGAAAGGGAGACTTTGGCAAAAAAGTGCGTCTCGGTGGATTAAATACTCAGAAGCGCGGTCCAGGAAAAATTTAGAGACATAAACATAAAATAATCATCCTGATAGATTGAAATCCTGAAAAGGCAATCTAGGCAAAAGTTAGGGATTTATGGCAAGTAACTGCATCTAAAAAGATTGGATCCTCCAAACCAACGTCATCTATCAAGGAATCCTCAATCAAGGCCACCTTCAATAGGAGCTCAAGAATGTCCAGAATTCAAAGTTGGTAAAAGGATAGTGGTTATTATGTTTCAATGTGGCCGTTTTCCCTTTAAATTACCATTTTCTAAAACTTTATTATGCTGCTTGGAATCACACATTAGGTTGATTACCATTCTATTAATGAAAACTTAAACCTTTATGCCTTTTATTTGCAATTCTCATTTATTCTTCTTTGCAAAATGACATGTTTATTTAATTAACCTACAAAGGATAAAAAAAAGAATTATAATCTTTACTAATAATGGAAATAACCTGAATAACAAGATGATAAAAGAATTATATGCCGAGTTGAAAATTGAACACCATAACTCGTCTCCATACCGGCCTAAGATGAATGGAGCGGCAGAGGCAGCTAACAAAAATATCAAGAAGATCATTTAGAAGATGGTTGTAACCTACAAAGATTGGCACGAGATGCTAATATTTGCTCTTCACGGTTATCGCACCTCCGTCCGTACCTGAACTGGAGTAACCTTTTGTCTTTAGTATATGACATGGAAGTTGTAATCCCCATAGAAGTTAAGATCCCGTCAATGAGAGTATTGCTGGAACTAAGATAAGAGAAGCTGAATGGTGTCAAAGCAGCCCTGATGAACTGAATCTGATCGAAGAAAAAAGAATGACGGCTTTATGCCATGGTTAGTTATATCAACTAAGAATGAAGAAAGCTTTTGACAAAAAGGTTCGACGTCGAGTATTCAGAGAAGGCTACCTCGTGCTCAAAAAGATCCAATCATTTCTCACTGATTCCAGGGGCAAATGGAATCCAAATTATGATGGCCCGTATGTTGTTAAGAAAGCATTCTCAGGTGGTGCCTTAATACTCACAGCCATGGATGGAGAAGAGTTTACTTATCCCACAAATGTTGATGCAGTGAAGGAATACTTTGCCTAGATAAAAGAAATATATAGCTCGTTAAGTTGAAAACCCGAAAGGGCGAATTTGGAAGAAAAGAGCGTCTCGGTGGATTAAATACCCAAAAGCACGATCCAGGAAAAATTTAGAGACATAAATAGAAAATAATCATCCCGATAGATTGAAATCCAGAAAAGGCAATCTAGGAAAAAGTTAGGGATTTTCGGCAAGTAACAGCATCCAAAATGATTGGATCCTCCAAACCAACGTCATCTATCAAGGAATCCTCAATCAAGGTTACCTTCAAAAGGAGCTCAAGAATGTCCAAAATTAAAAGTTGATAAAAGGAGAGTGATCATTATGTTTCAATGTGTCACTTTTCTCTTTAAATTACCATTTTCTAAAACTTTATAATGCTGCATGGAATCACGCATTAGGTTGATTACCATTCTATTAATGAAAACTTGAACCCTTGTGCCTTTTGTTTGCAACTCTCATTTATTCTTCTTTGCAAAATGACATGTTTATTTAATTAACCTACAAAGAATAAACAAAAGAATTATAATCTTTACTAATAATGGAACTAACCTGAACTACAGTTTCCCTACCGACCTAAAATGAATGGAGCGGCAGAGGCAACTAATAAAAATATCAAGAAGATCATTCAAAATATGGTTGTAACCTACAAAGATTGGCACGAGATGCTACCATTTGCTCTTCACGGTTATCGCACATCCGTCCGCACTTCAACCGGAGCAACCCTTTGTCTTTAGTATATGGCCTGGAAGTTGTAATCCCCATAGAAGTTAAGATTCCGTCAATGAGAGTCTTGCTGGAAGCCAAGCTAACAGTAGATGAATCGTGTCAAAGCAGACATGATGAATTGAATCTTATCGAAGAAAAAATAATGACGACTTTATGCCATTGTCAGATATATCAACAAATAATGAAGAAAGCTTTTGACAAAAAGGTTCGACCTCGGGTATTCAGAGATGGATACCTCGTACTCAAAAAGATCCAATCATTTCTCACTGATTCCAGGGGAAAATGGAATCCAAATTATGATGGCCCCTATGTTGTTAAGAAAGCATTCTCAGGTGGTGCCTTAATACTAACAGCCATGGATGGAGAAGAGTTTACTTATCCCACAAATGTTGATGCAGTCAAGGAATACTTTGCATAGATAAATGAAATATATAGCTCGCTAAGTTAAAAACTAGAAAGGGAGACTTTGGCAAAAAAAGTGCGTCTCGGTGGATTAAATACCCAGAAGCGCGATCCAGGAAAAGTTTAGAGACATAAACATAAAATAATCATCCTGATAGATTGAAATCCTGAAAAGGAAATCTAGGCAAAAGTTAGGGATTTATGGCAAGTAACTGCATCTAAAAAGATTGGATCCTCCAAACCAACGTCATCTATCAAGGAATCCTCAATCAAGGCCACCTTCAATAGGAGCTCAAGAATGTCCAGAATTCAAAGTTGGTAAAAGGATAGTGGTTATTATGTTTTAATGTGGCCATTTTCCCTTTAAATTACCATTTTCTAAAACTTTATTATGCTGCTTGGAATCAGACATTAGGTTGATTACCATTCTATTAATGAAAACTTAAACCTTTGTGCCTTTTGTTTGCAATTCTCATTTATTCTTCTTTGCAAAATGACTTGTTTATTTAATTAACCTACAAAGGATAAATAAAAGAATTATAATATTTACTAATAATGGAATTAACCTGAATAACAAGATGATAAAAGAATTATATGCCGAGTTCAAAATTGAACACCATAACTCGTCTCCATACCGGCCTAAGATGAATGGAGCGGCAGAGGCAGCTAACAAAAATATCAAGAAGATCATTCTGAAGATGGTTGTAACCTACAAAGATTGGCACGAGATGCTAATATTTGCTCTTCACGGTTATCGCACCTCCGTCCGTACCTGAACTGGAGCAACCTTTTGTCTTTAGTATATGACATGGAAGTTGTAATCCCCATTGAAGTTAAGATCCCGTCAATGAGAGTATTGCTGGAAACCAAGATACGAGAAGCTGAATGGTGTCAAAGCAGCCATGATGAACTGAATCTGATCGGAGAAAAAAGAATGACGGCTTTATGCCATGGTTAGTTATATCAACTAAGAATGAAGAAAGCTTTTGACAAAAAGGTTCGACGTCGAGTATTCAGAGAAGGCTACCTCGTGCTCAAAAAGATCCAATCATTTCTCACTGATTCCAGGGGCAAATGGAATCCAAATTATGATGGCCCATATGTTGTTAAGAAAGCATTCTCAGGTGGTGCCTTAATACTCACAACCATGGATGGAGAAGAGTTTACTTATCCCACAAATGTTGATGCAGTGAAGGAATACTTTGCCTAGATAAAAGAAATATATAGCTCGTTAAGTTGAAAACCTGAAAGGGCGAATTTGGAAGAAAAGAGCGTCTCGATGGATTAAATACACAGAAGCACGGTCCAGGAAACATTTAAAGATATAAATAGAAAATAATCATCCCGATAGATTGAAATCCAGAAAAGGCAATCTAGGCAAAAGTTAGGGATTTTCGGCAAGTAACAGCATCCAAAATGATTGGATCCTCCAAACCAACGTCATCTATCAAGGAATCCTCAATCAAGGTTACCTTCAATAGGAGCTCAAGAATGTCCAAAATTAAAAGTTGATAAAAGGAGAGTGATCATTATGTTTCAATGTGTCCCTTTTCTCTTTAAATTACCATTTTCTAAAATTTATAATGCTGCATGGAATCACGCATTAGGTTGATTACCATTCTATTAATGAAAACTTGAACCCTTGTGCCTTATGTTTGCAACTCTCATTTATTCTTCTTTGCAAAATGACATGTTTATTTAATTAACCTACAAAGAATAAATAAAAGAATTATAATCTTTACTAATAATGGAACTAACCTGAACTACAGTTTCCTTACCGACCTAAAATGAATTGAGCGGCAGAGGCAACTAATAAAAATATCAAGAAGATCATTCAAAAGATGGTTGTAACCTACAAAGATTGGCACGAGATGCTACCATTTGCTCTTCATGGTTATCGCACATCCGTCCGCACTTCAACCGGAGCAACCCTTTGTCTTTAGTATATGGCATGGAAGCTGTAATCCCCCTAGAAGTTAAGATCCCGTCAATGAGAGTATTGCTAGAATCCAAGCTAACAATATATGAATCGTGTCAAAGCAGACATGATAAATTGAATCTTATCGAAGAAAAAATAATGACGACTTTATGCAATTGTCAGATATATCAACAAATAATGAAGAAAGCTTTTGACAAAAAGGTTCGACCTCGGGTATTCAGAGATGGATACCTCGTACTCAAAAAGATCCAATCATTTCTCACTGATTCCAGGGGAAAATGGAATCCAAATTATGATGGCCCTTATGTTGTTAAGAAAGCATTCTCAGGTGGTGCCTTAATACTAACAGCCATGGATGGAGAAGAGTTTACTTATCCCACAAATGTTGATGCAATCAAGGAATACTTTGCCTAGATAAATGAAATATATAGCTCGCTAAGTTGAAAACTAGAAAGGGAGACTTTGGCAAAAAAGTGCGTCTCGGTGGATTAAATACCCAGAAGCGCGGTCCAGGAAAAATTTAGAGACATAAACATAAAATAATCATCCTGATAGATTGAAATCCTGAAAAGGCAATCTAGGTAAAAGTTAGGGATTTAAGGCAAGTAACTGCATCTAAAAAGATTGGATCCTCCAAACCAACGTCATCTATCAAGGAATCCTCAATCAAGGCCACCTTCAATAGGAGCTCAAGAATGTCCTGAATTCAAAGTTGGTAAAAGGATAGTGGTTATTATGTTTCAATGTGGCCATTTTCCCTTTAAATTACCATTTTCTAAAACTTTATTATGCTGCTTGGAATCACACATTAGGTTGATTACCATTCTATTAATGAAAACTTAAACCTTTGTGCCTTTTGTTTGCAATTCTCATTTATTCTTCTTTGCAAAATGACATGTTTATTTAATTAACCTACAAAGGATAAATAAAAGAATTATAATCTTTACTAATAATGGAAATAACCTGAATAACAAGATGATAAAAGAATTATATGCCGAGTTCAAAATTGAACACCATAACTCGTCTCCAAACCGGCCTAAGATGAATGGAGTGGCAGAGGCAGCTAACAAAAATATCAAGAAGATCATTCAGAAGATGGTTACAACCTACAAAGATTGGCACGAGATGCTACCATTTGCTCTTCACGGTTATGGCACATCCGTCCTCACTTCAACAGGAGCAACCCTTTGTCTTTGGTATATGGCATGGAAGCTGTAATCCCCATAGAAGTTAAGATCCCGTCAATGAGAGTATTGCTGGAAGCCAAGCCAACAAAAGCTGAATGGTGTCAAAGCAGACATGATGACCCGAATCTTATCGAAGAAAAAAGAATGACGGTTTTATGCCATGGTCAGTTATATCAACAAAGAATGAAGAAAGCTTTTGACAAAAAGTTTCGACCTCGGGTATTCAGAGAAGGCTACCTCGTGCTCAAAAAGATCCTATCATTTCTCACTGATTCTAGGGGCAAATGGAATCCAAATTATGATGGCCCCTATGTTGTTAAGAAAGAATTCTCAGGTGGTGCCTTAATACTCATAGCCATGGATGGAGAAGAGTTTACTTATCCCACAAATGTTGGTGTAGTCAAGAAATACTTTGGCTAGATAAAATAAATATATAGCTCGCTATGTTGAAAACCTTAAAGGGTGACTTAGGCAAAAAAGAGCGTCTCGGTGGATTAAAAACCCAGAAGGGCGGTCCAGGTAAAAATTAGAGACATAAATAGAAAATAATCATCCCGATAGATTGAAATTCTGAAAAGGAAATCTAGGCAAAAGTTAGGGATTTATGGCAAGTAACTGCATCCAAAAAGATTGGATCCTCCAAACCAACATCATCTATCAAGGAATCCTCAATCAAGGTCACCTTCAATAGGAGCTCAAGAATGTCTAGAAATCAAAGTTGATAAAAGGATAGTGGTCATTATGTTTCAATGTGGCCTTATTCCCTTTAAATTACCATTTTCTAAAACTTTCTAATGCTGTATGGAATGACGCATTAGGTTGATCACCATTCTATTAATGAAAACATGAACCCTTATGCCTTTTGTTTTTAATTCTCATATATTATTCTTTGCAAAATGGCATGTTTATTTAATTAATCTACAAAGAATAAATAAAAGAATTATAGTCTTTACTAATAACGAAACTAACTTGAATAACAAGATGATAAAAGAATTATATGCCTAGTTCAAAATTGAACACCATAACTCGTCTCCATACCGACCTAAGATGAATGGAGCGGCAGAGGCAGCTAATAAAAATATCTAGAAGATCATTCAGAAGATGGTTGTAACCTACAGAGATTGGCACGATATGCTACCATTTGCTCTTCACGGTTATCGCACATCCGTCCACACTTTAAATGGAGCATCGTTTTGTATTTAGTATATGGCATGGAAGCTGTAATCCTCATAGAAGTTAAGATCCCGTCAATGAGAGTATTGCTAGAAGCCAAGCTAACAGAAGCGAAATGGTGTCAAAGCAGACATGATGAACTGAATCTGACCGAAGAAAAAAGAATGGCGGCTTTATGCCATGGTCAGTTATATCAACTAAGAATGAAGAAAGCTTTTGACAAAAAGGTTCGACCTCGGGTATTCAGAGAAGGCTACCTCGTGCTCAAAAAGATCTAATCATTTCTCACTTATTCCAGGGGCAAACGGAATCCAAATTATGATGGCCCCTATGTTGTTAAGAAAGCCTTCTCAGGTGGTGCCTTAATACTCACAACCATGGATGGAGAAGAGTTTACTTATCCCACAAATGTTGATGCAGTCAAGAAATACTTTTCCTAGATAAAAAATTATATAGCTCGCTAAGTTGATAACTCGAAAGGGCGAATTAGGCAATAAAAATAGAGTCTCGTCGGATTAAAAACCAAGAAGGGCGGTCCAGGAAAAAATTAGAGATATAAACAGAGAATAATCATCCCGATAGATTGAAATCCTGAAAAGGCAATCTAGGCAAAAGTTCTGGAATTATGGCAAGTAACTGCATCCAAGGAGATCGGATCCTCCAAACCAAAGTCATCTATCAAGGAATCCTCAATTAAGGTCGCTGTTGTACCCCAAAATTTTCCCAACCTTTTCTTTACTTGGTTTATGTTTCATTTCATTGTTCTAGCATATTGCATTGCATAACATTTTGCATTTTACAGGGGATCAAGAGATGTGTGTATAACAAGAGGAATTTGCCAAGGGTTCTAAGCCTAATCAAGAGTTTGTATTCAAGTTAACAAGGGGGGGGGGGGGGGGTTATCATCATCAGAGACAAGTCAAAGCCCTTTGGATGGGCAGATAAGTGTATGTGGTTCACCTCCTGTCTAGGAGGCCATTTGAATGTCATCTGAGGATCACAAGCCCATGGTTGTTGAGGGAGATTATCATTTAATCTCATTGGAGGCCTTGTAGGTCATTGTGGAGCTCATCCAAGTGTTTATACCAAGTGCAAGTGGTTGTAGTTGAAAATAGTGCAATTAGGGTTTTCATCTGGTCAACCCTAAGTCAACTGTGAAATTGAAGGAGAATAAGACTCAATTCCAAGTCTTTATGGTCATGGAGTTTTGTGTTGAGACACATGAGGTATCATTTCAAGATCAATTCATCAAGAATCAAGAGTGTGAGGAGTTACTAAATTAGGGTTCTCAGTGTAAAATCCCATATTTAGTGCCCAACTTCAAGGCCATCTATCTCAAGATACAAGTCTCATCTCATCTTGACCCCAACATGAGACTTGTAGAGCATGTTCTTAGATTTCGTTTGAGTACTAGAAGTCCTTTATTGGATTTGTAGAACTCAAATTATGAAGCAGACAAGTAACAGGTCCTCAAATGAATGTGATTTTGGTCAACAAAAGTCAACCATTTCCAAGCCACTTTTGACCTAGAAGGATGTTTCTCCTCAACTTTTGATGAACATGAAACTTGTTCCTTATGATCTTAGCTTTCCAAAGAGTACTAGAAGTCCTTCATCTGATTTGTAGAACTCAAGTTATGAGGCTTGCAAGGCAGGGGTATTTTGGGAAAGTAGGATAACAGGTCATTATCATTATGGGTCCATTTCACCACTTTGCACACTTCAAATGGAAATCTTTCCAACTTCAAACTTGCTCCAAATAGGGTCATTTGCTCAAACAAACATCAAGACATCAAAGGTTTGGCTTGGATTGAAGAATCCCTAAAGAAATTTCCAAAAAAAGGCCTTAAAAGGGGAAAATCAAATTAAATTCATTTGGGATCATTTTGTACCAACCTTATGCATTTTTTGAGTGCCAAACACATTTCAAGCACAATGCCAATTTTGGATTTGAGATTTGAGCTCAATTTGATGGCCATTTTCATGCTTACTTCAAGTTTATGTAACACATACAAACCATGCCATAGGATTAAATTGAGGAGCCATTTTCTGCCCTTAGATCAATCTACTTTAGGTGTAAGCTAATTGATCCATTTTTACAGCTTGGCAAGGCCATTTTCGTGAACTTTTGGAAGTGGTCATAAAGAGAAAATGTGAATTTCAATTGGGCTTAAGGAGCATAGAATTGGGCCTTCTTGGTATCAAAATCCATCATATTTATTCTCAGCATTGTTCACAAGCTCTCAGAGTTGACATAGAGTGAGAATTGGTCAAGAACACATTGAGAAAAAGTGAGAGCAAAGTCAAAATCGTGTTTTGCATTTTACTGAGATTCAATCCAAACCAAACATTTAAAGAGGTTCCTTGAGGTTCATATAACATTTCTGGGTGGTTTCTTTTAAGCTTTACTAAAGAACTGAGCTCTGGGGAAGCTTTCATTTAGGTTTCTTTCCAATCCATTTTTCTCTCTGTTTAAGCATTGTTATTACGCCATTTTAACATATTTGTGATCCTTGCATATCATAGGTGTTTTCTGGAATGAACTGATGGTTGTTCATGAGTTTTTATGTTTTGAGCTCATTTCTTTTCCTTTTCGTTTTGGTTTATTTAGACATGATCAATGAAAATGGGTAGGGGATTTGAAATCTACATGACCTGGAGATCAATTTTGACTATTTGTTTGCTTATTTTGGTTGATTTTGAAGCATCTGCATTTTTGGCCGTGAACTGGTTGATGGTTTCGCCGGAGAAGACGACCGGAACAGTGGTTCCGGCCGTCTGGTTTTTCCCTCCAAGTTTAAACATCACCTGAGCCACGTGTGTATGTCTCTGTCCATTGGATGAGATTACTTTTTATTTGCACGCTCTAGATTAAGACGTATGGTGTACCTCTGTTTGACCACGTGCACACAATCACTCCAAAACACACCGTTTCACTTAAGCCTTGGTCTGATCCACGTGTGATGCTGAGAGCCTCTTGATTTGTTTAATTTTTGATCCAACGTTCCTGAACGCTTTCTAACATGGACCTCAGTTGACTCCTCACACACAATCCACAAGCACTCACGTTTTTGTTGATGGACCTGGGCTCGTTTTACTCTTGGCACCCCCCTTTGTGAGCCCAGCTTAATTCTCAACGTGTTTGGGCTGCTTTCTGCACCCCCTGTCTTATTTATTTTTAATTTCATTTTCTTTCTTTTTTATTTTGTTGCTGTTTAGATTTAATTCAAAATAAAATACCTCTATTGGTCATAAGATTCCCCAAAAATATGTTTTAGACAACTTGAAGTGTTTTTTATTTTATTTTTTTGGATTATTTTTCAATTAAAAATGGAATTTAACATTAGAGGTGTTTTATTTGACCTAATTCTTGACATATTTTAGTTTTTATTTTGTTTCTTCCATTTCCTTTTGGTCCAATGACCCAAAATTCATCCTCATGTCCATGATGGGTTGATGTATTTTTGAGGACCATTTTGCTCCTGTTGGTTGACTTTTGAGTTGACTTTTGACGCACTTCATTTGACCCTCGACAATCCTCCTTCACAATGGAGCACCCTTGTGATCAATTTCTATGGTGATGTTGTGAAGTGACTTTGATTGTAATCTTTTGGCCTTTGGTTGCCAACATGTTTATGAGCTTCTTGCATTTTATTTGGCTATTTTTGAATCATTTTCCTAACTTTAGGGTAACTTGCAAGTTAAGTTACCCCAAAGGGAGGTTCATACAAACACATTGACCTAGTTTGCCTTGGATATGACATTTATGGACCCTTTGAGCCTCCAATGCCTTTTGATTCATGTTGCTAACATGTTAAGGATGATGATTGCTCATTTTTAGGTCATTATATTATGTATTGCTTGTTCATTTGGTTGTTTACTTTTGAGTTCCCAATTAGGGTTTCTATGTGAAACATGTTTGCTTTCCTTTAGGAATTTGCTTGCATTTCCTTGTGGTTTATTTGTTTTTGCTTTTGAGAACTTTTATTTCATTTCCCTTGTTGTCCAATGACTTTGGAATCTCAATTAAGGTGGCTTGGTCCCTCCTTTGGAGGTACTTGAAGCATGCCTAGAATGATAAATCCATGAGAGCTTCTTTGTGCTTTCTTGTGCACCTTTCTTGTGATGCTCATGGTTGAGTGCATATTATGAGTTCCTTGATGTCCTCATATAGCCTCCCATCCTCACTTTGTTTTAGGACTTCTTTGCCTTTCATTTGTGTTTGGGTTTTGGCATTGTGGTTAATGTTAGAATGGTTTAGGCCATTTCATCCCATTTAAGTGCACTTGTGTGTTTCTTTTGATGCATTTATTTTTCCTTTCATCTCTTGCATTTATCATATTTTTGCTTGAGGTTGAGATGAGCTTGTGGAGGCTATTTCCCCACACCAATTTCCTCCCTCACTTGCATTCCATGTTTGCATTCTTGCATGTTTATGTTGTTTCTTTTCCCTCTTTTGTCTCCTTTCCCTTAGGATCTTTAATCTCTCCTGTTCAAGGGTGATTATGATAGATGTAACACCCCCTTTCTATACCCCCAAATAATACAAATAATCATTTAGGCACGTATTCAAAATCTCATCAGAGTATAATTACAATCACGGTATAAAAGGCACATGCCACATTATACGAAAATTCAACACATACGACACCTGCTCATGTATAGATATGCAACAACGGGGAAAACACCCACATTACAATATTTAGAATAAAAGCGGAATCATCTAAACATTGCATAATATCCAAAACATGTATTCACACATATACATATCATTCAATTTGATTCACAGCATCATCCATATTTACAACAAATCATCAGTAGATACATACATCATGTATCACAAAAGAATCAAAACAATCCCTATCTACCCGGTGCTACATATCAGAGTCGACCGGCCAAAAAGAATGAAGCCATGCTTCACAAAAGGCCTTCAGCAATCTAGTCTGCAATGCCTCGTAGAGCATTATAAAACAGTAGAAGGGTGAGAAACATTATCATAATAAACAATGCATAAATCATATATATACATAACATCAAATGCGCATCTTACGCATTCTCACCGTAACTCACCTCAACTATACCATACATCACAATGTATCTAAACAAGTATCTATATATAAATAGAACACCAAGCATATACAATATGCAATCTCCAATGTTTATATCAATTCATAAACACACACACACACACACACACAAATATATATATATATATATATATATATATATATATATATATATATATATATATATATATATATATATATATATATATATATATATATATATATATATATATATATATATATATATATATATATATATATATATATATATATATATATATATATATATATATATATATATATATATATATATATATATATATATATATATATATATATATATATATATATATATATATATATATATATATATATATATATATATATATATATATATATATATATATATATATATATATATATATATATATATATGTGTGTGTGTGTGTGTGTGTGTGTGTGTGTGTGTGTGTATATATATATATATATATATACACACACACACACATATATATATATATATATATATATATATATATATATATATATATATATTCACACATACATATATATCTTCAAGCATCATCGTTCATGCCAATCATCACAATTCACATTAATTCAAATAAACATACATAACATGTTTATTTCATCACCAATCCTCATAAACATCTACATTCATGTTTATTTCACCATACATCATATAAAGATGATAAATGCAACTCATAGAGACCGACACACGACTCTATGCATATGCAAATGCGGTACCGACTCAATCATCTCAAGTTCACTCAGGAACTTATCCGGAACCATTGCTCACACCCCACCTGGGCACACAACGTTCACCCATTGTTCACACCCCACCTGGGCACACAATGTGATTGCTCACACCCCACATGGGCGCACAATCCGATTGCTCACACCTCGCTTAGGCACATAATCGTTCAGCATATTCTACGCGGAATCAATCAGCACAAGAATGTATATCATGATGCTTCACATGCAAAATGACTCCATACACTTCTTGAAATGCATACATATCTATAATGTTTCCATGCCTTCTCATCTCATCTAATCTCATACAATCATCATACATCGCAATGTATATTACATGACATATTTGTCATTCATCTCAATTATCATGCGTTTTTAATCAATCTAAACAATGCACATATTTGCCAAACGGCCACAATTCATAATCTAGGATTCGCGCCATACGGATACCCACAGCACATCAAAAACCAGCATACAAGCTACTCATGTAAGAAGAGGCCGATCGCAACCGAAACCTAAAAACGATACAACATGAAACAAACAAGAAAAAATCATCCTGTCACATTTGCTAGCTTGCTCGCCTAGCGAGCTCCTAGCGAAAATTCGCTACATGTTCGCCTAGCGAACTGCTAGCGAGCAAAAACAGAAGCTACAGACTTTGTTTGCCACCTCGTTCGCCACAACGAAGCCTAGCGAGTAACTCGTACCCCATTCACTACCAGCGAAGGGATCCAAAACCCCACTGTCCCAAGTCTGGGACCATTCGCTACGCACTCGCCCAGCGAGCTGCTAGCGAGCGTTCACGATCTACTCGCCTAGCGAACATGCTAGCGAGCGTCTGCGAACAACACATTTCCAAACTGTCCAAAATTCATCTGGGGCTCCCGATTCGCCCGATTCCAACCAAACTCGTTCTAGTAGACTTAGCCTAACATATATCGACTAATCTACGTCATTTAATCACAATTCTAATCATTAAACAACGATTTCTATCGATTAAATCAAATTCGACCTAAAATGGAAAATGAGTAAAACTCACCAACAATCCAAATCAAACCAACAAAAGCATACATGATCATACACATTGATAGAATAATAAAGTTTCACACCCTTACCCAATCAATCGAAAGCTTAGATGTTGATTCTTGATGGTTCTAGGTTTTGCTCTTCTTTTCTCTTCTCTTTCTCTTCTCCTCCTTTCTTTCTCTTGTTTTTCTTTCTATGTTACTATGTTTCTCTTTTTCTCTCTTATCTCATATTCTATTTTCTTTCCTCTCCAATTTTTTCCAAACACTTACCAAATTAATTCTCACAAAATATTCCAACTTAACATTATTACTAATGCCCAAAATACCCTCCAACCTATTTTTACCCGATACTCTCAAAATCGGCAAAAAATAACACAATATGCAAACATAACATATTTTCACATAATTTGCACATCAAAAATAATAATCATCCAATTAAATCAAAAAGGACTCAATTAAAATGGGAATCCAGAGTCGGGGCGTTACAACTCTCCCCCACTTTAGAAATTTTCGTCCTCGAAAATATTACCTGATCCAAACAGCTCTGGATGTGACACACGCATCTTACTCTCCAATTCCCAAGTCATATTGCCTTCCGTAGCACCTCTCTGTTGCACCCTAAAATTTGACCAACATTTGTTTACCTAGCTTGTGTTTCATTTCATTCACATTAGCATTATCATTTGCATTTCATTGACATGTGTGCAGGAGATCAAGAGGTATGAGTACCAATAAAGAGCTATACAAGACTGTGAGGCTAGCTAAGAAGGTTATTCAAGTGTTCAAGGGTTGATATCCTTGTCAGAGAAGTTAAAAGATCCTCAGAGAGAGTGGTTGAAACCAAGAGTGTGTGCCTCCTAACTTGAGAGTTGTGGGAAGACCTCAGATGATTCTGAAGCCATGGAGATGGACTTGAAGCCTTGATAGAGCTTATGAGATGTCTTGAAAGCCATCATGAGGCCTAGATAGGTCATTGTGCAAGATTAAGAAGCCTCATCCATGAGTGGTGTAACTAGGGTTTGACTGGGTCAACCCTAGGTCAGCTGATGATTTGAACAAGGTTGAGACCTAATCCAAGAGCCATGTGATCATGGATTTATGCAATGAGATGTTATAAGGATTATCCCAAGGTCAACTCATCATGATTGAAGAGTTTTAGAAGTTTCAAGCTAGGGTTTCTAAGGCTTGACAGTGTAAAATCCCCTAGTTTGACCCCTATCTTCAAGGCAGTTTAGCCCAAGATGTGATTGTCATCTCATCCTGCCCCCAACATGAATGATTTAGAGCTTGAGCTTAGCTTTAATTTGAGTACTAGAAGTCCTTGATAGGATTTATATAACTCAAGTTATGACTTTGACAAGTTACAGGTCATCTGAAGTATGTGAATATGGGGCCTTGAAAGTTACCCAACTTGCATCAAACTTTTTCCCAAGAAGGATGATTCCTATGAACTTTTGGTAAACATGAATGTTGTTCCTTATCCTCTTAGCTTTCTATAGAGTACTAGAAGTCCTTGATAGGATTTGTAGAACTCAAGTTATGGCTTTGACAAGTCAAGGGCATTTTGGTCATTTGGAGATTACAGGCCATTTCAAGTATAAGGCCATAACTCCTATTTCCAAGCTTCAAATGGAAAAATGTTCTACATCAAACTTGTTCAAAATGATGTTTTAAGGCTAGTAAAGAGGTCATGAGATGTTAGAAATGCTTGTAGCTCAAATTTGCAAAAATGACCTAAAATAAGGGCATAAGTTAAATAAACCAAAGTTGGAAATTGATATTTTCAATCTACACATCCAAACCATGGCATGTAGTATATCATTTTGACTCTAGAAAACATTTTAAGAACATTGGTTTAGCCACATTTTTGAGTTGAGATTCAATTTGTGGACTTGCTTTGAAAAGTGATTACTTGCATATTAAGTAACATGTGCAAAACATAGAATCAAAGCATGGGCAAGGTCCTTTGCAAGCTAATCGCTTTCAAAATGTCACTAGGGGAGAAATTGGAAGAGAATGGGATTGATTCCAAGCTGCAAACAGAGCTATGCATATCATGATACATGGTTGAAAATCTCATGACATGAGAAGTAGAAACTCTCATTAGAAGGATCTAGAGGGTTCTAGATCATTCATACATCATCTATATATTGAGTAGAGGTGATCCATTGCAAGGGTTAGTGATGATTGAAGGAGAGAGCATAGATTGAGATTGAGATTTCTTGGCTTTCAATTGAATTCGGTTTCACAAAATTCTTCACTTTCCATCCATTTTCTTGATTGAAACTTCTTCCATGGATGCTAAGGAGTGATTCCAGATCATAATCCAAGAGAATTCGTGGCTGAATCGTGTAGGAGCAATTGAATTTTTCCACCTGCAACTCACCATCGGGTTTCAAGATTCAGGAGCTTTCAACCAGTTCTTTTGCACACAGAAGCAAGGAAAGGGTTCATTGATCGTGTCTGAAAGATTAGAGAGCTTGAATTGGAGGTTTAGTGCATTTGTTCATCCAAGATTTTCAGGTTGGTAACTTTCTTCCCCCAACATGATTTAGGTAGAATCAAGATGAATTAAGGTGTTAGTTGCATTGTAGAACGGTGTAGGAAGGTTTTCAGACCATTAATTTGAGAATAAGTGACCAATTTAGGGTATTACCATTTTCGGTTGAGAATTGGATATGGTGAATCTTGAGGATTTAGGTTGAATTAAGGGCATGAATGAGTTCGTGAGGGAATTTGGGATAAGTTTCGTGTATTGACCATTTGCAATGGAGGATCCTAGAGAGAACTAGGGTTGGGGAAGATGACCGGAGCACCACCGGTGGTGGCCGGAGCTGCGCGCGAAGCTCAGATGTTCAACAAGGTAGAGGACGACCCCAGGACCATCAGATCTTGGTTGGACCTTTGACTAGAAGCTCATCCAACGGCCACGTTTTAATTCCAAATTGTGAAGGATTTGATTTAATGAAACGCATCGTTTCATTAGTTTGCTGATTTTGGGCTTAGGCTATTAAATGATATCCACACCCCCTGATGGCCCAGTTTGGAGAATGAACTGATTTTGGTTTCTATTTGCACCGCGCCTTTATTATTTCATTTTGTTCATGGTTCTTGAAAAATTCATAATAAATTGAAAATTAATCCAATTAATCCCATTCTTTTTGCATTTTACTCATGATTGAGTCTAGTATTTGTTAGATAAAAAATATTTTCATTTCATGTATTTTCTGATTTTATGGGAATTTTACATTTTAATTGATATTAAAATGGTTATGTTTGATACATAATTTTTTGGAATTTTGTGTGATCATGTGGTGATGATTTTGATCCTAATTTTTTGTGTGTGATTAGGTTAGACATGTATGCTCCCATAGTATTTTTCTCACATTTTTGTGATAGAAATAGGCGTGCTTTCTAGATTGATATTTAGATGCTTCCTTTTAGGGTTTAGGTTTAGTACCTCATAATGTAGAATTTATTTCTAGGTCTTATTTGATGATTTGATCTCTGAAATTAATGTGGTAGAGTCATGATTGACCTAGGTTCCCATATTTATTTTTGTAGGATTTTACAATTGGTTTTAGTATTTTAGTTAGGACTAACTTTAGTACTAGGTTTTAGGTGATCCTACCTTACTAATTCAACTAGTTTAACTCATTTAGTTCCCTTAGATTAGGGTTTTGCTTTGTTTGCCTTTGGTTGAGATTGAAGACAAGTTGAAGACAAGGTGAGGATGCTTGAAGTTGCTTGAAGTTGCTTGGAGCTTGGATTTGTTTGTGCCTGAAGGTGTCTGATGAAGATTTAGGAGATAGGAAACATAGGGAGAGCCTTATAATTAGAATGATTTCTTTCACAAATATGGAAAGCATCTTGTGCTTCCATACCTCCCAATGACTAAAAGTCCTTCTCAGATATTCACATCCCTCCTTGGGAGGGATGAGTGGCTTTATCTGGGAAGTAGAACTTTGAGGGAACCAGTCTCTCTTAATGATACAGGCTTCCTTTGGTTGTCAGTAAGCTGCTTATCATTTCCACTCATCCTGTTAAATCAATTGTCTTCTGGTTTGAGTATCTCGAAAGATGTTGGACTTGATTTTGAAGATGAGGACTTCACTGAAGAGTATGGAAGAGGATGATTCCTTGAGCATTGCCATTGCAGCTAAAGCTTGAAGAGCAAGAAGACCAAGTTGATACTTGAAGATTCAATTGAGATTGACTGAAGAGATGAGGCTTGAAAAACGATTGAAGGATGAAGTTGACACTTCCATGTGATTGAAGACTACTCTGAGCAGCTGAAGCTTGTAGGAGAGCTGAAGCTTGAAGACCAAGTTGATACTTGTGAAGAAGATCCAATTGAGATTGAGTGAGGAGCTGAGGCTTGAGGAATGAAGGATAAGTTGACACTTACATTGATACAATGAGAGCCTGAAGGAATCAAGTTGATACTTGTAGTTATGAGTGAAGCCTGAAGGTGGAATTGGCTGAAGAGCTGAGGCTTGGAGAAGATGGAACAAGTTGATACTTATGTTGATGTATTGGAAGCCTGTAGATGAAGAGGAGCAAGTTGATACTTGCTATTGAAGATGATAGCCTTGAAGGGTGATTGAAGTCTGAAGACTGGATAGCTGTTAGAAGAGCTGAAGCTTGGAATGGAAAAGAGAGGGGTTGATCTGCTTTCTTGTCTGTTTTCTTTTCTGTGCTGATGTGCCTTGTTTGACTTGCTTGATGCATTAGAATAAGTTCATATCTAGACTAACTTTAATCTAGGAGCATGATTGCACTAGAGGTTGAGTTGCTCCCTCTCCTTGTATTGTTACTCTATGGCTTTGCTTGCGGGTATTCGGTAGAGCCCTGCTCCCTTGCCCATGTGGTTTATTTTGCTTGACAGCATTTCATTTTCTTCTGTATGATTGCATTTGTTATTCTAGTTTTCTTGATAGCATGTATTTCTTCTGTATGATTACAATTGTTATTCTATTTTGCTTGATAGCATGTTATTTCTTCAGTATGATTACTGTTATTCATATCTGGCTTGAGGTTGAGATGAGCTTGTGGAGGCTGCTGCCCCGCACACATTTCCTCCCTCACTTGCATTGCATTCATTTTACAGTCGTTTACTGTTTATCTGTTTACTGTTTCAGCTGATGCTTTATCTGTTTCTGTGTATCATTGACATGATCCCTTAGGAATCTCACTTCCTTTGATAAGGAAGTGATGATAGAACTTTAGGTTGAAACCTATGCATGATAACTTCTAGGAGTTCCCCCGTTCAAACCTCAACTATAGGATGAATCCTTGGCATGACAACAGTAGGACTTGATAGTCTCCCCTTAGTTGAGCCTGTTCTCTTCTCATCTCAAAACAGCTTAAGATACAGTAATCATGAATGATTTCTTTCGTACGTTACGAGCCTTAAGCTATCTGAGAAAGGATTGTTGGAGAGTTTCTTTTCAACAGTCCAGATGTTTAGTATGGTACCCTTTGGGTGACATGCGACACATTCACTCTCAGGTCATAGTCTTTAGTGCGATTGAAATTGCAAACACAATAAAAAACACTTCTTCCGTAAAAGACAGAAAACAAACTTCAAACCTTTTTGCCTCGTGGGCCCATAAGTCAAAGGAAGCTTTTCTGAAGAAAAGAGTGTCGTTAAACTTCAGCGCCAACGCAAACAAGCTTTGTCCCTAACTGCTGGAACTGTTGTTTAACCTTACTCGATAAAAACAGATGAATCTGAATTCCCGTAATCCGTATTAGCCCGAACTACATAAGCTCTGATCTCTCATACCTGTTGAGAGTACGTAGGCACAATACTGATATATTGGCGAGCCACCTTCCCCGTAACCCGTCGTAGGGCGAACTACGTTGACTCTGATTTCTCATTCTCTGATGAGAATACGTAGGCATAAAGCGCGACGCTTTGCCGAGTCATTTTTCTTTTCTTTTTAAGCCAGCCTTGATAGGTAGATAGATAAACCAACTCGTCTAGTAAACACAACAAGCGTGGATCCCGTCGAGTACGACGGACGTGAGGGGTGCTAATACCTTCCCCTTGCGTAACCGACTCCCGAACCCAGACAATGGTTGCGATGACCTTGTCTTATACCTTTTTCGTCAGGTTTTTCCGATCGTTTCCTTTCCCGTTCTGAGGGATAAATAACGAAAGGTGGCGACTCTTCTGTTTTTCCGGCACCTTATTTTCGCGGAAGCGACAGCTGGCGACTCTGCTGGGGACTCTGGTTCTCTAAGTGAGTCTTGTCTTAGATTCTCTTCCTAGCTGCCTGGGCAATCCCCAGCACTGGCGACTCTGCTGGGGACTTGATAGTTTCCTGGGATCCAACGTCCCGAATGCGAGTCAGTTCGGGGATCCGACGTCCCCTTCGAGAGTCAATCCTAGTGCTTGTATGATTACTTGTTGGGTTGTGTTTATTTATCGCACTTTATTTTCGGTATGATATGATTATCTGTGCTGTTATGGGAGGGGCATTCTGATGAGTGAGAAGCCAGACCCAGGCTTGAGTGAACATAACATTAGTTGTGGAAATTAGTGGGCGCGTGCTTGCTTGGCAGGCACTAGTGTCTCATGAAATCCACGCTCAAACGAGGTTCTCCCGGTTGACTTCTTTTTCAACCCTTTGGGTTGAGGGGGTTGTTGGTTTGGAGGATTGTCGACTCTAGGGACCGATCATTTGTGATTCAGCCGAGTGAGGCCGCTTCATGAGCTGGTGATGCCACACCTTCTGGGTATCGTATCACCCCTCTTGAATGTCTGTGACGCTGATGACCGCATAGGATGCCGAACTTGAGTCAGTTTAGGTTCATACCTGTGAGAAGGGTTAGGTTTATTGCAGGAAACATTGACCTTCAGACTTCCTGATTTTCTTGATAGTGAATCAGTTTTGTTGGTACCAGAGGTTCTCATCACCAGATATACGATTGTTCTTGACAGAGCAGGTTCCTGTTAGGATGAGAGGATCTCATCAGCATATGTGTATTTGTTCTTGACAGAGCAGGTTTTTGTTGAGATCAGAGGATCTCATCAGCATATGTGTATTTGTTCTTGACAGAGCAGGTTTTTGTTGGGATCAGAGGATCTCATCAACAGATGTGTATTTGTTCTTGACAGAGCAGGTTTATGATTGGGATCAGAGGATCTCATCAGCAGACGTATGTTTGTTCTTGACAGAGCAGAGTTTTGGTCCTGTATCAGAGGTCCTTATTATCAGATGTTTGTTCTTGACAGAGCAGAGTTCTGGTCCTGTATCAGAGGTCCTTTATCAGATGTTTGTTCTCGACAGAGCAGATTTATGGTCCTATGTGTGTGTGTTCTTGACAGAGCAGATTTGCGGTCCGATATCGGGGTTTTCTTATTAACATATATAGTGGTTGTTCTTGACAGAGCAGCATCATGGTTTTGTTGATACAGAATCTCCACCGCACAGTTGCCTTGATCTCCTGCTGTATGATTGCATTTCGCATTGCTTTGCATATTCATTTGCATTTCATTAACGTGTGTCTGTGTTGCAGGTACCGTTTTCCCCGATCCAGGATTTCTTGCCTCCTATTGTATTGTTATGGGTTCTCTGAGGAAGACCGTGGCTTACAAGCTCCCTGCCCCTGATGTGGTTCAGCTGACTGGTTTGATTGCTTTAGCAAATGATTCTGTGAGAGATGAGTTCAGAAAATCTTACGGCAAATTGCTCAGTTTGGTTCGTAAACCTTCTGCGTTCGAGTTGAATGGGTTGCACGCTCTGCTGCAGTTCTACGATCCTCCTTTGAGATGCTTTACTTTCCAGGGTTTTGTTCTCGCACCCACGCTAGAGAAATATGCTGATTTGTTAGGTGTGCCTATCAAGAGGCAGATGCCTTTTGTTCATATGGATGCTGAGCCCGATCTGGCTAGTCTAGCTCCTTCACTTCATCTCGATGCCTCTGAGTTGGTATTGTCTAGTTGGAACAAGGTTCCCGGTTTCTCCTTGCAGTTCTTAGTGGGAAAGGCTCAGCAGTGCGCCAAAGACGAATGTTGGGTCGTGTTCAACGCCATTCTTGCTCTGTGCATATATGGCATCATTCTGTTCCCCAATATGCCCTACTTTGTAGACTTCGACGCATTTCGCATCTTCGCTTCAGGGAATCCAGTCCCTACCTTGATAGGAGATGTCTACCATTTCATCCACTACAAAAACGAGAACAGGAGGGGTAAGAATGTCTCGTGCTGTGTGCCCTTGCTTTATAAATGGCTTGATAGTCATCTACCCAAGAGGGGTCCCTTTGTTTTGTCTGCAGCCACAGCTGAATGGTCCGAGCGTTTGATGAGTCTATCTGCAGAGGATATTGACTGGTTTGATAGAGATAGGTTGGGTACCGAGATTATCTTCAGCTGCAGCGGGTTTCCAAACATGCCTTTGATAGGCAGGAAGGGCTGTATCAACTATAATCCGTCTTTGCTGGTCCGACAGTTTGCTTATGCTTTGAGGGCTCCGCCGAAGGATGAAGAGGTACAAGAATCTCTGTACCTCACTGGTCTTCTAGAAGGGGATATGCTATCCAAACTTTAGCGTGCTTGGAATGGTATCAGTAAGAGGGGAAAACCATTGCTGGGGAGAAGCAATAGTCAAGCCTACGCTTCATACGTGACGTGGATCAGAGCCAGAGCAGATGCTATAGGGATGTCGTTTCTTCCTGCCAAGCCAGAAAGCCCTCCAGTGGTTGAAGAGCCTACTACCGTGCCCATTCAGCGGCATAATCAGGTGTTAGCTGAGCGAGATGAATTGAAGAAGGCCAATGAAGAACTGGAGAAAGAATTGGCTCAACTCAGAAGCGAGAGAAACGAAGCTGTTCATTCCTTCAAAAGGCAAATAGAGCTGGTGAACCAGCTGGGGACAGATTTGACTAAGCAGATAGCCGAGCGCGAGCGCATGGGTCGAGACTTCAAAGCTGTCAACAATGTACTGGCCACGAAGAAGCAGCACTTGGACGAAGCGTATCGGAGGATATCCAAGTTCAACCAGCACTGGAAGGCCTCCCTAGCCAACAGGAAAGAGCGGGAGGATAAGCTGATGCAACAGATCTCCAAGCTGAAAGCCCAGGGGAAGGCTAATGAGAAGAGGTTTGATGAAGAAACCGCTCGCAGATATGCCGCGGAAGGCCAGCTCAACAAAGCTCTCGCTAACCTGAAGTAGAGCAAACTGACGTTTGAGTCCAAGAGGCGAAAGCTAGAAGATTGTTTCGGCGAAGGAGCATGGGAAGATTCGGTCGAAGGTCTTCAATACACCATTATGCAGAGGGAGTTACTCGTCGAAGGGTTGCTCACTCGGCCTTATCATCCAGAAACGAAGGGGCTGTTAGGAGAGTTTCGCGGCCGTGGCCATGCTTGACTATTTGTATTCCTTTTGTTTGATCATTGTTGTATGCTGACCATCACCAGGCTTGTTGGTCGAGGTCATGCTATTGATTCATCTTGTACTCACTGATGTTGTGTACTGCCTCGATGGGCTTTCTTCATATATATGAGATGTTATTTCCATGATTGGACTCGGACTTCTTATTATCAGCACTGGCACTCAAGCACTAGGATCAGGGGAAATCTCCTTAACGCACAGACACACGTTTGCATTTGCATGAAGCATTTGCATAACGAGCACTTTGTCTTTTTTCCTAACCCTTTTGTGTTTTCAGGTTGTTTCAGGTTGTTCCAGGATTGATCAGAGACCCATCCACCGCTATTCGACCAGAGCAAATCAAACCAGAATCATGGAGCAAGTGCAAACTGATGTTCAAGAACTCCGCGAAAGAATGGATCGCTTCATGGAGCTCATGCAAGCGGTCGCCAATGGCCAGGATCAGCTCAGAACCTTGGTTCAGCCTCTGATTTCTAGGGTCGATAGCAATGGCGTACTCCATGGTGGGACCGTGCCTACTCCTCCACCTGTGGAAACTCCTCAGAATGGCGTCCCCGTGACCGGGGGGAATGGCAGTGCCAACGACAATGTGATAGCTAACATGGGACTCAACGGTAATACGACGGGCGTCGGTGATGGGAATCTTGAAGCTAACGTCAATGTTGGGCTGGGCAACAGCAATGCAGGTGTTGGGAATCTGTTTGGGCCTCAGCCGTGGTTAGAAGACCGTCAAGACGATGTGTTCTCTTAGAGAGGTGCTGAAGGGGAGCTGACTGCTGAAGCACGTCTAAGGTTCAAGGCACTCGAGGATAAGATGAGAAATATCGAGAACCAGAACACCCTGGACGTTGATATGTCCAAGTTGGGACTGATTGCTGATTTCAAGGTGCCTCCCAAGTTCAAGGTACCTGACTTTGAAAAGTACAAGGGCACCACTTGCCCTCGCGTCCACCATTGATCATATTACAGGAAAATGTCCGCTCATTCTGAGGACGAGAAGTTGCTGATGCATTTCTTTCAAGACAGTCTGTCCGGGCCCTCCCTCGAATGGTACATGAGTCTGGAGCCTACCAGTGTGCGCACGTGGAAAAACCTTGCTGAAGCATTTGTGCACCACTACCAATACAATAGCGACTTGGCTCTGAACCGAGTCCAACTGCAGAATCTGTCGCAAAGGAACAACGAAGGGTTTAAGGAATACGCCCAGCGATGGCGTGAATTGGCAGCCAGGGTTCAGCCACCGATGGTTGAACGTGAGCTTGTGCAGATGTTCGTAGCCACCCTCCCAGGGGTTCACTATGAGAAATTGGTCAGCGACATGTCCAGAACCTTCTCAGATCTCATTATCACGGGTGAGCACATCGAAAATGGGATCAAACTCGGGAAAATTCAAGGTGATTCATCCTCAGCCGGAGGAGGAGGAAAGAAACCTTATAGTGGCAAAAGACGGGAAGGAGAAACGAGCGTTGTGTCCAACGCTCGAAGGAAGGGTAAAGGCCCTCACCAACAGGTGGCCAGCATAACTATCCCGGCAGTTCAACAGCCACAACAGCAGCAACCGAATCAGCAAGGGTACAGAAAGTATCAGAATCGGGCACCTCTGTCGAGCCGTCACCTCGAGACACCGCCCATGTCGTACGCGCAACTGTTATAGACTTTGCTTCAGCTACAGTTGATCCAGAAGAGAACCCTGGCTCCCTTAACAGGGGCACCTCCGCCAGGTTATGACGCGAATGCAACTTGTGAGTTTCACTCAGGGGCACCAGGCCACACAATAGAGAACTGCAAAGCCTTCAAGCATAAGGTGCAGGACATGGTGGACGCTAAGATCATCAACTTCTCCGATAATGTGCCAAATGTCACGAAGAACCCCATGCCGAACCATAGGGGAGGTGGAGTAAACGCCATTATTGAAGATGAGAACTTGGATGTGTTGACTGACGTCAAGGATCTGAAGACACCACTTAGCTTCGTTAAGGCTAAGCTGATGAAAAGAGGTTTCTTTCCAGGTTGCGGAGAGCTGTGTATGGGCTGTGCGACTAGTCCTGATGGATGTGAACAGTTGGTAGAAGGAATTCAAAGTCTGATGACTGAAGGGATTTTACAGTTTAGCCGGAGGGCCGAATGTGGATCGGGAGAGGTAATGCTGAAGCAAGATGATGAGGTCGCCACCATCACCATCCCTCGCCAGACGATAACTATTTCTGCACCCAGACCTCCCACGATTACCATCACCAAAGTTGGGTCGATACCCTTCGAAAGCACCAACGCTGTCCCATGGCATTATAGGGCTGAAGTCTACTGCAACGACAGAAGTTGGAACTAGAACCGTTCGGGTCGTCTGTGGAGAACCTTGCGGGAATCAGCGGAAACACTCGCAGCGGGAGAGTGTTTGCACCACCTGAGGTCGTGGCGGATAAAGCGGACAGAGTTGATGCAACTGATAAAGGTAAGAGCAAAGTCGTTGACGAGATCCCTCGTGGGGTAGAAAAAGACTTGCTCGTTAAAGACGCCGAAAAATTTATGAGGTTGATTAAAAAGAGTGACTACAAGATTGTGGATCATCTCCATCAGACACCCTCGAAGATTTCCATCCTGAACTTGTTGCTGTGTTCTGAGGCACACCGCAACGCGCTGCTGAAGGTGTTGAACGCCGCATATGTACTGCAGGAAATATCGATAAACTAGCTAGAAGAGGTCGTAACCCACGTAAATGCTGGAAATGGGTTAGGGTTCACTGACCTAGAGCTGACGCCGAAGGGAAGGAACCACAATAGCGCCCTGCACATCTCGATAGAGTGCAGAGGAACGATTATGTCGCACGTGTTGGTGGACACGGGGTCGTCACTCAATGTTCTTCCGAAGAAGGCATTAATGAAGTTAGATACTCGCGGAGTGATTTGCATACCCAGTGATCTGGTTGTGAAAGCATTCGATGGAACCAAACGCCATGTTTTCGGGGAGGTGACGTTGCCAATCCAAGTCGGGCCGGAAACGTTCGACGCAATCCTTTACATTATGGACATCATGCCTGCCTACAGCTGTCTCTTGGGCTGGCCATGGATCCATTCCGCAGGTGCCGTGACCTCCACGTTGCACCAGAAACTCAAGTATGCCGTCGGAGGTAGCATCGTGACTGTTTGTGGCGTGGAAGACATAATGGTGAGCCATTTGTCGTCCTTCAAGTATGTTGAGATGGATGGGGAAATCCACAAAACCCTATGCCAAGCATTCGAAGCTGTTAAAGTCAAGGACGTAGCTCCTGTAGTCACTGAGAAGCCAGAGATGACTCTCTCTTCATTCAAGGAAGCCCGGGCCGTTGTTCAAGCAGGATCTACCCCAGGCTGGGGGTGAATTTTGGAGATACCTAACAAGCAAGACAAGTTTGGGTTGGGATACTCTCCTGGAGCTGAAGCCTCCTCTTCTAGCAGTGCGTCGCGAGGTAAAGGGCCGATCCAGTTTACCAGTGGCGGGGTGATATTTGAAAGCATCAACGCGGTGTCTGAAGACAGCGGAGATAGCGACTGTGACCTAGACTCTTGGATCCAGCCAAGCAAGCCAGGCGAGAGCCTCACCAACTGGTCCGTCAAGGATATCATCCAGATGACAAGCAAAGAGTAATGATTTACTTTTTCCAATCATTGTACAACCCTATGTCCTACCCGGGGCATAGTGGTTTTATTGTCAGGGCCTCGTTTGATTATGTACATGCATTTCATCAATAAGTCAAAAGGCGTTTTCTTTGTATTCAAATATTGTGATCTCTGTTATTCCTGCTTTATATTTGTTTTGAAAAACAATAAAATGGCAATGGGGTTTGTGCTAACCTGCATATCCTTGTTTTAAGCTTAACCCTTGTTATTGCAGGATCCACATAGCAGATGACATCGACTCTGGACCTTCTACGACTCACTTCGACTTCGATTGCCTGATCTAACAAGCCGAAGAAGAGATTGATGAAGACGAAGACCTTCCCGAAGAATTGGCCCGCTTGTTGAAACAAGAAGAGAAAGTGATTCTGCCTCATGAGGAAGAGATTGAGACCGTGAATCTGGGTTCTGAAGGACTTGTCAGGAACGTCAGGATAGGGGCTGCATTGCAGAGCGATGTCAAGCAGAGACTGGTCGAGATGCTGAGAGAGTATAGTGACGTCTTTGCTTGGTCATACGAAGATATGCCCGGACTTGATACTGACATCGTGGTCCACCACTTGCCGCTGCGAGAAGATTGTCCTCCCATTAAGCAGAAGCTTAGGAGGACGCGACCAGATATGGCCGTTAAGATCAAAGAAGAAGTGCAAAAGCAGCTTGATGCTGGCTTCTTAGCGGTCACTACTTACCCTCCGTGGGTCGCCAACATAGTGCCTATACCGAAGAAGGATGGTAAGGTACGAATGTGCGTCGATTATCGGGATTTGAATAGGGCGAGCCCTAAAGATGATTTCCCGCTGCCTCATATTGATGTGTTGGTCGACAATACAGCCCAGTTCTCCGTGTTTTCGTTCATGGATGGCTTCTCCGGTTACAACCAGATCAAGATGGCGCCGGAGGACATGGAGAAAACTACGTTTATCACTCCTTGGGGAACATTTTTCTATAAGGTAATGCCTTTCGGTCTGAAGAACGCAGGGGCCACTTACCAACGAGCAATGGTTACTTTGTTTCATGACATGATTCATCATGAGATTGAAGTCTATGTTGATGACATGATTGCGAAGTCCCAAACGGAGGAGGGACATCAGGTCAATTTGCTGAAGCTTTTTGAGAGGCTTAGGAAGTTCAGGTTGAGGCTGAATCCTAACAAGTGTACTTTCGGAGTATGATCCGGAAAGTTACTGGGGTTTATCGTGAGCGAAAGAGGCATCGAGGTTGATCCTGCGAAGATTAAAGCAATACAAGAAATGCCTGCGCCAAAAACCGAAAAAGAAGTTCGTGGTTTCCTGGGCAGAATAAACTACATTGCAAGGTTTATCTCTCAGCTCACGGCCACGTGTGAACCGATGTTCAAACTATTAAAGAAAGATCAGGCAATTATCTGGAACAAGGATTGCCAGAAGGCATTTGATAAGATAAAGCAGTATCTACAGGAACCTCCGATCTTGATACCCCTAGTGGCCGGACGACCCTTAATCATGTACTTGACAGTTCTTGAGAATAGTATGGGGTGTGTTCTCGGTCAGCACGACAAGACGGACAGAAAAGAGCATGCCATTTACTATTTGAGTAAGAAGTTCACAGACTGTGAATCTCGTTACTCGATGCTGGAGAAGACGTGTTGTTAACTAGCCTGAGCTGCCAAACGTTTACGACAGTACATGCTCAATCACACCACCATGCTAATTTCGAAGATGGATCCGATCAAGTACGTCTTCGAGAAGCAAGCACTTTCGGGCAGGATTGCCAGATGGCAAATGGTGTTGACAGAATATGATATTCAGTACGTGTCCCAGAAGGCCATCAAGGGAAGCGTATTGTCTGATTACCTTGCCGAACAGCCGATCGAAGATTACCAGCCTATGAAATTTGAATTCCCTGATGAGGATATCATGTTTCTCAAAGCAAAGGATTGCGATGAGCCGTTGCCCGACGAGGGGCTAGATAGGAAATCCCAGTGGAAATTGATATTTGACGGGGCGGTTAATTCCTACGGAAGGGGCATTGGGGTGATCATCACGACTCCCCACGGATCCCATATCCCGTTCACTGCTAGACTGACGTTTCCGGTCACCAATAATGAAGCGGAGTACGAAGCATGCATCATGGGTCTAGAAGAGGCGATTGATTTGAGAATCAAGAACCTAGACGTATATGGTGACTCGGCACTTGTGATTAACCAGATTAAAGGGGAGTGGGAGACTCGTCAATCAAATTTGGTGCCGTACATGAACTATGTCAGAAGGCTACTTCCGTTCTTTGATCGAGTGGAACTCCATCATGTACCCAGAGCAGAAAATCAGATGGCTGATGCCTTAGCCACGTTGGCTTCGATGTATAAAGTCAATTTTTGGAATGAATCCCCAAGAATTGTCCTTTCTCGTCTTGATAGACCTGCATTCGTCTTTGCGATCGAGGAAGTCGCCGACGGCAAGCCATGGTTCCATGATATCCATACTTTCCTTATGACTAAGGAGTATCCTGCGGGAGCGTCAACCCAGGATAAGAAGACTCTGAGGAGGCTGTCTGGGAATTTTTATCTCAATCCTGATGGAGTTTTGTATAAAAGAAACCACGATCTCGTGCTACTCAGATGTGTAGATGAGAAAGAGGTGAGTATGCTCATGGAAGAAGTCCATGAAGGCACATTTGGTATGCACGCCGGCGGGCATGCTATGACAAGAAAGATCCTGAGAGCAGGATATTACTGGCTGACGATGGAGTCGGATTGCTTTAAATTCGCGAAGAGGTGTCATAAATGCCAGATTTATGCTGATAAAGTTCATGTGCCACCGTGCCCGTTAAATGTCATGTCCTCCCCGTGGCCGTTCTCCATGTGGGGCATCGACATGATAGGCAAGATCGAGCCCACTGCGTCTAACGGTCATCGCTTCATTCTAGTAGCTATCGACTACTTCACCAAGTGGGTGGAGGTAGCCTCATATGCTAATGTGACCAAGCAGGTGGTGGCTAAATTCATAAAGAGGGACATCATCTGTCGATACGGAATTCCCGAGCGGGTCATTACTGATAATGGTTCGAATCTGAATAACAAGATGATGAAGGAGCTGTGCCAGAGTTTCAAGATTGAACACCACAACTCATCTCCTTACCGGCCGAAGATGAATGGCGCCGTTGAAGCGGCCAATAAGAACATCAAGAGGATTGTTCAGAAGATGGTTGTGACCTACAAAGATTGGCACGAGATGCTGCCATTTGCACTGCACAGTTATCATACAACGATACGTACATCAACCGGGGCAACTCCTTTCTCCTTAGTGTACGGTATGGAAGCTGTCCTACCGTTAGAAGTGGAGATCCCTTCTTTACGAGTTTTGGTTGACGTGAAACTCGATGAGGCAGAATGGATTAAGAACCGACTAAACCAACTCAGCCTGATGGACGAGAAGAGGTTAGCATCGATTGCATATGGTCGTCTGTACCAAATCCGAATGAAAAAAGCTTATGACAAGAAGGTGCGTCCTAGAAACTTTCAGACGGGTGTTCTCGTCCTGAAGAAGATTCTTCCTCCACACTCCGATCACTGGGGCAAGTGGACTCCCAATTACGAAGGTCCCTACGTCGTCAGCAAGGTCTTCTTGGGAGGAGCTTTGTTGTTATCCACGATGGATGGTGAAGATTTTGCATCCCCGGTGAACGCGGACGCAGTTAAAAAATACTTTGCTTAAAAAACGACCCGCTGGAAAGAAAAAGAATATCCAGGCAAAAATGGGGCATCCCGACGAACCATAAAAAAGGAAAAAGGTTCGGGCAAAAATTAGGGATATAAATTGAAAAAATGTACACCCGCAAAGTCGAAAACCTGGATGGGCGACTTTGGCAAAAAAGGGTATCCCGGTGAATCGAAAACCCGAAAGGGCGATTCAGGCAAAAGTTAGGGATTTGAAAAAGCAAATGACTGCATTCCGCGTGTGGACTTTCATTGTTTAATGGTTGGAAGACCTGAGGGCCGTTCATCTGAATCAATCTCTTCTGAAGCTGAAGCGTCAGACAAGTATCGAAGTCGAGTGGGTCCTAGAGGGATCAACTCATGGTGTTCGTCTACGCCTCATTGCCGACATTTGTATATACTTATGTATATTTATGTCTTATTTTCGCGCGGCTTCCTCATTCCAGGAGCCTGCATCTGTTGTAAAACATTTTTACCCATTCAGGGGTTCGTTATCAATAAAATGTATACTATTCAGCAATTATGTTTGTCTGTTTAGCATTTATTTGTTTTGTTTGCGAAAAGAACGCCGATGTTTTTGATAAAATGCACATACATAAACTTACCGACCTAGGGCATTGATTGTTGAAACAATGAATTACTTGAACATTGTCACAAGATGATAACCTTGATAGGTCCCTTTGAGAAGGGTATCTTGTCTGTTTGTTTGTGTTGATGCAGGTGTAGCATATGGCAGGCAGTACGCCACATGCGTCCTCAAGCAGGATGATTCCTTCTTCTCCAGCAAAGTTCAGCAGCCTCTCCCCGCAGAGCCTGAACGTGAGATCGTAAGCATTGATATGTCTCCCCAGGCAGAGAAGATTCTCTCCCCAAATCAGATGTATCCTGAAGGAACGTCGTCTCCCCAGCTGAGTCTGAAGTGTGCAACAATTGATAGTTCCAGACTGAAGTCTCTGGCAGAATTGGAACTCCCCCACAGAGTTGTACTCTCCCCCGAAGTAGGATGATTCCTTCTTCCCCAGTCGAGTTTGCAGTTCCCCAAGAGAGCCGAGTCCGTGGAAAGCAGCTCGGGCCACGATTGGTTTTCCCTAGTAGAGTGTTGAATAGCTGATGCTGTATTCCCTCGCCGGAGTCGTTACCTCCAGAAAGGCTTTGCTGCGAATGCCGTGCAGCCTATTTCTGCGATTGACATCGCTTTCCTCAGCAGGTGTTCCTCCGCAGAGTCGCTTGCTCAAGATGAGTCTTGAATTCCCCAGCAAAGTCTTCGGCCCAAGATGATTCTTGAATTCTCCAGCGAAGGTGCTTGTTTAAGATGATTCTTAAAATCCCCTGTGAAGTCTCCAGAGTTGGTTGCTCAAGTCGATACTTAGAGTCCCCGGCAGAGTGTTTGCTCAGGATGAATCCTGAGATCTCCAACAGAGTTATTGGTTCAGGATGATTCTTGGAGTCCCCGGCGGAGTTATTTGTCCAAGATGATTCTTGAAGTCCTCAGCAGAGTTGATTCACCCAGAATGATTTCCGGATCCCCTAAGCAGAGTTACTTGATAGTTCTCCAGAATCCCCAGCGGAGATGTGTCATCCCCAGCAGGTTTCTGAACAGCGAAGTTGAAACTTCCCCTGAAGACTTGATGATTGAAGTCCAACCGTATTGACGAAGCAGTTCTCCCAGCTGATGCAGAGTACCCGATGGCAGAATTTTGGATATCCCCAATTGGTCCATGATTGACCGAGAATTCTATTCCCGACCTACTGACGAAGGCCGGCTGACGCCCAAAAAGTTCTTTGAATGCCCGATGGCATGATTAACTTGATTATTGACCTGATGAGTCCCGAGGAATCTTGATGCCTGACGGCATGATCAACCATGTATTACCGGTTACCGTGTGACCAATTCCCCAGTTAGTTGTCGTGCAGCTAGCATTTCAGTTTTCGAAGATTTGTTCCCATCAGAGTACCGTGTACTTGTGCAGTTGGCAAATTTACGGGTTTGTCGGTATTCAACCGTCTCGCACCTTGATTGGTTGAGAGCCGTTCGCTTCTCACCCAGTCAAGTTCAAGCCGTTTGAATAGGGGCAGCTGTTGCACCCCAAAATTTGACCAACATTTGTTTACCTAGCTTGTGTTTCATTTCATTCACATTAGCAATATCATTTGCATTTCATTGACATGTGTGCAGGAGATCAAGAGGTATGAGTACCAATCAAGAGCTATACAAGACTGTGAGGCTAGCTAAGATGGTTATTCAAGTGTTCAAGGGTTGATATCCTTGTCAGAGAAGTTAAAAGATCCTCAGAGAGAGTGGTTGAAACCAAGAGTGTGTGCCTCATAACTTGAGAGTTGTGGGAAGACCTCAGATGATTCTGAAGCCATGGAGATGGACTTGAAGCCTTGAGAGAGCTTATGAGATGTCTTGAAAGCCATCATGAGGCCTAGATAGGTCATCGTGCAAGATTAAGAAGCCTCAGCCATGAGTGGTGTAACTAGGGTTTGACTGGGTCAACCCTAGGTCAAATGATGATTTGAACAAGGTTGAGACCTAATCCAAGAGCCATGTGATCATGGATTGATGCAATGAGATGTTATAAGGATTATTCCAAGGTAAACTCATCATGATTGAATAGTTTGAGAAGTTTCAAGCTAGGGTTTCTAAGGCTTGACAGTGTAAAATCCCCTAGTTTGACCCCTATCTTCAAGGCAGTTTAGCCCAAGATGTGATTGTCATCTCATCCTGACCCCAACATGAATGTTTTATAGCTTGAGATTAGCTTTAATTTGAGTACTAGAAATCCTTGATAGGATTTATAGAACTCAAGTTATGACTTTGACAAGTTACAGGTCATCTGAAGTATGTGAATATGGGGCCTTGAAAGTTACCCAACTTGCATCAAACTTTTGCCCAAGAAGGATGATTCCTATGAACTTTTGGTCAACATGAATGTTGTTCCTTATCCTCGTAGCTTTCTATAGAGTACTAGAAGTCCTTGATAGGATTTGTAGAACTCAAGTTATGGCTTTGACAAGTCAAGGGCATTTTGGTCATTTGGAGATTACAGGTCATTTCAAGTATAAGGTCATAACTCCTATTTCCAAGCTTCAAATGGAAAAATGTTCAACATAAAACTTGTTCAAAATGATGTTTTAAGGCTAGTAAAGGGGTCATGAGATGTTGGAAATGCTTTTATCTCAAAGTTGCAAAAATGACCTAAAATAAGGGCATAAGTTAAATAAACCAAAGTTGGAAATTGATATTTTCAATCTACACATCCAAACTATGGCATGTAGTATATCATTTTGACTCTAGAAAACATTTTAAGAACATTGGTTTAGCCACATTTTTGAGTTGAGATTCAATTTGTGGACTTGCTTTGAAAAGTGATTACTTGCATATTAAGTAACATGTGCAAAACATAGAATTAAGGCATGGGCAAGGTCCTTTGCAAGCTAATCACTTTCAAAATGTCACTAGGGGAGAAATTGGAAGAGAATGGGATTGATTCCAAGCTGCAAACAGAGCTATGCATATCATGATACATGGTTGAAAATCTCATGACATGAGAAGTGGAAACTCTCATTAGAAGGATCTAGAGGGTTCTAGATCATTCATACATCATCTATATATTGAGTAGAGGTGATCCATTGCAAGGGTTAGTGATTATTGAAGGAGAGAGCATAGATTGAGATTGAGATTTCTTGGCTTGCAATTGAATTCGGTTTCACAAAATTCTTCACTTTCCATCCATTTTCTTGATTGAAACTTCTTCCATGGATGCTAAGGAGTGATTCCAGATCATAATCCAAGAGAATTAGTGGCTGAATCGTGTAGGAGCAATTGAATTTTTCCACCTGCAACTCACCATTGGGTTTCAAGATTCAGGAGCTTTCAACTAGTTCTTTTGCATACAGAAGCTAGGAAAGGGTTCATTGATCGTGTCTGAAAGATTAGAGAGCTTGAATTGGAGGTTTAGTGCATCTGTTCATCCAAGATTTTCAGGTTGGTAACTTTCTTCCCCCAGCATGATTTAGGTAGAATCAAGATGAATTAAGGTGTTAGTTGCATTGTAGAACGGTGTAGGAAGGTTTTCAGACCATTAATTTGAGAATTAGTGACCAATTTAGGGTATTACCATTTTTGGTTGAGAATTGGATATGGTGAATCTTGAGGATTTAGGTTGAATTAAGGGCATGAATGAGTTCGTGAGGGAATTTGGGATAAGTTTCGTGTATTGACCATTTGCAATGGAGGATCCTAGAGAGAACTAGGGTTGGGGAAGATGACCGGAGCACCACCGGTGATGGCCGGAGCTACGCGTGAAGCTCAGATGTTCAAAAGGTAGAAGACGACCCCAGGACCATCAGATCTTGGTTGGACCTTTGACTAGAAGCTCATCCAACGGCCACGTTTTAATTCCAAATTGTGAAGGATCTGATTTAATGAAACGCATCGTTTCATTAGTTTGCTGATTTTGGGCTTAGGCTATTAAATGATATCCACACCCCCCCTGATGGCCCAGTTTGGAGAATGAACTGATTTTGGTTTCTATTTGCACCGCGCCTTTATTAATTTTTATTGGATTTTCTTTATTTTTTCATTTTGTTCATGGTTCTAGAAAAATTCATAATAAATTAAAAATTAATCCAATTAATCCCAGTCTTTTTGCATTTTACTCATGATTGAGTCTAGTATTTTTTAGATAAAAAATATTTTCATTTCATGTATTTTCTGATTTTATGGGAATTTTACATTTTAATTGATATTAAAATGGTTATGTTTGATACATAATTTTGTGGAATTTTGTGTGATCATGTGGTGATGATTTTGATCCTAATTGTTTGTGTGTGATTAGGTTAGACATGTATGCTCCCATAGTATTTTTCTCACATTTTTGTGATGGAAATAGGTGTGCTTTCTAGATTGATATTTAGATGCTTCCTTTTAGGGTTTAGGTTTAGTACCTCATAATGTAGAATTTATTTCTAGGTCTTATTTGATGATTTGATCTCTGAAATTAATGTGGTAGAGTCATGATTGACCTACGTTCCCATAGTTATTTTTGTAAGATTTTACAATTGGTTTTAGTATTTTAGTTAGGACTAACTTTAGTACTAGGTTTTAGGTGATCCTAACTTACTAATTCAACTAGTTTAACTCATTTAGTTCCCTTAGATTAGGGTTTTGCTTTGTTTGCCTTTGGTTGAGATTGAAGACAAGTTGAAGACAAGGTGAGGATGCTTGAAGTTGCTTGGAGCTTGGATTTGTTTGTGCCTGAAGGTGTCTGATGAAGATTTAGGAGATAGGAAACATAGGGAGAGCCTTATAATTAGAATGATTTCTTTCACAAATATGGAAAGCATCTTGTGCTTCCATTCCTCCCAATGACTAAAAGTCCTTCTCAGATATTCACATCCCTCAGGAGGGATGAGTGGCTTTATCTGGGAAGTAGAACTTTGAGGGAACCAGTCTCTCTTAATGATGAACCCTTACAGGCTTCCTTTGGTTGTCAGTAAGCTGCTTATCATTTCCACTCATCCTGTTAAATCAATTGTCTTCTGGTTTGAGTATCTTGAAAGATGTTGGACTTGAGTTTGAAGATGAGGACTTCACTGAAGAGTATGAAAGAGGATGATTCCTTGAGCATTGCCATTGCAGCTAAAGCTTGAAGAGCAAGAAGACCAAGTTGATACTTGAAGATTCAATTGAGATTGACTGAAGAGCTGAGGCTTGAAAAAAGATTGAAGGATGAAGTTGACACTTCCATGTGATTGAAGACTACTCTAAGCAGCTAAAGCTTGTAGGAGAGCTGAAGCTTGAAGACCAAGTTGATACTTGTGAAGAAGATCCAATTGAGATTGAGTGAGGAGCTGAGGCTTGAGGAATGAAGGATAAGTTGACACTTACATTGATACAATGAGAGCCTGAAGGAATCAAGTTGATATTTGTAGTTATGAGTGAATCCTGAAGGTGGAATTGGCTGAAGAGCTGAGGCTTGGAGAAGATGGAACAAGTTGATACTTATGTTGATGTATTGGAAGCCTGTAGATGAAGAGGAGCAAGTTGATACTTGCTATTGAAGATGATAGCCTTGAAGGGTGATTGAAGTCTGAAGACTGAATAGCTGTTAGAAGAGTTGAAGCTTGGAATGGAAAAGAGAGGGGTTGATCTGCTTTCTTGTCTGTTTTCTTTTCTGTGCTGATGTGCCTTGTTTGACTTGCTTGATGCATTAGAATAAGTTCATATATAGACTAACTTTAATCTAGGATCATGATTGCACTAGAGGTTGAGTTGCTCCCTCTGCTTGTATTGTTACTGTATGGCTTTGCTTGAGGGTATTCGGTAGAGCCCTGCTCCCTTGCCCATGTGGTTTATTTTGCTTGACAGCATTTCATTTTCTTCTGTATGATTGCAGTTGTTATTCTAGTTTGCTTGATAGCATGTTATTTCTTCTGTATGATTACAATTGTTATTCTATTTTGCTTGATAGCATGTTATTTCTTCAGTATGATTACTATTATTCATATCTGGCTTGAGGTTGAGATGAGCTTGTGGAGGCTGCTGCTCCGTACACATTTCCTCCCTCACTTGCATTGCATGCATTTTACAGTCGTTTACTGTTTATCTGTTTACTATTTCAGCTGATGCTTTATCTCTTTCTGTGTATCATTGACATGATCCCTTAGGAATCTCACTTCCTTTGATAAGGAAGTGATGATAGAACTTTAGGTTCAAACCTATGCATGATAACTTCTAGGAGTTCCCCCGTTCAAACCTCAACTATAGGATGAATCCTTGGCATGACAACAGTAGGACTTGATAGTCTCCCCTTAGTTGAGCCTGTTCTCTTCTCATCTCAAAACAGCTTAAGATACAGTAATCATGAATGATTTCTTTCGTACGTTACGAGCCTTAAGTTATCTGAGAAAGGATTGTTGGAGAGTTTCTTTTCAACAGTCTGGATGTTTAGTATGGTACTCTTTGGGTGACATGCGACACATTCACTCTCAGGTCATAGTCTTTATTGCGATTGAAATTGCAAACACAATAAACAACACTTCTTCCGTAAAAGACAGAAAACAAACTTCAAACCTTTTTGCCCCGTGGTCCCATAAGTCAAAGGAAGCTTTTCTGAAGAAAAGAGTGTCGTTAAACTTCAGCGCCAACGCAAACAGGCTTTGTCCCTAACTGCTGGAACTATTGTTTAACCTTACTCGATAAAAACAGATGAATTTGAATTCCCGTAATCCGTATTAGCCCGAACTACGTAAGCTCTGATCTCTCATACCTGTTGAGAGTACGTAGGCACAATACTGATGTATTGGCGAGCCACCTTCCCCGTAACCCGTCGTAGGGCGAACTACGTTGACTCTGATTTCTAATTCTCTGATAAGAATACGTAGGCATAAAGCGCGACACTTTGCCGAGTCATTTTTCTTTTCTTTTTAAGCCAGCCTTGATAGGTAGATAGATAAACCAACTCGTCCAGTAAACACAACAAGCGTGGATCCCGTCGAGTACGACGGACGTGAGGGGTGCTAATACCTTCCCCTTGCGTAACCGACTCCCGAACCCAGACAACGGTTGCGATGACCTTGTCTTATACCTTTTTCGTCAGGTTTTTCCGATCATTTCCTTTCCCGTTCTGAGGGATAAATAACGAAAGGTGGCGACTATTCTGTTTTGCCGGCACCTTATTTTCGCGGAAGCGACACTCCCCATGCTACTTTCACAAGGGCAATATCCTTGCCTCTTAGCTTCTTAACTTCACGATCCAAAATCCTAACCGGTAAAACTTCAACCGTGAGGTTATCCCTCACCTCAACCTCGTCCATAGGAATCACATGTGAAGGATCCGGAATATACTTCCGAAGTTGCGAAACATGGAACACATCATGCAAATTCAAAAGATTCGGAGGCAACACCACACGATAAGCCACAGCGCCCACTCGTGCAATAATCTGATACGGACCAATGAAACGAGAAGTCAACTTCTTCGACTTCAAAGCATGACCCACACCCGTAACCGGTGGAACTCTCAAAAACACATGGTTGCCTTCTTGAAACTCAAGATCTTTTCTTCTCTTATCCTGATAGCTCTTTTGTCTATTCTGTGAAGCTTTCATCTTTTCCGGAATAAACTTTACTTTCTCCGTCGTTTGTTGTACCATCTCTGGTACAACTACCGACTTCTCTCTGGTTTCGTGCCAACACAAAGGTGTTCAACATCTCTGACCATACAAAGGCTCAAATGGTGCCATACTAATACTTGAATGAAGACTATTGTTGTAAGTGAACTCAATCAATGCCAAAAAACTATCCCAAGTGCCACCTTGTTCGAGCACACAAGCACGCAACAAATCTTCTAATGATTGAATTGTCCTCTCGGTTTGACCATCAGTCTGAGGATGATAAGACGAACTCAATCTCAACTTAGATCCCAAAGCCTTTTGCAAACTTTCCCAAGTTCTAGAAGTAAATTTAGGATCTCTATCCGATACAATACTCTTGGGAACTCCATGCAATTTCACAATCACACCAACATAAATCTCGGCTAGCTTCTCCAAAGGATAACTAATATCAATCGGAATAAAGTGAGCAGCTTTAGTGAGCCTATCAACAATCACCCAAATAGCATTGTGACCTCTCTGCGTATTTGGTAATCATGTAACAAAATCCATCGATATACTATCCCATTTCCATTCCGGAATATCCAACGGTTGCATCAAACCACTAGGCTTCTGATGTTCCACCTTAGACTTCTGACAAGTCAAACATGAATACACAAACTGAGCCACATCTCTCTTCAACCCGGACCACCAAAATATTTTCTTCAAATCTTGATACATCTTGTTCGCTCTCGGATGAATACTTAAGTTACTTCGATGTCCTTCTTCCAATATCATCTTTTTCAACTCTGCATCATCGGGAATACAAATACGACCACGAAATCTCAAAACTCCCGATTCATCAACCTTGAAGTCTTCATTCTCATTCATCATCAAATCAACAAACTTCAAATCCAACTTTTGCTTTTCACATACGGTAGCAAGAAAGTCATTCGTAACATGCAACATACCAAGTTTCACACTACTCGGTGTCACTTCACAAACCAAACTCAAATCTCGAAAATTCTCCAAAAGTTCCCATTCTCTTACCATCAATGTTGACATATGTACCAACTTCCGACTCAAAGCATCGGCCACCACATTTGCTTTACCCGGATGGTAATTCAAACCAAAATCGTAATCCTTCAAAAACTCTAACCATCTTCTTTGCCTCATGTTCAATTCTTTCTGATCAAATAAATATTTCAAACTTTTGTGATCACTAAAAACTTCAAATCTTGCACCATAAAGATAATGCCTCCAAATTTTCAAAACAAAGACCACAACCGCTAATTCCAAATCATGCGTAGGATAGTTCTTCTCATGCACTCTCAATTGTCTCGAAGCATAAGCCACAACATTTCCATCTTGCATCAAAACACCACCTAAACCAGACAAAGAAGAATCACAATAAACCACAAACAGTTCCGTCGGATTTGGCAAAATCAAAACCGGCGCCGTTGTTAACCTTCTCTTTAGCTCAATGAAACTCTTATCACAATCAATATCCCAAACAAAAGGCTTTCCCTTACAAGTCAACTGAGTCAATGGAAGTTCCAACTTTGAAAATCCTTCAATAAACCTCCGATAATAACCGGCCAAGCCCAAAAAGCTTCAAATCTCCGTAACTGACTTAGGAGCCTCCCATAGCATTACCGCATCAATCTTGGACGGATCAACACTAATACCATTACCAGAAATAACATGCCCAAGAAAACTTACTTCCGATAACCAAAATTCACACTTCGATAACTTAGCATACAATTGCTTCTCTTTCAAAACTTGCAACACAACCCGCAAATGCTCTTCATGCTCTTCTTGAGACTTAGAGTAAATCAAAATGTCATCGATGAACACAACCACGAAACGATCCAAATGATCATGAAAAATACGATTCATGTATTCCATAAACACACCTGGCGCATTAGAAACTCCGAATGGCATCACAGAAAATTCATAATGACCATACCGTGTTCTAAAAGCCGTTTTTTGAATATCCTCTTCTTTAACACGAATCTGTTGATAACCTGATCTCAAATCAATCTTACTAAAAACACGGGCACCAACTAATTGGCCCATCAAATCATCAATTCTAGGAAGCGGATACTTGTTCTTAATAGTTACCTTGTTCAACTACCGATAATCAATACATAACTGCATACTCCCGTCTTTCTTCTTTACCAACAACATCGGTGCACCCCAAGGTGAAACACTCGGCCTAACAAACCTCTTTTCCAATAAGTCGTTCAATTGTTTCTTCAATTCCACCAACTCTGATGCCGACATATGATATGGTGCCATCGAAATCGGTCTAGTACCCGAAACTAGATCAATCAAAAACTCAACTTCTCTTTCCGGCGGTACGTCCGTAATGTCTTCCGGAAATACTTCTGGAAAGTCACACACCACTGGAACCATATCCAGTTCAACCTTACTCTCTACCGACAACGATGCAAACAAACAGAACACTTGAGTTTCATCTGCCAAGAGTTTCTTCAACTCTTTGGTGGATAGAAAACTCTCTTCCTCATCATCTCCCAAAGAAGAAAACCTTACCAACTTGTGATAACAATCAATACGAACTCTATTATACTGCAACCAATTCATACCCAAGATCACATCTAATCCTTCTAATGGCAAACATACTAAGTCCATAATAAAGTCCTTACCATACATGGTCAAGGGACAACTTAAACATACCAAGGACGTAGTTACCGACCCCGAAGCGGGCGTCTCAATAACCATATCACCACCACAAGAGGACATACACAAATCCAAACGCTTAGTGCGCTCAAAAGAAACGAACGAATGAGTCGCTCCGGTATCAATAATAGCAACTAAAGGCACATTATTAATAAAGCATGTACCTTTAATCAACCGATCCGCATTAGTAGTGTCTGAACCTGCTAATGCAAATACTTTCCCATCTGTTGGAGCTTGCTTTGGTTTAGTGCACCTTGTACTAATATGAACAACTTCCCCACAGTTGTAACACTTCACCATATTCCTTCTACAATCGGTTGCAGCATGACCCGTGCCTCCACAGATAGCACACTTAATTACCGCATTCTTACACTCAAAATATTTTTGCCCTAAAGCACCACACTTGTAGCACTTAATGGGACCCAAACTTCCTCCTCCGAACCTCTTAACAAAGTCTCCCCTATGCTTGCCCTTATCAGCAGGCGTCACATAAGGTCCACTCCTTACTTGATGCTTTCCCCTCTTCTCACTCAAACTCTTATAATGAGTAGAACGAGCCTTACTATCCTCTTCAAAAATTCTGTAACATTCGGTCAAGTCCGAAAATCTTCTAATCCTCTGATAACCCACCGCTTGCTTGATCTCAGGACGCAAGTTGTTCTCATACTTAACACACTTAGAAAATTCCGCCGTCACCGCATCGTAGTAAGGATGGAACTTCACTAACTCTGTGAACTTAGCCGTGTAGTCCACCACGGACATATTGCCCTGTTTCAATTTCAGAAATTCCATTTCCTTTTTCCCCTTCACACTCTCAGGATAATACTTTCTCAAAAATTCGGTGCGGAACAAATCCCAAGTTATTTCCTCGTCATCTACTTCAAGAACTTGTCTCATACCGATCCACCAGTCATCGACTTCTTCCCGCAACATGTGAGATCCAAGTCTCACCTTATTGCCTTAAGCATAATTCATAACTCTAAAGATTCTCTCAATCTCCTTCAACCAAATCTGAGCACCGTCCGGGTCAAACCTTCCCTTGAATACCGGCGGCTGATTCTTTCTAAACTCGTCATTGGCGTTCACATTCGGCACACCCTGCACCGCTCTAGCCATTGCCTCCAATGCAGCAGCCATAGCATTGTCATTACAACTAGCCATATTCCGATGATTCCCAAAAATAACAACAAGGTTAAACAACCGTTCAACCAACAAAACAACGAGACAGACACAACTGACTCAACACTGGCTCTGATACCACTTAATGTAACACCCCCTTTCTATACCCCTAAATAATACAAATAATCATTTAGGCACGTATTCAAAATCTCATCAGAGTATAATTACAATCACGTATAAAAGGCACATGCCATATTATACGAAAATTCAACACATACGACACCTGCTCATGTATAGATATGCAAAAACGGGGCAAACACCCACATCACAATATTTAGAATAAAAGCGGAATCATCTAAACATTGCATAATCTCCAAAACATGTATTCACACATATACATATCATTCAATTTGATTCACATCATCATCCATATTTAACACAAATCATCAGCAGATACATACATCATGTATCACAAAAGAATCAAAATAATCCCTATCTACCCGGTGCTACATATCAGAGCCGACCGAACAAAAAGAATGAAGTCACGCTTCACAAAAGGCCTCCAGCAATCTAATCTGCAATGCCTCGTAGAGCATTATAAAACAGCAAAAGGGTGAGAAACATTATCATAATAAACAATGCATAAATCATATATATACATAACATCAAATACGCATCTTACACATTCTCACCGTAACTCACCTCAACTATACCATACATCGCAATGTATCTAAACAAGTATCTATATATAAATAGAAAACCAAGCATATACAATATGCAATCTCCAATGTTTATATCAATTCATAAACATACACACACACACACACACACACACACACACACACACACACACACACACACACACACACACACACACACACACACACACACACACACGCACACACACACACACACACACACACACACACACACACACACATATATATATATTCACACATACATATATATCTTCAAGCATCTTCGTTCATGCCAATCATCACAACTCACATTAATTCAAATAAACATACATAACATGTTTATTTCATCACCAATCCTAATAAACATCTACATTCATGTTTATTTCACCATACATCATATAAAGATGATAAATGCAACTCATAGAGACCGACACACGACTCTATGCAGATGCAAATGCGGGTACCGACTCAATCATCTCAAGTTCACTCAGGAACTTATCCGAAACCATTGCTCACACCCCACCTGGGCACACAATGTTCACCCATTGCTCACACCCCACCTGGGTACACAATGTGATTTCTCACACCCCACACGGGCACACAATCTGATTGCTCACACTTCGCTTAGGCACGCAATCGTTCAGCAGATTCTACGCGGAATCAATCAGCACAAGAATGTATATCATGATGCTTCACATGCAAAATGACTCCATACACTTCTTGAAATGCATACATATCTATAATGTTTCCATGCATTCTCATCTCATCTAATCTCATACAATCATCATACATCGCAATGTATATTACATGACATAGTCGTCATTCATCTCAATTATCATGCATTTTTAATCAATCTAAACAATGCACATATTTGCCAAACGGCCACAATTCATAATCTAGGATTCACGCCATACGGCTACCCACAACACATCACAAACCAGCATACAAGCTACTCATGCAAAAAGAGGTCGATTGCAACCGAAACCTCAAACTGATACAGCATGAAACAAACAAGCAAAAATCATCCTATCACATTCGCTAGCTTGCTCGCCTAGCGAGCTCCTAGCGAACATTCGCTACATGTTCGCCTAGCGAACTGCTAGCGAGCAAAAACAGAAGCTACAGACTTTGTTCGCTACCTCGTTCGCCACAGTGAAGCCTACCGAGCAACTAGCTACCCCATTCGCTACCAGCGAAGGGAGCCAAAACCCCACTGTCCCAATTCTGGGACCATTCGCTAAGCACTCGCCCAGCGAGGTGCTAGCGAGCATTCGCAATCTACTCGCCTAGCGAACATGCTAGCGAGCATCTGCGAACAACACATTTCCAAACTGTCCAAAATTCATCTAGGGCTCCCGATTCGCCCGATTCCAACCAAACTCGTTCTAGTAGACTTAGCCTAACATATATCGACTAATCTACATCATTTAATCACGATTCTAATCGTTAAACAACGATTTCTATCGATTAAATCAAATTCGACCTAAAATGGAAAATGAGTAAAACTCACCAACAATCCAAATCAAACCAACCAAAGCATACATGATCATATTCTATTTTCTTTCCTCTCCAATTCTTTCCAAACACTTACCAAATTAATTAACATTATTACTAATGCCCAAAATACCCTCCAACCTATTTTTACCCGATACTCTCAAAATCGGCAAAAATAACACAATATGCAAACATAACATATTTTCACATGATTTCCACATCAAAAATAATAATCATCCAGTTACATCAAAAAGGACTCAATTAAAATGGGAATTCAGAGTCAGGGCGTTACAATAGACATTAGGATCTTAACCATGTATGATAACATTAGGTAGCATTCCCTTATCTCAATCTTAGGATCACCATTGCACGACAACTTTAGGTTTTAGTTTAGTCCCCCTTTAGTGTCCTTTCTCTTCTCATCTCAAAACAATCATAAAACACCTAATAAAGGTTAATGATTATTATGCGTTACGAGCCTTAAGCACTTGGGAAAGGGTTTTTGAGGAGTTTCTCTTCAATGGCTTGGATGTTTAGTGTAGCACCCTTTGGGTGATATGCGACGCATTCACTCCTAAGTCATAATCTCTAGTGCGATATGAGTTGCAAACAATTCAAAAACACTTCTTCTCTAAAAAACACAAAAACAAATCATTCAAACTTCTTTTTGCCCTTTGGGGCCTTTAATCTTGAAAAATCATTTTCATAAGGAGAGTTTTGTTAAATTTTGGTTCTATCGCAAATGGTAACACCTAAGTCTCCAATGGTCGAACTGCATACACCAAACTGCTAGAACTGATTGTTAACCCTACTCGAGTAAAACAGTTGAACAAACCTGTGTTCCCTTTTAGCCTGAACTACGTTTGCTCTGATCTTTCATACCAGATGAAAGTACGTAGGCACAAGACGCGATGTCTTGGCGAGCAACCTTCCCCCCTTTCACCCGTAGTTAGTCGAACTACGTTGACTCTGACTTCTCATTTCAGATGAGATACGTAGGCACAAAGTGCCATTGCTTTGCCGAGTCACTTCTTTTTCTTTTTTCCTTTAGCCAGTACTTAGATAGTTTCAATCACTCTTTTAGATAGACAACAAGCATGGATCCCGTCGAGTACGACGGACGTGAGGGGTGCTAACACCTCCCCCTTGCGTAACCGACTCCCGAACCCGAGATTTGGTTGCGATGATCGATCTTATCCCTCTTTTCGTTAGGTTTTCTCTGAGCGTTTCCTTTCCCTCCCTTGGGATAAATAACGCACGGCGGCGACTCTTCTGTCATTGCCGACCTCGATTTTCGCAGATGCGACAACTGGCGACTCTTCTGGGGACAGAAATATCCCCTATGCGAGTCAATCCTAGCGGTTGTTTGTTTATTTTTGGGTGTGTGCATATGTGCTTTATCTTTATTTGCTTTCCGCATGATTCATTATTGTTATGCTGTGGGGAGGGATTGTTCCATTGAGAGATAAGCCAGACCCAGGCTTGAGTGTAGACTTAGCATTAGAAGTGGAGATTAGTGGTGAGCCTGTATGCTTTGCATGCACCAGCTAGCCATGAAATTCACGCTCAGACGAGATTCTCCTTAACGATTTTCTTTCTGGCCCTTTGGGCTCGAAGGAATTTTGGATCTGAGGATTGTCGACTCTGGGGACCGATCATTTGGGATTCAGCTAAGTGAGGCCTCTTTGGGAGGTGATGATGCCAAACCAGAAATGGTGAACGTATCATCATTTCTTGAAAGTCTGTGACGCTGATGAACGCATAGGATGCCAAACCTTGTCAGTGGATAGGTCCTTACCTGTGAGAGGGATGGGGTTGTGCAGGAAACTCTAGCCTTCAGATTACCCGGTTCTTTACAGTTTGGATTCTTGATATCAAGGGGTCCTAATATCAGTGTTTGGTTATGACTAAAGCGAAGCGCCAGTCTTCTCAAAATACAGCGCAACAATTTTGATCTCCTGTTTGCATGTGAATTTTGCATTTTCATTTGCATTTCATTAACATGTATCTGTGTTACAGGTGCATATTTACTCCCTGATTCTAGTGATCTTGTTCCTTTTTTAACATGAAATCTTTGAAGGAGACAGTTGCCTACAAGCTCCCTTCTCCCAATATCAGTTCCCTGTTGAGTTTGGTTGGTTTAGCAGATCAGAAAGTGAAAGGAGAGTTCAAGGAATCTTATGGGAAGCTGCTCAGTTTGGTGTGCAAACCTTCAGTGTTCGAGTTGAATGGCTTATATGCTCTGCTATAGTTTTATGACCCTCACCTGAGATGTTTTATCTTTCCTGACTATGTCATGGCGCCGACCTTGGAAGAGTATGCTGCATTACTAGGAGTTCCAGTATTGGATCAGATGCCGTTTTACCATGATGATGCTAAGCCTGATCTAGCTAGGCTTGCTGCAGTTCTTCATCTTGATGCCTCAGAGTTCTCAGGAAAATTGACCAAGTTGAATGGAGTGTATGGGTTTCCTCTACCTTTTCTGGTTGACAAGGCTTTACAGTTCGCAAAGGACGGTTGTTGGATTGTATTCAATGCCATTCTCGCTCTATGCATATATGGTATCATTTTGTTTCCTAACTTGCCAGACTTCGTGGATATAGATGCCTTCTATATCCTTGCTTCAGGGAATCCAGTGCCTACCTTGTTAGGGGATGTTTACCATTCTATCCATTACAAGAATGAGAAGCGGAGGGGTAAAAATGTGTCTTGCTGTGTACCCATGATGTATAGGTGGTTTTTCAGTCACCTTCCGAAGGCAGGTCCATTTGTTGCTACCGCTGGCACCTCAGAATGGTCTGCTAGGCTAATGGGTTTATCAGCGGAAAACATTGGATGGTTTGATCAGGATATACTTGGTGCTGAAATCATATATAGTTGCAGTGGTTTTCCGAATGTCCCGTTGGTCATAAGGAAGGGTTGTATTAACTATCATCCCTCTTTGTTGATTAGAAAATTTAGATATGCTTTGAAGAGTCCTCCTAAGGAAGAAGAGATACAGGAATCTCTATATTTCACAGGCTTGTTGGAAGTTGATACTTTGGTTAGAATGGAGTATGCGTGGAGTAACATTCACAGACGAGGTAAGAAATTGTTAGGAAAGAGCAACAATCGAGCTTATGACCCTTACATGGTTTGGATCAAAGATAGAGCTGCTAAGTCTCTGATGCCGTTTCCCTCAGTTGCGCCTTTGTACCCCATCATGACTGAAGAACCCACTACCGTGGATATTCAGAAGTACAACCAACTGTTGCGTGAGAAAGAAGAGTTGAAAAGAGCCAATGAAGAATTAGAGAAATAAATCATTCAACTCCGAAGCGAGAAGATTGATGTTGTCTATTCTTTCAAAAAGCAGACTGAACTTGTCAACAAGCTAGGTACGGACTTGACGAAGGAGACTAGCACCAGAGAACGCTCAGGCCGGGATTTGAACACTGTCAGTAGTGTGCTTGCTACCAAGAAGAAGGATCTGGACAAGGCTTACTTGAAGGTCTCTAAGTTTGACTCAGTGTGGAATGCCACGCTCACCAACAACAAAGAGCGCGAGGACAAGCTGAAACAGCAGGTCGCCAAGTTGAAGATGCATCTCAAAGCGAAGGACGAGAAGATTTCGGTGGAAGAATCACTCAGACATAATAGTGAGCACAGATTGAGCAAAGCTATTGCAAACTTGGAGGATTGTAGGTTGAGAGCGGACACCAAGAGGTGCAGACTTGAGGCGTGCTTTGGGGAAGGAGCCTGGGAAGACCATGTTGATAGTCTACAGCGTACCATTAGCCGGAGAGAGCTACTTATACAGTGTCTACTCGCTAGACCAGATCATCCCGAGACGCGGAAGCTGCTAGAGGATTTCCAGTCTCGGCACTTAACTTGACTGTCTTTCTTTGTATCTTGTTGTTTTGCTTATGTATTGACCATCACCAAGCTTGTTGATTGAGGTCATCTCTATTTGTACTCAGTTAATGTATGCACATTTCCTGTTGGCCTGTTATTATATGAGGAGTTATTATTCTGTTTGCTTGTCTGCGGGGTCTTCCATGGTCGTTTCTTCCTCTGGAAACTAGAATCGAGGGGGAAATCTCCCTATTGCATATATACATGTCTGTATTTAGCATTTTTTTTCGCATTGAAGGTGCATCAGAACTGTTTTCTTATCTCTTGTCTTCATTTAGTGTGTTTCAGGATTGCTGATAAAACAAATCACCGGTACACGACTAGAGGAAATCAGAAGAAGATCATGGAACAGATGCAAGAGAAGATGCAGGAAATGAGAGATAAAATGGCGCAGTTTATGGAGGTAATGCAGATTGTAGTTAGTGGACAAGACCAACTCAGGACCTTGGTGCAGCCTTTGATTGCACGGGTTGATAACGACGACGTATTACATGGAGGGACTGCTACCAACCCACCTCATGTTGAGACTCAGCACGCTAATAACGCTATCCCTAATACTGGCAGGAATGGAAATGACAATGGTGTTGGAAATGAAAATGCAATTGGGAACGGTAATGGAAATGTTGAAACCAATGGTAATGTTGGCGGAGGCAATCGTAACACTGGATTTGGTAACATTGGAGTTGGTAATGCTGGAATTACTGGTCAGGGCAATGTGTATAGGCTTGAAGCTAACGGTGCTATTCATGGCAACCTGAATCAGCAGTTGATTGAGGACAGATAGGATGAGATCTTCTAGGTGAGAGATTTTGGTGGTGAAATGCCTTCTAAAACTAATAGAAGATTCAAATGGTTGGAAGACAGGATAAAGAGCTTTGAAAGTCAGAACTCTATGGATCTTGATATGGCCAACCTTGGACTCATTCCTGACCTAAGAGTACCGCAGAAATTCAAAGTCTCCGAATTTGATAAGTACAAGGGTACTACATGTCCTAGAGTTCACTTGCGCTCGTATTACAGGAAAATGTCTGCCTACTCAGACGATGAAAAGTTGTTAATGCACTTTTTTCAGGACAATTTGTCTGGTCCTTCCCTTGAGTGGTACATGGGGTTGGAGCCTACCAATGTCTGTAGCTGGAAGGATTTGGCTGAGGCGTTCATGAAATATTATCAATACAATAGTGACCTTGCTCCAAACAGGGTTCAGTTGTAAAATCTTACCCAGAGGAAGCGTTCATGAAATATTATCAATACAATAGTGACCTTGCTCCAAACAGGGTTCAGTTGTAAAATCTTACCCAGAGGAATAATGAATGCTTCAAAGAGTACGCTCAAAGGTGGCATGAATTGGCCACAAGAGTTTAACCTCCGATGGTGGAGCGTAAGCTAATCGACATGTTTGTGGCTACTTTATCTGGCATGTATTATGAGAAGCTTATCAACTGCATGTCTGGCAGCTTTTCCGACATGATAATCACAGGGGAACGCATAGAGAATGGTATCAAAATTGGGAAGATTCAAGCAGGCAAAGGATCCTCAGCTGGAGGAGGAGGAAAGAAAGTCTTTGGCAACAAAAGGCGCGAGGGAGAAACCAACTCAGTATCTAGTTTTCAAGGAAGATGGAGAAGTCAGCCTCATAATAAATATCATCAACAACAGGTCGCTAGCGTTACGATCCCCGTACCACAACAACCACAACAACAACAACGACAGCAACAACCACCCCAACAAAATCAGCAGGGTTATCGAAGATATCCGATTCGGCCAGCAAGTAGAGTATTTGATCCGCCACCGATGCCATATTCCCAAGTGCTCCAAACTTTGTTGCAATTACAGTTGATCCAAAAGAGGACTATGGCTCCTCTGACAGGCCCACCACCACTCGACTTTGATGTGAATGCACGATGCGAGTTCCACTCCGGGGCACCCGACCATACTATTGACAACTGCAAGGCTTTCAAACATAAGTTGCAAGATCTGATTGATAGCAAAACAATAGATTTTTCACATGATGCACCGAATGTTGTGCAAAACCCTATGCCGAATCATGGGCCGGCTAGGGTTGGTGTTGTTCTAGTAGAGGAAGGGTTAGATTTGATAACCGACGTGAATGACCTGAAGACACCATTGAGTTTCGTGAAGGAGAAACTACTGAAAGGGGGAGTGTTCCCAGGCTGTAGTGAAGGTTGCGTCAACTGTTTGGGCTATCCTGAGGGATGTGATGATCCGAAAAAGTGTATTCAAAGCATGATGGATGAAGGAATGTTACAATTTGATCGAACCGCTGAAAGGAAACTTGTGGAAGTAGTAGAGGAGGAGCAGGATGAAATCGCGACGATTTCAATCCCGTATAAAACTATTACTATTTCAGAGCCTCCAAGGCCACCTACAATCATCATCACCAAAGCAGGCCTTGTGCCATACGAAAGTACTAAGGCTATCCCGTGGAATTACGGAGCCGAGGTGTTTTGTAATGGGCAGAAGGTAGAATTCAAAAGCTTGCCTGTTGATTCAGTTGATAATCTTGTTGGAGTTGGAGGAATTACCAGAAGCGGTAGAATCTTTTCATCGCCCGAAATGGTGGTTGAGAAAACTGATAAAGGGAAAGGCAAGATAATGGTAGAAGAAATTCCTCGGGTGGGCGAGAAGGAATCTCTGGCAAAGGATATGGAAGAGTTCATGAAGTTGATTAGAAAAAGCGACTACAAGATAGTCGACCATCTGCAACAAACTCCTTCCAAGATTTCTATACTATCACTGCTGTTGTGTTCAGAGGCGCATCGAAATGCATTGTTGAAGGTTTTAAGCACTGCTTACATGCCACAAGAAATATCAGTTACCAACTCGAAGGAGTTGTGGTGCATGTAAATGCAGGAAACGGTCTGGGGTTTACGGATTTGGACTTGACGCTAAAAGGCAGAAACCACAACTTGGCATTGCATATATTCAATTGAATGTCAGAGAACTGTGATGTCACACGTCCTTGTCGATACATGGTCGTCCTTGAATGTACATTCAAAGAAAGCATTAATGAAGATAGATCATCAAGGTCTTTATTGTACACCAAGTGATTTGGTTGTACGAGCCTTTGATGGAACCCGAAGATCTGTTTTTGGGGAAATAACTCTGCCTATCCAAGTGGGCCCAGAGGTATTTGATACGGTATTTTACATCATGGACATTCAGCCTACTTACAGCTGTCTGCTGGGTCGTCCATGGATATATTCTGCTGGGGCTGTTACGTCCACTCTGCATCAAAAGTTGAAATATATGGTCGGAGGCAGTGTTGTGACGGTATATGGGGAGGAAGATATCATGATTAGCCACTTGTCATCTTTCAAATACGTCGAGGTAGACGGAGAAATTCATGAAACTTTGTGTCAAGCCTTCGAAACTGTGCAAGTGAAGGACAAATCTCCAGTTGTGAACAAAGAACCAGAAGTGGCTATGTCATCTTTCAAGGAAGCTCAAGCGGCAGTACAGGCTGGGGCATCGCAAGGATGGGGAAAGGTGCTAGACATACCTTAGAAGCAGGACAAGTTTGGGTTGGGGTACCACCCATCATCTTCGTCACCTTCACAAAGCGCGCCGCGCTATAAGGAGCCTGTCAAGTTCACCAGTGGGGGTGTCATTTTTGAGCAAATCAATGTTGTTTCTGATGATGAAGCCGGGGACAGTGATTGTGACATGGACGCTTGGATCCAACCGAGCGCTCCCGAAAGAAGCTATGCATCTGGTCCATTGAGGAATTTGTCCAAGTGACACGTGAAAAATAATATTTTGTTTTCTCAGTTATTGTGTAACCCTATGTTCTGCCCGGAATATAGCGGTATTCTATTCAGGGCGTGCTTGCTTATGTTTGAACAATCCTTTTATCATTAATCAAAAGGCGTTTTTCTCATTCGAATTTTGTGACCCTTGTTTTTCTTCTTTTTGTTTCCTAACATTAAAATTGCAATGTGGTTTGTGTTTGTTTTGTTTGCATATCATTTAAGCATAAAATCATCATCATTGCAGGTTACACATTTCAGATACCACCGACTCAGACTCGTCTATGACTCGGTGTGACTTTGATAGTCCGATCTTTCAAGCAGAAGAAGAGATCGATGAAGACGAAGACCTACCCGAAGAGCTTGCTAGATTGTTAAGACAAGAGGAGAAGGTCATCCTGTCTCATTAGGAGGAAGTTGAAGTCGTCAACCTGGGAACAGAGGAAGATAAGAAGGAAGTCAGAATAGGGGCCGCGCTGTAAAGTGATGTCAAGCAAAGATTGGTTGAATTGCTCCAAGAGTATAAGGATGTCTTTGCTTGGTCATACAAGGACATGCCTGGACTAGACACAGACATTGTAGTTCATCACCTGCCTCTTTGAGAAGAATGTCCTCCCGTCAAACAGAAGCTTAGAAGAACCAGGTCAGATATGGCAGTGAAGATCAAAGAAGAAGTCCAGAAGCAATTGGACGCTGGATTTCTTATTGTTACCAATCACCCTTCGTGGGTTGCAAACATCGTGCCTGTGCCTAAGAAGGACAGAAAGGTCAGGATGTGTGTTGACTATAGAGACTTGAATAGAGAGAGCCCAAAGAATGATTTCCCGCTTCCTCATATAGATGTGCTTATTGATAACACCGCACAATACTCAGTGTTTTTCTTCATGGACGACTTTTCTGGATACAATCAGATTAAGATGACACCGGAGGATATGGAGAAAACGACTTTTATCACGCCATGGGGGACGTTCTGCTATAAAGTAATGCCTTTTGGTTTGAAGAACGGAGGGGCAACTTATCAGCGGGCTATGGTAACTCTTTTTCACGACATGATTCATCATGAGATTGAAGTATATGTTGATGGCATGATTGCAAAGTCCCAAACGGAGGAGGAGCATCTGGTCAATCTGTTAAAGCTGTTCGAGAGGCTTAGGAAATTCAAGTTGAGGTTGAATCCAAATAAGTGTACTTTCAGCGTACGGTCGGGAAAGTTGTTGGGGTTTATTGTCAATGAGAAAGGTATAGAGGTCGATCCCGTGAAGATCAAGGCAATTCAAGAAATGCCAGCACCAAAGACCGAGAAACAAGTTCTTGGTTTCTTAGGTAGATTGAACTACATTGCTCGATTCATATCTCACCTCACAACCACTTGTGAGCCATTATTTAAGTTATTAAAGAATGATCAGGCGGTCATTTGGAATGAGAATTGTCAGAAAGCATTTGAGAAAATAAAAGAGTATTTGCAGGAACCTCCGATATTGATACCTCCAGTAGCTGGAAGACCATTGATTATGTACTTAACGGTTCTTGAGAGCAGTATGGGTTGTGTCCTCGGTCAACACGACGAGACTGGAAGAAAAAAGCATGCGATTTACTATCTGAGTAAAAAGTTCACAGATTGTGAGTCCCGTTACTCAATGCTTGAGAAAACGTGTTGCGCACTTGCTTGGGCTGCCAAACGTTTAAGACAGTATATGCTTAACCATACAACCATGCTGATTTAGAAGATGGATCCGATCAAATATGTCTTCGAAAAGCAAGCGCTTTCAGGAAGAATTGCCAGATGGCAAATGGTACTGACAGAATACGACATTCAATATGTTTCTCAGAAGGCCATCAAAGGAAGTGTTCTGTCAGAGTACCTCGCCGAACAGCCTATCGAAGACTATCAGCCAATGAAGTTTGAATTTCCTGACGAAGACATTATGTTCCTCAAGATGAAGGATTGTGACGAACCACTACCAGATGAAGGTCCTGAACTTGGCTCCTAATGGCAGTTGATATTTGACGGTGCCGTCAACTCATACGGAAGTGGAATTGGGGCAATCATTACAACACCCCATGGGCCTCACATCCCATTCACTGCCAGATTGACATTTCCGGTCACCAACAATGAGGCTGAGTATGAAGCGTGTATCATGGGTCTCAAAGAGGCTATTGATTTGAGGATCAAGAATCTCAATGTATATGGCGATTTCACGCTAGTTGTGAATCAAATCAAGGGAGAATGGTAAACTCGTCAACCTAATTTGATTCCTTACATGAATTATACGAGGAGGTTGTTACCTTTCTTCGACAAGGTGAAGTTTCACCATGTGCCGCGAGCGGAGAATCAGATGGCAGACGCTCTGGCAGCGCTGTCTTCGATGTACAAGGTTAATTTTTGGAATGAAGCTCCCAGAATAGTTATCTCCCGCCTTGATAGGCCCGCTTTCATATTCTCCATTGAGGAGGCCTCCGATGGCAAGCCATGGTATTTTGACATCCAGAATTTCCTTAAGAACCAGGAGTATCCGACTGGGGCATCCAGTCGAGATAAGAAGACTCTAAGGAGATTGTCTGGAAATTTGTATCTGAATCAGGATGGTGTGCTTTATAGAAGAAACCATGATTTGGTGCTGTTGATGTGCGTGGATGAAAAAGAAGCAAATCTGCTTATGGAGGAAGTCCACGAGGGTACTTTCGGTATGCATGCCGGCGGACATGCCATGTCTCAAAAGTTGTTGCGAGCTGGGTATTATTGGCTTACGATGGAGTCAGATTGTTTCAAATTCGCGAAGAAATTTCATAAATGTCAGATCCATGCCGACAAGATTCATGTGTCGCCGTGTCCTTTGAATGTCATGTCATCCCCATGGCCCTTTTCCATGTGGGGCATTGATATGATTGGAAAGATCGAACCAACTGCATCTAATTCATTTTAGTAGCCATAAACTATTTTACCAAATGGGTCGAAGCAACTTCTTATGCCAATGTCACCAAGCAAGTTGTGGCCCGGTTCATCAAAAGGGACATCATCTGCCGATATGGAATACCTGAAAGGATCATTACTGATAATGGATCTAACCTGAATAACAAGATGATGAAAGAGCTATGCCAGAACTTCGAAATTGAGCATCACAATTCATCTCCCTATCATCCGAAGATGAATGGCGCGGTTGAAGCGACCAACAAAAATATCAAGAAGATAGTGCAGAAGATGGTTGTAACTTATAAAGATTGACACGAGATGTTGCCCTTTGCTTTACATGGATATCGCACCTCTGTGCGTACTTCAACTGGGGCAACTCCCTTCTCATTGGTATATGGTATGGAAGTTGTCCTGCCACTAGAAGTCGAGATACCTTCCTTGAGAGTTCTGGCTGACGTCAAACTAGATGAAGCAGAATAGGTGAATAATAGGTTAAATTAGCTCAGCTTGATGGATGAGAAAAAGTTGGCGTCCATCGCATACGGTCGTATGCAGAATGAAGAAAGCCTTCAACAAGAAGATACGTCCTCGAAGCTTTCAGGCAGGTGAACTAGTGTTGAAGCGGATTCTCCCACCACAGAACGATCACAGGGGCAAATGGACTCCCAATTACGAAGGTCCGTATGTTGTAAGGAAAGTTTTCTCTGGAGGAGCCTTATTAATTTCGACTATGGATGGCGAAGATTTCACGTCCCCTGTGAACACAGACGCAGTCAAAAAATACTTTGCTTAAAAAAACCCGCTGGAAAGAAAAAGAAAGTCTAGGAAAAAATGGGGCATCCCGATGAACCATAAAAGGATAGGTTCGGGCAAGAATTAGGGATAAAAAGAAAAGAAGTAAACCCGCAAAGTTGAAAACCTGAAAAGGTGACTTTGGCAAAAATGGGTATCCCGGTGAATCAAAAACCCGCGAGGGCGATTCAGGCAAAAGTTAGGGATTTGAAAAGCAAACAACTGTGATCTGCGTATGGGTCTTCAGAACATAGTGGATTATGGGAGAACCCGCGGGAAACTGTTCAAGTCAGTCTCTTCCGAAGACGAAGCATCGGAAAAGCATCGAAGTCATGTGAGTCATAGTTGAGTCGTCCCATGGTGGTTGTCTGTACCACATTGCTGACATTTTGTATATCTTTGTGCATTTCTTATTTATCTTTGGCGCAACTTTCTCATTCCAGGAGTTGCATCCTTTGTAAATTTGCCTATTTTCAGGCCGTTTATCAATAAAACATGCTATTCAGAAAATCTTTATGTGCTTGGTTTTAGTTTTTACTTTTGATTTATGAAAAATGCCCGATGTTTTTGATGAATTTACACATACATAAACTTGCATGCCTTGGCCAATAACTGTTAAAACTTTGACTTAATTGAATAACGTCACTGATGATGACCAAGATAGCATTTGTTGTGTAGTATCTTGTCTGTTGTTTATGCAGGTTTGTTACCCTTGGGGCATCTCTCTAAGAAGGTAAGGATGGAGCTGTTTTCCCAGCCAGAGTTTGTTCCCCAGCAATTATAAGTGGTTTCTTCATCCTTGCATGGTGGTGTGCGCGTAAGTGTACGGTTATCCCCTACAATTGGTCGATACACGTTTCTAAATCCCCACGGAGTACAGGTGCTTGCTTACTCCCCAGCGAATCAAGATGACAGACTGAGGTCTCTAGTCGATTTGATTTCCCCGCAGAATTGTAGGTTCCCCGAAAGCCGCCCAGGGCCTATCTCCCTAGCTTAAGTCCAATTGTTATTGGCATGTGAAGTTCATCTCCAGCAGAGTAGTTTTCTTTTCCCAGCAGGAGGGATCTTTTGTTTCCAGCATTTATTTTATTGGTTCGGTTTCGTTGCATCTGCATGCATGCATAGCATCTACCCAAACGCGTAGCATTTCCATTTCGTATGGAGCATTACGCCATTTTCAAACATTTGCATTCTGAAACATAAACCAGGTCGTTACCTTTCTGATTTCAGGTGGTGGTTATCCCCTACAGGTGATCTTCAGGCTTCAGTTTTTACATCAAGCATTCAGACTCTGGCTCCTCCGTTGAACATCTAGGTTCCAACATTTTCTATTTGTGATGTTTTGCTTTACCCGTGAAGTGCCCAGACTCCATTTGGTTATATTAATCCTGATAAGTTTTGTATCTCTTGCACCATTGAATATCCAAATTCTGGTGAAAGCTCAGTTTGTGACATATTCCCTTTGTCTATCAGATACTCCGGTTTCCGGTTGGTTTCGTTGAGTGTTTAGGCTCTGGTTGGTTTGCTTCGTTAAGTGTTTAGGCTCCGGTTGGTTTGCTTCGTTGAGTGTTTAGGTTCTATTTGGTTCGCTTCGTTGAGTGTTTAGGCTCCGGTTGGTTTGCTTCGTTGAGTGTTTAGGCTCCGTTTGGTTTGCTTTGTTGAGTGTTTAGGCTCCGGTTGGTTTGGTTTCGTTGAGTGTTTAGGCTCCGGTTGGTTTGGTTTTGTTGAGTTTTTAGGCTCCGGTTGGTTTGGTTTCGTTGAGTGTTTAGGCTCTGGTTGGTTTGCTTCGTTGAGTGTTTAGGCTCCGTTTGGTTTGCTTCGTTGAGTGTTTAGGCTTCGGTTGGTTTGATTTCATTGAGTGTTTAGGCTCCGGTTGGTTTGCTTCGTTGAGTGATTAGACTTCGATTGGTTTGGTTTCGTTGAGTGTTTAGGCTCCAGTTGGTTTGCTTCGTTGAGTGTTTAGGCTCCGGTTGGTTTGGTTTCGTTGAGTGTTTAGGCTCCGGTTGGTTTGGTTTCGTTGAGTGTTTAGGCTCCGGTTGGTTTGCTTCGTTGAGTGTTTAGGCTCCGGTTGGTTTGCTTTGTTGAGTGTTCGTGCTCCGGCCAGTTTTCTTTTGTTGATGTGCTCCTCATCTCGTTGAGTATCTAGGCTTCGGAAGATTTCATTGATTCATTTTGTTCGTTGAATATCCAGATTCCGGAAATTTGAAATATTCCCCTTTTTATAGTTTTCCCCAAGCAGAGTTACTCGTTAAATTTCTCTTTCCCCCAGCGGGGCATGTTTGTAATCAGAGCAGTTATCTCCGGAGATTCTTGTTTGCAGTTTTATTTTCTGCGGGTGGCAAATTTCCGGGTTCTTAGGTATTCAATTGTATTTTACCTTGATAATGTGAAAGTCGTTCGCTTTTCACTCATTCAGGTCTAAGTCGTTTGAATAGGGGCAGCTGTTGTACCCCAAAATTTGCCCAACCTTTTCTTTACTTGGTTTATGTTTCGTTTCATTGTTCTAGCATATTGCATTGCATAGAATTTTGCATTTTACAGGGGATCAAGAGATGTGTGTATAACAAGAGGAATTTGCCAAGGGTTCTAAGCTTAATCAAGAGTTTGTATTCAAGTCAACAGGGGGGGTTATCATCATCAGAGACAAGTCAAAGCCCTTTGGATGGGCAGATAAATGTATGTGGTTCACCTCCTGTCTAGGAGGCCATTTGAATGTCATCTGAGGATCACAAGCCCATGGTTATGGAGGGAGATTATCATTTAAGCTTATTGGAGGCCTTGTAGGTCATTGTGGAGCTCATCCAAGTGTTTATACCAAGTGCAAGTGGCTGCAGTTGAAAATGGTGCAATTAGGGTTTTCATCTGGTCAACCCTAAGACAACTGTGAAATTGAAGGAGATTAAGACTCAATTCCAAGTCTTTATGGTCATGGAATGTTGTGTTGAGACACATGAGATATCATTTCAAGATCAATTCATCAAGAATCAAGAGTGTGAGGAGTTACTAAATTAGGGTTCTCAGTGTAAAATCCCCTATTTAGTGCCCAACTTCAAGACCATCTATCTCAAGATACAAGTCTCATCTCATCTTGACCCCAACATGAGACTTGTAAATAAAGTTCTTAGCTTTCTTTTGAGTACTAGAAGTCCTTGATTGGATTTGTAGAACTCAAGTTATGAAGCAAACAAGTTCCAGGTCCTTAGATGAATGTGATTTTGGTCAACAAAAGTCAACCAATTTCCAAGCCACCTTTGACCTAGAAGGATGTTTCTCCTCAACTTTTGATGAACATGAACATTGTTCCTCATGATCTTAGATTTCAAAAGAGTACTAGAAGTCCTTTATCTGATTTGTAGAACTCAAGTTATGAGGCTTGCAAGGCAGGGGTATTTTGGGAAAGTAGGATTGCAGGTCATTTTCATTATGGGTCCATTTCACCACTTTGCACACTTCAAATGGAAATCTTTCCAACTTCAAACATGCTCCAAATAGGATCATTTGCTCAACAAAACATCAAGGCACCAAAGGTATGGCTTGGATTGAAGAATCCCTAAAGAAATTTCCATAAAAAAAGGCCTTAAAAGGGGAAAATAAAATTAAATTCATTTGGGATCATTTTGTACCAACCTTATGCATTTTTTGAATGCCAAATACATTTCAAGCACAATGCCAATTTTGGATTTTTGATTTGAGCTCAATTTGATGGCCATTTTCATGCTTACTTCAAGTTTAAGTAACAAATACAAACCATGCCATAAGATTAATTTGAGGAGCCATTTTCAGCCCTTGGATCAATCTACCTGAGGTGTAAGCTAATTGAGCCATTTTTACAGCTTGGCAAGGCCATTTTCGTGCACTTTTGGAAGTGGTCATAAAGAGAAAATTTGAATTTCAATTGGGCTTAAGGAGCATAGAATTGGGCCTTCTTGGTATCAAAATCCATCATATTTATTCTCAGCATTGTTCACAAGCTCTCAGAGTTGACATAGAGTGAGAATTGGTCAAGAACACATTGAGAAAAAGTGAGAGCAAAGTCAAAATTGTTTTTTGCATTTTACTGAGTTTCAATCCAAACCAAACATTTAAAAAGGTTCCTTGAGGTTCATAGAACGTTTCTGGGTGGTTTCTTTTAAGCTTTACTAAAGAACTGAGCTTTGGGGAAGCTTTCATTTAGGTTTCTTTCCAATCCATTTTTGTCTCTGTTTAAGCATTGTTATTACGCCATTTTTACATATTTGTGATCCTTGCATATCATAGGTGGTTTCTGGAATGAACTGATGGCTGTTCATGAGTTTTTATGTTTTGAGCTCATTTCTTTTCCTTTTCGTTTTGGTTTATTTAGACATGATCAATGAAAATGGGTAGTGAATTTGAAATCTACATGACCTGCAGATCAATTTTGACTATTTGTTTGCTTATTTTGGTTGAGTTTTGAAGCATCTGCATTTTTGGCCGTGAACTAGTTGATGGTTTCGTCGGGGAAGACGATCGGAACAGTGATTTCGGTCGTCTGGTTTTTCCCTCCAAGTTTAAACATCACCTGAGCCACGTGTGTATGTCTCTGTCTATTGGATGAGATTACTTTTCATTTGTACGTTCCAGATTAAGACGTATGGTGTACCTCTGTTTGACCACGTGCACACAATCACTCCAAAACACACCGTTTCACTTAAGCCTTGGCCTGATCCACGTGTGATGCTGTGAGCCTCCTGATTTGTTTACTTTTTGATCCAACGTGCCTGAACGCTTTCTACCATGGACCTCAGTTGACTCCTCACACACAATCCACAAGCACTCACGTTTTTGTTGATGGACCTGGGCTCGTTTTACTCTTGGCACCCCCCTTTGTGAGCCCAGCTTAATTCTCAACGTGTTTGGGCTGCTTTCTGCACCCCCTGTCTTATTTATTTTTAATTTCATTTTCTTTCTTTTTTATTTTGTTGCTGTTTAGATTTAATTCAAAATAAAATACCTCTATAGTTCATAAGATTCCCCAAAAATATGTTTTAGACAATTTGAAGTGTTTTTTATTTTATAAAATTTTTATTTTATTTTTTTGGATTATTTTTCAATTAAAAATGGAATTTAACATTAGAGGTGTTTTATTTGACCTAATTCTTGACATATTTTAGTTTTTATTTTGTTTCTTCCATTTCCTTTTGGCCCAATGACCCAAAATTCATCCTCATGTCCATGATGGGTTGATGAATTTTTGAGGACCATTTTTCCCCTGTTGGTTGACTTTTGAGTTGACGTTTGATGCACTTCATTTGACCATTGACAATCCTCCTTCACAATGAAGCACCCTTGTGAATCAATTTCTATGGTAATGTTGTGAAGTGACTTTGATTGTAATATTTTGGCCTCTGGTTGCCAACATGTTTATGAGCTTCTTGAATTTTATTTGGCTATTTTTGAATCATTTTCCTAATTTTAGGGTAACTTGCAAGTTAAGTTACCCCAATGGGAGGTTCATACAAACACATTGACCTAGTTTTCCTTGGATATGAAGTTTATGGATCCTTTGAGCCTCCAATGCCTTTTCATTCATGTTGCTAACATGTTAAGGATGATGATTGCTCATTTTTAAGTCATTACATTATGTATTGCTTGTTCATTTGGTTGTTTACTTTTGAGTTCCCAATTAGGGTTTCTATGTGAAACATGTTTGCTTTCCTTTGGGAATTTGCTTGCATTTCCTTGTGGTTTATTTTCTTTTGCTTTTGAGAACTTTTATTTCATTTCCCTTGCTGTCCAATGACTTTGGAATCTCAATTAAGGTGGCTTGGTCCCTCCTTTGGAGGTACTTGAAGCATGCCTAGAATGATGAATCCATGAGGACTTCTTTGTTCTTTCTTGTGCACCTTTCTTGTGATACTCATGGTTGAGTGCACATTATGAGTTCCTTGCTATCCTCATATATCCTCCCATCCTCACTTTGTTTTAGGACTTCTTTGCCTTTCATTTGTGTTTGGGTTTTGACATTGTGGTTGATGTTAGAATGATTTAGGCCATTTCATCCCATTTTAGTGCACTTGTGTGTTTCTTTTGATGCATTTCTTTTTCCTTTCATCTCTTTGTCGCTACTGCAAAAATAAGGTGCCGGCAATGACAGAAGAGTCGCCACTTTTCGTTATTTATCCCACAGAAAGGGAAAGGAAACGATCGGAAAAAACCTAACGAAAAGGTATAAGACAAGGTCATCGCAACCATTGTCTGGATTCGGGAGTCGGTTACGCAAGGGGAAGGTATGAGCACCCCTCACGTCCATCGTACTCGATGGGATCCATGCTTGTTGTGTTTATCTGACGGGTTTGTTTAACTATCTACGCTAAGAGGTCTGGTCTGATAAGAAAAGAAAATGACTCGGCAAAGTATCACACTTTATGCCTACGTATTCCCGTCTGGAACGAGAAATCAGAGTCAACGTAGTTCGCCTAACTGCGGGTGAAGGGGGGAAGGTTGCAAACTCCACAGCAGAGCAATCTTCTGACAACAATCCAATCCAAAGTCTGTACTGCTCTTCAAGTCCACCATCTTCAAGAGAAGGAAAGGTATACTCCATCTTCAAGCTTTAACAATGCACTCCACCAAGAATGAAGAGAATCAACAAGATGAGTATTTGATGATGGGAAGCAGACAGGAAACCAAAGGAATCCCATCTGACACTCAACCAGTCATCGGAGAATGGCATCCTCAAATGTTCTACTCATTGTAAAATGTCACACATCCCTCCAAAGGAGAGATGAGATTTTAACATGAGGACTTTGAATCATAGGATGAGAATGGAAGGTGAATGAAACCAACCATGTTTATTTGAAAGAAAAACTACTTCTAAAACTCTCTCCTAAAAACCCTAACCTTATAAGCTACAAAAAGCTAACAAAAAGGAAAGAAAAGCTCCAATCCAAGCTCCACCAGCCACTCCAAAAAAGCTCCATCATGTCCATGACACCATCCAAGAGGAACCAGAAGCCCAACATGCAAGAAAAGCCCACTTTGAGTCCATTCCAAAACAATCATCAAGGTTGAAGCACCAAATGAACAATCAACTTGAATATTCTATCTAAAATAGCAAAACACATCCTAAAAATCTAATTATTTTTCTATGGTAACATGCATTTGTTAATGATCTATAGTTCAAAAATCAGGACCTAATTCACTTTCTAAGTCCTCTAATAAAATCCTAAGTTGAAAGATATCACTAAAGAGATCCCCTAAAGAACACTCCTAAACAACTATCCTTAAATATTATTTAAAATTATTTAAAACTCATAACAAAAATCACATAGCAATATTAACATGTCTACAACCAGAAAACCAAATATCAAGATCAAACTCCAAAATATGAGAGAGAAATAAAATGAACAAAATCAGCACACAATTATCGCATTATTAAAAACATATTGCAAAAGAAAATATGAAATAAATGGAAAATGCATGGAAAATTAAAATAAAAAGCATGATAAAATCGTAAACATCTCAGTCTATATCCACACATTTTTCCAGAATTTATTACCAACATTTACTATTTTTTCCTGAATTAAATCTCACAAGTATTAAAACAAAAAAAATAAAGAAAAGAAATTAGGCAAGAACAGGGGAGGGGTTCAATCAGCAAGAAAATCAAGGCTTACTGCGCCTGGGCCCATGAATGGGGGTGTAAAAAACACATGGGCGCTGGGCCCATTTGAGAGATTAATCTAGCTTAATATCATTCTCATTAACACGTCCAGGGGGTGTAAAAGTAAGGATTCTACGTTGTAGTTTCGTTTGGGCCTTCCAGGGGTAGGTGTGGATAGTAGCAGCATGCCAAGCCCAAGACAAAAGATCAATTCCATTCAGCTTTCAATTAATAAAAGAAGCTATGCCAGGGATCGAACCCTCGTCCCTTGGGTTCACACGCGAACTGAAGCAAGCTTGGCCTCACTAACTAAAACGACCGCGTATGGAATGGGGGTGGACGTGGCACGTTGTGGGCGGTTCGATCGGAAGACCCGGTCTTCATTTCCTTACGTGATCCAACGATAATGAGATATTCTTCTTCATTGGAATTTTCGGCTGGGAAAATGCAACAACAACAACACGTGAAACCGAGTGCTTCCATGGCCATGTTCATCAATCTCTAACTCTCTCAATATTCAACCAAACGCCACGATTCTTGAACGAAAGTTGTGGGAAATTTCATGAGGATTACAAATATCTTATTCAATCACACTAAAACTTCAAGACTAAGGAAATCTTCATCTCAACCGAAAACGGATCAATTCCTAATTTGTCACTAAACCTCAATTTTTCTGTCCAGAAATCATCTATACCTAAATTGTAACCTAACCACATGAATCTAAGGTGATAAAAATGCATAAATTGAGAGGGATTTCAAGAAATGGAAACTTGGCTTTAAGCTTTGATTGTGGTGGTTTCAGACCTCAATTCTCCTCCAACAAGTGCAGAAAGCTTCAAGTGCACAATGATTGATGATGGACCAATTCTTGCTGTAATCCTCTGAATCTCTAAAACCGAAAATCCACTTTCAAGCTTTTTCACCAACTTGCTCCAATGGCTTCTCTCTCTCTTCAGCTCCAATGAGTCACCAACCTCTATCCAATTTCGTTTTTGAACATTTATAGAACACAAAGGAACCTTCTAGAGGCCCAATCCAAGCCCAATCCAAAAATCCCATTCCAACTTTTCTCCAAAAATTTCAATATGGCAATGCATGATTTGGCTCCAAAGCTTGCTTGGGAAGCTTCTAGCATCATACACAAAACCCCTTGAATGAATTTAGCTTAGCTAGAGCCTTGAATTTGGCCTTATGAGTAATTTGGGGGAATGTAACTTATTTATGAAGAAACCTCATGAAATTCCATGAGCCAAATTTCAAAATGGAATTCTATAAATTCCAATCTTCTCAAAATATCATTTCTGATCAAATTGAGTGGTCATTTGGCATATTTTGTGCACATAACAATTTATTTTAATTTCCCACCAAATAAGGCCTTTAATTTCTCTTCTTTCAAAACCATTTCAAGCCAATCTTTGATATGAGCCAAATAAATTCACCATGAGCTCTTGGTTGACCTAAAAACCATACTTTGAGCAAGTTCCATGTTGAAAAAAATTGCATTTGAGATGTGCAAGTTGGAGATTTTGACCTATAATCGAAAATGGCCTATAATCTCACTTTCCCAAAATACCCCTAACTTGTAAAGCTTGTAACTTGAGCTCCACAAATCAGAATGGGGACTTCTAATACAATTTGGAAAGCTAAGATCATGAGGAACAACTTTCATGTTCACCAAAAGGTCAGATGAAACCTCCTTCTAGGTCAAAAATAGCTTGGAAGTCAGATGATTTTCACAGACAAATTTCAGATGCATCTGAAGACCTGTAACTTGTCTGGCTCATAACTTGAGTTCTAAAAATCATATGAATGACTTCTAGTACTCAAATTAAAGCTATGAACATCCTAGAGAACATTGATGTGGAGGCCAAAGTCATATGAGGCTTGTATCGTGACTTACATGGCTTGGAAGTTTGGCACTAAACAAGGGATTTTACCCTAGGAACCCTGACTTAGCAACTCCAGCCACTCTTGATTCTTCTCAACTTGATCTTGAAACAATCTCTCATATGCCTCATCGTATCATTTCATGATATCAATGACCTACAAGTAGGCTTTGATCTTCTTCAATGGCTCATTTTGGCCTAGGATTAACCAGACGAAACCCTAGTGACACCAACTTCCACTGTGACCCTTGTACTTGCCACAAACATTTGACTGAGCTCTGTCTTGATCCTCTAGGAACTCCATGAGCTCTATCCACATAACAGATCCACATGCCAAGGCTCCACAAACCCTGATGTTCTTCAAATGGCTCCTCATGCTAGGAGATAAACCCCATACAAGCATCTGAACTTCTCAAGGACTCAACCCTTTATCTGATGACCTTAGCAACTTCTTAAGCTTGAATAAAAACTCTGGCTTGGCTCTTCTTGACATGTATCACACTTGACCCCCTGCTAAACAAACAATACTATGCTATGCAAATGCTAATGTAATGACATGCTAATGCAAATGAAACATAAACCAAGTGATAAAAAGGTTAGGCAAATTTTGGGGTGCAACAGCCGCCCCTATTCAAGCGGCTTGGACCCGATAGGATGAGAAGCGAACGACTTTCAGGCAATCGAGGTAGAAGACAGTTGAATACCAGAGAACCCGGAAATTTGCTAACCGAAGAGATAAACTTCCAAACTGCTTGGGAACACTACATCCCAACAATTGAATCCGGTTGTCACAGCAACAACTGATCAATCATCCGATAGAGAACCTGATTTCAATATCAAACACCTGCGTGATGCCATAGGTGTCGAGTCAACGACAAATGCTACGATAAGCGGGCACTACATAAAGCATGAGATCAATATCCTTGATACTCAGTTTTCGCAGAAACATGCATACGGTACATAAAATCGAATCTCGTCAATGTCTCTGACCTTCCATTTCCTCAGAAATGGGCAAACGCTAAATAAAGCGAGAAATGTCAATATCTCTGACCTTTCAATTCCTGAGAAGTGGGCATACGCTAAATAAAAGCGAGAGCTGTCGAACCATCACGTCGAGTTTTCCAATTCCAAAGAAGCAGGTAAAGCACTAAATAAAATCGCGAGCCGTTGAACCATCACGTTAACCAAACATACGCTAAATAAAATTGCGAGCTGTTGAACCATCAGATCAACCAAAGCACGGACTCAAAGTGTGAAATGTCGAACCATCACGTCGACCGTTGAACCATCACGTCAACCTTCCATTTCCAAAGAATCGGGAAAAGCACTAAATAAAAGCGCGAGTCGTTGAACCATCACTTCAACCAAAGCACGACCTCAAAGTGCAAATTGTCGAACCATCACGTCGACCGTTGAACCATCACGTCAACCTTCCATTTTCGAAGAAGTGGGAAAAGCACTAAATAAAAGTGCGAACTGTCGAACCATCACGTCGACCGTTGAACCATCACGTCAACCTTTCGTTTACAAGGAAACGAGCATACGCTAAATAAAAGCGAGAGCTGTCGAACCATCACGTCGACCGTTGAACCATCACGTTAACCTTTCATTTACAAGGAAACGAGCATACGCTAAATAAAAGCGAGAGCTGTCGAACCATCACGTCGACCGTTGAACCATCACGTCAACCTTTCATTTACGAAGAAGCGGGTAAAACACTGAATCAAAGCGCAAACTGTCGAACCATCACGTCGACCGTTGAACCATCACATCAACAAAAGTGCGAACTGTCGAACCATCACGTTGACTGTTGAACCATCACGTCAACCTTTCGTTCACAAGGAAACGAGCATACGCTAAATAAAAGCGAGAGTTGTCGAACCATCACGTCGACTATTGAACCACCACGTCAACCTTCCATTTCCGAAGAAGCGGGAAAAGCACTAAATAAAAGCGCGAGTCGTTGAACCATCACTTCAACCAAAGCATGACCTCAAAGTGCAAACTGTCAAACCATCACGTCGACCGTTGAACCATCACGTCAACCTTCCATTTCCGAAGAAGCGGGAAAAGCACTAAATAAAAGTGCGAACTGTCGAACCATCACATCGACCGTTGAACCATCACGTCAACCTTTCGTTCACAAGGAAACGAGCATACGCTAAATAAAAGCGAGAGTTGTCGAACCATCACGTCGACTGTTGAACCATCATGTCAACCTTCCATTTCCGAAGAAGCGGGAAAAGCACTAAATAAAAGTGCGAATCCGAAGACTTGAACCAACAACTCTGCGGAGAAATTCTGACGACAACCGTCAAACACCTATTTCGACAACAGGTGACAACTTCAAGATTTTCAAAACTGATGTACAGCAGCCTGAAGAACACTTCACTGGGGAAGACGAGAAACTAAACCAAGCAACTCTGATGGGGAAAAACTCTACTGGGGAAGTCACGAGTAACAACTCCGAAAGTTTAAACCACGAAATCTTTTAATGCTGACGTAACAGCAATCTGAGAAGAACTCCGCTGGGGAGAGAAGAGAAACTTAACCAAGTAACTCTGCTGGGGAAAAACTCTACTGGGGAAGTCACGAGTAACAACTCCGAAAGTTTAAACCACAAAATCTTTTAATGCTGATGTAACAACAATCTGAGAAGAAACCTGCTGGGGAGAGACGAGAAACTTAACCAAGTAACTCTGCTAGGGGAGCATATGACAGGACGAACACTGTCATCGCGTATCTCGCGCCACAAATCTGAATATCTGGACACCTTCCTGAACAATAATCTCAATTATCTGCAGGGAAAAACACCTGAAAACAAAGAGGTAATCAACCTGGCTTAGGTTTCAAAATGCATATGTTTGACAATGGCGTAATGCTCCATACAGCATGGAAATGCTACGCATTTGAGTAGATGCAAATATGATGATATATGCAAATGCAAAGGGATGCTCCAGCAAAATAAACTTTGAAGACAAAGCCAAATCCGCTGGGGATAACCGGGTATCAAAGACATATTCCAGCAAAATAAATGCTGGAAAGGTGAAACCAACTCCGCTGAGGATAACCATCCTGCTGGGGAATGGCTCACAAGCTCTGAGTTGTGAACTCTGCTGATGATGTTCATCCTGTCGGAGAAAAAACAACCTGCTGGAAAACAGAAAGGACGGTCCTGCGCGGGGATACTCCTTTCAAACCATTGATCACTTGATCATGCTCTGTGGGGATTAAACATCCTGCTGGGGGTACTCAGCTGGGAATCGATTTGTGTACCCTGATTGTACTCTGCGACGAATCTCTCTAGGGAGTAAATACGCTCATAACCAACCACTGGGAATGCACGCCCCGCTGGGGATATCAATCTTGCCTCACTAGGGATAACTTTATCCTACCGAACAAGTCAATCCTGAATTGCTGAGGATAATCCGATCCTGCTCCGATTCAATCTCCACTCCTCTAGGGATGAAAACCTCGACCTCCATCTGCCGGGGAGGAAAAGAAAATTTCGTCTGCTAGGGAGGAATAAGTTTCACATAGAGCCTGCTCTTGTGTTAAAGGACTCTGGCTGGGGAACATGATCCCTTGGATATCTGCTGCAATGGTAACGACAATTCCCCAGTCCAAATATTTCCACTTGAAAAGGCAAACATGCCACAAACCGACTTCGAGATGGCTTGCCCCTGACCCTGCATCAATTTCTGGTAAACCCTGATAAAATAGAGAGGAACATTTCCTTCGCTTCTACTTTTGCTCCCAGCTTAAGGGATCTTTGTAAAATCTTCCCCTAAAAGGGCATTGCAATCTCCGTACCTGATGGTTAGATATGAACTACTTTCGCGTTTCGAACCTCGAAGAGGTGTTTCAGATTAATCGCCTTCTGATCAACAATGGCTTTTGTGCTCCCGGGGTGGCCTGCCCCAGTCTTGTAACGACTTTGCCCCTGACTGGCTGATTCGTAGTGGTGCCTCTGACTACGAGAGATTTACCGAATCTCGACCTGATTTCCCCAAACGGCTGATTCGTGGAGCAGTACCTCTAGCTGCGAGAGATTTGTTGAATCTCGACCTAATTGCCCTAGATGCCTGACTTTCCTGGGGATCATTTGATATAGCTAGCTCCGACTCAAACGAGTAATTGGCGCTTTGCATTCTATCCTGATCAAACTTTCCACTGTGGAAACTTTCCTGCGGTTAAACGCTTACTCGCAAGTAAAACAAATTGTTCTGCACAACAGATACATTAAATGCAATGCATATGACAGTTTTGAAATCCAAGTCTGTTCACTGGAAAAAAACTTATGACATATAATGAACGAATCAATTATAAAAAAAATGTCAAAATTAATACAACACTGCAAGAGGAATCCTTTTAGGAGTCAGTTCCGATGCGATCTTTACCGAAGTATGCTCTCGAAATAAACCTGCTTCAATTAGGACTTTTGAAGGTTGTAATGTGGTCAGGTTCATGGTTAACAAGAAAGGATATAAGGCTCAAAATTCTTTTTAACCCACTCATTCTCCTTGATGTTCTCCGATCCTATGTTCAGCGAATTCGACCTTAGCGCTCACCTTTCAAAGGTTGTATAGGAGTGATAGTTCAGGACATCACACATTCTTCGGAGTGACAGTCATTCACTTTTCGTCTTTCGGGACCTGGAGTCACACGACTTGTGTTTTCGAGGATTTTTCTTTTGCAATCCTTTTGCTTTTCGGTTCTTCTCGTTTTCCCCTAAATTTTTCCTGGACTAATTCCTTTGAATTTTTCGATTTTAACGTCCAGCGAGATACCCTCATTTTTGCCTAAGTCACTTGTTTTCAGGATTCGACTTAGCGAGTTTTTTCTTTAATTTCTCTTTCTCTTTTTCGAACAAGTCGTGTGACACTGGTTGTCTGACTCATTGAGGAATAATGTGACTGTTTCACTCTTGACATTTAACCATTGTGGTTTTTTAGGCACGACCTCTAGAGGTGTGATTGATCCTCGAACGGATACTCCTTTTGCAATTTGGACGCTCGGTCAAATTAACTAACACCTACCCTGCCCCTGGTTAAAACTTGAGGGTTTTTCGTTTTCAGAAAGAACTCCTACTACTAGGCTCAAAGGGGTTGACAAGGGATTATCTTCCTTATATCTCCGGTGTTTAGGGATTTGAAACAATGCATGTACATCATCAACAGGTTTTATTCAAAAGCATACAATCGGAAGCTCTGCGTCTTTTGATTTTTGTCATCCTCCCCGGATTCCACTTAAACAAGCGTTAGAAATAAATGAAAGCAATAGAGTGAACACGAATGGATTAATTCAAAACATGCATATTTATTTCATTATCAATATCAATTGAAAAAAACAAGTTTTACAAGCAAAATTTGCAATTCTAACAGGAAAGAAACTACAAATGTAAAGAAATGGCATGATAAAATGCAGATTGCCGACTGCTGGGAACCAGGCTTCTCGAACTCGACTTGCTGCTGCGCCAGCCATCTTCAGAGCTGATCGTCGAAGTCATCCTGATACTCCTCTGAACATCTGCTTTCAGTGAACTCTCTTATAACCTGAACTGATACACCCACTTGGCTGGATGAAGGAAGGTCGACACCCTGAGGCGTGATAGATATCCTGTTAGAGTCCAACAAGGTCTGAATTTGGCTTCGCAGCACCTTACAGTCATCTGTTGCATGCCCCTGTGCCCCAACATGGTACTCACAGCGAGCGTTGGCATCAAAACCTGGAGGGTAAGGCGGGATCATTGGATCAGTCTCTTTCGGCACTATCAGCCCACTTTTGGTCAAATATGGCAATAGCTGACTGTACGACACCGGTAGCTGAGTGACTTGCCTTTCGGGCTTCTTTAGTCTTGGTTTGGCGTGTCGTCCCTGCTGATGGTGACACGACCGTTGTTTCCGGAGGGGAGAGGATGTCTGATGCGCGGCCCCTAGGGGTTGTTGACTTTGAACGGTCAAGACATCTGAAAATTGAGCCTGAGATACCAAGGACTCCTTTTGCTCTGAGGCGCTCATCCTCAGGTTTAGCCCCGGAATTGGCAAGAACTGCGGGCACGGAGATTCAGAAGTCATAAATTGCATGGCCTCCTTGGGGTCCGATGCCGTTTTGGGGACAAAAGCAGGAGTGTCCACCTTTTCTGTAACGCCTGGAATGAGACCCTCTGTTAGACTCGTGTCGCCCGACGCAAACTTAATAGTCTTTGAGTCAATCAAGTCCTGAACTGCGTGCTTAAAAGCTTTGAAGTTCTCAATGTAGTGTCCGGGTGCCCCCTCATGGAAATCACAACGGGCGTTTGCATTATAGCCGCGTGGTAGGATCCCAGTTAGTGGATGTAATTTCCGTAATTCGACCAACCGAAGCTGAAGTAAGACTGGCAGCAACTGAGCATAAGTCATGGGGATCGGATCGAAAGTTCTTTCAACTGATATTACCTTCTAGGCGTTCCCCCTCTTAGTCACATGATTATCCCTAAAAGCGCCATGTTGAAGAGAAAAATTCAAAGCTCTTTGTCGCCTATTAGACATCTGAGGCTTATCAACCCTGGGCACAGGTTGCACATGCACCGGTTCCACAGACCCGAGTGGATTAAGCATCTTTACTGCTGTTTCAGGTAGCTGATCATCTTCTTTCCTGAGCACATCCTTTAACACCTCTATGATCAAGCCCACCTGAGTCTTCAACTGCTGGTTCTCCTCTCTGAGTACCTTATGCTCCAGGCGCAACTCTTGCACGTTCCCCATAACCCGCCTCATTTGGCCTCAGACCTCACTCAGCTCTGCTCGTACATGTTCCATAGCCTTGTGGGGATTTCTGTAATCTTCCTGGTCGGATCCTGAAATAACCTGTATCAACATAGGGTTAGGGAAACATCCCGAGGTACCTGCTATGCAAATGAGTTATGCAAATGCAAACGTGTGTCTGTGGGTTAGGGAGATCTTTTCCCCGGTTCGAGTGCCATAGTGTCAGTGCCGATAGCAAGAAGTCGAGATTTATTCACTAAAATAACATCTCATATATATATGGGCCAACAAGGCAGCAGTACAAAGTCAATGAATACATGGGACATTATTAGCATGACCTCAACCAACAAGCCTGGTGATGGTCAGCCTACAGCAGAAATCAGAAAGAATACAAAAGGTTACAAAGATAATCAAGTGCGACAGCGGGCACGAAACTCCTCCAGCAACTCTTTTGTCTTCGGGTGGTCAGGACAAGTGAGTAACCCTTCGACGAGCAACTCTCTCTGCATAATAGTACACTGGAGACCTTCAACCGGATCTTCCCACGCTCTCTGGCCAAAGCACTCCTCTAACTTCCGCTTCTTGGATTCGAACACCTGCTTGTGATTCTTCAGGTTGGCAAGGGCTTTGTTGAGCCTGTCTTCGGTGGCATATAGGTGAGCAGTTTCCTCATTGAACCTTTCCTCACTAGCCTTCACCTGAGCCTTCAGTTTGGAGATCTGCTATTTCAGTTTATCCTCCCTCTCTTTGTTGTTGGCTATAGTGGCATCCCACTGCTGATTGAACTTGGATATTCTCCGGTGTGCTTCATCCAAGTGCTGCTTCTTGGTAGCTAGTACATCGCTGACGGATTTGAAGTCCAGACCCAAACGCTCACGATCAGCTATCTGCTTAGTCAAATCCATGCCCAACCTATTCACCAACTCTGTCTGCCTCTTGAAGGAACGGAAAACTTCGTTTCTCTCGCTTCTAACCTGTGCCAACTCTTTCTCCAATTCTTCATTGGCTTTTTTCAGCTCTTCTCTCTCAGCTAACACCTGATTGTACTGCTGAATAGGCACGGTAGTAGGCTCTTCTACCTCTGGAGGGCATTCCTGCTTAGCAGGTGGAAATGGCATCCCTATAGTCCCTGCTCGGCTCTTGACCCAGGTCACATACGGAGCGTAGGCTTGGCTATTGCTTTTCCCCAACAATGACTTCCCTCGTCTACTGATATTATTCCAGGCATGCTGAAGCTTAGATAACATGTCCCCCTCTAGAAGACCGGTGAGGTACAGAGATTTCTGCACCTCTTCATCCTTTGGCGGAGCTCTCAAAGCATAAGTAAACTGTCTGACAAGTAGAGATGGATTATAGTTGATACAACCCTTTCTTCCAATCAAAGGCACATTCAGAAACCCACGGCAGCTGAATATAACCTCAATACCCAACATATCTCTATCAAACCACACAATACTCTCTGCTGATAAACTCATCAATCGCTCGGACCACTCAGTTGTGGCTGCAGATGAAGCAAAGCGACCCCTCTTGGGTAGGTGACTATCAAACCATCTATAGAATAAAGGCACACAACATGAAACATTCTTACCCCTTCTATTCTCATTCTTGTAATGAATGGAATGATACACATCGCTAATCAAGGTAGGAACTGGATTCCCTGATGTAAAGATATGAAAGGCATCTAAGTCCATAAAATCAGGCATATTAGGAAACAGAATGATACCATATATGCAGAGAGCAAGAATGGCATTGAACACAATCCACCAACCGTCTTTGGCACATTGTTGTGCTTTCCCAACTAAGAACTGCAAAGAGAAACCATGAACCCTGTTCCAACTGGACAAGATCAAATCAGAGGCATCCAGATGAAGAGAAAGAGCTAGCTTAGCCAGATTAGGCTCGGCATCCATATGAACAAACGACATTTGGCTCTTGATAGGAACACCCAATAAATCAGCGTACTCCTCTAATGTAGGTGCCAGAATGAAGTCTGGGAAAGTAAAGCATCTCAAAGGAGGATCATAGAACTGCAGCAAGGCTTACAACCCATTCAACTCATACACAGAATGTTTACGGACCAAACTGAGCAGCTTCCCATAAGACTTTCTGAATTCACCTCTCACAGTATCATCTGCCAAAGCAATCAAACTGGACAACTGAGCAACATATGGAGTGGGGAGCTTATAGGCCACAGTCTTCCTTAGAGAATCCATAATAGCACAACAGCAGGCTAGAAAATACCGGAACCGGGGAATAATGTACCTGCACCACAGACACACGTTAATGATATGCAAATGAGTATGCAAAATGCAAAATGCAAACATGCAACAGGGGATCAAGATGGCTACTGAGAATGCCAAAGCTCTGATCCAACACAATCAAAACTCTGCTCTGATAGCACAACCCTGAAGAGGACCAATAGATACACACTGTCGCGAACAACCACATCTTTGACGATAAGAACCTCTGAACCCAACAACACTGATTCACTGACAAGAAAACCAGGTAGTTTGAAGGTTAAGGTTTCCTGCAATAACCCGACCCCGCTCACAGGTATGGACCTAAATTACAGACAAGGCATGACATCCTATGCGTTCCCCAGCGTTACAAACTTTCAAGAGTGATGATACGATACCCAGAAGGTGTGGCATCATCATCCCTTGAAGTGGCCTCACTATGCTGAGTCACAAATGATCGGTCCCCAGAGTCGACAATCCTCCAAACCAACAACCCTTCAGACCCAAAGGGCCGGAAAAGGAGTCAACCGGGAGAACCTCGTCTGAGCATGGATTTCATGAGACACTAGTGCTTACAAAGCAAGCACGCGCCCACTAATTTCCACAACTAATGCTAAGTACACTCAAGCCTGGGTCTGGCTTCTCGCTCATCAGATCCCCTTCCCACAAGAGCACAATAATAATAATAGTCCTGAAAATAAAATGCGGAAAGTAACGCGGTAAATAAAACCCAACAGGTAAACACACAATCGCTAGGATTGACTCGCATAGGGAACCGTTGGAGTCCCCAGCAGAGTCGCCAGTTGTCGCTACTGCGAAAATAAGGTGTCGGCAATGACAGAAGAGTCGCCACCTTTCGTTATTTATCCCACAGAAAGGGAAAGGAAACGATCGGAAAAAACCTAACGAAAAGGTATAAGACAAGGTCATCGCAACCATTGTCTGGATTCGGGAGTCGGTTACGCAAGGGGAAGGTATGAGCACCCCTCATGTCGATCGTACTCGATGAGATCCATGCTTGTTGTGTTTATCTGACGGGTTTGTTTAACTATCTACGCTAAGAGGTATGGTCTGATAAGAAAAGAAAATGACTCGGCAAAGTATCGCACTTTATGCCTACGTATTCCCATCTGGAACGAGAAATCAGAGTCAACGTAGTTCGCCTAACTACGGGTGAAGAGGAGAAGGTTGCTCGCCAAGATATCGCATCTTGTACGTACGTACTTTCATACGGCATGAAAGATCAGAGCAAATGTAGTTCAGGCTATGGAGAACACAGGTTTGTTCAGCATCTTTTATCCGAGCAAAGTTAACAATCAGTTCCAGCAGTTGGTGTTTGCAGCTCGATCCTTGGAGACTTAGGCGTTACCGTTTGCGGTAGAACTGAAAGTTAACAAAACTCTCCTTTATGAAAAGGGTTTTCCTGATTAAGAGTCTAAGAGGACAAAAAGGATTTGACTGTTTGTTTTTAAGTCATTTACAGAAGAAGTGAATTGAGTTCTGTTTGTAACTCGTGTTGCACTAAAGACTTGGACTTGAGAGTGAATGCGTCGCATGTCACCCAAAGGGTACCACACTAAACACTCGAGTTATGTGAGGGAAACCCTCCCACAACTCTTTCTCAAGTAGCTTAAGGCTCGTAACGCACAACACGTGTTAACCTTTATTAAGTGTTTTACTGTATTTGAAGACGAGAAGAGAAACAGACTCTCTACAGGGAAACTGACTCGATCCTACAGTTATCATGCAATATTCGTCCTACGATTGAGGTTAAAAAGGAAAATAACTAATGTTATCATGCATGGTTAGAATCCTAATGTCTGTCATAACTTCTCTTGAATAAGAGAAGTCAGAGTTCCTAGGGAAACATGGCAATGGAAACAACAGTAAACAGAAAAACTGTACAAGAAAGATTACTGTAAACAAATTGCTGTAAATAAAATGCATGCAATGCATCACACAAGCAGAAGGAGCCAAGATCAACTTCTAAACAAGCAAGGCACAAAGGCCACAAACCATACAGGCAAGGGAGTTGAGCTCTACCAAATACCAGCAAGCAAAGCCACACAATAAAAATACAAGCAGAAGGAGTCCCCACTCAACTTCTAATACAATACAAGCAAGGGGAGAAGCTCAACCCTTAAGATGCTCTTAGGCCTATGATCATCTACATGAAGCCTAAATCTAATGCAACACTCCAAGCAAGTCATATCAATACAGTTGAACAAGAAGAAAACAGGCAAACAGGGAAAACAAGCCATCAAACTCCACAGCAAAGCAATCTTCTGACAACAATCCAATCCAAAGTCTGTACTGCTCTTCAAGTCCACCATCTTCAAAAGAAGGAAAGGGATACTCCATCTTCAAGCTTTAACAATGCACTCCACGAAGAATGAAGAGAATCAACAAGATGAGAATTTGATGATGGGAAGCAGACATGAAACCAAAGGAATCACATCTGACACTCAACCAGTCATCGGAGAATGGCATCCTCAAAAGTTCTACTCATTGTAAAATGTCACACATCCCTCCAAAGGAGAGATGAGACTTTAACATGAGGATTTTGAATCATAGGATGAGAATGGAAGGTGAATGAAACCAACCATGTTTATTTGAAGGAAAACTACTTCTAAAGCTCTCTCCTAAAAACCCTAACCTTATAAGCTACAAAAAGCTAACAAAAAGGAAAGAAAAGCTCCAATCCAAGCTCCACCAGCCACTCCACAAAAGCTCCATCATGTCTATGACACCATCCAAGAGGAACCAGAAGCCCAACATGCAAGAAAAGCCCACTTTGAGTCCATTCCAAAACAATCATCAAGGTTGAAGCACCAAATGAACAATCAACTTGAATATTCTATCTAAAATAGCAAAAAACATCCTAAAAATCTAATTGTTTTTCTATGGGAACATGCATTTGTTAATGATCTATAATTCAAAAATCAGGACCTAATTCAATTTCTAAGTCCTCTAATAAAATCCTAAGTTGAAAGATATCACTAAAGAGATCCCCTACAGAACACTCCTAAACAACTATCCTAAACTCTTATTTAAAATGATTTAAAAATCATAAAAAAAATCACATAGCAATATTAATATATCTAAAACCAGGACACCAAATTTCAAGATAAAACTCCAAAATATGAGAGAGAAATAAAATGAACAAAATCAGCACACAATTATTGCATTATTAAAAACATATTGCAAAAGAAAATATGAAATAAATGGAAAATGCATGGAAAATTAAAATAAAAAGCATGATAAAATCCTAAACATCTCAGTCTATATCCAAAAATTTTTCCAGAATTTATTACCAACACTTACTATTTTTTCATGAATTAAATCTCACAAGTATTAAAATAAAAAAAATAAAGAAAAGAAATTAGGCAAGAACAGGGGAGGGGTTCAATCAGCAAGAAAATCAAGGCTTACTACGCCTGGGCCGATGAATGGGGGTGTAAAAAGCACATGGGCGCTGGGCCCATTTGAGAGATTAATCTAGCTTAATATCATTCTCATTAACACGTCCGGGGGTGTAAAAGTAAGGATTCTATGTTGTAGTTTCGTTTGGGCCTTCCAGGGGGAGGTGTGGATAGTAGCAGCATGCCAAGCCCAAGACAAAAGATCAATTCCATTCAGCTTTCAATTAATAAAAGAAGCTATGCCAGGGATCGAACCCTCGTCCCTTGGGTTCACACGCGAACTGAAGCAAGCTTGGCCTCAATAACTAAAACGACCGTGTATGGAATGGGGGTGGACGTGGCGTGTTGTGGGCGGTTTGATCGGAAGACCCGATCTTCATTTCCTTACGTGATCCAACGGTGATGAGATCTTCTTCTTCATTGGAATTTTCGGCTGGGAAAATGCATCAACAAGAACACATGAAACCGAGTGCTTCCATGGCCATGTTCATCAATCTCTAACTCTCTCAATATTCAACCAAACGCCACGATTCTTGAACGAAAGTTGTGGGAAATTTCATGAGGATTACAAATATCCTATTCAATCTCGCTAAAACCTCAAGACTAAGGAAATCTTCATCTCAACCGAAAACGGATCGATTCCTAATTTGTCACTAGACCTCAATTTTTCTGTTCAGAAATCATCTATACCTAAATTGTAACCTAACCACATGAATCTAAGGTGATAAAAACGCATAAATTGAGAGGGATTTCAAGAAATGGAAACCTGGCTTTAAGCTTTGATTGTGGTGGTTTCAGACCTCAATTCTCCTCCAACAAGTGCAGAAAGCTTCAATGATTGATGATGGATGTTTCTTGATCACTAATTCTTGCTGTAATCCTCTGAATCTCTAAAACCGAAAATCCATTTTCAAGCTTTTTCACCAACTTGCTCCAATGGCTTCTCTCTCTCTTCAGCTCCAATGAGTCACCAACCTCTATCCAATTTCGTTTTTGAACATTTATAGAACACAAAGGAACCTTCTAGAGGCCCAATCCAAGCCCAATCCAAAAATCCCATTCCAACTGTTCTCCAAAAATTTCAATATGGAAATGCATGATTTGGCTCCAAAGCTTGCTTGGGAAGCTTCTAGAATCATACATAAAACCCCTTGAATGAATTTAGCTTAGCTAGAGCCTTGAATTTGGCCTTATGAGTAATTTGGGGGAATGTAACTTATTTATGAAGAAACCTCATGAAATGCCATGAACCAGATTTCAAAATGGAATTCTACAAATGCCAATCTTCTTAAAATATCATTTCTGATCAAATTGAGTGGTCATTTGGCATATTTTGTGCACATAACAATTTATTTGAATTTCCCACCAAATAAGGCCTTTAATTTCTCTTCTTTCAAAACCACTTCAAGCCAATCTTTGATATGAGCCAAATCAATTCCCCATGAGCTCTTGGTTGACATAAAAACCATACTTTGAGCAAGTTCCATGTTGAACAAAATTGCATTTGAGATGTGCAAGTTGGAGATTCACCTATAATCGAAAATGGCCTATAATCTCACTTTCCCAAAATACCCCTAACTTGTAAAGCTTGTAACTTGAGCTCCACAAATCAGAATGGGGACTTATAATACAATTTGGAAAGCTAAGATCATGAGTAACAACTTTCATGTTCACCAAAAGGTCAGATAAACCTCCTTCTAGGTAAAAAATAGCTTGGAAGTCAGATGATTTTCATAGACAAATTTCAGATGCATCTGAAGACCTGTAACTTGTCTGGCTCATAACTTGAGTTCTACAAATCATATGAATGACTTCTAGTACTCAAATTAAATCTATGAACATCCTCTACAACATTGATCTGTAGGCCAAAGTCATATGAGGCTTGTATCTAGACTTACATGGCTTGGAAGTTTGGCACTAAATAAGGGATTTTACCCTAGGAACCCTGACTTAGCAACTCCAGCCACTCTTGATTCTTCTCAACTTGATCTTGAAAAAATCTCTCATATGCCTCATCATATAATTTCATGATCTCAATGACCTAGAAGTAGGCTTTGATCTTCTTCAATTGCTCATTTTGGCCTAGGATTAACTAGATGAAACCCTAGTGACACCAACTTCCACTGTGACCCTTGTACTTGCCACCAACATTTGAATGAGCTCTGTCTTGATCCTCTAGGAACTCCATGAGCTCTATCCACATATCACATCCACACCCAAGGCTCCACAAACCCTGATGTTCTTCAAATGGCTCCTCATGCTAGGAGATAAACCCCATACAAGCATCTGAACTTCACAAGGACTCAACCCTCTATCTGATGACCTTAGCAACTTCTTAAGCTTGAATAAAAACTCTGGCTTGGATCTTCTTGACATGTATCACACTTGATCCCCTGCTAAACGAACAATGCTATGCTATGCAAGTGTCAATGTAATGACATGCTAATGCGAATGAAACATAAACCAAGTGATAAAAAGGTTAGGCAAATTTTGGGGTGCAACACTCTTGCATTTATCATATTGTTGCTTGAGGTTGAGATGAGCTTGTGGAGGCTATTGCCCCACACCAATTTCCTTCCTCACTTGCATTCCATGTTTGCATTCTTGCATGTTTATGTTGTTTCTTTTCCCTCTTTTGTCTCCTTTCCCTTAGGATCTCTAATATCTCATGTTCAAGGGAGATTATGATAGACATTAGGATCTTAACCATGTATGATAACATTAGGTAGCATTCCCTTATCTCAATCTTAGGATCACCATTGCATGACAACTTTAGGTTTGAGTTTAGTCCCCCTTTAGTGTCCTTTCTCTTTTCATCTCAAAACAATCATAAAACACCTAATAAAGGTTAATGATTATTGTGCGTTACGAGCCTTAAGTGTAACACCCCCTTTCTTTACCCCAAAATAAACAAATTAATCATTTAACACGTATTAAAATATCATCAAAGTATAAATAAAACATGGTATAAAAGAGGTATGTCACACAATACGTGAAAGTAAAACATAAAACACCTGCTCGATAAAAGACATGCAACAGTGGGGTAGTTTCAACAGAGGAACTTAGTCCCTACACCCACATTTCAATATTTAGAGTTAAAAGCGGGAAATCTAAACATTGAATCACTTTAAACATGTTAATCATATAAATAAATATAATTAAGTTTAATTCACCACATCATTCATGTTTACATAAACATTTGTCATTAGATACATATACAAATGTATCTCAAAAGAATGTTATATAATCCTAACTACCCGGTGCTACATATCAGAGCTTAACCGACCAAAAGAATGAAGCTATACTTCACAAAAGACCTCCAGCAAACCTAACTACCCAGTGCTATATATATATATATATATATATATATATATATATATATATATATATATATATATATATATATATATATATATATATATATATATATATATATATATATCTATATATATATATATATATATATAGATATAGATATATATAGATATATATATATATATATATATTATATATATATATATATATATATATATATATATATATATATATATATATATATATATATATATATATATATATATATATATATATATATATATATATATATATATATATATATATATATATATATATATATATATATATATATATATATATATATATATATATATATATATATATATATATATATATATATATATATATATATATATATATATATATATATATATATATATATATATATAGACACACACACACACACACAATCATAGGATACACATATTTTGCATTTCTCACCACAATTCATTATCACCATCACATACAATGTAAACAAATATGGAATGATCACCAAGCATATTTATCATGCACACATCCATAATTCTCATCAATTCACATACCATACACATATGCATACATTCACACAACATTTATCTCTATGCCATGTGACTCAATGCAACTCAATGCAACTCATGCCATGTGGTACCAACACCTATTATCATTTTTCGGGTTTTACATTTAAATAGGGTCCGTTCCCTAGACCGATAACAATAAAAGCCCATTCCCTAAGCTTTCCCCGCTCTAGGTTTGGGACAAGTCACTAGCCTCCACGAGACTAGCAAGCATTGCCTCTTGACACAAATGATGTGTATGCAATCAACAATCAAATGCACTTAAGACCGTTCTCACATCTTAATCCCATGCATTCTCAAATAATTCATCACACAAGAATTATAACATAATTGCACATTCACACATCATATCAAAGCATTCATACTTTCAACATCATCATATTTATCAAGCAATGCACACATATTCACAATATGTTCTCATGCATTATTCATAATATTGCATACATTCAACATGCATTTCAATATATCTCACAGTCTAGGATTCACGCCATACGGCTACCCACAGCATATCACATCACAACAGTACACAGACGATGCATTTCTGATAAAGATTGAACATAATCGAACCAAACAATCAACATTGGATGGAAAAATACAAAGAAATGAAAATGCTGTCACGCTCGCTAGCTTGCTCGCCTAGCGAACACTCGCTACCTATTCGCCTAGCGAACAAGCTCGCGAAGGCAAACAGAAGCTACTGTAAGGCTTCGCTACCTACTCGATGCAGCGAGGTCCTAGCGAATCCTTCGCTACCTCACTCGCTACCAGCAGACAAGATCAAATACATTCTCTCCAAGTCTGGGACCACTCGCTAGCTTGCTCGCTTAGCGAGTTGCTAGCAAACACTCGCGACCTGTCGCCTAGCGAAGGTGCTAGCGAACGTCTGTGATGTTTCAAAATCCTCACTGTTCAAAACTCTCCAAAACTCCCAAAATCACCCAATTCAACTCCAACGAGTTCCAGTACTCTTAGTCTAACAATCCTTGACTAATCTACACCACTTATTCCGGATTCCAATCGTTAAAACCTTGATTCTCCCAATTAAACTCATCTATGCCCTAGAATGTAAAATGGAGAAAAACATCCAAACAATCCAAACCAATCATACATAATCATATACATTGACAATATAATGATATTTCACACCCTTACCTTGATTAAATCAAAAGCTAGAAGTTGTTCTTGATGATTCTAAGCTTTTTCTTCTTTTCCTCCTTTTTTCTCCTCTTCCTCTTTATTTCTCTTCTTTTTCTCTTATGTTTCTATATTTCCTTTTCCTTCCACTTTTTCCTTATATGCCTTTCCATTCTATTTCCTTCCATCATATTTCCTCTCAAATATCTACCAATAATTCCAATAATTAAAATCATCCAAATAAATCAATTAAATAATATAAATAATTAATTATTTAAAATTGGGTTGTTACAACCCTCCCCCACTTTAGGAATTTTCGTCCTCGAAAATGTTACCTGATTCAAACAACTCTGGATAAGACTCCCTCATCTGACTCTCAAGTTCCCAAGTTACATTTCCACCAGCCGGTCCTCCCCAAGCGACCTTCACCAAAGCTATCTCTTTGCCTTGAAGTTGCTTCAATTCCCGATCCTCTATCTGCATAGGTGATGTCTCCAGAGTTAGGTTATCTCTCACCTGCACATCATCTACTTGGACTACGTGAGACGGATCCGCAATGTATTTCCTCAACTAAGATACATGGAACACATCATGGAGATTAGCAAGCGACGATGGTAAAGTAACACGATAGGCTACCTCTCCTATCTTCTGCAAAATTTGATAAGGACCAATGAGACGCGGCGTCAACTTACGCGACTTCAATGCCCTACCAACACCAGTCATCGAAGTGACTCGAAGAAACACGTGATCTCCCTCCTGAAATTCAAGTGTTTTCCTCCTCTTGTCATGGTAACTCTTCTGATGACTCTGAGAAATCTTCATATTTTCTTGAATCATCTTAATCTTATCGATAGTCTGCTGGACTATCTCGGGTCCAACCACAGAACTCTCTCCCGAATCATACCAACACAATGACGTCCTACACTGTCTACCGTACAATGCTTCAAACAGTGACATACCAATACTCGAATGGAAACTGTTGTTGTAAGTAAATTCAATCAAAGGTAAGTAGCTATCCCAAGCTCCTCCCTTCTCCAACACACAAGCTCTCAAAAGATCCTCAAGTAATTGAATCGTCCTCTCTGTCTGACCATCGGTCTGCGGATGGTAAGCAGAACTCAAACGCAACTTCGTACCCAAAGCACTTTGCAAACTCTCCCAAAATCTCGAAGTAAACCTCAGATCTCTATCCGATGCAATGCTAAACGGAATACCATGCAAACTGACAATCCTATCAATGTACAGCTTTTCCAATCTCTCTAATGGGTAATCCATTCGCATAGGAATAAAGTGAGCAGATTTGGTCAATCTATCCATAATAACCCAAATAGCTTCAAAGTTACTTGGCGTCCTCGGTAATCCAGACACAAAATCCATAGAAATGCTATCCCATTTCCACTCTGGAATAAACAATGGTTTCATCAAGCCTGACAGTTTCTGATGCTCAATCTTTGACTTCTGACAAGTCAAACAAGAATACACAAACTCGGCAATATCCTTCTTCATACGAGGCCACCAAAATACCTTCCTCAAATCTTGATACATCTTAGTAGCACCCGGATGAATACTCAATCCACTACGATGTCCTTCTTCAAGAATACTCTTCTTCAGCTCAATAACATCAGGAACACAAACTCTATCACGACACCTCATGATACCATTTTCATCAATCCGAAATTCACCACCTTGACCTTGATTGATCAAAGTCAACCAATCAACTAAACCCAAATCAGATTTCTGTCCTTCTCGAATCTCGTCCAGAAGACCACTAGTAAGCTTTAACATACCAAGCTTAACTCCGTAGGAAGTCTTCTCACACACCAAACTCAAATCACAAAATTGCTCAATCAATTCCAACTCTTTCACCATTATCATCGACATATGCAACGATTTCCTACTCAATGCATCAGCTACCACATTTGATTTACCCGGATGGTAATTCAAACCAAAATCATAATCCTTCAGAAGTTCCAACCATCTCCTCTTCCTTGCATTCAATTCTTTCTGATCAAAGAGATACTTCAAACTCTTATGATCACTAAATACCTCAAATCTCGAACCAAACAAATAATGCCTCCAAAGCTTCAGCACAAATACAACGACGGCCAACTCTAGATCATGTGTCGAATAATTCTTCTCATGCACTTTGAGTTGCCTCGAAGCATAAGCTACAACTTGTTTATTTTGCATCAACACACCTCCTAAACCCATCAAAGAAGCATCACAATACACAACAAACGGTTCTGCCGGATTCGGCAAAATCAAAACAGGAGCTATCGTCAATCTTCTCTTAAGCTCTTGAAAACTTCCTTCACACTTTACATCCCAAACAAAAGCTTGACTTTTCCTAGTTAACTGCGTCAACGGTAAAGATAACTTGGCAAATCCTTCAATGAATTTTCGTTAATATCCCGCCAAACCAAGAAAACTTCTAATCTTAAACATTGATTTCAGAGTCTCCCATTGCGATACCGCTTCAACCTTCGATGGATCAACTATAATACCTCTACTCGAAATCACATGACCAAGGTGTAACAGCCCAAATTTCATTAAATAATTAATTGTAGTAATTAATTGATTTAGTGGGATTTTATTAATATTGGAAATTAATTTTTATTAATTGGTAAGGATAGAAAATTGAGAAGGAAATTGGGAGGAAAGAAAATAAAAGGAAATATATAGTAGAGGAAGAAAGAAAAAGAAAAGGGAGAAAAACATTTGGAGGGAAAGAGGAAAGAAGAAGAAAGGAGAGAAAGAGAAGAGAAGAAGAGGAAAAGTGGAAATCATCAAGAACCAACATCAAAGCTCCGATTAATCGAGGTAAGGGTGAGAAACATTGCTATTTAATCATTGTATGATGTTATGTATGTTGGGTTGGGGTTTTGGTAGAGTTTTCATCACTTTCCAATTAGGGCAAATGTTGGATTAATCGGTAGAATGATGATTTAATCGGTTGAAACTGAGCAATAATGCCGTAGAATAGTCGGGTAACATGTATGGATGCTGTTTATACTGATTTGGATGTGTAAGAGAGGGTTGATGGTGGAATGGTGAAGGAGAAGACAAAATGAAATTCTATTCTGCGCAGGTTCGCTGGCTCTCGCCAGGCGAGCGAAGGCGAAGCTTCGCCAGGCGAAGCCTAGCGAATACTGGCGAATAATTATGATTAAGTCCCAGTGGACTTCGCTGGCGAGTTCGCCAGGCGAAGTTGGATAGCGAAGGTTCGCCCAGCGAAGGTGCTGGCGAGTGGTGGCGAATGAAGTCAGTAGCTACTGACTTGGGCTCGCTGGGGAGTTTCGCCAGGCGAAGCCTAGCGAGTGTTCGCTGAGAGAGTTCGTCAGGCGAAGGCCAGGCGAAGGTTCGCTGCGAGGGTTCGCCAGGCGAATGAAGGCGAATGTGACAGCATTCTTCTTTTGCTGTGTTGCTCATGTGGTGATTGTTTGATTGATTCGCATAGGTTAATACCTCTATGATATGATATAGATATGATCTATTGTGATAACATGTGCTGTGGGTAGCCTTCGGGTGTGAATCCTAGAGTTGTGATATGAAGGATTAATTGTAATCGGTTAAAATACATGTGAACATAATAAGTGATTATGTGTGTATTATTTAATGAATTTGCGAATGCTTGATGTGTATACAATTATGTAATGAGTATGCATGGGAACATATCGTGGATATGTGTGCATCGTTAATAATTGTGAGGGATGCATGGGAACATATCGTGGATATGTGTGCATCTTTAATAATTGTGAGGGATGCATGGGAACATATCGTGGATATGTGTGCATCATTAATAATTGTGAAGGATGCATGGGAACATATCGTGGATATGTGTGCATCGTTAATAATTGTGAGGGATGCATGGGAACATATCATGGATATGTGTGCATTGTTAATAATTGTGAGGGATGCATGGGAACATATCGTGGATATGTGTGCATCGTTAATAATTGTGAAGGATGCATGGGAACATATCGTGGATATGTGTGCATCGTTAATAATTGTGAGGGATGCATGGGAACATATCGTGGATATGTGTGCATCGTTAATAGTTGTGAGAAATGCATGGGAACATATCATGGATATGTGTGCATTGTTTGATGACGTGATAATAGCATAAATGTCATGGATATATGAAATATGCTTGTGAATATAATGGGTTTTGGATGATTAGGGAATATGTATGAAGGGATATATTTGGGTATGTTCATATTTGTTGAATATGGTAAATATAACTATGAAATGAATTTGTGGTGAGAAACGTAGAATGCAATTATATGATACCTATATATTAAATAATCTCATGCTTTGATTATTATGGTTATATTTCTCACCCTTCTGCTGTTTTATAATGCTCTATGAGGCATTGCAGATTAGGATGCTGGAGTCCTTTTGTGAAGTCAGTCTTCATTCTTTTGAGTCTGCTGCTCTGATATGTAACACCAGGTAGTTAGACTAGTATAGTCATTCTTTTGTGATACATTGCGATGTATCAGCTGATGTGGTTTTGTAATCTAACTGATATGATGTATTAATCTGGATGACTTATGTGCATTTGAATTAATAATTTTGGAACTGATCAAATGATGTTATCTTCCGCTTAAATTAAATGTTGAAATGTGATTTCTAAAACTATGAAACATGTTACATATTTTATAGAGCAAAAATGTGAAAGTGTTTTATTGGTAAAGTTGTGACATTCTTCTTTTATACCTTATTCTAAAACTTTTACTCTGATGAATTTGTATATGCTGAAATGTTTTATATGCATTTATTTGGGGTATAGAAGGGGGTGTCATAATAGTGGTATCAGAGCAGGTCGGTCCGTCCGGCCAAGTTGTTAGAGTGTTTTTCCTGTGTGTTATTGATATGCGTGTGTTGCATTATCAATATTGGTTGTTCTTACGTGGTTCTGTGGTTGGAATTAGTAAGATGGTTGCAGGAAGGAACGACGAAGCGATTGCGGAGGCATTGACGAGATTGGCGGGGGCAATTGGGCAGAATCTTCCGGCCAATGTGAATGTGAGGAATCATGCTGATGATGGATTCCGTGCTTTGGGGAAATTCCAAAAGAATAACCCTCCGGTCTTCAAAGGAACTCATGAACCGGACAAGGCACAAATTTGGTTGAAAGCTGTGGAAAAGATTTTTCGAGTTATGAATTGCTCGGATGCACAGAAGGTGCAGTTTGGGACTCATATGCTCGAAGAAGAAGCTGAAGATTGGTGGGGTAACACTCGCCAAAGATTTGAGGAAGATGATATTGTGATTACGTGGGATTTGTTTAGAGAAACCTTTCTGGAGAAGTATTTTCCAGAGGATGTGCGGGGGAAGAAAGAGATCGAATTTCTTGAGTTAAAGCAAGGTAATTCAACGGTTGCTGAGTATGCGGCGAAATTTGAGGAGTTGATCAAATTTTTTCCTCACCATAATACTGGTAATGCTGAGACGTCTAAGTGCCTCAAGTTTGTAAACGGTTTGAGACCCGAGATTAGACAAGCTATTGGGTACCAGGATATCAGACGGTTTTCTGAGTTGGTTAACAAGAGCAGAATCTATGATGAAGACAGTAGGGCTCGGTCTAGCCACTACAAGAGTTTAAGTGATAAGAAAGGAAAAGGTCAATTCAGAGGAAAACCTTATGTGACTCCTGCAGACAAAGGGAAGCAGAGAATGGGTTATGGCAAGAGGCCAAGTGGGGGAGTTTCTACTCCGATGAAGTGTTATAGGTGCGGTGAAGAGGGACACCGTGCTTCGGAATGCAAGAGTGTTGAGAAGGCGTGTTTTAAGTGTGGCAAGCCAGGCCACAAAGCCCTTGAATGCAGAAGCGGTGCAAATGTGACTTGCTACAACTGTGGCGAGCAAGGACACATTAGTACCAAATGCGATAAGCCAAAGAAGAATCAAGGGAGCGGGAAAGTGTTCGCTCTATCTGGATCTGAGACTGCTAGTGACGATCGCTTGATCAGAGGTACGTGTTTTATTAATGGTATACCTTTGATCGCTATAATTGATACCGGGGCTACGCATTCTTTTATTTCTTTGGATTGTGTTAGAAGGTTGAATCTTGAGTTGTCTGTGATTGGTGGCGGTATGGTTATTGATACTCCTGCTATGGGTTCGGTAACTACACCGTATGTTTGCTTGAATTGCCCGTTGAGTATTTTCGATAGAGATTTTGGGATTGATTTAGTGTGTCTTCATTTAGATCAACTGGATGTCATTCTTGGAATGAATTGGTTAAAATTCAATCGTGTGTATATTAACTGTTTTGACAAAACGGTTATTTTTCCCGATTCGGATGTTGAAAGGGATTTGTTTATGACGAGGAAACAAGTGAAGGAATCGGTACAAGATGGGGCTAAGGTATTTATGCTTATGGCAACTTTGAGGACTAGTGAAAGTGAAGAGATCGATGCCTTGCCCATTGTTAGAGATTTTCCGGAAGTATTCCCTGAAGAGATAAAGGATTTACCGCCGGAGCGAGAAGTGGAGTTTTCGATAGATTTGATTCCTGGAACTAGTCCGATATCGATGGCTCCATATCGTATGTCGGCCTCGGAGTTAAAAGAGTTGAAGAGTCAACTTGAGGATTTGCTTGAAAAGAGGTTTATTCGTCCGAGCGTGTCACCGTGGGGTGCACCGGTGTTGTTGGTTAAGAAGAAAGAGGGTTCTATGAGGCTCTGTGTGGATTACAGACAGTTGAACAAGGTGACTATTAAGAATAAGTATCCACTTCCAAGGATTGATGATCTGATGGATCAGTTGATTGGTGCAAGTGTGTTCAGCAAGATTGATTTGAGATCTGGGTATCATCAGATCCGTGTGAAAGCTGAGGATATTCAGAAGACGGCCTTTCGGACGAGGTATGGACACTATGAGTATTCTGTGATGCCATTTGGTGTGACTAATGCACCAGGTGTATTTATGGAGTACATGAATAGGATATTCCATCCTTATTTGGATAAGTTTGTGGTGGTGTTTATCGACGACATCTTGGTTTATTCGAAGAGCGAAGGAGAGCATGCCGAGCATCTGAAGATTGTGTTATCTGTGCTGAGAGAGAAGCAGTTGTTCGCGAAGCTTTCTAAGTGTGAGTTTTGGTTGAAGGAAGTTAGTTTCCTTGGTCATGTGATTTCTAGTAGTGGTATTGCGGTCGATCCGTCGAAGGTTGAAGCGGTGTCGCAATGGGAGACTCCAAAGTCAGTTTTTGAGATCAGAAGTTTTCTTGGTTTAGCCGGTTATTATCGGAAGTTTATTGAAGGATTTGCTAAGTTATCGTTGTCGTTGACGCAGTTGACTAGGAAAGGTCAAGCCTTTGTTTGGGACGCTAAGTGTGAAGCGAGTTTTCAAGAACTTAAGCGAAGGTTGACGACAGCTCCTGTTTTGATTCTGCCAAATCCAGAAGAACCATTCGTTGTGTATTGTGATGCTTCCTTGATGGGTTTAGGAGGTGTGTTGATGCAGAATAACCAAGTTGTAGCTTATGCTTCGAGACAACTCAAAGTGCATGAGAAGAATTATCCTACACATGACTTAGAGTTGGCTGCCGTTGTGTTCGTGTTGAAACTTTGGAGGCATTATTTATTTGGCGCAAGATTTGAAGTGTTTAGCGACCACAAGAGTTTGAGATATCTTTTTGATCAAAAGGAATTGAATACGAGACAAAGAAGATGGCTTGAACTTTTGAAGGATTATGATTTTGGCTTGAATTACCATCCGGGTAAAGCGAATGTAGTAGCGGATGCATTGAGTCGGAAATCATTGCATATGTCGGCGTTGATGGTGAAAGAGTTAGAATTGGTCGAGCAATTTCGAGATTTAAGTTTGGTATGTGAGAGAACTTCTTTTGGATTCAAGTTGGGTATGTTAAAGCTTACGAGTGGTATTTTGGACGAAATTCGAGAAGGACAGAAATCGGATTTGAGCTTAGTTGATCGGTTGACTTTAATCAACCAAGGCCAAGGTGGTGATTTTCGGATTGATGAGAATGGGATTATGAGATGTCGGGATCGAGTTTGTGTTCCGAACATGGTTGAGCTTAAGAAAAGTATCCTTGAGGAAGGGCATCGTAGCGGATTGAGTATTCATCCGGGTGCTACTAAGATGTATCAGGATTTGAGGAAAGTATTTTGGTGGCTTAGTATGAAGAAGGATATCGCGGAATTCGTATATTCTTGTTTGACTTGCCAGAAGTCAAAGATTGAGCATCAGAAGCCATCGGGTTTGATGAAGCCGTTGTTTATTCCTGAGTGGAAATGGGATAGTATCTCCATGGATTTTGTATCGGGTTTGCCGAGGACGCCGAGTAATTTTGAGGCTATTTGGGTTATCGTGGATAGATTGACTAAATCTGCTCACTTTATTCCTATGCGTATGGATTACCCTTTGGAGAAGTTGGCTAAGTTGTATATTGAGAGGATTGTGTGTCTGCATGGTATTCCGTTAAGTATTGTTTCGGATAAAGATCCGCGGTTTACTTCGAGATTTTGGGAGAGCCTGCAGAGTGCTTTGGGTACTAAGTTGCGTTTGAGTTCAGCGTATCATCCTCAGACTGATGGTCAGACGGAGAGGACGATTCAGTCGCTTGAAGATCTTCTGAGAGCTTGTGTATTGGAAAAAGGAGGAGCTTGGGACAGCTACTTGCCATTGATTGAGTTTACCTACAACAACAGGAGCAGGAGTTACTTTAGTGGGTTCAGAAGTAACAGTTGCTACAGGTTCAGAAGATTGAATAGGTGATGGTGGAATGACAGATTCTTTTTGTGGTTGATCTTCTGTGGTTTGTTTTTCGGGAAGATCAGAAGATTTTGGTTGATTTTCTGTTTGTGGTGGTGCAGATTTTTGTTTATCAGAATTTTGTGGTAGTTCTGATGTTTGTGATTCTGGTTGTTGTGATTCTGTTGGTTGTTTTTCTTTAGGTTGTGGTTCTGATTGTTGTGGAACAGATTGTGATGGACGTGGAGTGAAGTGTTTGATGTGTAGTTTTGGTTGAGGTGGTTTTGATACAGAAGCAGTGGGTTGTTTCTGAGGTGATACAGAGTTGGGGGCAGCAACAGATGTAGTTTGAGTGACAGGGGGTTTGGGAATAGACTTAATAGAAGAATCATTTATAACAACATTTTTAGAAGAGACAGAAGCTTTAGTACCTTTGAGTTTAATCCTCTTAGCAGAGACAGCTTCTCCAGAGTCCTTTCTCTTCAGAAGATCCTTTGGTTTCTCAGCAATCTTAGCCTTCTTCTGGACAGGTTCAGATTCTGCTGCAGGTTGAGGTCTTTTCCTCTGAAGTGGAACTTCTGCTTCTTCTTCTTCTTCTCCTGCATCTGGCAGGGGTTGCTTGACAAGTTGAAATACATTTGCAGGAACAGGTACTCCTTCTCTTTTGCATTCCTCTATATACATCAGAACAATGTGTCTAGGTTCTTCAGCAAAAAATAGAGGGAAATCTGATACTGGAATCCTTTTATTCAGATCAGACATGTTTAACTTCTTTGGAGCAGTGGTAAGTTCATCTACAATCTTGAGTCTCATAAGGCTCTTAGCGTTCAGAGGCTTTCCCATAATGAACTCTAGTTCCTCTATTACACCAGCATCATACAGAGCAGCCACTAAACCATTTTCAGTGAGAAGATCTGAGAGCAGCCTTCCAAAAGGTATCCAATTCCTGATCTTCTGGTTCTTTTCTTTCACAGATTCTCTGGATGCATTTATGTGATTCCACAGATGCATGAACAATAAGTAAGGAAGATCTACCTTATTACTCTGACTGAGGCAGTACATAAAATAGATCTGCTCATTGTTGACATAATCTGGGGAATTTGTTGATTTTCTGTGATGAATGCATCCCATGAAGATCTTGGCCCAGATCTTGTAATCTGGCTTCAGATCTTTGAATCTGTTAGAGGCTTGTCCAGCAGTCATAACCTCTTCATAGACTTCATCCATATCAACATGTCCAACTGGCAGATTTGAAACACCATCTGTTTCTTCATAACCAATCAGCTTTCTAATAAGATCCTCTGTGATGATGATCTCCTTTCCCAGCACAGATGACAGAATAAACTTTGGATACACAGATGCATGAATCCAGAATTCCTTAACAAGCAAAGGGTAAACTGGTCCAAACAGTCTATCAAAGTATTTCACCCAACCTTGAGCTCTAACAATGGAGCGAAAATCAAACCCATTTTCAGCCAGTGAATCAAATTCAACCATGGATTCACACAATACTTCTAACTTTTCAACAGGTGTGAGAAGAGTTATTTGAGGAGGAATGTATGGATTAGCACCTAGATTGTCTGAAGTTACAGCAGCCATTGTTGATTGAAACTGAGCAGTTGTTGAAGAAGAGGACGCCATTGAAAGATGCTTTTTAGAACACTTAGGTTTTGAGTTTTTGTGAAGAGAGAACAAGAGATGAAAATGCATATAAATTTTGAGAGTGAAAAGTGTGAAAGTGAATACACTTCAAGTATTTATAGTAAACACATAGGCACACCAAAAGACAGAAATAAAGCACGTTGGAGCAGCATTAAATGAAAAGAATAAAATCATTTCAAATAATAAATGCTTCTGACAGATTTGGGGGGAAAACCAAGAAATTCACTATTCAAATTTCACCTCAAATGTCTTTTCAGTTGTGCACACACCACCTCTTCAGATTTAGTGGGACACGTGTTTGCTTGCATGATGTTCTGAATTCTCTCAAGAAATGAAACGTTAGTCACATTCAGATCTTCTAAAGATGGTTAGTTCAAATTTTCACATCAGAAATAATAATCAGAATAGAATAAATGAACAGAAGAAATACTTCAGATCATTAAACATTTTGCATCTGAGAGGTTCCCTCTGATAAATATTACTCTGGACAAAAATCCATACAAATATTTTTCAGAATGAACTTAAATCTATCTTCAGCAAGGGGTTTTGTGAAAATATCAGCCCATTGATGATCTGTATCAACAAAAGCTAAATTAATTACACCCTTCTGAACATAGTCTCTGATGAAGTGATGTTTAATTTCTATATGTTTTGCCTTAGAATGCAAGATTGGATTTTTTGACAAACATATAGCAGAAGTATTATCACAAAAGATAGAAAGATTACTCTCATAGATTTGATAATCTTCTAATTGACTCTTCATCCAGAGCATCTGAGTACAACATCCAGCAGCAGCAATGTATTCTGCCTCTGTAGTTGATAGTGCTATAGTAGGTTGCTTCTTGCTGTACCATGAGATCAGATGACTTCCAAGAAACTGACAGCTTCCAGAAGTGCTTTTACGTTCAACTCTGTCTCCAGCATAGTCAGCATCACAGAATCCAACTAATGAAAATTCATCAGATCTTCTGTAACACAAACCCATGTTAGCAGTACCTTTCAGATACCTTAGAATCCTCTTAACAGCTGTTAAGTGTGATTCCCTAGGATCTGATTGGAATCTAGCACATAAGCAGACACTAAACAGAATATCTGGTCTAGAAGCAGTCAAGTATAGAAGAGATCCTATCATACCTCTGTAGAGTTTTTGATCTACCTTCTTACTTACCTCTTCCTTACCTAGAGTGCTTGTAGGATGCATTGGAGTCTTTGCCATTTTTCTATCAACCATGTTAAACTTCTTCAGAAACTCTTTAACATACTTGGTTTAATGAATGTAGGTGCATTCTGGAGTATGATTGACTTGGATTCCCAAGAAGAATCTCAATTCTCCCATCATGCTCATTTCAAATTCTTCCTGCATACATTTAGCAAACTCCTTTCCAAGCGTAATATTTGTTGATCCAAAAATAATGTCATCTACATAAATTTGACAAATCAACAGATCTTTCTTAACAGTTTTACAGAATAGAGTTGTATCCACTTTTCCTCTGATAAAATTTTTCTTCAGAAGGAAATTTCTCAACCTCTCATACCAAGCTCTGGGAGCTTGTTTTAATCCATAAAGGGATTTCTTTAATTTAAAAACATGATCTGGAAAGTTTTCACTTTCAAATCCAGGAGGTTGGTGGACATATACTTCTTCTTCTATAATGCCATTAAGAAAGACACTTTTAACATCCATCTGATACAGAGTGATGTTATTCTGTGCAGCAAAAGAAATAAGAAGGCGTATAGATTCTAACCTTGCCACTGGAGCATATGTCTCAGTGTAATCAATACCTTCTTGCTGACTGTATCCTTGAGCAACCAGTCTTGCCTTATTCCTTTCTACTTCTCCCTTTTCATTCAGCTTATTTCTGAAGACCCATTTTGTTCCAATAATATTAAATCCTTTAGGTCTAGGAACCAGATCCCAAACTTCATTTCTGGTGAATTGATTCAGCTCTTCTTGCATAGCTATAATCCATTCATTATCTTCCAGAGCCTCATCTACAGATGTTGGTTTTATTATTGACACTAAGCCAAATAAAGAAGATTCAGAAGTTCTGAGAAATGATCTTGTCCTTATTGGATCATCTTTCTTTCCAATTATCACATCTTCTGGATGAGATGATTTGATTCTGGAAGAAGATCCTCTGACAGTTGGTCTTTCAGAAATTTGCAAGTTGTTTAGTTGGGAAGTCAAAGGTGTAGCATCTGGAGTTGCTTCAGATTCTTTGATTTTTGCCTTTTCTGCCTCTGAGCCTTCAGAGTCTGTGAGAATCACTTCTCTATCTGCAGAACTTTCAAACTGCTTTGGCTTTTCAGAGCCAAGCTTATCATCAAATCTAACATGAATAGATTCTTCAACAATCTGTGTTTCAGTATTGAATACTCTGTAGCCTTTAGAGCGTTCAGAATAACCAAGCATGAAACACTTCTGTGCTTTGGAATCAAACTTGTTCAGATTATCTTTAGTATTAAGCATATAACAAATACATCCAAAAGGATGAAAATAAGAAATGTTAGGCTTTCTGTTTCTCCACAATTCATAAGGAGTCTTTTCCAGAAGAGGTCTTACAGACACTCTGTTCTGAATATAGCAAGTTGTGTTAATTGCTTCTGCCCAAAAATGTTTTGCCAGATTTGTCTCATTGATCATGGTTCTGGCCATCTCTTGCAATGTTCTATTTTTCCTCTCTACAACTCCATTTTGTTGTGGAGTTCTAGGGCAGGAGAAATCATGTGCAATGCCTTTTTCAGAAAAATATTTTTCAAAATGTTTATTTTCAAATTCTCCACCATGATCACTTCTGACTTTAATAATTTTGGAATCTTTTTCAATATGAACTTGATTGCAGAAGTCAAAGAACACAGAATGAGACTCATCCTTGTGTTTTAGAAACTTTACCCATGTCCATCTGCTGTAGTCATCTACAATGACTAACCCATACTTCTTGCCTCTGATGGATGCAGTTTTCACTGGTCCAAACAGATCAATGTGAAGTAATTCCAATGGTCTGGAGGTAGAAACAACATTTTTTGATTTAAAATGAGATTTTGAAAATTTACCTCTTTGACATGCTTCACACAGAGCATCTGAGTTGAACTTCAACTTAGGAAGTCCTCTGACCAGATTGAGTTTATTAATCTGAGATATACGTCTCATATTAATATGCCCCAATCTTCTATGCCAGACCCATTGCTCATCATTCACAGATAAGAGGCATTTTACATTTTGAACTTTAAGTTTTGAAAGGTTAATTTTATAAATGTTGTGTTTCCTCTTTCCACTGAATAGGATAGAACCATCCTTTTGACATACGGCTTTGCAACAATTTTGATTAAAGATTATATCATAACCATTGTCACTTAATTGACTTATGGACAATAGATTATGTTTCAATCCTTCAACTAACAGAACATTAGTAATAGAGGGAAGCTTACCATTTCCAATAGTGCCAGATCCAATGATCTTGCCCTTCTGGTTCCCTCCAAACTTCACGTCCCCTCCAGATCTATGTTCCAGGCTTTGGAACATAGACCTTTCTCCTGTCATGTGTCGTGAGCATCCAGAGTCCAGGTACCATGATTGGTGTCCTGACTTTGTTGCTAAGAACATCTGCAACAGGAATTATTTTGTCTTTAGGTACCCAGATCTTCTTGGGTCCTTTGGGGTTAGTTGGTTTGCAGGTTTGTCTAAACTTCTGTTTTGCAACATAATGTTTATTCTGACTTGCCTTTGGTTTAAACACATAAGTACTCTTCTCAGAGCTTGTGTGTTTAATGTCATTCAGATGACCAAATTTGAATTGAGAGTACAGAGGTGTCTTCCTGATGAAAAGTTTATCAACAGGTTTTGGATTGCTTCCAGATGAAGACTCATACCCAATGCCTCTTCTGTTGTTTCCACTAACACCATAGATCATGGAAGCCATCTTGCTTATGTCTATGCTCTTAGTGAGAAACCTCTGAAAACTAGAGTCATATTTTTCTAAAATATTTTCACAAGACTTAGTTTCAAAATCAGATTCTTGTTGAGTTTTATCAAAGTCATTTTTGATTTTTAAATTTATTTCCTTCTGCTCAACAAGTTCTGTTTTCAGAAGATCAATCTCAGATTCAAGATTGCTTTTCAGCTTTTTGTATTTGAGTTTGATGTTGTTGTAACTTTTAAGAACTTATGTTAAAACTTTAATGAGTTCTTCTTTGGTAAGATTGTTCATTACCTCTTCTGCATCATCATCAGATTCAGATTCTGATTCATATCCAGAGGTACCTTCTTCTTGATCCTCTGTCTTGGCCATCAGTGCAACGTTTGCACATTCTTCTTCTGATTCAGAAGATGACTCACACTCATCTGAGTCATCCCATGTTGCCATCAGAACCTTTTTCTTCTTGTTGAACTTCTTCTTAGGTTTTTCTTTCAGAAGTTTAGGGCAGTCATTCTTGTAGTGCCCAGGTTCCTTGCACTCATAGCACACCACTTCTTTCTTGGCAGATCTTCTGTGACTAGAAGATTCTTTTCTGTTGTCAGATCTTCTGAAGTTGTTAAACTTCTTTCCCTTGTGCTTCCAGAGTTTTTTAATCCTTCTGGACAGCATGGACAACTCATCTTCTTCTTCAGAAGAAGATTCTTCAGAGCTTTCTTGAATAACCTGCAAAGCTTTAGCAGTTTTGTTAGATTTTAAAGCTATGGATTTTCCTTTATCTTTCTTCTGGGGTTCATCTTCCTCCAGCTCAATTTCATGGCTTCTCAAAGAACTGATAAGTTCTTCTAAGGAGATCTTGTTCAGATCTTTTGCCATCTTTAATGCAGTCACCATTGGTCTCCATCTGGTGGGAAGACTTCTGATGATTTTCTTGACATGATCTGACGTTGAGTAGCCCTTGTCCAGAACTTTCAGACCAGCTGTAAGAATCTGAAATCTAGAAAACATAGTTTCTACATTTTCAGAGTCTTCCATTTTAAATGCCTCATACTTCTGTATGAGCGCCAGAGCCTTTGTCTCTTTAACTTGAGAGTTTCCCTCATGAGTCATTTTGAGTGATTCAAACATGTCATGAGCAGTATCTCTGTTAGTAATCTTCTCATACTCAGTATGAGAGATTGCATTAAGCAATATAGTTCTGGCTTTGTGGTGATTCTTGAAGTCTCTTTTCTGCACTTCAGTCATTGATTTCAATCTTTTTGCCATCCTCTCCAGTAGGATGTTCATATCCATCAATGACCAAATCCCAAAGATCAGCATCATACCCAAGAAAAAAACTTTCTATTCTATCTTTCCAATAGTCAAATTTTTCTCCATCAAACATTGGAGGTTTGGTACTGATCCTATCCTTCTCTTCATATTTATTGTTGATATTTGACATTGAATTATCAGCCATGATAACAAATAAATATATAGATCAAAGTATATCTCCTCTGGATCTTTACTGACACTGTTAAGTGATAGCACACTCAGAACCGGAGCTCTGATGCCAACTGAAGGTGAGATATAACTTAGAAGGGGGGGGGGGGGTTGAATAAGTTTGAAAATTAATACTTGAAAATAATCACACAATTATTTTTATCCTGGTTCGTTAAACAACTACTCTAGTCCACCCTTCCAGAGTGATTTGCCTTTCTCAACAAGGACTTAATCCACTATTAAATCAAACTGATTACAATAGTATCACCTAAGAACTACAGTTCTTAGTCTTCTCAAGAGCTACTGATTCACACTGAATCCTCTTAAGGAAAATCCTTTACAAACAATGTAAATTAAATACAAGAGTTTTTTAATGCTTCTATAAAGCTATAATCACAACAGTGATTTTTCTCTTAAGTTTTAAGTACAATGATTCTATGAAGAATAAGAATGAGAGCTTATAGAATGTGTGATTTCTTTTCAGCAAGTGTGTAGCTCAAGAGTGTGTAACTGAAGAATGAAGTGAGAGACTCCTTTTATAGGCAACTGAATTATCCACGTTGAAAAGAGAGTCCAAAAGGTCTAAGCCTTTTTGTCTTCACATGTACTGACCTTTCTTTGAAATAGATGGCACAGATAAATCCTTTTTGTCTGTGTAAGTGTGTCTAGCACAAATAAGGAAAGAGACGTTGAATGATTCCAACGGATACATTCTTGAAAACACTTCTTCAGTTTCAGCAAGTTCTTCAGAGTTTGAATAGATCAGAGTCTTCTGATGAGATTCAGAACTATGCTGTATCAGAGTCTTCTGCAGCTTGTGTGCTTCTAGCGTGTTGATCATCAGAGCATCTTGACACAGAACTTCAGTACTTGGCAGCGTAGGTACTTTCAGAAACTTATGTAGATCAATGCTTTGAGAAACTCTTCAATCAATATTCTTCTATACTTCTGATGCTTCAGCTTCAGATGCTTCTGATTATCTTCAGATGCTTCTGGCTATCTTCAGATGCTTCTGACTCAGAATATTCTGGAGCTTCTTTCTTCAGATCCTTCTGGAGACTACGCTCAGGATCTTCTGTAAGGAGCAAGCAGATTCTTCTGTAAGATGCATCTGGCGCTTCAGATTCAGAATAACTTCTTGTATTCAAGGCAGATTTGCTTCTAGAGAGTCAATATAATTTTAATCTGCAGTAAAACTCTCAAACAAATTTTAGAGTATATAATTCTTAAATATAAATTTCCTAACAGTTATCATCAAAACAAAGAGTAATTATTAAGAACCAATCTGTGTTCTAACAACCATTGTGTTGGTTCGAATCCAGAGAGAGTTCTGTTGTTGGACCCGAGTTAGTTCAACAGACCACTGATAAGATCAAGATGATTCAAGAGAAGATGAGAATTACTCAGAGTCGTCAGAAGAGTTATTATGACAAGAGGAGGAAGGCACTTGAATTTCAAGAGGGAGATCATGTGTTTCTTCGAGTCACTCCGATGACAGGTGTTGGTAGGGCACTGAAGTCGCGCAAGTTGTCGCCGCGTTTCATTGGTCCTTATCAGATTTTGCAAAGGATAGGAGAAGTGGCCTATCGTGTGGCTTTACCACCGTCGCTTGCTAATCTTTACGACGTATTCCATGTATCTCAGTTGAGGAAATACATTGCGGATCCGTCTCATGTAGTCCAAATAGATGATGTGCAGGTAAGAGATAACCTGACTGTTGAGACATCACCAATGCGGATTGAGGATCGGAAATTGAAGCAGCTTCGAGGTAAAAAGATTGCTTTAGTGAAGGTCGCTTGGGGAGGACCGGCTGGTGGAAATGTTACTTGGGAGCTTGAGAGTCGGATGAAAGAGTCTTATCCAGAGCTGTTTAAATCAGGTAACATTTTCGAGGACGAAAATTCCTAAAGTGGGGGAGAGTTGTAACAGCCCAAATTTCATTAAATAATTAATTGTAGTAATTAATTGATTTAGTGGGATTTTATTAATATTGGAAATTAATTTTTATTAATTGGTATAGATAGAAAATTGAGAAGGAAATTGGGAGGAAAGAAAATAAAAGGAAATATATAGTAGAGGAAGAAAGAAAAAGAAAAGGGAGAAAAACATTTGGAGGGAAAGAGGAAAGAAGAAGAAAGGAGAGAAAGAGAAGAGAAGAAGAGGAAAAGTGGAAATCATCAAGAACCAACATCAAAGCTCCGATTAATCGAGGTAAGGGTGAGAAACATTGCTATTTAATCATTGTATGATGTTATGTATGTTGGGTTGGGGTTTTGGTAGAGTTTTCATCACTTTCCAATTAGGGCAAATGTTGGATTAATCGGTAGAATGATGATTTAATCGGTTGAAACTGAGCAATAATGCCGTAGAATAGTCGGGTAACATGTATGGATGCTGTTTATACTGATTTGGATGTGTAAGAGAGGGTTGATGGTGGAATGGTGAAGGAGAAGACAAAATGAAATTCTGTTCTGCGCAGGTTCGCTGGATCTCGCCAGGCGAGCGAAGGCGAAGCTTCGCCAGGCGAAGCCTATCGAATACTGGCGAATAATTATGATTAAGTCCCAGTGGACTTCGCTGGCGAGTTCGCCAGGCGAAGTTGGATAGCGAAGGTTCGCCCAGCGAAGGTGCTGGCGAGTGGTGGCGAATGAAGTCAGTAGCTACTGACTTGGGCTCGCTGGGGAGTTTCGCCAGGCGAAGCCTAGCGAGTGTTCGCTGAGAGAGTTCGCCAGGCGAAGGCCAGACGAAGGTTCGCTGCGAGGGTTCGCCAGGCGAATGAAGGCGAATGTGACAGCATTCTTCTTTTGCTGTGTTGCTCATGTGGTGATTGTTTGATTGATTCGCATAGGTTAATACCTCTATGATATGATATAGATATGATCTATTGTGATAACATGTGCTGTGGGTAGCCTTCGGCCGTGAATCCTAGAGTTGTGATATGAAGGATTAATTGTAATCGGTTAAAATACATGTGAACATAATAAGTGATTATGTGTGTATTATTTAATGAATTTGCGAATGCTTGATGTGTATACAATTATGTAATGAGTATGCATGGGAACATATCGTGGATATATGTGCATCGTTAATAATTGTGAGGGATGCATGGGAACATATCGTGGATATGTGTGCATCTTTAATAATTGTGAGGGATGCATGGGAACATATCGTGGATATGTGTGCATCGTTAATAATTGTGAAGGATGCATGGGAACATATCGTGGATATGTGTGCATCGTTAATAATTGTGAGGGATGCATGGGAACATATCGTGGATATGTGTGCATCGTTAATAATTGTGAGGGATGCATGGGAACATATCGTGGATATGTGTGCATCGTTAATAATTGTGAAGGATGCATGGGAACATATCGTGGATATGTGTGCATCGTTAATAATTGTGAGGGATGCATGGGAACATATCGTGGATATGTGTGCATCGTTAATAGTTGTGAGAAATGCATGGGAACATATCGTGGATATGTGTGCATTGTTTGATGACGTGATAATAGCATAAATGTCATGGATATATGAAATATGCTTGTGAATATAATGAGTTTTGGATGATTAGGGAATATGTATGAAGGGATATGTTTGGGTATGTTCATATTTGTTGAATATGGTAAATATAACTATGAAATGAATTTGTGGTGAGAAACGTAGAATGCAATTATATGATACCTATATATATATAATCTCATGCTTTGATTATTATGGTTATATTTCTCACCCTTCTGCTGTTTTATAATGCTCTATGAGGCATTGCAGATTAGGATGCTGGAGTCCTTTTGTGAAGTCAGTCTTCATTCTTTTGAGTTTGCTGCTCTGATATGTAACACCGGGTAGTTAGACTAGTATAGTCATTCTTTTGTGATACATTGCGATGTATCAGCTGATGTGGTTTTGTAATCTAACTGATATGATGTATTAATCTGGATGACTTATGTGCATTTGAATTAATAATTTTGGAACTGATCAAATGATGTTATCTTCCGCTTAAATTAAATGTTGAAATGTGATTTCTAAAACTATGAAACATGTTACATATTTTATAGAGCAAAAATGTGAAAGTGTTTTATTGGTAAAGTTGTGACATTATTCTTTTATACCTTATTCTAAAACTTTTACTCTGATGAATTTGTATATGCTCAAATGTTTTATATGCATTTATTTGGGGTATAGAAGGGGGTGTCATACAAGGAAACTCACTTCCTCCAACCAAAATTCACACTTAGAAAGTTTAGCATATAATTGCCTTTCTTTAAACACCGATAACACAATCCTCAAATGCTCGACATGTTCATCTTCACTCTTCGAATAAATCAAAATATCATCAATGAACACCACCACAAACTTGTCCAAATAAGGATGGAAAATCTTATTCATGTACTCCATAAATACACCTGGTGCATTTGTCACACCAAATGGCATCACAGAATACTCATAATGTCCATACCTCGTTCTAAAAGCAGTCTTCTAAATATCCTCAGCCTTCACACGAATCTGATGATACCTAGATCTCAAATCTATCTTACTGAACACACTCACACCAACCAACTGATTCATCAAATAATCAATCCTCGGAAGTGGATACTTATTCTTGATAGTCACTGTCGCTACCGAGAAAATAAGGTGCCGGCAAAACAGAAGAGTCGCCACCTTTCGTTATTTATCCCACAGAAAGGGAAAGGAAACGATCGTAAAAAACCTGACGAAAAGGGTATAAGACAAGGTCATCGCAACCAATGTCTGGATTCGGGAGTCGGTTACGCAAGGGGAAGGTATTAGCACCCCTCACGTCCATCATACTCGATGGCATCCATGCTTGTTGTGTTTATCTGACGGGTTGATTATACTATCTACGCTAAAAGTCTGGTCTGAAAAGAAAAGAAAATATCTCGGCAGAATACAACAGTTCTATGCCTACGTATTCCCGTCTGGAACGAGAAATCAGAGTCAATGTAGTTCGCCTAACTATGGGTTACGGTGGAAGGTTGCTCGCCGAGATATCGCATCTCGTGCCTACGTACTTTCACACGACGTGAAAGATCAGAGCAAACGTAGTTCGGGACACAAGAGACACAGGTTTGTCTTTTTTATCCGAGTAGGGTTAATAGACGGTTCCAGCAGTTTAGTGTATGCAACTCGCTCGACGGAGACTTAGGCGTTTACCGTTTGCGGTAGAACCGGGAATTAACAAAACTCTCCTTATGAAAATGGTTTCCTAGGATTAAAGGTCCAAGAGGACAAAAAGATGTTTGATCTTTGTTTTCTGTCTTTTAGAAAAGAACTATTTTTTATGGATGTTTGCAACTAATATCGCACTAGAGACTATGACCTGAGAATGAATGCGTCGCATGTCACCCAAAGGGTACCATACTAAACATCCAAGCTGTTGAAAAGAAACTCTCCAACAACCCTTTCTCAAGTAGCTTAAGGCTCGTAGCGTACGACATCAATTAACCTTTATTACTGTATTTTGATTTGTTTGAAGATGAGAAGAGAAAGGACACACTAAAGGGGAACTGATCCAATCCTAAAGTTGTCATGAAAAGTTGTTCCTATGATTGAGGTTAAGAGGGAGCTGCCTATTATCATGAATGGTTAGAACCCTAATGTCTGTCATAACTTTCTTGAATAAGAGAAGTCAGAGTTCCTAGGGGAACATGGCAAAGGAAAACAACAGCAGAAGAAATAACTGTAAAGAAAAGACTGTAAATAAAATGCATGAAATGCAACAATACAAGCATAAGGAGACAAGCTCAACTTCTAGAGCAAACAAGCCAGAGACAGCACACCACACAGGCAAGGGAGACAGACTCAACCTTAAGCCAGCAAGCAAAGCCAAGCAATAACAGTCAAGCAGAGGGAGACAGACTCAACCTCTAATGCAGACAAGCAAAGGGAGCTAGGCTCAACCTTTAGGATGCTCTTAGGCTTATAATCAACTATATGAAAGCCTAGTCTAATGCAACAGACAACCACACAAGCACAACAAAGGAATCAGAAAATACAGCAGACAAGCAGCTCAACAACAAAACAGATAAACAGCAAAACAAATTCACAGTCTGGAAACAACTTCAAGTCCAAGCCATCTTCAAGAGAAAGAAAGGAAAGCTCCATCTTCAAGCTTCAACAAGCTCCAACAAAAGAGAAGAGAGTTAACATCAAGATTATTGCTTGATAATGGGAAGCATGATGGAAACCAAGGGAATCCATCATGGCACTCAACCAAACATCTGAGATAGGCATCCTCAAAGGTTCTACCTCTTGTGATATGCCACACATCCTTCCAAAGGATGGATGAGGCTTACACATAGGGACCTTGAATAATTGGATGAGAATGGAAAGCAATCAAGGCAATCCATGTTTATTTGAAGAAAGAGAAATCAAAACTAAGCTCTTCCTAAATCCTAATTGATCAAGCTGCAAGAAAGCTACTAAAAGGAGGTCTAAACACCAAAACCAAACACCACAATCAAGCAAACAACAGCCTCTATATGTCTAAAGCACTATCGAAAAGGAATGGAAAAATTATCTTGTGCTAAGGGCCACCATTGAGGTCATTCTAAGGGAAGGGTCATGTTAGAAGCATATTAAAACTAGCCTAAGTTTTAAATCTATTTAAAATACCAAAACTACTTCTAAAATCCTATAAAATTTTCTAAGGGAACCTACATGTATTAGGCATCTATAGTAGGAAAACCAGGGATTAAATCTCAAGGGAAAGCCACCTAAGAAATCCTAAATCACCAAGTGTAAAATGGGAACCCTAAAATGGAAGGTCATGGGAACCTAATCCAAAACAGAACCTAAGGTTATCTAAAAATCATGAAATAAATCCTAAGGGATCATGCATCTCTATACTAACAGCCAGCCAAAAATCTCATTCAAATCCCATACCAATTGGTCACACAAAAATCAGCAAGAAAATGAAGAAATATGCCAAAATTAATGAATTAAACAAAATGCAAAAAATCATATTAAATTGAAAATTGCATGAAAATAAAACCTAAGCATGTCAAAAAATCAGAAATAAAATCTAGATCATGCACATATTTTTATTATATTTTTATGATCAAATTGGAATTATTATGAATTAAAAAAGAAGTAAGCAATTAAAATAAAAAGAAAATGAATTAAAGAAAATAAAATGCCAAAACCAAATCAGGGGCGTTGGATCAGTGGAGTTTGTATTCACATCTGAGGAACCACGTGCTGCCACCGCATTAATGATGCGCAGCGTTTTGGTTGGTCAAGGTCAAGTCTGAGGTTAAATCGCGTGCGTTGGATGGAGAGACTAAGTCTTCGTTTTAAGCAGATCCAAGGGTGGGGAATTCAACTTCCTCGTTTGAATTTCCAAATGGAGGGAGATTTCTCAGGTGAACCAGACGGTGGTCCGGTGGCCGCGCCACCGTCTTCTCCGGTGAACTCATAGTTACAGGTCATCAAAACCAATCAAACCTTACATCAATCTTCTCAGTTTTTCATGTTGATCTCAAACCCAATCTCCAATTTTCCTAAATCCTCATGAATTTCAAAACAGGATAAAGAACAGAAACTACACCAATTCTTCAAGTGTCACCAAACTTCAATTCAAAGCCACAGATCTTCTCCTTATTCATCATAGATCATCCTAAACTATTTAGATCAAGTTAACACCTCAAAATCAGGCCAATTCGAATCCAAACAGAAAATTGCTTACACCTTAATTTGTCTCTAAACTCCATAATTATGATCTAAAATCCATCTAGTCATCTTCCTAAAGCTTAACCATAATTCAAATCATGCTAAACCATCCTAAAATCAGCGCAATCGTGAAAAGTGTATACCTGGTTTGTAGCTTGAAATTGGATCAGTTCCACTGTGATTCAAGCTTCCAAATGATGCAGAATCGTTCCTTGATGAAAGATAATGCTATTAGAATCCAAGAATTGCCTTGATTTGCTCGAGAATTGAAATTCTATTTCTCACTTGAAGCTTGAAAATTCACTCTGCAATCTCTGGCTCTAGCACGACATAACCACCAACCTTGATCCTAACTTCTTTCTGAGCTTATATAGAATGGTTTGGAAGATTCTAGAGGCCCATTGGAGGCCCAAACAGTGAGATCCAATTTCCACTTTTTCTTCAAAATTTCAACAATGGTGTACACGGTTTTGCACTAATTCCTTCTCCAAGAAGCTTCATCTGTAATGCTTGTGGGCTGTGGAGAGTGTATGGACAGGATTAAACCCTTGTTTGTATCATATGGCCAAGATTGGATGTGTTTCTTCATCATGAAGCAACAAGTTGAAACACCATGAAATATGCCCCAAATGAACTTTCTAATATTGCCATTATGCTCCAAGTGATTTTTTTGATCAAAATGAGCACTCATTTGCATTGGTTTGAACACATATGAATTAATTTGAATTTTTTCACATAAATGCCTTTTAATTCCCCTTTTGTCAAATTTCTTCACACCAAGTCCTACCCTAAGCCAAATCAAAGACTCATGGATACATGGTTGACCTAAAAATCCCATTCTGAGCAAGTTTTGTGCTGGACACAACTTCATTTGAGATGTGCAAGATAGAGAAAATGACCCATAATGCCAAATGACCTATAATCTCACTTTCCCAAAATACCCCTGACTTGTAAACCTCATAACTTGAGTTCTACAAATCAGATGAAAGACTTCTAGTACAATTTGGAAAGCTAAGATCAAGACCTACAACTTTCATGTCTGTCATAACTTCTCTTGAACAAGAGAAGTCAGAGTTCCTTGGGGAACATGGCAAAGGAAAACAACAGCAGAAGAAATAACTGTAAAGAAAAGACAGTAAATAAAATGCATGCAATGCAACAATACAAGCAGAAGGAGACAAGCTCAACTTCTAGAGCAAACAAGCCAGAGGCAACACACCACACAGGCAAGGGAGACAGACTCAACCTTAAGCCAGCAAGCAAAGCCAAGCAATAATAGTCAAGCAGAGAGAGACAGACTCAACCTTTAATGCAGACAAGCAAAGGGAGCTAGGCTCAACCTTTAGGATGCTCTTAGGCTTATAATCAACTATATGAAAGCCTAGTCTAATGCAACAGACAGCCACACAAGCACAACAATACAATCAGAAAATACAACAGACAAGCAGCTCAACAGCAAAACAGATAAACAGCAAAACAAATTCACAGTCTGGAAACAACTTCAAGTCCAAGCCATCTTCAAGAGAAGGAAAGGAAAGCTCCATCTTCAAGCTTCAACAAGCTCCAACAAAAGAGAAGAGAGTTAACATCAAGATTATTGCTTGATGATGGGAAGCATGATGGAAACCAAGGGAATCCATCATGGCACTCAACCACACATCTGAGATAGGCATCCTCAAAGGTTCTACCTCTTGTGATATGCCACACATCCTTCCAAAGGAGGGATGAGGCTTACACATAGGGACCTTGAATCATTGGATGAGAATGGAAAGCAATCAAGGCAATCCATGTTTATTTGAAGAAAGAGAAATCAAAACTAAGCTCTTCCTAAACCCTAATTGATCAAGTTACAAGAAAGCTACTAAAAGGAGGTCTAAACACCAAAACCAAACACCACAATCAAGCAAACAACAACCTCTATATGTCTAAAGCACTATCCAAAAGGAATGGAAAATTTATCTTGTTCTAAGGGCCATCATTGAGGTCATTCTAAGGGAAGGGTCGTATTAGAAGCATATTAAAACTAGCCTAAGTTTTAAATCTATTTAAAATACCAAAACTACTTCTAAAATCCTATAAAATTTTCTAAGGGAACCTACATGTATTAGGCATCTATAGTAGGAAAACCAGGGATTGAATCTAAAGGGAAAGCCACCTAAGAAATCCTAAATCACCAAGTGTCAAATGGGAACCCTAAAATGGAAGGTCATGTGAACCTAATCCAAAACAGAACCTAAGGTTATCTAAAAATCATGAAATAAATCCTAAGGGATCATGCATCTCTATACAAACATCTAGCCAAAAATCTCATTCAAATCCCATACCAATTGGTCACACAAAAATCAGCAAGAAAATGAAGAAATATGCCAAAATTAATGAATTAAACAAAATGCAAAAAATCATATTAAATTGAAAATTTCATGAAAATAAAACCTAAGCATGTCAAAATCAGAAATAAAATCTAGATCACGCACATATTTTTATTATATTTTTCTGATCAAAATTGGAATTATTATGAATTAAAAAATAAGCAAGCAATTAAAATAAAAAGAAAATGAATTAAAGAAAATAAAATGCCAGAATTAAATCAGGGGCGTTGAATCAGTGGACTTTGTATTCACATCTGAGGAACCACGTGCTACCAGCGCATTAATGATATGCAATGTTTTGGCTGGTCAAGGTCAAGTCTGAGGTTAAATCGCGTGCGTTGGATGGAGAGACTAAGTCTTAGTTTTAAGTTGATCCAAGGGTGGGGAGTTCATCTTCCTCGTTTGAATTTCCAGATGGAGGGAGATTTCTCAGGTGAACGAGACGGTGGTCCGGTGGCCGCGCCACCGTCTTCTCCGATGATCTCATAGTTACAGGTCATCAAAACCAATCAAACCTTACATCAATCTTCTCAGTTTTTCATGCTGATCTCAAATCCAATCTCCATTTTTCCTAAATCCTCATGAATTTCAAAACAGGATAAAGAACAGAAACTACACCAATTCTTCAAGTGTCACCAAACTTCAATTCAAAGCCACAAATCTTCTCCTTATTCATCATAGATCATCCTAAACTATTTAGATCAAGCTAACACCTCAAAATCAGGCCAATTCGAATCCAAACCGAAAATTGCTTGCACCTTAATTTGTCTCTAAACTCCACGATTATGATCTAAAATCCATCTAGTCATCTTCCTAAAGCTGAACCACAATTCAAATCACGCTAAACCATCCTAAAATCAGTGCAATCGTGAAAAAGTGCATACCTGGTTTGTAGCTTGAAATTGGATCAGTTCCACTGTGATTCAAGCTTCCAAATGATGCATAATCGTTCCTTGATGAAGGATAATGCTATTAGAATCCAAGAATTTCCTTGATTTGCTCTAGAATTGAAATTCGATTTCTCACTTGAAGCTTGAAAATTCACTTTGCAATCTCTGGCTCTAGCACGACATAACCACTAACCTTGATCCTACTTCTTTCTGAGCTTATATAGAGTGGTTTGGAAGATTCTAGAGGCCCATTGGAGGCCCAAACAGTGAGATCTAATTTCCACTTTTTCTTCAAAATTTCAACAATGGTGTACACGGTTTTGCACTAATTCCTTCTCCAAGAAGCTTCATCTGTAATGCTTGTGGGCTGTGGAGAGTGTATGGACAGGATTAAACCCTTGTTTGTATCCTATGGCCAAGATTGGATGTGTTTTTTCATCATGAAGCAACAAGTTGAAACACCATGAAATATGCCCCAAATGAACTTTCTAATATTGCCATTGTGCTCCAAATGATTTTTCTGATTAAAATGAGCACTCATTTGCATTGGTTTGAACACATATGAATTAATTTTAATTTTTTCACATAAATGCCTTTTAATTCCCCTTTTGTCAAATGTCTTCACACCAAGTCCTACCCTAAGCCAAATCAAAGCCTCATGGATACATGGTTGACCTAAAAATCCCATTTTGAGCAAGTTTTGTGTTGGACACAACTTCATTTGAGATGTGAAAGATAGAGAAAATGACCTATAATGCCAAATGACCTATAATCTCACTTTCCCAAAATACCCCTGACTTGTAAACCGCATAACTTGAGTTCTACAAATCAGATGAAAGACTTCTAGTACAATTTGGAAAGCTAAGATCAAGACCTACAACTTTCATGTTGGCTAAAAGTTAAGGAGAAACACCCTTCTAGGTCAAAAGTTCCTTGGAAGTTGGTTGACGTTTACAGACAAATTTCACAATCATCTGATGACCTGTAACGTGTCTGGATTATAACTTGAGTTCTATAAATCCAATGGAGGACTTATAGTACTCAAATTAAAGCTAAGAACATGCTCTACAAGTTTCATTTTGGCAAAAAAATGATATGTGTTGCACCCCAAAATTTGACCAACATTTCTTTACCTAGCTTGTGTTCACTAGCATTATCATCTGCTTCTCATTGATATGTATGCAGTAGATCAAGAGATATGATTACCAATCAAGAGTTATATGAGACTTTGAAGCTAGCCAAGAAGTTTATTCAAGTGTTCAAAGGTTGATATCTTTGTCAGAGAAGTTAAGGGATCCTCAGAGAGACTGGTTGAAACCAAAGTTGTGTGCCTCATGACTTGAGAGTTGTGGGAGCTCCTCAGATGATTCTGAGGCTATGAAGATGGACTTGAAGCTTTGAGAGAGATTATGAGATGTCTTGAAAGCCATCATGAGGCCTAGAGAGGTCATTGTACAGGATTCAGAAGACTTAGCCATGAGTGGTATAATTAGGGTTTGACTGGGTCAACCCTAGGTCAACTGATGATTTGGAGAGGGTTGAGACCTAATCCAAGAGCCATGTGATCATGGATTGATGCATTGAGATGCTATAAGGATGATTCCTAGACCAAATCATCATGATTGAGGAGTTTGAGAAGTTTTAAGCTAGGGTTTCTAAGGCTTGACAGTGTAAAATCCCCTAGTTTGATCCCTATCTTCAAGGCAGTTTAGCTCAAGATGTGATTGTCATCTCATCTTACCCCCAACATGAATGTTTTATAGCTTGTTCTTAGCTTTAATTTGAGTACTATAAGTCCTTGATGGGTGTCGCTTGCGCGAAAATAAGGTGCCGGCATGACAGAAGAGTCGCCACCTTTCGTTATTTATCCCTCAGAGCGGGAAAGGAAACGATCGGAAAAACCTGACGAAAAAGGATAAGACAAGGTCGTCGCAACCGTTGTCTGGGTTCGGGAGTCGGTTACGCAAGGGGAAGGTATTAGCACCCCTCACGTCCGTCGTACTCGACGGGATCCTCGCTTGTTTGTTTACTTGGACGGGTTGGTTATAATCTATCTACCTATCAAGGCTGGCTGAAAAAGAAAAGAAAAATGACTCGGCAAAGCATCGCGCTTTATGCCTACGTATTCTCATCAGAGAATGAGAAATCAGAGTCAACGTAGTTCGGCTAACTACGGGGGAAAGGTTGCTCGCTAGGATATCGCATCCTATGCCTACGTACTTTCATCTGGTATGAAAGATCAGAGCAAACGTAGTTCGGGAAACTACAGGAAAAATGGCTCAACTAGGAGGGAGACTATCAAGTCCTACTGTTATCATGCCATGGATTCATCCTATGGTTGAGGTTTGAACAGGGAACTCCTAGATGTTGTCATGCATAGGTTTCAACCTAAAAGTCTATCATCAAATCCTCATCAGAGGAAATGAGAGTCCTAAGGGATCATGTCAATGATACACCAAAACAGACAAAAGCATCAGCTTTAACAGTAAAATGCATGCAATGCAAGTGAGGGAGGAAATGTGTGTGGGGTTTCAGCCTCCACAAGCTCATCTCGACCTCAAGCCAGTCATGAAATAACAGTAATCATACTGAAAATAAACAACATGCTATCAAGCAATGAACCAGATAAAAGAAGGGAAGTACCATCAGGCAAACAAAACACACTGGAAAAAGAAAGAATCTACTCTCTAACCCTAATCCTAATCACAGAATCTGAATCAAATCTAAGCACTACAGCAAGACCCTAAACAAGGGACTTCAATCCCAGTCTTCAAGCTTCAGAACAAGCTTACCAAAGAAAGGGAGCTAAGCAAGCAGACTCATAGTGTCTTCCTCAGGAGAACACTAGGAGGTGTATACTCAGGAGTCATATCCTATGTGGCTCAACCACTGTGATCAGTTTATATTCCTCCTCAGGAGAAATTAAACTCACAAGCAGGCTCCAACATCACTGGATATTTAGGAAATCCTATCTGAACTAGTGGAACTAAATGAATAGGCTCATAGGACCTTCCTCAGGAAAGTACTAGGAGGCTTCCACTTAGGAGTTGTATCCTATGTGGCTCAACAACTGTGATCAGTTCACATTCCTCCTCAGGAGAAATTAAACTCACAAGTTGGCTCCAACATCATTGGATACTTAAGAAATCCTAGATAAACTAAGGGAACTAAGTGAATAGACCCATAGGACCTTCCTCAGGAAAGTACTAGGAGGCTTCCACTTAGGAGTTGTATCCCATGTGGCTCAACAACATGTGATCAGTTTACATTCCTCCTCAGGAGAAATTAAACTCACAAGTTGGCTCCAACATCATTGGATACTTAAGAAAGAGGTGAGAAGAAAGAGTGAAAGTCATTCATAGTGCCTTCCTCAGGAAAGTACCATGAACTTCCTTCAAACTTCAGGATCTCAAACCTCACAAACAGGGAACAAGCCAAGCTCTGGGTCTCTGAGTCTTGATCTACAATCTTCACTTCATCATGCTCTCCAACAAGGTCTTCAAGACAACACAAGCCCCACAACAAATTCCCCACAATGAACCCCAAAGATGAACAGATAACCACAGGGGAGACAAAATCAATAGGCAACTTCAGAAAATACCTAAAAATGCTAAACTAAGGGGAAGAAATCTAACAATTATTCACAAGGGTCCTCAACACCTACTCATAACATATACATAGGCCTCTGCCTAAAAATCAGGACAAAACTCAATCAAAGAAAGATGATTCTTCACCTAAGCACAACCTAAACCCTAATTAGGATACCCTAAGTCTACCCTAATTAAACTAATCAAAATTTAATTCTAAAATTCTAGAAAAAAATCCTATGGGGAACTATGATTCATCATCTAATTGCACAAAAAAGAATGGATAAAAAAACCTAAGGGAAGGTCTTAAAATAATTCTTGCAAAATCATGATATAAAACTAAACAATATAAAAGCTACTTAAAAGAAAAATCTATTAAAAATACTAAACTAAAAAATAAAATCCCACTTTTATTTTTAATATTTTGTACACATTTTCATCTAATCATAGAAAAAAGAAGAAGTCAAAAATCATTTTTTATCATTTATTTATGAATTAATCAAAACAGAAAAAATAAAAGAAGAAAATAAAAGAATTAAAACAAATAAAAAGGGGGGGGGGTGGAATAGCACCACGCGCTAGTTGGAAATACTGATGGGCCATGAGGGTGGGGGTGCGCGTATCAATTTGCTAAGGCCCATATTAAATCAGAAAAATAAAACTAAAAGGAGAACGCCTGGGGGGTGAGATAAGCAAGGGATTTACGCGTGCATTGGGAGATTGGGCTTTTGGGGGTTGGGAATAGCAATCAGATTTAGGCCCAGGATTTCACTTTAAGTGAAACGGGGCGTTTTGAGGTTCGAGTCTTCCCTCCGTTTTCTATTTGAATCGTGGCCACACGATCGTTCCCCCCAGTCAATCCATTGACTTCCATCTAACGGCCACGAACCCTTCTTCAACCTTGGACCAAACCCTAACCTGCAAACCCCTCATCCATGCACGAACTTCTCCTTCTCTGCTCTCTCTACTCAGGCCACGAAACAACATGATTCCAAAACGAAAGTTGTGCTACTCAATGAGAGGAATAAAATGGCACGAGTAGTTTTTCTTAATTCTACCTAGGTTATTCTAACAGAGGCTTGCAATGTCACGATCCAAACCAAAATCACCTGAGATCAACCTTCATTAACCCTAACTCTAATGATCTACAGATGTTCTATATGTGAACCTAACCGTGCTAAACCAATTCTTGATGATTTAAACTCCAAATTCAAACACTTCTTGAGAATCAAAGATTCTTGGTCCTGCTGTGGAACTTCATGGAACAGGCTGCAACTCTCAGTATTTAGTCATCTACCCTAGCCTAGCCATTCTAAACCTAAAACATGATACATCTATGCATAATTAAGGTGGAAGAGAGAAGAAAAGGAACCTGTCAAGTGATGATGGTATGTGATGCTAGGGCACGATTCCAAGCTTACAATTCACTCACAATGATCCTCCAATGGAGATATGCTTTCTGTTTGCAAGGATCTTGAAGAAGAAAGCTTGTAACAATGACTTTGAAACTGAAATGCAATGATGGAGCACCTTGAAACCCTAGCTCGAATCTCTCTCTTCTCTACTCAATTCACCAAGTTTCACCAACCTTGAACTCTCTTCATGGCATTCTCTTTATAATGATCATTGGATGTGTCTAGATTCATCTAGAATGTGGTGGAAGTTTCTTGAAAATCTCATGACATGCCATATTGGTTATCTCATATCTCATATGTTATGCCTTGCAATTTTTGTGCCAAATTCTCCTTATGAGAGATATTGAGTGTGGATGAGTGAAAAACAAGCTCATCTTTGGCTTGTGTAGGGTTTTTCAACATTGCCTTCCTTTTCAAGTAACAACTTTTCAAAGCATCACCCATTTTAAGGCTCCAAATCAAAATTCTAGCTAAACCAATGTTCTCAAAATGGTTTTTCCAATCAAAATGATATATTGGATGACCTATTTTGGATTTGTGGATCTCCCAAATCAATTTCCAAATTCAACTTTTCAAGTTTATAAGCCATTTTTAGTTCATTTTTGACCAATCATGTAATCTCATGCCATGAGCTTTTCCAACAATTTGTGACCTTCTTTCTAGACTTAAAATCACATTTTGAGCAACTTTCATGTTTTGAGTTTTTCCATTTGAGGCTTGGAAATAGGAGTTTTAGGCATTGGATAAAATGACCTATAACTGACAAATGACCAAAATACCCCTGTCTTGTTCAAACCATAAGTTGAGTTCCACAAATCCTATCAAGGACTTCTACCACTCAAATTAAAGCTAAGAAGATGCCCTTCAACATTCATGTTGACCAAGAGATCATTGGAATCATCCTACTAGGGCAAAAGTTGTCTGCAAGTTGGGTGACTTTCAAGGACCCAGATTCACACACCTCAGCTGACCTGTAATTTGTCAAAACCATAACTTGAGCTCTGTAACTCCTATCAAGGACTTCCACCCCTCAAATTAAAGCTAAGAACAAGCTCTACAACATTCATGTTGTGGGGAAGATGAGATATCAATCACATCTAGAGCTAAAACTGCCTGGAATATAGGGATCAAACTAGGGTTTTCTCACTGACAATCCTCAGAAACCCTAACTCAAAACTTTTCAAACTCCTCAATCATGATGAGTTGGTCTAGGAATCATCTTTATAACATCTCTATACATCATTCCATGATCTCATGGCCCTTGGATTAGGTCTCAACCTTCTCCAAATCTTCAGCTGATCTAGGGTTGACCCAGTCAAAACCCTAATTCTACCATTCATGGTTGAATCTTCTGAACTCTTACACAATGACCTCTCTGGGCTTCATGATGGCTATCAAGACATCTCATAGGCTTTCCCAAAACATCAAGTTCATTCTCAAAGTCTCAGAACCATCTGAGGAGCACCCACAACTCTCAAGCTATGAAGCACACAACCCTGGTTTCAACCAATTCCTCTGAAGATCTCTTGAACTGTCTGATGAAGGTATCAACTTTCAAATACTTGATGGATAGATAATTGTTGGTCAAATTTTGGGGTGCAACAGCTGCCCCTATTCAAACGGCTTGAACCTGACTGGGTGAGAAGCGAACGGCTCTCACCCAATCAAGGTACGAGACGGTTGAATATCGGTAAACCCGAAAATTTGCCAACTACACGAGCACACGGTACTCTGCGGGGAACAAATCTTTGAATACTGCAACACTAGCTGCTCAACAACTTGCTGGAGAAATATCGATCTGACGTCACCCTCAGTTACCCACATTAAATTCTTCTGACATTACCTTCAGACAACCACAACACCCAACATCGCCGCTGGAGAAACACATCTGACAGAATACCACGCATCGTCGCTGGAAAACTGAATCTGACATTGCCGTCTGAAACAAACATCGCTCTGAGAGACACTCGACATCGCCGTTGTACAAACATCATCTCTGATGGGGATTTAAAGAGTCTGACCTCGCCGTCAAACAAACATAATCTCTACTGGGGATTTAAAGAGTCTGACCTCGCCGTCAAACAAATATCCAACTTCGCCGCCGGACAAATGATGATCTTGAACATCTCTGACCTGGGGTTCACCCCTGGTAAATGGAACAAAAGGTACATTTGCGTATTTGAAACTACTCCGCTGGGAATGAGAGACTTAACCGAGCACACTCTGGTCTGGGGTTCACCCTCAGAATCATAACGAACATCGGAATACTGCTGCACACTGCCCACCGTAGAACTTCAGCATTAAAGATATTTGAAACCCTGGCCCCTGGCCACTTCCAACTTCAGCCAGAAAAGATCTTCAAGTATTTCTGAAGATAGATGGAACCCTGGCCCCTGGCCATTCCAGCTTCAGCTAAAAAAGAACATCCTTGGCCTTCAAGGATGTAAACTTTGCCCGTCGGCAACTCTGCAGGAGGCACCTTCGACTTCAGTCTAAAGCAATGGTCCTTGACCTTCAAGGATACATGGATATGCCTTCAGGCAATTCCGCCTCTGCTATAGAGCATCCGAGACTTCAGTCAGGGGTATACTTCGGCCTTCAGTCCGAAAAATGAATCCTAGGTCATTCATGACCTTGGGGATAACCTTGCCTTCAGGCACCTTCGCTTCAGCTTGGGAAATCTATGACTTCAGTCAGAGAAGTGGTATCCTGAGCCATTCATGACTCTACGGGGACTCAAACACTTTGCCTTCAGGCAAAACTCCGCTTCAGCTGGAGAAACATCTTTGACTTCAGTCAGAAGAAAAACTATCCACTTGATCGCAATCAATCATCTTCTCAGGACAACTGACTTGGTCTTCAGACCCACGCGAATCACTCTGTTGTATCTACAACTCTGGAACCTTGTCTTCATCCACACGTTGATTCTTCAACACGGAAATCTGGACTCACCGGAACCTTCTGATATCGCCATCGGGCGCTTCCGAAATCCATCTTCAGATTAGACATCGTTGTTGGAGCAGACATATCATGCTGCTGAGGACTTCAAGAATCATCTTGAACAAACAGATTCGTCGGGCATCTTCAAGAATCGTCCTGAACTGATAACCTTTCTGGAGCAAACATTCTGTTGGGTATTCCAGGAATCTTCTTGGGCAACTCTTGCTGGGGACGCTATTGGGGAGCTCAAGTATCACCCTAGGCAAATAACTCGGGAACCTGCGCTGAGGTATTAAGAATCACCTTAAGCAAACGGCCCTGCTGAGGAGTTCAAGGGTCGTTTTGAACTGAAAACTTCGCTGGGGATCTCAAAAATCATCTTGAGCGAGCGACCTGTGGGGATCACACCGGGGTCTTTAAGAATCATCTCACAAGCGGTCTTGCTGGGGAGAACATCAAGAATCGTCCTGAGCAACCGGTCTTTCGGTAGTACATCTGTACAACAAGGATGATAATGACCTAGGTCATGCTTATGATGCGTATGCTTTGGCGTCATGCCCCACACAGTGGGAATGATATGCATTTATGCTAAATGCCATGCAATCATGCACAATGCTATGCAATCATGCACAATGATGCAATCCCGTCAGCAAAATAAATGCCGAAAGGGGGAAATCTTCCTATCAAGGAGAAAGAACCGCTCAGATAGAGGACTCATCCTGCTGAAGAGAACGTGAACACGCCAATATCAATCGGGCTCTGTCCGGGGAATTGATCTTCCACGAACTGCTGCAGGGGAACAACTTCAGCTGACTGCTGCAGGGGACGAAGCTCTATGAGAACTCGGATCTGCTGATATCAATTGCGAGAATGAACTGCGCGGCCGTCTCGGCCAATCTTCTGGGGATGACCACTCTGCGGGGAACCAACTTCAGCTGTTCAATACTCCGCTGGGGAAAAACCAATCATGATCCGATCAATGTTCAAAGATTCTGCTTTTCTGCGGACTCAGCCGGGGAGGGAAATCATTCTACTTCATTGGAGAGTGCGACTCTGATGGGGAATTCGATTCCACTGGGGAAGAAAGGATCATCTGCCTTCGGGGGAGAGTACAACTCTGCAGGGGCATACAACATCAGCTGTTCCAACACTCTACTGGGGAAGAAGGAATCATCGAACTTCAGGAGAGAGCCTGACTCTGGTGAGGAATCTCAATTCCGCTGGAGACTTCAGTCTGGCATCATCAGTTACTGCATACTTCGGTATACGACTAGCTTCCTACGAGACCTGCACTTGTGACCCGGTGCGGGGGAGACACCTGCTTCGGTGACTTTACTGGGGAAAACACGAGCTTCGGCACCCGAACACTTCTATGAAATCTGCACTTGTGACCCGGTGCTGGGGAATAATCATCATGCTTCAGTGCTTGACTCAGCCGATGAGGTGACATTCCTTCAGGATGCGTCTGCTTGGGGAAGAGAATCACCTCTACCTGGAAGACATATCAATGCCCACTATTCTGATTCTGATTCTGCGGAGGAGAGACTACTGAACTCTGCTGGGGAAGGAGGGCTCGCCCTGCTTCGGGGATGCGCACGACACATCTGCTGGCGAGGTGCTACACCTGCAACAACACAAACAAACAGACAAGATACCCTCCTCAAAGGGGCCTATCAGGGTTATTATCTCGTGACAATATTCAGTTAATTAGTTGTTTCAACAATCAATGGGCCTAGGCCCGTAAGTTTATGTATGCGCATTTTATCAAAAAACACATCGGCGTTCTCATTCGCAAACAAAACAGATAAATGCTAAACAGACAAGTAGAATTGCTGAATAATGCGCATTTTATTGATGATGAACCCCTGAATGGGCAAAAATGTTTTACAACAGAGGCAAGCTCCTGGAATGAGGAAGCTGCGCAAAAAAGAAAACATAAATATACATCAGTATATACAAATGTCGGCAATCGAGGCGTAGACGAACACCATGAGTTGATCCCTCTAAGACCCACTCGACTTCGATACTTCTCCGATGCTTCAGCTTTGGAAGAGATTGATTCAGATAAACGGCCCTCAGGTCTTCCGAACCACTAAACAATGAATGTCCATACGCGGAACGCAGTCATTTGCTTATTCAAATCCCTAACTTTTGCGTGAACCGCCCTTTCGGGTTTTCAGTTCACCGGGATACCCTTTTTTGCCGAAGCCGCCCAGTGTAGGTTTTCGACTTCGCGGGTGTACATTTTTTCAATATATCCCTAGTTTTGCCCGAACCTTTTATTCTGTTTTTGGTTCGCCGGGATGCCCCTTTTTTGCCTGGACTCTTTCTTTTTTGTCCAGCGGGTCGCTTTCAAGCAAAGTATTTTTTAACTGCGTCCGCGTTCACCGGGGATGCAAAATCTTCACCATCCATCGTGGATAACAACAAAGCTCCTCCTGAGAAGACCTTGTTGACGACATACGGCCCTTCGTAATTCGGAGTCCACTTGCCCCGGTGATCGGAGTGTGGCGGAAGGATCTTCTTCAGGACGAGATCACCCGTCTGAAAGCTTCGAGGACGCACCTTCTTATCGTAAGCTTTCTTCATTCGGCTTTGGTACAGGCGACCAAATGCAATCGATGCTAACCTCTTCTCGTCCATCAGGCTGAGCTGGTTCAGGAGATTCGTAATCCATTCTGCCTCATCAAGCTTCACATCAACCAAAACTCGCAAAGAGGGAATCTCCACTTCTAGCGGTAGGACAGCTTCCATACCGTACACCAAGGAGAAAGGAGTTGCCCCGGTCGACGTACGCACCGTCGTACGATAACCGTGCAAGGCAAACGGCAGCATCTCGTGCCAATCTTTGTACGTCACAACCATCTTCTGAACAATCTTCTTGATGTTCTTGTTGGCCGCCTCAACAGCGCCATTCATCTTCGGCCGGTAAGGAGATGAGTTGTGGTGTTCGATCTTGAAGCTCTGGCACAGCTCCTTCATCATCTTATTATTCAAATTCGAACCATTATCAGTAATGATCCGCTCGGGAATTCCATAACGACAGATGATGTCCCTCTTTATGAACTTAGCTACCACCTGCTTGGTCACATTAGCGTACGAGGCTGCCTCCACCCACTTGGTGAAGTAGTCGATAGCTACCAGAATGAAACGATGACCATTGGACGCGGTGGGCTCGATCTTGCCTATCATGTCGATGCCCCACATGGAGAACGGCCAAGGGGAGGACATGACATTCAATGGGCACGGCGGCACATGAACTTTATCAGCATAAATCTGGCATTTGTGACATCTCTTCGCGAATCTGAAGCAATCCGACTCCATAGTCAACCAGTAATATCCTGCTCTCAGGATCTTTCTCGTCATGGCGTGCCCGCCGGCGTGCGTACCAAATGTGCCCTCATGGACTTCTTCCATGAGCATACTTGCTTCTTTCTCATCTACACATCTGAGTAGCACGAGATCGTGGTTTCTCTTATACAGCACTCCATCAGGATTGAGGTAAAAGTTTCCAGATAGCCTCCTCAGAGTCTTCTTATCCTGGGTTGACGCACCCACAGGATACTCCTTAGTCATAAGGAAGGTCTGGATGTCGTGGAACCATGGCTTGCCGTCCGCGGCATCCTCGATTGCGAACACATAGGCTGGTCTGTCAAGACGCGAAAGAACAATGCTTGGAGCCTCATTCCAAAGATTGACCTTATACATTGAAGCCAACGTGGCTAAAGCATCAGCCATTTGATTTTCAGCCCGGGGTACATGATGAAGTTCTACTCGGTCAAAGAACGGAAGCAGCCTCCTGGCATAATTCATGTACGGCACTAGATTCGCTTGACGAGTTTCCCACTCCCCTTTGATCTGATTGATTACAAGCGCTGAGTCACCATATATGTCTAGATTCTTGATTCTCAAATCAATTGCCTCTTCTAGACCCATAATACACGCTTCATACTCGGCTTCGTTGTTGGTAACTGAAAACGTCAGTCTCGCAGTAAACGGGATGTGGGATCCGTGAGGAGTCGTGATGATAGCCCCGATACCACTTCCATAGGAATTAACCGCTCCGTCGAATATCAACTTCCACTGAGACTTCCTATCCGGCCCCTCATCGGGAAATGGCTCATCGCAATCCTTCGCTTTGAGAAACATAATGTCCTCGTCAGGAAACTCGAATTTCATCGGCTGATAGTCTTCGATCGGCTGTTCGGCGAGGTAATCAGACAATACGCTCCCCTTGATGGCTTTCTGGGAGACGTACTGAATATCATATTCTGTTAACACCATCTGCCATCTGGCAATCCTGCCCGAAAGAGCCTGCTTTTCGAAGACGTACTTGATCGGATCCATCTTCGAAATCAGCATAGTGGTGTGATTGAGCATATACTGTCGTAGACGTTTGGCAGCCCAAGCTAATGCACAACACGTCTTCTCCAGCATCGAGTATCGAGATTCACACTCAGTGAACTTTTTACTCAGATAATAAATGGCATGCTCTTTTCTGCCCGTCTCGTCGTGCTGACCGAGAACACACCCCATACTATTCTCCAGAACCGTCAGGTACATAATTAATGGCCGTCCAGCCACTGGGGGTATCAAGATTGGAGGTTCTTGAAGATACTGCTTTATCTTATCGAATGCCTTCTGGCAATCCTCATTCCAAGTAATCGCCTGATTTTTCTTTAACAACTTGAACATCGGTTCACAAGTGGCCGTGAGCTGAGAGATAAACCTTGCAATGTAGTTTATTCGGCCCAGGAAACCACGAACTTCTTTTTCTGTCTTCGGCGTTGGCATCTCTTGGATAGCTTTTATTTTCGCAGGATCAACTTCAATACCTCGTTCACTAACGATAAACCCCAATAACTTTCCGGACCGCACTCCGAAAGTGCACTTGTTAGGATTCAGCCTCAGCTTGAACTTCCTAAGCCTTTCAAACAGCTTCAATAGGTTGACCAGATGCTCTTCCTCCGTTTAGGACTTTGCAATCATGTCATCAACATAGACCTCGATCTCATGGTGAATCATATCATGAAACAAAGTTACCATTGCTCGCTGGTAAGTGGCCCCTGCGTTCTTCAGACCGAAAGGCATTACCTTGTAGCAAAACGTGCCCCAGGGGGTAATAAACGTCGTTTTCTCCATGTCCTCCGGCGCCATCTTAATCTGATTGTAACCGGAGAAGCCATCCATGAACGAAAACACGGAAAACTGGGCTGTATTGTCGACCAACACATCGATATGAGGCAACGGGAAGTCATCCTTAGGGCTCGCCCTATTCAAATCCCGATAATCGACGCACATGCGTACCTTACCGTCTTTCTTCGGTACAGGCACTATGTTGGCGACCCACGGAGGGTAGGTGGTAACGGCTAGAAATCCTGCGTCCAACTGCTTCTGGACTTCTTCTTTGATTTTTACAGCCATGTCTGGTCTCGTCCTCCTGAGCTTCTGCTTGACTGGAGGGCAATCTTCTCGCAACGGCAAGCGATGAACCACGATATCTGTGTCAAGTCCGGGCATATCCTCGTATGACCAAGCAAAGACGTCACTATACTCTCGAAGCATCTCGACCAGTCTATGCTTGACATCATTCTGCAGCGCAGCCCCAACTCTGACATTCCTGATAAGTTCCTCAGAACCCAGATTTATGATCTCAATATCCTCCTCGTGAGGCAGAATAACCTTCTCTTCTTGTCTCAACAAGCGGGCCAACTCTTCCGGAAGGTCCTCGTCTTCATCAATCTCATCCTCGGCTTGATAGATCGGGCAATCAAAGTCGTAGTGAGCCGTAGAGGGTCCAGAGTCGATGTCATCTGTTACGTGGATCCTGCAATAACAAGGGTTAAGTTTAAAGCAGGAATATGCAGGTTAGCACGAACCTCGTTGCCATTTTTCTGTTTTTCGAAACAAACATAAAGCATGAATAACAGAGAACACAATATTTGATTACGAAGCAAACGCCTTTTATTTATTAACAAAATGCATACACATAATCCAACAAGGCCCTGACAGTAAAACCACTATGCCCCGGGCAGGACATAGGGTTGTACAAAGATTGTAAAAAGCAAATCATTACTCTTCACTTGTCAGCTTGATAATCTCCTTGATGGTCCAGTTGTGAAGGTGCTCGCCTGGCTTGCTCGGTTGAATCCAGGCGTCAAGATCGCAATCACTGTCCCCGCTGTCCTCCGACGTAGCGTTGATACTCTCGAAGATCACTCCCCCCTTGGTGAATAAGATCGGACCTTTCCCACGAGACGAACTGCCAGAAGAAGATGAAGCTTCAGCTTCCGGAGAATATCCCAATCCAAACTTATCCTGCTTGAATGGTATATCCAAGACATGCCCCCAGCCTGGGGTGGAACCAGCTTCGACAACAGCCCGAGCTTCCTTAAACGAGGAGAGGTTCAACTCTTGCTTCTCTGCAACAACGGGAGCTACCTCCTTCACCCTGACGGTTTCAAAAGCCTGGCAAAGAGTCTCATGGATCTCACCATCCATTTCGACACATTTAAAGGACGACAGGTGGCTTACCATGATGTCCTCTTCTCCACAGACTGTCACTATGCTGCCCCCAACAGCATATTTAAGCTTCTGATGCAGCGTGGACGTCACGGCACCAGCAGAATGGATCCACGGCCGACCTAAGAGGCAACTATAGGCGGGCATGATATCCATGATATAGAACACCGCATTGAACGTCTCTGGTCCAACTTGAATTGGCAGGGTCAATTCTCCGAAGACGTGGCGCTTGGTTCCGTCAAAGGCCTTCACGACCAGATCACTGGGCGTGCACAGCAGTCCCCGGGTATCCAACTTCATCAGTGCCTTCTTCGGAAGCACGTTTAGCGAGGAGCCCGTATCTACGAGGACATGTGACATAATCGTGCCTCTGCACTCTATCGAGATGTGCAAGGCGCTGTTGTGATCTCTTCCCTTGGGAGTCAGCTCCAGATCTGTAAATCCCAGCCCATTACCAGCATTGACATGGGCTACTACTTCCTCGAGTTGGTTCACTGATATCTCCTGCGGCACATATGCAGCATTCAATACCTTCAATAATGCGTTGCGGTGCGCTTCAGAACACAGCAACAGGTTAAGAATCGAGATCTTTGACGGAGTCTGGTGAAGATGATCTATAATCTTGTAGTCACTTTTCCTGATTAGTCGCATGAACTCTTCTGCATCTTTAACCAGCAAGTTCTTCTCTGCCCCTGCAGGGACCTCTTCAACAGCTTTACCTTTGCCTTTATCCATAGCGTCAGCTCGGACTACTTTCTCTGCTGCAACCTCCGCCGGTGCGAATACTCTACCACTTCTGGTGATACCACTGACCTCAGTAAGATTCTGCGCAGTCGATCCGGACGACTCAATCTCTATCTTCTGACCATTACAATACACTTCGGCGCCGTAATGCCATGGGACGGCATTAGTGCTCTCGAATGGGATCGGTCCAGCCCTGGTGATGGTAATAGTAGGCGGACGAGGTGCAGAAATAGTGATAGGGTGGCGAGGAATAGTAATGGTAGCAACTTCGTCCGCCTGCTTCAGCACGACTTCTCCTGACGCATTCTCAACGCTCCGACTGAACTGCAAAATACCCTCGGCCATCAGACTTTGGATACCTTCGATCAGCTGCTCACACCCGTCAGGAAGTGTAGCACATGCCATGCAAAACTCTCCACATCCAGGAAAGAAGCCTTTCTTTAGCAACTTAGCTTTGACAAAACTCAACGGCGTCTTCAGATCTTTGACATCAGTCAGCAAGTCTGAATTCTCTTCAGTGATAACAGCATTTACTCCGCCCCCCCTATGATGAGGCATTGGATTTTTGGTGACGTTGGGCACGTTGTCAGAAAAGTTGATCACCTTGGCATCGACCAAGTCCTGGACTTTGTGCTTAAAAGCTTTACAATTCTCAACTGTATGGCCAGGTGCCCCAGAATGAAATTCACAAGTAGCATTGGCATCATACCCCGGTGGTGGTGCCCCTGTCAAGGGAGCCAACGTCCTCTTTTGAACTAATTGGAGCTGAAGCAGCGTTTGCAGAAGCTGTGCATATGACATAGGAGGAGTTTCCAAATGACGATTTGCCAGGGGACCCCGATTCTGATATCTCTTATATCCCGGATTATTCTGTTGCTGGGGCTGCTGCTGCGGCTGCGGGGGAGCAGCTGGGATGTTTATGCTAGCGATCTGAGACTGAGGGCCCTTGCCCTTTCTCCTAGCATTAGTGACAGCACTGGCATCTCCCTCTCGACGCTTGCCAGTATAGGGTTTCTTGCTAGCTCCTCCAGCTGAGGACGATTCGCCTTGAATCTTTCCGATCTTTATACCATTTTCAACATGCTCGCCCAAAGTGATGAGGGCCGAGAATGTTCCGGACATGCCACTGATCAGCTTCTCATAATAGACTCCGGGAAGGGTAGCCACGAACATTTGTACCAACTCACGCTCAACCATCGGCGGTTGAACCCGAGCAGCCAATTCACGCCACCGCTGGGCGTACTCTTTGAAGCTTTCATTGCTCCGCTGCGAGAGATTCTGAAGCTGAACTCGGTTGGGAGCCAAGTCGCTATTATATTGATAGTGGAGAACAAACGCTTCTGCAAGATCTTTCCAGGTGCGTACAGTAGCGGGCTCCAAACCCATATACCATTCGAGCGATGGGCCGGAAAGACTATCCTGAAAGAAGTGCATCAGCAACTTCTCATCATCAGAATAAGCGGACATCTTTCTGTAATAAGATCGGAGGTGAACACGGGGACAAGTAGTGCCTCTATACTTCTCAAAGATAGGCACCTTGAACTTGTGAGGTACTTTAAAGTCAGCAATCAACCCGAGTTTGGACATGTCAACGCCCAATGTGTTCTGATTTTCTATATCTCTCATTTTGTCTTCCAGCGCCTTGAACCTGAGTCGAGCCTCAGCAGTCAACTCAGCCTCTGCACCTCTCTGAGAGAAAATGTCATCCTGGTGGTCCTCCAGCCACGGTTGAGGCACCACCATATTTCCTGCACCAACATTGCCGTTGACCGGCCCCACGTTAACATTGGCTCCCAAACCACCATTGACGGCGCCCGCCGCGTTAAGTCCGAGATTAGTCATAAGATTGCCGTTAGCACTACCGTTGCCCCCGGCAGCAGGAACAACGTTCTGTGGAGTATCCCCTTGAGGAGGAGTAGGCACGGCCCCGCCGTGAAGTATTCCATTACTATCAACCCTGGAGATGAGAGGTTGAACCAAAGTACGAAGCTGGTCTTGCCCATTCGCAACTACTTGCATCAGCTCCATAAAACGATCCATCCGTTCACGAAGCTCCTGAACATCTGACTGTACCTGGTCCATGATTCTCGTTTGATTGGCGCGAGTTGAGTAGCGGTGGATGAATCTTTGATCAATCCTGGAGATCGAAAGCAGCTCGGAACCTGAGTACCTGAAAAACCTGTCAACATCAAAGGTTAGGAAAAGCAGCAGAATGTATGTCATGCAAAAATGCTTTATGCAGATGCATGCGTGTGTCTGTGTGCTTGAGAGACTATCCCCCGATCCTGGCACCTGCTGACAATAACAAGGAGAGGAATCTGGGCCCAATCATGGAAACAGCAACCTCACATAGCAATAGTCAGATTCGACACATCAAGGACCGAGAACTCATACGCATCAGTCTTTCTGAGAACGGCTACAGTAACACAATGAGAGATCTTGGATCAGGGAAATGGTACCTGTCACAGACACACGCTAATGGAATGATTATGCAAGCTAATGCAAAATGCAGGCATGCAACAATATATCCAGGTGGCTGCTGTGGAGATTCGATGTCAACAGTCGCCGATGAGAAGGAAACCCCGGTGTAAAACCACTGATCTGATCTGCTGAGAATAACCATCTGATAGGATCGAGATCAGCATTCTGCTCTGACAAGAACGAAGGCCTGATAATAAAGACCCCGGATGCAAGATCAAGGAATATCTCTTGACGAAGTCTTCGGACCCCAAATCACAAATCTGCCCTCTCAAGAACAAATACACAGCTGCTGATGAGATCTTCAAACCCCACTCAAAATCTGCCCTATCAAGAACAAGCAACAACTGCCAATGAGATCTTCAGACCCCACTCAAAAATCTGCTCCATCCAGAACAAACCTCTGATAATAATACACTGGTCAAAGCCTGCTCTATCAAGAACAGACAAACACCCGATGATAAGATCCTCTGATCAACCCTTGCTCTATCAAGAACATATCTGCAACTGAGAACCCAACATAACTGATTCACTGTCAAGAAAACCGGGTAGTCTGGAGGTCAAAGTTTCCTGCAATATCCCAACCCCACTCACAGGTATGGACCTAATCCACGGACAAAGGTACGGCATCCTATGCGGTCATCAGCGTCACAGACTTTCATGAGTGACAATACGATTCCCAGAAGGAGTGGTATCATCAAGTCATGAAGAGGCCTCTCTTAGCTGACTTCCAAATGATCGGTCCCCAGAGTCGACAATCCTCACGTCTGGACTCCCTTCAGATCCTCAGGACCGGAAAGGAGCACCTCTGCAAGAATCTCGTCTGAGCGCAGATTTTCGTAGGGAACTGTGCCTGCTCAGCAGACAGGTTTGTCTACTACTTCTCCGCAACTATATCTAGGTGTGTACTCAAGCCCAGGTCCGGCTTTTCACTCACAGTAACATCCCTCTCCCACAGCAGCACAGATAATCATATCAAACTGGAAATAAAATGCGGGAAATAAAATGCGAGAAGTAGAAATGCGATAAATAAACGCAACCCAACAAGCAAACACACAAACGATAGGATTGACTCGCGTAGGGGATGGGAAACGGTCCCAGCATAAGGGATGGGAAAAGTCCCTAGATGCTATAAGTCCCCAGCAGAGTCGCCAGCTGTCGCTTGCGCGAAAATAAGGTGCCAGCATGACAGAAGAGTCGCCACCTTTCGTTATTTATCCCTCAGAGCGGGAAAGGAAACGATCGGAAAAACCTGACGAAAAAGGATAAGACAAGGTCGTCGCAACCGTTGTCTGGGTTCGGGAGTCAGTTACGCAAGGGGAAGGTATTAGCACCCCTCACGTCCGTCGTACTCGACGGGATCCTCGCTTGTTTGTTTACTTGGACGGGTTGGTTATAATCTATCTACCTATCAAGGCTGGCTGAAAAAGAAAAGAAAAATGACTCGGCAAAGCATCGCGCTTTATGCCTACGTATTCTCATCAGAGAATGAGAAATCAGAGTCAACGTAGTTCGGCTAACTACGGGGGAAAGGTTGCTCGCTAGGATATCGCATCCTATGCCTACGTACTTTCATCTGGTATGAAAGATCAGAGCAAACGTAGTTCGGGAAACTACAGGAAAAATGGCTCAACTAGGAGGGAGACTATCAAGTCCTACTGTTATCATGCCATGGATTCATCCTATGGTTGAGGTTTGAACAGGGAACTCCTAGATGTTGTCATGCATAGGTTTCAACCTAAAAGTCTATCATCAAATCCTCATCAGAGGAAATGAGAGTCCTAAGGGATCATGTCAATGATACACCAAAACAGACAAAAGCATCAGCTTTAACAGTAAAATGCATGCAATGCAAGTGAGGGAGGAAATGTGTGTGGGGTTTCAGCCTCCACAAGCTCATCTCGACCTCAAGCCAGTCATGAAATAACAGTAATCATACTGAAAATAAACAACATGCTATCAAGCAATGAACCAGATAAAAGAAGGGAAGTACCATCAGGCAAACAAAACACACTGGAAAAAGAAAGAATCTACTCTCTAACCCTAATCCTAATCACAGAATCTGAATCAAATCTAAGCACTATAGCAAGACCCTAAACAAGGGACTTCAATCCCAGTCTTCAAGCTTCAGAACAAGCTTACCAAAGAAAGGGAGCTAAGCAAGCAGACTCATAGTGTCTTCCTCAGGAGAACACTAGGAGGTGTATACTCAGGAGTCATATCCTATGTGGCTCAACCACTGTGATCAGTTTATATTCCTCCTCAGGAGAAATTAAACTCACAAGCAGGCTCCAACATCACTGGATATTTAGGAAATCCTATCTGAACTAGTGGAACTAAATGAATAGGCTCATAGGACCTTCCTCAGGAAAGTACTAGGAGGCTTCCACTTAGGAGTTGTATCCTATGTGGCTCAACAACTGTGATCAGTTCACATTCCTCCTCAGGAGAAATTAAACTCACAAGTTGGCTCCAACATCATTGGATACTTAAGAAATCCTAGATAAACTAAGGGAACTAAGTGAATAGACCCATAGGACCTTCCTCAGGAAAGTACTAGGAGGCTTCCACTTAGGAGTTGTATCCCATGTGGCTCAACAACATGTGATCAGTTTACATTCCTCCTCAGGAGAAATTAAACTCACAAGTTGGCTCCAACATCATTGGATACTTAAGAAAGAGGTGAGAAGAAAGAGTGAAAGTCATTCATAGTGCCTTCCTCAGGAAAGTACCATGAACTTCCTTCAAACTTCAGGATCTCAAACCTCACAAACAGGGAACAAGCCAAGCTCTGGGTCTCTGAGTCTTGATCTACAATCTTCACTTCATCATGCTCTCCAACAAGGTCTTCAAGACAACACAAGCCCCACAACAAATTCCCCACAATGAACCCCAAAGATGAACAGATAACCACAGGGGAGACAAAATCAATAGGCAACTTCAGAAAATACCTAAAAATGCTAAACTAAGGGGAAGAAATCTAACAATTATTCACAAGGGTCCTCAACACCTACTCATAACATATACATAGGCCTCTGCCTAAAAATCAGGACAAAACTCAATCAAAGAAAGATGATTCTTCACCTAAGCACAACCTAAACCCTAATTAGGATACCCTAAGTCTACCCTAATTAAACTAATCAAAATTTAATTCTAAAATTCTAGAAAAAAATCCTATGGGGAACTATGATTCATCATCTAATTGCACAAAAAAGAATGGATAAAAAAACCTAAGGGAAGGTCTTAAAATAATTCTTGCAAAATCATGATATAAAACTAAACAATATAAAAGCTACTTAAAAGAAAAATCTATTAAAAATACTAAACTAAAAAATAAAATCCCACTTTTATTTTTAATATTTTCTACACATTTTCATCTAATCATAGAAAAAAGAAGAAGTCAAAAATCATTTTTTATCATTTATTTATGAATTAATCAAAACAGAAAAAATAAAAGAAGAAAATAAAAGAATTAAAACAAATAAAAAGGGGGGGGGGGTGGAATAGCACCACGCGCTAGTTGGAAATACTGATGGGCCATGAGGGTGGGGGTGCGCGTATCAATTTGCTAAGGCCCATATTAAATCAGAAAAACAAAACTAAAAGGAGAACGCCTGGGGGGTGAGATAAGCAAGGGATTTACGCGTGCATTGGGAGATTGGGCTTTTGGGGGGTTGGGAATAGCAATCAGATTTAGGCCCAGGATTTCACTTTAAGTGAAACGGGGCGTTTTGAGGTTCGAGTCTTCCCTCCGTTTTCTATTTGAATCGTGGCCACACGATCGTTCCCCCCAGTCAATCCATTGACTTCCATCTAACGGCCACGAACCCTTCTTCAACCTTGGACCAAACCCTAACCTGCAAACCCCTCATCCATGCACGAACTTCTCCTTCTCTGCTCTCTCTACTCAGGCCACGAAACAACATGATTCCAAAACGAAAGTTGTGCTACTCAATGAGAGGAATAAAATGGCACGAGTAGTTTTTCTTAATTCTACCTAGGTTATTCTAACAGAGGCTTGCAATGTCACGATCCAAACCAAAATCACCTGAGATCAACCTTCATTAACCCTAACTCTAATGATCTACAGATGTTCTATATGTGAACCTAACCGTGCTAAACCAATTCTTGATGATTTAAACTCCAAATTCAAACACTTCTTGAGAATCAAAGATTCTTGGTCCTGCTGTGGAACTTCATGGAACAGGCTGCAACTCTCAGTATTTAGTCATCTACCCTAGCCTAGCCATTCTAAACCTAAAACATGATACATCTATGCATAATTAAGGTGGAAGAGAGAAGAAAAGGAACCTGTCAAGTGATGATGGTATGTGATGCTAGGGCACGATTCCAAGCTTACAATTCACTCACAATGATCCTCCAATGGAGATATGCTTTCTGTTTGCAAGGATCTTGAAGAAGAAAGCTTGTAACAATGACTTTGAAACTGAAATGCAATGATGGAGCACCTTGAAACCCTAGCTCGAATCTCTCTCTTCTCTACTCAATTCACCAAGTTTCACCAACCTTGAACTCTCTTCATGGCATTCTCTTTATAATGATCATTGGATGTGTCTAGATTCATCTAGAATGTGGTGGAAGTTTCTTGAAAATCTCATGACATGCCATATTGGTTATCTCATATCTCATATGTTATGCCTTGCAATTTTTGTGCCAAATTCTCCTTATGAGAGATATTGAGTGTGGATGAGTGAAAAACAAGCTCATCTTTGGCTTGTGTAGGGTTTTTCAACATTGCCTTCCTTTTCAAGTAACAACTTTTCAAAGCATCACCCATTTTAAGGCTCCAAATCAAAATTCTAGCTAAACCAATGTTCTTAAAATGGTTTTTCCAATCAAAATGATATATTGGATGACCTATTTTGGATTTGTGGATCTCCCAAATCAATTTCCAAATTCAACTTTTCAAGTTTATAAGCCATTTTTAGTTCATTTTTGACCAATCATGTAATCTCATGCCATGAGCTTTTCCAACAATTTGTGACCTTCTTTCTAGACTTAAAATCACATTTTGAGCAACTTTCATGTTTTGAGTTTTTCCATTTGAGGCTTGGAAATAGGAGTTTTAGGCATTGGATAAAATGACCTATAATTGACAAATGACCAAAATACCCCTGTCTTGTTCAAACCATAAGTTGAGTTCCACAAATCCTATCAAGGACTTCTACCACTCAAATTAAAGCTAAGAAGATTCCCTTCAACATTCATGTTGACCAAGAGATCATTGGAATCATCCTACTAGGGCAAAAGTTGTCTGCAAGTTGGGTGACTTTCAAGGACCCAGATTCACACACCTCAGCTGACCTGTAATTTGTCAAAACCATAACTTGAGCTCTGTAACTCCTATCAAGGACTTCCACCACTCAAATTAAAGCTAAGAACAAGCTATACAACATTCATGTTGTGGGGAAGATGAGATATCAATCACATCTAGAGCTAAAACTGCCTGGAATATAGGGATCAAACTAGGGTTTTCTCACTGACAATCCTCAGAAACCCTAACTCAAAACTTTTCAAACTCCTCAATCATGATGAGTTGGTCTAGGAATCATCTTTATAACATCTCTATACATCATTCCATGATCTCATGGCCCTTGGATTAGGTCTCAACCTTCTCCAAATCTTCAGCTGATCTAGGGTTGACCCAGTCAAAACCCTAATTCTACCATTCATGGTTGAATCTTCTGAACTCTTACACAATGACCTCTCTGGGCTTCATGATGGCTATCAAGACATCTCATAGGCTTTCCCAAAACATCAAGTTCATTCTCAAAGTCTCAGAACCATCTGAGGAGCACCCACAACTCTCAAGCTATGAAGCACACAACCCTGGTTTCAACCAATTCCTCTGAAGATCTCTTGAACTGTCTGATGAAGGTATCAAATTTCAAATACTTGATGGATAGATAATTGTTGGTCAAATTTTGGGGTGCAACAATGGGATTTGTAGAGCTCAAGTTATGACTTTGACAAGTTACAGGTCATCTGAGGTATGTGAATCTGGGGCCTTGAAAGTCACCCAACTTGCATCCAACGTTTGCCCAAGAAGGTTTATTCCTATGAACTTTTGGTCAATATGAATGTTGTTCCTCATCTTCTTAGCTTTATAGAGAGTACTAGAAGTCCTTGATAGGATTTGTATAACTCAAGTTATGGCTTTGACAAGTCAAGGGAATTTTGGTCATTTGGATGTTATAGGTCATTATAAGCATAAGGCCATAACTCCTATTTCCAAGCTTCAAATGGAAAAATATTCAACATAAAACTTGCTTAAAATGATGTTTTAAGGCTAGTAGGAAGGTCATGAGATGTTGAAAAGGCTTGTAGCAAAAAGTGATAAAAATGACCTAAAATGGAGGCATAAGTTAAATAAGTTCAAGTTGGAAATTGAAACTTCCAAGTTACACATCCAAACCATGGCATATAATAGGTCATTTTGAATCTAAAAGACATTCTAAAAACAATGGTTCAGCCACTTTTTTTAATTGAGGCCTAGATCATGGGGTTGCTTTGGAAAATGCTTGCTTGCATAATAAGGCACAAATGCAAAACTCAAAAAAAAAAAGGCAATGTACAAGCTAATAAAGTGTCTTAACACACCATATATCTCATTTAGGGAGATTTTCAAGTCAGTTACAAGGTCTGCAAGGGCTATGGCATGAGATGGCATGTGAGATGAGATGAATCCATAAACTCATGACATGAGAATTCCAATTTCTCATTGGATGATTCCAGATGGTTCTAGAGAGGTCCAGTGCATTCTATATAAGGTTTAGAACTTTCTCAGATGCAAGGTTGGTGAGAGATTTGAGAGAAGAGTGAGATAGCCATTTCAATTGCTTCCATTGCAAGTTGAAATCAAATTCCACATTCTGATCCATTTCCATTTCTTCTTTCTATCCAAACACATTCCATTGATCACACTGAAGCTGTGCAGACCAAATTGAAGGCAAAACCATGGAGAATTGAAGAGATAGATTTTGGATTTTGAAGGTTGCAAGTCACAATCGGTTTTGGAGATTCAGGCTTTCTTGGTCCAATCTTTTGCAAACAGAAGCTTCATCATCATTCAAGGATTGATTCTGAAGAGTTTGAGAGCTTGAAGCGAAGGTTTACCCCATCTGTTAATCAAGATTCGACAGGTTAGTAACTTTGCTTCTACACCATGATTTAAGCATAATTAGGTAGAATTGTTAGGTTAGAACGGTTAGAGACAATTAGGTGATGGATTCTGGGAAGTTTGAGATCAATTGGTGAAGGTTGAGTTGATGACACCATTTTTGTTTGGATCAAGAACATGAGATATAGTGAGCTATAGCATGAGTTTGATATCAAGAATTAACCAGGGTGAGTTGGTGATTATTCTGAGGGAATTAATTTCAAGAATTGTTAGAACTGAAGTTTAAGCATATCTTTGATCTTGGATCGGGTTTGGAGAATTAGGGCATTTCAATTGATTTCAAGGCCATGGTTAGATTCAGGGTGAAATTCTGGACAGATTAGGGTTTTGAATTTTAATTTTTCATGGAGAATTGAGGTGATACGAATTGGTGAAGATTGAGCTATGAAGCTGTTTCCATGGATTCTTCAGTTCAAACCTTGGCTAGAGGAAGAAGACAATGCCATGGCTGTTGGATGAGGCAAGACTCATTGACTGGGATTTGGATCCCACGGCTGAGATTTAATTTCGCTTGAAGAGGGAAATTCTGAAGACACCCAAAACGCGTCGTTTCATTAAAAGGGAGATTGGGCTTGATTGATATCCCCACCCCCATTCATGGCCCACTTGGATTTTGTACTGATTTTCCTTGCTCTTTGCACCGTTTCTTTTTTCTTTTTCTTTATATTTTGCTAATTGATTTTCTGATTAGAGACTGGGCCTAGCGCGCATTGTTATTTGCACCCCCATTTTGAGCCCATTCATGAATTGAACTGTCAGGCATTGTTATTCACACCAAACATTTCATATTTTAATTTCTTTTTCTCCATTTTTCATTAATCTTTGGAAAATCATAATAAATGGAAAAATAATGATTTTTGCATGGGGATTTTTTCTCCCATTTCATGTTCATGTCTAGAAAATTATAAAACCATAATATTTGCATTTCATGCATTTTTAATATTTTTTGTGTATTTTCTCTTTTAATAGCATTTTAATTCTTTTATGTTGATGCATAGATTTGTAGAATTTTGTTTAGCTAGTTCCCTTTGTATTTTTAGGCCATTCATTTTAGGATAGTTAGATTAGGACTTTAGCTCCCCTCTGGATTTATTCCATAATTTTGTGATGAATTTTTGATTAGTTTTGGTTAGATGACTTTAGGTTGTGTAGAATTAGGTCAATCCTTAACATAGGTCCACAATAACCTTAGAATTTTGGGTTTCTAGGTCAAGTTAGACATTGGGACATATAAGGGTATTAAGGGTAGGTGTATAGGATCCCCTAGAAATTATATTAGGTTTTAATATAATAGTATGCTATTTTTAGATGATTTTTGTAGTTGATGGTTGTTTGTGTTGCCCTTGTGGGCTTGTATTTTGTTTGCTTTGCTTTGTGGGCTTGGAGAGCTTGGTCTTGCTTTGAGGAGCATTGAGGAGCATAGTAGAAGACTTGGAGATTGATTGAGGAGCTTGAGAGCTTGAGAATCTTGTTTTTTTGGTTGTTGTTTTAGGGTTAGGGATTAGGAAGAGCTTAGGCTTAGTTGATTCCTTTCTCAAACATGGATGGTATCTTTCACCTCCATTCCTCCCTATGATTCAAGGTCCTTCCATGGTATTCACCTCTCTCCTTAGGAGGGATAAGGGATGATACCTAGGAAGTAGAACCTTTGAGGGAACCATTCCTTTGATGTTGAACCCTTATAGGTCACCTTTGGTGATCAATAAGCAGTTTAACACCATAGCTTATCCAGTTAAGTGATTTCCTCTGGTTTGAGTATCTTGAGAGATGTTGAGCTTGAGTGTGAAGATGAAGACTTCATGGAATAGTATGGAAGAGGATGATTCCCTGAGCATTGCCATTCCAGCAGAAGCTTGAAGAGTAACAAGAGCAAGTTGATACTTGAAGACCCAATGAAGATCCAGTAAAGACTGAATGAAGAGCTGATGCTTAAAGACTGAAGGATGAAGTTGATACTTCTAAGTGATTGAAGATTACTCTGAGAAGCTTGAAGACTAAGTTGATACTTAGGAAGAGGATTCAATTGAGATTGACCAAAGAGCTGAAGCTTGAAGAACAAAGGAAGTTGATACTTACTTTGAAGCTTGGAGATCCTGAAGGAATCAAGTTGATACTTGTGGTTAAGGGTGAAGCCTGAAGGTGGAACTAATTAAAAAGCTGGAGCTTGAAGAGAGGATAAGTTGAAACTTATGTTGAAGGGTTGAAACCTGGAGAAGCAAATTGATATTTGTCAATAGTGATGGAAGTCTGAAGACTGAGTTGTTGTTGGAAGAGCTGAGGCTTGGAGTTGAGAGAGGAGTTGATCTGCTTTCTTGTCTGTTTTTCTGTATTGATGTGCCTTGTTTGACTTGCTTGATGCATTAGAATAAGTTCATATCTAGACTAGGTAGAATCTAGGAGCATGATTGCACTAGAGGTTGAGTTGCTCCCTCTGCTTGTACTATTACTGTATGGCTTTGCTTGCGGGTATTCGGTAGAGCCCAGCTCCCTTGCCCATGTGGCTTGTTTTGCTTGATAGCATGACTTTATTCCTTCTGTATGATTGCAGCTGTTTACTGTATATTGCTCGATAGCATGTTTTAGTTTTTCTGTATGATTACTGTTATTCATTCTGGCTTGAGGTTGAGATGAGCTTGTGGAGGCTGATGCCCCACACACATTTCCTCCCTCACTTGCATTGCATGCATTTTACAGTCGTTTACTGTTTACTGTTTAAGCTGATGCTTTAGCTGTTTCTGTGTATCATTGACATGATCCCTTAGGACTCTCATTCCCTTTGATAAGGAATTGATGATAGAACTTTAGGTTGAAACCTATGCATGATAACTTCTAGGAGTTCCCTGTTCAAACCTCAACCATAGGATGAATCCTTGGCATGAAAACAGTAGGACTTGATAGTCTTCCCGATAGTTGAGCCTGTTCTCTTCTCATCTCAAAACAACTTAAGATACAGTAATCATGAATGATTTCTTTCATACGTTACGAGCCTTAAGCTATCTGAGAAAAGATTGTGGGAGAGTTTCTTTTCCACAGTTTGGATGTTTAGTATGGCGCCCCTTGGGTGACATGCGACGCATTCACTCTTAGGTCATAGTCTCTAGTGCGATTGAGATTGCAAACACAATAAAAAACACTTCTTCCATAAAAGACAGAAAATAATGCGTAGTGTCCCGAACTACGTAAGCTCTGATCTCTCATGCCTGTTGAGAGTACGTAGGCATAATACTGACGTATTGGCAAGCTACCTTCCCCATAACCCGTCGTAGGTCGAACTACGTTGACTTTGATTTCTCATTCTCTGATGAGAATACGTAGGCATAAAGCGTGACACTCTGCCGAGTCATTTTCTTTTCTTTTTTAAGCCAGCCTTGATAGGTAGATAGATCAACCAACCCGTCCAGTAAACACAACAAGCGTGGATCCCGTCGAGTACGACGGACGTGAGGGGTGCTAATACCTTCCCCTTGCGTAACCGACTCCCAAACCCAGACAATGGTTGCGATGACCTTGTCTTATACCTTTTCGTCAGGTTTTTCCGATCGTTTCCTTTCCCGCTCCGAGGGATAAATAACGAAAGGTGGCGACTCTTCTGTTGTGCCGGCACCTTATTTTCGCGTAAGCGACAGCTGGTGACTCTGCTGGGGATCGAACCCAGAATCTCTGGTTCTCCGGTTCCCCTATGCGAGTCAATCCTAGCGCTTGTATGATTACTTGTTGGGTTGTGTTTATTTATCGCATTTTCATTTCCCGCACTTTATTTTCAGTATGATATGATTATCTGTGTTGTTGTGGGAGGGGCATTCTGATGAGTGAGAAGCCAGACCCAGGCTTGAGCGAACATAGCATTAGTTGTGGAAATTAGTGGGTGCGTGCTTGCTTTGCAGGAACTAGTGTCTCATGAAATCCACGCTCAGACGAGGTTCTCCCGGTTGGCTTCTCTTTCAACCCTTTGGGTTGAGACGGTTGCTGGTTTGGTGGATTGTCGACTCTGGGGACCGATCATTTGTGATTCAGCCGAGTGAGGCCGCTTCATGAGCTGGTGATGCCACACCTTCTGGGTATCGTATCACCTCTCTTGAATGTCTGTGACGCTGATGAACGCATAGGATGCCGAACTTGAGTCAGTTTAGGTCCATACCTGTGAGCAGGGTTGGGTTTATTGCAGGAAACTTTGACCTTCAGACCACCTGGTTTTCTTGATAGTGGATCAGTTTTGTTGGGATCTGAGGATCTCATCTGCAGACATGTTTGTTCTTGACAGAGCAGGTTTATGACTGGGGTCTGAGGATCTCATTACCAGGTGTCTGTTCTTGATAGAACAGATTTTTATTACCAGATGTTTGTTCTTGACTGAGCAGAGTCTTGGTCATCAGTTGGTTGTTCTTGATAGAGCAGATTTATGATTGGGGTCTGAAGATCTCATCAGCAGATGTATGTTTGTTCTTGACAGAGCAGAGTTATAATTGGGGTCTGAAGATCTCATCAACAGATGTATGTGTGTTCTTGACAGAGCAATTTTCTTGGTCCTGTATCAGAGGTCCTTATTATCAGACGTTTGTTCTTGACAAAGCAGGATTATAATCTTGTGTATATGGCCCTATCAGATGGTTGTTCTTGACAGAGCAGATTTGCGGTCCGATACCGGGGTTCTCTTATTATCAGATACAGTGGGTTGTTCTTGATAGAGCAGGATTATAGTTTTGTTGATACAGAATCTCCACAGCGCAGTTGCCTTGATCTCCTGTTGCATGATTGCATTTTACATTATTATGCATACATTTGCATTTCATTAACGTGTGTCTGTGTTGCAGGTACCGTTTTCCCCGATCCAGGATTTCTTGCCTCCTATTGTATTGTTATGGGTTCTCTGAGGAAGACCGTGGCTTACAAGTTCCCTGCCCCTGATGTGGTTAAGTTGACTGGTTTGATAGCTTTAGCAGATGATTCTGTGAGGGATGAGTTCAAAAAATCTTACGGCAGGTTGCTCAGTTTGGTTCATAAACCTTCTGCGTTCGAGGTGAATGGGTTGCACGCTCTGCTGCAGTTCTACGACCCTCCGTTGAGATGTTTCACTTTCCAGGATTTTGTTCTCGCACCCACACTGGAAGAGTATGCTGATTTTCTAGGTGTGCCTATCAAGAGGCAGATGCCTTTTGTTCATATGGATGCTGAGCCTGATCTGGCTGGTTTAGCTCCTTCACTTCATCTGGATGCCTCCGAGTTGGTATTGACTAGTTGGAACAAGGTTCTCGGGTTCTCCTTGCAGTTTTTAGTGGGAAAGGCTCAGCAGTGCGCCAAGGACGGATGTTGGGTCGCGTTCAACGCCATTCTCGCGTTGTGCATATATGGCATCATTCTGTTCCCCAATATGCCCGATTTTGTAGACTTTGATGCGTTTCATATCTTTGCTTCAGGGAATCCAGTCCCTACCTTGATAGGAGATGTCTACCATTCTATCCACTACAAAAACGAGAACAGGAGGGGCAAGAATGTCTCATGCTGTGTACCCTTGCTTTACAAATGGCTTGATAGCCATCTGCCCAAGAGGGGTCCCTTTGTGTCGTCTTCAGCCACGGCTGAGTGGTCCGAGCGTCTGATGAGCTTATCTGCAGAGGATATTGATTGGTTTGACAGAGATAGGTTGGGTACTGAGGTGATCTTCAGCTACAACGGGTTTCCAAACGTTCCTTTGATAGGCAGGAAGGGCTGTATAAACTACAATCCGTCGTTGTTGGTCCGACAATTCGCGTATGCTTTGAGAGCTCCGCCGAAGGGTGAAGAGGTGCAGGAATCTCTGTACCTCACTGGTCTTCTAGAGGGGGATCTGTTATCCAAGCTTCAGCGCGCGTGGAATGGTATCAGTAAGCAAGGAAAACCATTGCTGGGAAGAAGCAACAATCAAGCCTACCCTCCGTATGTGACTTGGGTCAGAGCCAGAGCAGATGCTATAGGGATTCCGTTTCCTCATGCCAAGCCGGAAAGCCCCCCAATGGTTGAAGAGCCTACAACTGTGCCCATACAGCAGCATAATCAGGTGTTAGCTGAGCGAGATGAATTGAAGCGGGCAAATGAGGAACTGGAGAAAGAATTGGCTCAGCTCCGAAGCGAGAGGAACGAAGCTGTTCATTCCTTCAAGAGGCAGACAGAGCTGGTGAACCGGCTGGGGACAGACCTGACTAAGCAGATAGCCGAGCGTGAGCGCATGGGTCAGGACATCAAAGCTGTTAACGACGTGCTGGCGACGAAGAAGCAGCACTTGGACGAAGCATATCGGAGGATATCCAAGTTCAACCAGCACTGGAAGGCTTCCCTGGCCACCAGGAAAGAGCGGGAGGATAAGCTGATGCTACAGATCTCCAAGCTGGAAGCCCAGGTGAAGGATAGTGAGAAGAGGTTTGATGAAGAAACCGCTCGCAGATACGCCGCCGAAGGCCAACTCAACAAAGCTCTCGCCAACCTGAAGGAGCGCAAACTGACGTTTGAGTCCAAGAAGCGGAAGTTAGAAGATTGCTTCGGCGAAGGAGCATGGGAAGGTTTGGTCGAAGGACTTCAGTACACCATTGTGCAAAGGGAGTTACTCGTCGAGGGGTTACTCACTCTGCCAGATCATCCAGAAACGAAGGAGTTGTTGGAAGAGTATCGCGCCCGTGGCCGTACTTGACTATTTGTATTCCTTTTGTTTTGATCATTGTTGTATGCTGGCCATCACCAGGCTTGTTGGCTGAGGTCACACTATTGATTCATCTTATACTCGCTGATGCTATGTACTACCTTGACGGGCTTTCTTTATATATGAAATTGTTATTTCCATGATTGGACTCGGACTTCTCCTTATTATCAGCACTGGCACTCAGGCACTAGGATCGGGGATGTAAGAGCACAGATTGTGTCTTAGTAATATCTCTATGTTTTGATGATAACATTAATGATAATTTGTATACAAGAATTATACTCTCTAAATTTGTTCTAAACTGTTTTCTACAGGCACAAAAGATTTTAATCTTAAAGAGCAAATTTGATGTGAACAATAAATTCTGAATGGCTCAGAGCATCTGAAGATTAGAAGAATCTGAAGTATAAGAGCTTAGTCATCAAGATTCTGAAGATACAACACGCTGCATATATTATCAAGAATCTGAATGAAAGAAGACTCTGAGTGAAGAGACTCTGAATGAGAGAAGACTCTGATCTAAGAGCATGTTACGCTTCAAGCACACAGCTGCACCAGACTCTGATTCAGCAACATCTGAAGAACATCTTAGGCTCTGAAGTTTCCAGAAGATTCTGAAGACTGAAGACTCTGATATTGATTGTTGATCTGAACTATCTGAAGAATTATTTGAAGAAGATTATTTTAATATATCCGTTGGAATATGCCAGCAAATCTTTCCTTAATTGGGATAGACATAAATCTCTGCAAGAATATTATTCCTCTGATACATTCCATATATGGTAAATTCACAGCTCAGCAGACAATTGCTACACCCACATTTTGTGCGCCGTCTCTCTGCTGCAATAGTACAAAGGACAGTACTATTTGATATTGGAAATATCTTCTCCAACGGTATTATATTCTCTCCAATATTCAAGTGGCTATAAAAAGGATATCATAGCACTTTCTTCAGTGAGAAGAGAAGGAGACGAATTTTGACAAACTTATTCTCAAGCGAAGAAACTCTCAAGCTCTCATATTCTTTATAGTTCATACTCTGTTCTAAACTTAGAGAAATAACACAGTTGTGTTTATAGCTTTCATAGAAGCAATTTATTACTCTTACATTGTATTACATTAATTTGTAAAGGAAGTTTTCCTTAAGAGGATCTAGGTTAGATCAGTAGCTCTTGAGAAGACTAAGAACAGTTGTTCTTAGGTGTTGCTATTTGTAATCAGTTGATTTGAATAGTGGATTAAGTCCTTGTTGAGAAAGGCAAATCACTCTTGAAAAGGGTGGACTGGAGTAGTTGAGTTCAACGAACCAGGATAAAAATACTTGAGTTTTTATCTTTGATTATTTTCTGTCATACTTATTCAACCCCCCTTCTAAGTATTTTCTCACCTTCAGTTGGCATCAGAGCTCCGGTTCTGCGTGTGCATTCACTTAACCGTGACAGATAAAGATCCAGTGAGAAGAATACTCTGTTATTTATTTGGTTGCTAATATGGGTGATATTCCTACATCAAGCAACAAATATGAAGGAGACAGAATCAGCACCAAACCTCCAATGTTTGATGGAGAAAAATTTGATTATTGGAAAGATAGACTTGAAAGTTTTTTCTTGGGGTATGATGCTGATCTCTGGGATTTAGTCATTGATGGATATGAACATCCTACTAAGGATGGCAAAAAGATTGATAGAAAATCAATGACTGAGGAGCAGAAGAAAGAATTCAAGAATCATCACAAAGCCAGAACCATACTTCTTAATGCAATCTCTCATACAGAGTATGAGAAGATTACCAACAGAGACACTGCTCATGATATGTTTGAGTCTCTCAAAATGACTCATGAGGGAAACTCTCAGGTGAAAGAAACAAAGGCTCTGGCGCTGATACAGAAGTATGAAGCGTTCAAGATGGAAGAATCTGAGAACATTGAGACTATGTTTTCCAGATTTCAGATTCTAACAGCTGGGTTGAAAGTTCTGGACAAGGGCTACTCAACATCTGATCATGTCAAGAAGATCATCAGAAGTCTTCCTACCAGATGGAGACCTATGGTGACTGCATTGAAGCTGGCCAAGGATCTGAACAAAATCTCATTAGAAGAACTCATCAGTTCTTTGAGAAGTCATGAGATTGAGCTGGAGGAAGATGAACCCCAGAAGAAAGATAAAGGTAAATCCTTAGCTTTTAAATCTAACAAATCTGTTAAAGCTTTGCAGGTAAATGAAGAAAGCTCTGAGGAATCTTCTTCTGAAGAAGAAGATGAACTATCCATGCTGTCCAGAAGGATCAACAAACTCTGGAAGCACAAAGGGAAGAAGTTCAACAACTTCAGAAGATCTGATCAAAAGAGAGAATCTTCTGGACACAGAAGATCTGGCAAGAAAGAGGTCACTTGCTATGAATGTAAAGAACCTGGACACTACAAGAGTGAATGTCCCAAACTTCAAAAGGAAAAACCCAAAAGGAAGTTTGATAAAAAGAAAAAGGTTCTGATGGCTACATGGGATGACTCAGATGAATCTGAATCATCTTCTGAATCTGAGGAAGAATGTGCAAATGTTGCGCTGATGGCCAACACAAATGATCAAGATGAAGGAACGTCATCATCTGAATCTGAGTCAGAATCAGACTCTGACTCTGAAGAGGTGTTTTCTGAACTCTCCAGAGCTGAACTTGTTGAAAGTTTATCTGACATGTTGGAAAGCTACAGCAAGATTAAACTCAAATACAAGAAGCTGAAAAGCAATCTTGAATCTGAGATTGATCTTCTGAGAACAGAACTTGTTGAGCAGAAAGAAATAAATTTAAAACTCAAAAATGATTTAGAAACAACTCAACAAGAATCTGATACTGAAACAGAGTCAAGTGAAAATATTTTAGAAAAATATGACTCCAGTTTTAAAAGATTCCTCACTAAAAGCATAGACAGAAGCAAAATGGCTTCTATGATCTATGGTGTTAGTGGGAACAACAGAAGAGGCATTGGATGTGAATCTTCCTCTGGAAGCAATCCAAAATCTGTTGATAAACTCTTCATCAAGAAGACTCCTCTGTATTCTCATTTTAAGTTTGGTCATCTGAATGATATTAAACATACAAGCTCTGAAAAGAGTACTTATGTGTTTAAGCCAAGGGCTAGCCAGAATAAACACTATGTTGAAAAACAGAAGTTTAGGCAAAACCACAGAACATCTAACCCCAAAGGACCCAAGAAGATCTGGGTACCTAAAAGTAAAATAATACCTGTTGCAGATGTTCTTAGCAGCAAAATCCAGACACCAATCATGGTACCTGGACTCTGGATGCTCACGACATATGACGGGCGAAAGGTCTATGTTCCAAAGCCTGGAACTTAGATCTGGAGGGGACGTGAAATTTGGAGGGAACCAGAAGGGCAAGATCATTGGCTCTGGTACAATAGGTAATGGTAACCTACCCTCTATTTCTAATGTTCTGTTAGTTGAAGGATTGAAACATAATCTATTGTCCATAAGTCAATTAAGTGACAATGGTTATGATATCATCTTTAATCAAAAATGTTGCAAAGCTGTATGTCAAAAGAATGGTTCAATCCTATTCAGTGGAAAGAGGAAAAACAACATTTACAAAATTAACCTTTCAGAACTTAAAGTACAAAATGTAAAATGCCTTTTATCTGTGAATGATGAGCAATGGGTCTGGCATAGAAGATTGGGACATATTAATATGAGACGTATATCTCAGATTAATAAACTCAATCTGGTCAGAGGACTCCCTAATCTGAAGTTCAATTCAGATGCTCTGTGTGGCGCATGTCAAAAGGGTAAATTTTCAAAATCTCATTTTAAACCAAAAAATGTTGTTTCCACTTCTAGACCATTGGAATTACTTCATATTGATCTGTTTGGACCAGTGAAAACTGCATCCATCAGAGGCAAGAAGTATGGGTTAGTCATTGTAGATGACTACAGCAGATGGACATGGGTAAAGTTTCTAAAACACAAGGATGAGTCTCATTCTGTGTTCATTGACTTCTGCAATCAAGTCCAGACTGAAAAAGAATGCAAAATTATTAAAGTCAGAAGTGATCATGGTGGTGAATTTGAAAACAAATATTTTGAAAAATATTTTTCTGAAAAAGGAATTGCACATGATTTCTCCTGTCCTAGAACTCCACAACAAAATGGAGTTGTAGAGAGGAAAAATAGAACATTGCAAGAAATGGCCAGAACCATGATCAACGAGACAAATCTGGCAAAATACTTTTGGGCAGAAGCAATAAATACAGCATGTTATATTCAGAACAGAGTGTCTGTAAGACCTCTTCTGGAAAAGACTCCCTATGAATTGTGGAGAAACAGAAAGCCCAACATTGCTTATTTTCATCCATTTGGATGTATTTGTTATATGCTTAACACTAAAGATCATCTGAACAAGTTTGATTCCAAAGCACAGAAGTGTTTCATGCTTGGTTATTCTGAACGCTCTAAAGGCTACAGAGTATTCAATACTGAAACACAGATTGTGGAAGAATCTATTCATGTTAGATTTGATGATAAGCTTGGCTCTGAAAAGCCAAAGCAAGTTGAAAGTTCTGCAGATAGAGAAGTTATTCTCACAGACTCTGAAGGCTCAGAGGCAGACAAGACTGAAGACAAAGACTCTGAAGCAAACCCAGATGCTACGCCTCTAACTTCCCAACTTGACAATCTGCATATTTCTGAAAGACCAACAGTCAGAGGATCTTCTTCCAGAATGAAAGCTTCTCATCCAGAGGATGTGATAATTGGAAAGAAAGATGATCCAATAAGGACAAGAGCATTTCTCAGAACTTCTGAATCTTCCTTCTGTGGCTTAGTGTCAATTATAGAACCAACATCTGTTGATGAGGCTCTGGAAGATAATGAATGGATTTTAGCTATGCAAGAGGAGCTGAATCAATTCACAAGGAATGAAGTCTGGGATCTGGTTCCAAGACCTAAAGGTTTCAATGTCATTGGAACAAAATGGGTTTTCAGAAATAAACTTAATGAGAAAGGAGAAGTTGAAAGGAACAAAGCAAGACTGGTTGCTCAAGGCTACAGTCAACAAGAAGGCATAGACTACACAGAAACATATGCTCCTGTTGCAAGGTTAGAGTCTATACGCTTGCTTATTTCATTTGCTGCACAACATAACATCACTCTTTATCAGATGGATGTTAAAAGTGCTTTTCTTAATGGAATTATAGAAGAGGAAGTGTATGTCCACCAACCTCCTGGTTTTGAAAATGAAAATTTTCCAGATCATGTTTACAAACTGAAAAAATCTCTTTACGGACTAAAACAAGCTCCCAGAGCTTGGTATGAGAGGTTGAGTAATTTTCTTCTGAAGAAAAATTTCATCAGAGGAAAAGTGGATACCACACTATTTTGTAAAACCATTAAGAAAGATTTGTTGATTTGTCAAATTTATGTAGATGATATTATTTTTGGATCAACAAATATTATGCTTGGAAAGGAGTTTGCTAAATGTATGCAGGCAGAATTTGAGATGAGCATGATGGGAGAATTGAGATTCTTTCTGGGAATCCAAGTAAATCAGACTCCAGAGTGCACCTACATACATCAGACCAAGTATGTTAAAGAGCTTCTGAAGAAGTTTAACATGCTGGATAGCAAAATGGCAAAGACTCCAATGCATCCTACAAGCACTCTAGGTAAGGAAGAGGTAAGTAAGAAGGTAGATCAGAAACTCTACAGAGGTATGATAGGATCTCTTCTTTATTTGACTGCTTCTAGACCAGACATTCTGTTTAGTGTTTGTTTATGTGCTAGATTCCAATCAGATCCTAGAGAATCACACTTAACTGCTGTTAAGAGGATTCTAAGGTATCTGAAAGGTACTGCTAATGTTGGTTTGTGTTACAGAAGATCTGACGAATATTCACTAGTTGGATTCTGTGATGCTGACTATGCTGGAGATAGAGTTGAGCGCAAAAGTACTTCTGGAAGCTGTCAGTTTCTTGGAAGTCATCTGATCTCGTGGTACAGCAAGAAGCAACCAACAATTGCACTATCAACCACAGAGGCAGAATACATTGCTGCTGCTGGATGTTCCACTCAGATGCTCTGGATGAAGAGTCAACTAGAAGATTATCAAATCTATGAGAGTAATCTTTCTATCTTCTGTGATAATACTTCTGCTATATGTTTATCCAAAAATCCAATTTTACACTCTAAGGCCAAACATATAGAGATTAAACATCATTTCATCAGAGACTATGTTCAGAAGGGTGTAATAAATTTAGCCTTTGTTGATACAGATCATCAATGGGCAGATATTTTCACAAAACCCCTTGCTGAAGATAGGTTTAAGTTTATTCTGAAAAATATTTGTATGGATTTTTGTCCAGAGTAATATTTCTCAGAGTCAACTTCTCAGATGCTAAGTGTTTAACACTCTTAAGTATTTCATCTGTCTTGCTTGTTTAATTTATCTGTGAATTATTTTTTTTGTGTGAAACTCTGAACTGACCATCTCAGAGGATCTGAAAGTTGAAAAAGTTTCATTTCTTAAGAGTTATAGAATCACATGCAAGCAAACACGTGTCACTCAGAATCTGAAAAGATGGAGTACACCTACTGATTATGACGTTTAAGGTATTGCTTTGAAAATCTCAATCTGTCTTGATTTTTCCCCCAAATGTCATATCATAATTAAAAATGATTACTTTTCATTTAATGCAAACGTGCGTATGTGTCCTATGTGTGTCTGTTGTGTTTCCCATGCTTGCTTTATTTGTCTATATAAACCATTCTCATAACACATTCACACTTTTCACATTCTCAAACACATATGCGCTTTTGTTTGTTGTTCTCTCTCTTTGCAAACCCTAAAAGAACTCAGAAACCTTCATCTTCTTCATCATCGTCAACAATGGCATCTACTTCAAACGCTGTTACTACCAAGAATGCTACCACTTTCAAAGAACCACAAACCAACCAACCAACATCTGAACCACAAATCAATCCTCAACCTTCTGAACCACAAACATCTGAACATCCATCTTCACAACCTCAACCTTCTGAACAAACACCACAAACACAACTAACCCAACCAAGAAAACCCAGAATCCCTGATGAAGCAGAATTGGGATCACGTGTTTATACTCTGTTAAGAGATTTTGATAAGGATAATGTCTCAGACTTTGCTGACATTATGGATGTTTGCATGACTACTATGGACAAAGAGGCTGCTGACGCTGTTTGGAAGAAATATCTTTACAGACTGAATAGGGAGGCTTTGAAAATCAGGACTCAATGTCTTAGATTGTCAAAAGTAAGGTTTGCTGCTTATCAAAAACGGATTAAGAAAAACACTCCTCCTATTCTTCTTCTAGAAGCTCCTCCACCTCCAGAAATTCCTGCACCTGATGTTACTCAGACTGTTTCAGAATCTACTGTTTCAGAATCTACAGATCTTCAGAAGGATGTCAAAGAACTTAAGGATTTTATGGTTGATCAAAAGAAGACAAATGAAGAAATGAAAACTTGGATGGCTAAGCAAGATGAAAATTCAGAAAGGATTACAGCACTGCTGCAACTCATTGCTTCTCAACAAGCCTCGTCTGCTAAACCTACTTGATGTTTTTGCACAAGTTTTTCATGTTTTGCTTTGTTTTGATTTTCTTCTGATATGTTTTGTATGCTTTTATCTGAATCTGGATGTTCTCTTGACTTAATGACAATGATCTTTTTGCTTATCTGGATATGTGTTTCTTCTGCATCTTTACTGTCTTTTAAAATTCTTTTTGATTATGACAAAAAGGGGGAGAAACAAAATAGAATCTGATTGTTCAAATCTATAAGCAATTATCTGAACTAAGTCAGACATGTTACTAACATTCTTTGAATTTAAGTGTCCCAGATATTATTAAAAAATCTGACAAATTTCATTGAAGTTTTTCCTGAGATCTATCTTTTCAGAACCTGATCAAAAATAGCTAAATCTGAGTAGACCAGACTCTGATATCTAACCTTGAGTACTATGATCTAAAAGATAACTCAAGACAGGAAATGGCAAGATAAACAACCAGGTGTTCTGAAGTTGTTCATCTGGCATCAAGCTTTAATATGGCATCAAGCTTTGACTCTAGAAGTCAAACATATGTCAACCAGGCTTCAATCAGGCTCTGAATCTGAAATGTACTCAACCAGAAAGGGAAGTATCTAATTCCATTAGAGTATTCATTTCAGGGGGAGATTGTTAATCTCAGGGGGAGTAATTTTAATTCATATTTTTATTGAACAAATTTCTCATGTTTTGTCATCATCAAAAAGGGGGAGATTGTAAGAGCACAGATTGTGTCTTAGTAATATCTCTATGTTTTGATGATAACATTAATGATAATTTGTATACAAGAATTATACTCTCTAAATTTGTTCTAAACTGTTTTCTACAGGCACAAAAGATTTTAATCTTAAAGAGCAAATTTGATGTGAACAATAAATTCTGAATGGCTCAGAGCATCTGAAGATTAGAAGAATCTGAAGTATAAGAGCTTAGTCATCAAGATTCTGAAGATACAACACGCTGCATATATTATCAAGAATCTGAATGAAAGAAGACTCTGAGTGAAGAGACTCTGAATGAGAGAAGACTCTGATCTGAGTGAAGACTCTGATCTAAGAGCATGTTACGCTTCAAGCACACAGCTGCACCAGACTCTGATTCAGCAACATCTGAAGAACATCTTAGGCTCTGAAGTTTCCAGAAGATTCTGAAGACTGAAGACTCTGATATTGATTGTTGATCTGAACTATCTGAAGAATTATTTGAAGAAGATTATTTTAATATATCCGTTGGAATATGCCAGCAAATCTTTCCTTAATTGGGATAGACATAAATCTCTGCAAGAATATTATTCCTCTGATACATTCCATATATGGTAAATTCACAGCTCAGCAGACAATTGCTACACCCACATTTTGTGCGCCGTCTCTCTGCTGCAATAGTACAAAGGACAGTACTATTTGATATTGGAAATATCTTCTCCAACGGTATTATATTCTCTCCAATATTCAAGTGGCTATAAAAAGGATATCATAGCACTTTCTTCAGTGAGAAGAGAAGGAGACGAATTTTGACAAACTTATTCTCAAGCGAAGAAACTCTCAAGCTCTCATATTCTTTATAGTTCATACTCTGTTCTAAACTTAGAGAAATAACACAGTTGTGTTTATAGCTTTCATAGAAGCAATTTATTACTCTTACATTGTATTACATTAATTTGTAAAGGAAGTTTTCCTTAAGAGGATCTAGGTTAGATCAGTAGCTCTTGAGAAGACTAAGAACAGTTGTTCTTAGGTGTTGCTATTTGTAATCAGTTGATTTGAATAGTGGATTAAGTCCTTGTTGAGAAAGGCAAATCACTCTTGAAAAGGGTGGACTGGAGTAGTTGAGTTCAACGAACCAGGATAAAAATACTTGAGTTTTTATCTTTGATTATTTTCTGTCATACTTATTCAACCCCCCTTCTAAGTATTTTCTCACCTTCAGGGGAGACCTCCCAAACACATAGACACACGCATGCATTTGCATGAAGCATTTGCATAACGAGCATTTTGTTGTTTTTCCTAACCCTTTTGTGTTTACAGGTTTTTTCAGGTTGTTTCAGGTTGCTTCAGGTGGTTCCAGGATTGATCAGAGACCTATTCACCGCTATCTGACTAGAGCTAATCAGACCAGGATCATGGAGCAAGTGCAAACGGATGTTTAGGAACTCCGCGAGAGAATGGATCGCTTCATGGAGCTCATGCAAGCAGTCGCCAATGTCCAGGATCAGCTCAGAACTTTGGTTCAGCCTTTGATTTCCAGGGTCGATAGCAACGGCGTACTCCATGGTGGGACTGTGCCTACTCCTCCTCCAGTTGAAACTCCGCAGAATGGTGTCCCCGTGACCGGGGGAAACGGCAGTGCTAATGGCAATGCAATGACCAACATCGGACTCAATACGACGGGCGTCGGTAATGGGAGTCTGGGCGCTAATGTCAATATCGGGCCGGGCAACGGCAATGCAGGCGTCGGGAATCTGTTTGTGCCTTAGCCATGGCTAGAGGATCGTCAGGACGATGTGTTCTCTCAGAGAGGTGCTGAAGGGGAGCTGAATGCTGAAGCACGGCTTAGATTCAAGGCACTTGAAGATAAAATGAGAGATATCGAGAATCAGAATACTTTGGGCGTTGATATGTCCAAGCTAGGATTAATTCCTGATTTCAAGGTGCCTCCCAAGTTCAAGGTACCTGACTTTGAAAAGTATAAGGGCACCACTTGCCCTCGTGTCCACCTGAGATCGTACTACAGGAAGATGTCTGCTCATTCCGAAGACGAGAAGTTGCTGATGCACTTCTTCCAAGACAGTCTTTCTGGGCCGTCCCTTGAGTGGTACATGAGTCTGGAGCCCACTAGTGTGTGCACATGGAAGGATCTTGCTGAAGCATTTGTGCACCACTACCAATACAATAGCGACTTGGCCCCGAACCGAGTCCAGCTGCAGAACCTGTCGCAGAGGAATAATGAAGGGTTTAAGGAATACGCCCAGCGGTGGCGTGAGTTGGCAGCCAGGGTTCATCCGCCGATGGTTGAACGTGAGCTTGTGCAGATGTTCTTAGCCACCCTCCTAGGGGTTTACTATGAGAAGTTGGTCAGCGGTATGTCTGGGACGTTCTCAGATCTCATTATCACGGGTGAGCACGTCGAAAATGGGATCAAGATCGGGAAAATTCAAGGTGAGTCGTCCTCAGCTGGAGGAGGCGGAAAGAAACCTTATGCTGGAAAAAGACGGGAAGGAGAAGCGAGCGCTGTGACCAACGCTCGAAGGAAGGGTAAAGGCCCCCACCAGCAGGTGGCCAGTATAAATATCCCGGCAGCTCCGCAGCAGCAGCGGCAACAGCAGCAACCGAATCAACAGGGATACAGAAAGTACCAGAATCGGGCACCTTTGGCGAACCGTCACTTCGAGACACCGCCCATGTCGTACGCGCAACTCTTGCAGACTTTGCTTCAGCTACAGTTGATCCAGAAGAGGACGATGGCTCCCTTGACAGGGGCACCTCCGCCAGGATACGACGCGAGTGCCACTTGTGAGTTCCACTCAGGGGCACCAGGCCACACAATAGAGAACTGCAAAGCCTTCAAGCATAAGGTGCAGGACATGGTTGATGCCAAGATCATCAACTTCTCCGATAATGTGCCAAATGTCACGAAGAATCCTATGCCGAATCATAGGGGAGGCGGTGTGAACGCCATTATCGAGGACGAGAGTTCGGATTTGTTGACTGACGTCAGAGATCTGAAGATGCCGCTTAGCTTCGTTAAAGCTAAGTTGCTGAAAAGAGGGTTCTTTCCAGGTTGCGGAGAGCTATGTATGGACTGTGCCACACGTTCTGATGGATGTGAGCAGTTGGTAGAAGGAATTCAAAGTCTGGTGACTGAAGGGATTCTGCAGTTTAGCCGGAGGGCTGAAAGTGGATCAGGGGAGGTAGTGCTGAAGCAGGCCGATGAAGTCGCCACCATCACCATCCCTCGCCGACCGATAACCATTTCTGCGCCCAGACCGCCCACGATTACTATTACCAAAGCTGGGCCGATACCCTTCGAAAGCACTAACGTTGTCCCGTGGCATTATGGGGCTGAAGTCTACTGCAACGGACAGAAGTTGGAGCTGGAACCGTTTGGGTCGACTGTGGAGAACCTTGCGGGAATAAGTGGTATTACTCGCAGCGGAAGAGCGTTTGCACCGCCAGAGGTCGTGGCGGATAAAACGGTCAGAGCTGATGTGGCCGATAAGGGTAAAGGTAAAGTCATTGAAGAGATCCCGTGTGGGGTAGAAAAAGACTTGCTTGTTAAAGATGCCGAGGAGTTTATGCGGTTGATTAAAAAGAGTGACTACAAGATTGTAGATCATCTCCATCAGACGCCCTCGAAGATTTCCATCCTGAACTTATTGCTGTGTTCTGAAGCACACCGCAATGCGTTGCTGAAGGTGTTGAACGCCGCCTATGTACCGCAAGAAATATCGGTAAATCAGCTAGAAGAGGTTGTAGCCCACGTTAATGCTGGAAATGGGCTAGGGTTCACAGACCTGGAGCTGACGCCGAAAGGGAGGAATCACAATAGCGCCCTGCACATCTCGATAGAGTGTAGGGGCACGATCATGTCGCACGTGTTGGTGGACACGGGTTCGTCACTTAATGTTCTTCCGAAGAAGGCATTAATGAAGTTGGATAGTCGTGGATTGATTTGCACACCCGGTGATCTGGTTGTGAAGGCGTTCGATGGGACTAAACGCCACGTTTTCGGGGAGGTGACCCTGCCGATCCAAGTCGGGCCGGAAACGTTCGACGCGGTCTTTTATATTATGGACATCATGCCTGCCTACAGTTGTCTCTTAGGCCGGCTGTGGATCCATGCTGCTGGTGTCGTGACCTCCACGTTGCACCAAAAGCTCAAATATGCTGTCGGAGGTAGCATCGTAACCGTGTGTGGCGAGGAGGATATAATGGTGAGCCATTTGTCGTCCTTCAAGTATGTGGAGATGGATGGCGAAATCCACGAGACTCTATGCCAAGCGTTTGAAGCTATCAAAGTGAAGGACGTAGCTCCTGTAGTCACTGAAAGGCCAGAGATGACTCTCTCCTCGTTCAAGGAAGCTCGGGCCGTTGTCCAAGCCGGATCTACCCCAGGCTGGGGGCGAATTTTGGAGATACCTAACAAGCAAGATAAGTTTGGGTTGGGATATTCTCCTGGGGCTGAAGCTTCTTCTTCTTCTAGCAGTGCGTCTCGAGGTAAAGGGCCGATCCAGTTTACCAGTGGCAGAGTGATTTTCGAAAGCATCGACGCGGTGTCTGAAGACAGCGGGGATAGCGACTGTGACCTCAACTCTTGGATCCAGCCAAGCAAGCCAGGCGGGAGCCTCAACAATTGGTCCGTCAAGGATATCATCCAGATGACAAGCGAAGAGTAATGATTTACTTTTTCCAATCATTGTACAACCCTATGTCCTACCCGGGGCATAGTGGTTTTATTGTCAGGGCCTTGTGGGATTATGTACATGCATTTTGTTAATAAATCAAAGGCGTTTTCTTCGTATTCAAATATTGTGATCTCTGTTATTCCTGTTTTATATTTGTTTTGAAAAACAATAAAATGGCAATGGGGCTTGTGCTAACCTGCATATCCTTGTTTTAAGCTTAACCCTTGTTATTGCAAGATCCACATAACAGATGACATCGACTCTGGACCTTCTACGACTCACTTCGACTTCGATTGCCCGATCTATCAAGCCGGAGAAGAGATCGATGAAGACGAAGACCTTTCTGAAGAGTTGGCCCGCTTGTTGAAACAAGAGGAGAAAGTTATTCTGCCTCACGAAGAGGAAATCGAGATCGTGAATCTGGGTTCTGAAGAACTCGTCAGAAACGTCAGGATAGGGGCTGCATTGCAGAATGATGTCAAGCAGAGATTGGTCGAGATGCTGAGAGAGTATAGTGACGTCTTTGCTTGGTCATACGAGGATATGCCCGGACTTGATACGGACATCGTGGTCCACCACTTGCCGCTGCGAGAAGATTGTCCTCCCGTTAAGCAGAAGCTTAGGAGGACGAGACCAGATATGGCCGTTAAGATCAAAGAAGAAGTGCAAAAGCAGCTTGATGCTGGCTTTTTAGCGGTCACTACTTACCCTCCGTGGGTCACCAACATAGTGCCTGTACCGAAGAAGGACGGTAAGGTACGCATGTGCGTCAATTATCGGGATTTGAATAGGGCGAGCCCTAAAGACGATTTCCCGCTGCCTCATATCGATGTGTTGGTCGACAACACAGCCCAGTTCTCCGTGTTTTCGTTCATGGATGGCTTCTCCGGTTACAACCAGATCAAGATGGCGCCGGAGGACATGGAGAAAACGACGTTTATCACTCCCTGGGGAACATTTTGCTATAAGGTAATGCCGTTTGGTCTGAAGAACGCAGGGGCCACTTACCAACGAGCAATGGTAACTTTGTTTCATGACATGATTCATCATGAGATTGAAGTCTATGTTGATGACATGATTGCGACGTCCCAGACGGAGGAGGGACATCTGGTCAATTTGCTGAAGCTTTTTGAGAGGCTTAGGAAGTTCAGGTTGAGGCTGAATCCTAACAAATGTACTTTCGGAGTACGGTCCGGAAAGTTACTGGGGTTTATTGTGAGTGAAAGAGGCATCGAGGTTGATCCTGCGAAAATAAAAGCCATACAAGAAATGCCAGTGCCAAAAACAAAAAAGAAGTTCATGGTTTCTTGGGCAGAATAAACTACATTGCAAGGTTTATCTCTCAGCTCACGGCCACGTGTGAACCGATGTTCAAGCTTTTAAAGAAAGATCAGGAAATTACCTGGAACGAGGATTACCAGGAGGTATTCGATAAGATAAAGCAGTATCTTCAGGAACCTCCAATCTTGATACCCCCAGTGGCTGGACGGCCACTAATCATGTACTTGACAGTTCTTGAGAATAGTATGGGGTGTGTTCTCGGTCAGCACGACGAGACGGGCAGAAAGGAGCATGCCATTTACTACTTGAGTAAAATGTTCACTGACTGTGAATCTCGTTACTCGATGTTGGAGAAGACGTGTTGTGCACTAGCCTGGGCTGCCAAACGTTTACGACAGTACATGCTCAATCACACCACTATGCTAATTTCGAAGATGGATCTGATCAAGTACGTCTTCGAGAAGCAGGCTCTTTCGGGCAGGATTGCCAGATGGCAAATGGTGTTGACGGAATACGATATTCAATACGTGTCCCAGAAGGCCATCAAGGGAAGCGTATTGTCTGATTACCTTGCCGAACAGCCGATCGAGGATTACCAGCCGATGAAATTTGAATTCCCTGATGAGGACATCATGTTTCTCAAAGCGTAGGATTGCGATGAGCCGTTGCCCGACGAGGGGCCAGATAGGAAATCCCAGTGGAAGTTGATATTCGACGGGGCGGTTAATTCTTATGGAAGTGGCATTGGGGCGATCATCACGACTCCCCACGGATCCCATATCCCGTTCACTGCGAGACTGACGTTTCCGGTCACCAATAATGAAGCGGAGTACGAAGCATGCATTATGGGTCTAGAAGAGGCAATTGATTTGAGAATCAAGAACCTAGACGTATATGGTGACTCGGCGCTTGTGATCAACCAAATTAAAGGGGAGTGGGAGACTCGTCAATCGAATTTGGTGCCGTACATGAACTATGCCAGAAGGCTACTTCCGTTCTTTGATCGAGTGGAACTCCATCATGTGCCCAGAGCAGAAAATCAGATGGCTGATGCCTTAGCCACGTTGGCTTCAATGTATAAAGTCAATTTTTGGAATGAGGCTCCAAGAATTGTCCTTTCTCGTCTTGATAGACCTGCGTTCGTCTTTGCGATCGAGGAAGCCGTCGATGGCAAGCCATGGTTCCATGACATCCAGACTTTCCTTATGACTAAGGAGTATCCTGCAGGTGCGTCAACCCAGGATAAGAAGACCCTGAGGAGGCGGTCTGGAAATTTTTATCTCAATCCTGATGGAGTTCTGTATAAGAGAAATCACGATCTCGTGCTACTCAGATGTGTAGATGAGAAAGAGGCGAGTATGCTCATGGAAGAAGTCCATGAGGGCACATTTGGTACGCACGCTGGCGGGCATGCTATGACGAGAAAGATCCTGAGAGCAGGATATTACTGGCTGACGATGGAATCAGATTGCTTTAAATTCGCGAAGAGATGTCATAAATGCCAGATTTATGCTGATAAAGTTCATGTGCCGCCGTGCCCGTTAAATGTCATGTCCTCCTCGTGGCCGTTCTCCATGTGGGGCATCGACATGATAGGCAAGATCGAGCCCACTGCATCTAACGGTCATCGCTTCATTCTAGTAGCTATCGACTACTTCACTAAGTGGGTGGAGGCAGCATCATATGCTAATGTGACCAAGCAGGTGGTGGCTAAATTCATAAAGAGGGACATCATCTGTCGTTACGGAGTTCCCGAGCGGATCATTACCGATAATGGTTCGAACTTGAATAACAAGATGATGAAGGAGCTGTGCCAGAGTTTCAAGATTGAACACCACAACTCATCTCCTTATCGGCCGAAGATGAATGGCGCTGTTGAAGCGGCCAATAAGAACATAAAGAAGATTGTTCAGAAGATGGTTGTGACCTACAAAGATTGGCACGAGATGTTGCCGTTTGCACTGCACGGTTATCGTACGACGGTACGTACGTCAACCGGGGAAACTCCTTTCTCCTTGGTGTACGGTATGGAAGCTGTCCTACCGTTAGAAGTGGAGATCCCTTCTTTGCGAGTTTTGGTTGATGTGAAACTCGACGAGGCAGAATGGATTACGAACCGACTGAACCAACTCAGCCTGATGGACGAGAAGAGGTTAGCATCAATTGCGTTTGGTCGTCTGTACCAAAGCCGAATGAAGAAAGCATATGATAAGAAGGTGCGTCCTAGAAGCTTTCGGACGAGTGATCTCGTCCTGAAGAAGATTCTTCCTCCACACTCCGATCACCGGGGCAAGTGGACTCCCAATTACGAAGGTCCGTACATCATCAACAAGGTCTTCTCGGGAGGAGCTTTGATGTTATCCACGATGGATGGTGAAGATTTTGCATCCCCGGTGAACGCAGACGCAGTTAAAAAATACTTTGCTTGAAAGCGACCCGCTGGACAGTAAAAAGAGAGTCCAGGCAAAAATGGGGCATCCCGGTGAACCATAAAAAATGAAAAAGGTTCGGGCAAAAATTAGGGATATAAATAAAAAAAAATGTACACTCGCAAAGTCTAAAACCCGGATGGGCGACTTTGGCAAGAAAGGGTATCCCGGTGAACTGAAAACCCGCAAAGGGCGGTTCACGCAAAAGTTAGGGATTTGAAAAAGCAAATGACTGCTTTCCGCGTGTGGACTTTCTTTGTTTAGTGGTTTGGAAGACCTGAGGGCCGTTTATATGAATCAATGTCCTCTGAAGCTGAAGCGTCGGAGAAGTATCGAAGTCGAGTGGGTCATAGAGGGATCAACTCATGGTGTTCATCTACGCCTCGTTGTCGACATTTGTATATACTGATGTATATTTATGTTTTATTTTTTGCGCGACTTCCTTATTCCAGGAGCTTGCATCTGTTGTAAAACATTTTTACCCATTGAGGGGTTCGTTATCAATAAAATGTATACTATTCAGCAATCCTGTTTGTCTGTTTAGCATTCATCTGTTTTGTTTGTGAAAAAACGCCGATGTTTTTGATAAAATGCGCATACATAAACTTACTGGCCTAGGCCACTGATTGTTGAAACAATGAATTACTTGAACATTGTCACAAGATGATAACCTTGATAGGTCCCTCTGAGAAGGGTATCTTGTCTGTTTATTTGTGTTGTTACAGGTGTAGCATATTCCAGACAGTGCGCCGTGCGTATCTCCAAGCAGGATGATTCCTCTTTCTCCAGCAAAGTTCAGCAGCCTCTCCCCGCAGAGTCCGAACACGAGATCATGAGCATTGATATGTCTCCCCAGGCAGAGAAGATTCTCTCCCCAATCAGATGCATCCTGAAGGAACGACATCTCCTCAGCTGAGTCATTCACTAAAGTGTGCAGCAACTGATGGTTCAAGACTGAAGTCTCCAGCGGAATTGAGATTCCCCACCAGAGTCGTACTCTCCCCCGAAGCCGGATGATTCCTTCTTTCCCGGCGGAATTGAGATTCCTCACAGAGTCGTACTCTCCAGCAAGCAGAATGATTTCTCCTTCCACAGCCGAGTTTGCAGATACCCAAGAGAGCCGAATCCTTGGAAGCTGCTCAGGCCATGATTGGTTTTCCCCCAGTAGAATGTTGAATAGCTGATGCTGTGTTTCCCCGCCAGAGTCGTTATCTCCAGGGAAGTAGCCGTGAAGGCCATGCAGTTTATTCCCGCGATTGACATCGCTTTCCCTCAGCAGGTCCAGGTTCTCGTAGAGCTTCGTTCCCCCGCAGCAGTCAACTGAAGTTGTGTCCCCTGTGGAGTCCAATTGAGATTGGCGTGACCTTGTTCTCCTCAGCAGGATGATTCCTCTGTCTGAGTAGTTCTTTCTCCTTGACAGAAGGATTCTCCCTTCGGCATTTATTTTGCTGACGGGATCACATCATTTTGCATGACTGCATAGCATGTATCATAAACGCGTAGCATTTCCACCGTGTGGAGCATTGCGCCATGGTCGAAGCATATGCATAATAAGCATGATACAGGTTGTTACCGTTCTTGTTTTGCAGGTGTTCCGTCGTAGAATTGATTGCCCAAGATGATTCTTGAATTCTCCCCAACGGAGTCGCTTGCTCAAGATGATTCTTGAAGTCCCCAGCAAAGTCTTCCTGCTCAAGATGATTCTTGAATTCCCCAGCGAGGTCACTTGCTTAAGATGATTCTTAAGATCCTAGTGCAGTCGCCAGAGTTGGTTGCTCGAGTTGATACTTAGAGTCCCTGGCAGAGGGTTTGCTTAGGATGATTCCTGAATCCCCAGCGGAGGTGTGTCATCCTCAGCAGGTTTCTGACCATCGAAGTTGAAACTTCCCCTGAAGGCTTCATGATTGAAGTCCGACCGTGTTAACGAAGCAGTTCTCTCAGCTGATGCGGAGTGCCTGATGGCAGAAGTTTGGGTATCCCCAATTGGGTCATGATTGACCTAGAATTCTATTCCCGACTTACTGATGAAGTCCGGCTGGTGCCCAAAAGTTCTTTGAATGCCTGATGGCATGATCAACATGATTGTTGACCTGATGAGTCCCGAGGAATCTTGATGCCTGATGGCATGATCGACCATTTACTACCGGTTACCGTGTGACCAATTCCCCAGCTAGTTGTCGTGCAGCTAATATTTCAGTTCTCGAAGATTTGTTCCCGCCAGAGTACCGTGTACTTGTGCAGTTGGCAAATTTCCGGGTTTATCGGTATTCAACCGTCTCGCACCTTGATTGGCTGAGAGCCGTTCGCTCCTCACCCAGTCAGGTTCAAGCCGTTTGAATAGGGGCAGCTGTTGCACCCTAAATTTTGACCAACATTTCTTTACCTAGCTTGTGTTCACTAGCATTATCATCTGCTTCTCATTGATATGTATGCAGTAGATCAAGAGATATGATTACCAATCAAGAGTAATATGAGACTTTGAAGCTAGCCAACAAGGTTATTCAAGTGTTCAAAGGTTGATATCTTTGTCAGAGAAGTTAAGGGATCCTCAGAGAGATTGGTTGAAACCAAAGTTGTGTGCCTCATGACTTGAGAGTTGTGGGAGCCCCTCAGATGATTATGAGGCTATGAGGATGGACTTGAAGCTTTGAGAGAGCTTATGAAATGTCTTGAAAGCCATCATGAGGCCTAGAGAGGTCATTGTACAGGATTCAGAAGACTTAGCCATGAGTGGTATAATTAGGGTTTGACTGGGTCAACCCTAGGTCAACTGATGATTTGGAGAGGGTTGAGACCTAATCCAAGAGCCATGTGATCATGGATTGATGCATTGAGATGCTATAAGGATGATTCCTAGACCAACTCATCATGATTGAGGAGTTTGAGAAGTTTTAAGCTAGGGTTTCTAAGGCTTGACAGTGTAAAATCCCCTAGTTTGATCCCTATCTTCAAGGCAGTTTAGCTCAAGATGTGATTGTCATCTCATCTTACCCCCAACATGAATGTTGTAGAAATTGTTCTTAGCTTTAATTTGAGTACTATAAGTCGTTGATGGGATTTGTATAGCTCAAGTTATGACTTTGACAAGTTACAGGTCATCTGAGGTATGTGAATCTGGGGCCTTGAAAGTCACCCAACTTGCATCCAACGTTTTCCCAAGAAGGATGATTCCTATGAACTTTTGGTCAACATGAATGTTGTTCCTTATCTTCTTAGCTTTCTAGAGAGTACTAGAAGTACTTGATAGGATTTGTAGAACTCAAGTTATGGCTTTGACAAGTCAAGGGCAATTTGGTCATTTGGATGTTATAGGTCATTTCAAGCATAAGGCCATAACTCCTATTTCCAAGCTTCAAATGGAAAAATTTTCAACATCAAACTTGCTTAAAATTATGTTTTAAGGCTAGTAGGGAGGTCATGAGATGTTGAAAATGCTTGTAGCAAAAAGTGATAAAAATGACCTAAAATGGAGGCATAAGTTAAATAAGTTCATGTTGGAAATTGAAACTTCCAAGTTACACATCCAAACCATGGCATATAATAGGTCATTTTGACTCTAAAAGACATTCTAAAAACAATGGTTCAGCCACTTTTTTGAATTGAGGCCTAGATCATGGGGTTTCTTTGGAAAATGCTTGCTTGCATAATAAGGCACAAATGCAAAACTCAAAGAAAGGCAATGTACAAGCTAATAAAGTGTCTTAACACACCATATATCTCATTTAGGGAGATTTTCAAGTCAGTTACAAGAGTTGCAAGGGCTATGGCATGAGATGGCATGTGAGATGAGATGAATCCATAAACTCATGACATGAGAATTCCAATTTCTCATTGGATGATTCCAGATGGTTCTAGAGAGGTCCAGTGCATTCTATATAAGGTTTAGAACTTGCTTAGATGCAAGGTTGGTGAGAGATTTGAGAGAAGAGTGAGATAGCCATTTCAATTGCTTCCATTGCAAGTTGAAATCAAATTCCACATTCTGATCCATTTCCATTTCTTCTTTCTATCCAAACACATTCCATTGATCACACTGAAGCTGTGCAGACCAAATTGAAGGCAAAACCATGGAGAATTGAAGAGATAGCTTTTGGATTTTGAAGGTTGCAAGTCACAATCGGTTTTGGAGATTCAGGCTTTCTTGGTCCAATCTTTTGCAAATAGAAGCTTCATCATCATTCAAGGATTGATTCTGAAGAGTTTGAGAGCTTGAAGTGAAGGTTTACCCCATCTGTTAATCAAGATTTGACAGGTTAGTAACTTTGCTTCTACACCATGATTTAAGCATAATTAGGTAGAATTGTTAGGTTAGAACGGTTAGAGACAATTAGGTGATGGATTCTGGGAAGTTTGAGATCAATTGGTGAAGGTTGAGTTGATGACACCATTTTTGTTTGGATCCAGAACATGAGATATAGTGAGCTATAGCATGAGTTTGATATCAAGAATTAACCAGGGTGAGTTGGTGATTATTCTGAGGGAATTAATATCAAGAATTGTTAGAACTGAAGTTTGAGCATATCTTTGAACTTGGATCGGGTTTGGAGAATTAGGGCATTTCAATTGATTTCAAGGCCATGGTTAGATTCAGGGTGAAATTCTGGACAGATTAGGGTTTTGAATTTTAATTTTTCATGGAGAATTGAGGTGATACGAATTGGTGAAGATTGAGCTATGAAGTTGTTTCCATGGATTCTTCAGTTCAAACCTTGGCTAGAGGAAGAAGACAATGCCATGGCTGTTGGATGAGGCAAGACTCATTGAGTGGGATTTGGATCCCACGGCTGAGATTTAATTTCCCTTGAAGAGGGAAATTCTGAAAACACCCAAAACGCGTCGTTTCATTAAAAGGGAGATTGGGCTTGATTGATATCCCCACCCCCATTCATGGCCCACTTGGATTTTGTACTGATTTTCCTTGCTCTTTGCACCGTTTCTTTTTTCTTTTTCTTTATATTTTGTTAATTGATTTTCTGATTAGAGTCTGGGCCTAGCGCGCATTGTTGTTTGCACCCCCATTTTGAGCCCATTCATGAATTGAACTGTCTGGCATTGCTATTCACACCAAACATTTCATATTTTAATTTCTTTTTCTCCATTTTTCATTAATCTTTGGAAAATCATAATAAATGGAAAAATAATGATTTTTGCATGGGGATTTTTTCTCCCATTTCATGTTCATGTCTATAAAATTATAAAACCATAATATTTGCATTTCATGCATTTTTAATATTTTTTGTGTATTTTCTCTTTTAATAGCATTTTAATTCTTTTATGTTGATGCATAGATTTGTAGAATTTTGTTTAGCTAGTTCCCTTTGTATTTTTAGGCCATTCTTTTTAGGATAGTTAGATTAGGACTTTAGCTCCCCTCTGGATTTATTCCATAATTTTGTGATGAATTTTTGATTAGTTTTGGTTAGATGACTTTAGGTTGTGTAGAATTAGGTCAATCCTTAACATAGGTCCACAATAACCTTAGAATTTTGGGTTTCTAGGTCAAGTTAGACATTGGGACATATAAGGGTATTAAGGGTAGGTGTATAGGATCCCCTAGAAATTATATTAGGTTTTAATATAATAGTATACTATTTTTAGATGATTTTTGTAGTTGATGGTTGTTTGTGTTGCCCTTGTGGGCTTGTATTTTGTTTGCTTTGCTTTGTGGGCTTGGAGAGCTTGATCTTGCTTTGAGGAGCATTGAGGAGCATAGTAGAAGACTTAGAGATTGATTGAGGAGCTTGAGAGCTTGATAATCTTGTTTGTTTGGTTGTTGTTTTAGGGTTAGGGATTAGGAAGAGCTTAGGCTTAGTTGATTCCTTTCTCAAACATGGATGGTATCTTTCACCTCCATTCCTCCCTATGATTCAAGGTCCTTCCATGGTATTCACCTATCTCCTTAGGAGGGATAAGGGATGGTACCTAGGAAGTAGAACCTTTGAGGGAACCATTCCTTTAATGTTGAACCCTTATAGGTCACCTTTGGTGATCAATAAGCAGTTTAACACCATAGCTTATCCAGTTAAGTGATTTCCTCTGGTTTGAGTATCTTGAGAGATGTTGAGCTTGAGTGTGAAGATGAAGACTTCATTGAATAGTATGGAAAAGGATGATTCCCTGAGCATTGCCATTCCAGCAGAAGCTTGAAGAGTAACAAGAGCAAGTTGATACTTGAAGACCCAATGAAGATCCAGTAAAGACTGAATGAAGAGCTGATGCTTAAAGACTGAAGGATGAAGTTGATACTTCTAAGTGATGAAGATTACTCTGAGAAGCTTGAAGACTAAGTTGATACTTAGGAAGAGGATTCAATTGAGATTGACCAAAGAGCTGAAGCTTGAAGAACAAAGGAAGTTGATACTTACTTTGAAGCTTGGAGATCCTGAAGGAATCAAGTTGATACTTGTGGTTAAGGGTGAAGCCTGAAGGTGGAACTGATTAAAAAGATGGAGCTTGAAGAGAGGATAAGTTGAAACTTATGTTGAAGGGTTGAAACCTGGAGAAGCAAATTGATATTTGTCAATAGTGATGGAAGTCTGAAGACTGAGTTGTTGTTGGAAGAGCTGAGGCTTGGAGTTGAGAGAGGAGTTGATCTGCTTTCTTGTCTGTTTTTCTGTATTGATGTGCCTTGTTTGACTTGCTTGATGCATTAGAATAAGTTCATATCTAGACTAGGTAGAATCTAGGAGCATGATTGCACTAGAGGTTGAGTTGCTCCCTCTGCTTGTACTATTACTGTATGGCTTTGCTTGCGGGTATTCGGTAGAGCCCAGCTCCCTTGCCCATGTGGCTTGTTTTGCTTGATAGCATGACTTTATTCCTTCTGTATGATTGCAGTTGTTTACTGTATATTGCTCGATAGCATGTTTTAGTTTTTCTGTATGATTACTGTTATTCATTCTGGCTTGAGGTTGAGATGAGCTTGTGGAGGCTGATGCCCCACACACATTTCCTCCCTCACTTGCATTGCATGCATTTTACAGTCGTTTACTGTTTACTGTTTAAGCTGATTCTTTAGCTGTTTCTGTGTATCATTGACATGATCCCTTAGGACTCTCATTCCCTTTGATAAGGAATTGATGATAGAACTTTAGGTTGAAACCTATGCATGATAACTTCTAGGGGTTCCCTGTTCAAACCTCAACCATAGGATGAATCCTTGGCATGACAACAGTAGGACTTGATAGTCTTCCCGATAGTTGAGCCTGTTCTCTTCTCATCTCAAAACAGCTTAAGATACAGTAATCATGAATGATTTCTTTCGTACGTTACGAGCCTTAAGCTATCTGAGAAAAGATTGTGGGAGAGTTTCTTTTCCACAGTCTGGATGTTTAGTATGGCGCCCCTTGGGTGACATGCGACGCATTCACTCTCAGGTCATAGTCTCTAGTGCGATTGAGATTGCAAACACAATAAAAAACACTTCTTCCGTAAAAGACAGAAAATAATGTGTAGTGTCCCGAACTACGTAAGCTCTGATCTCTCATGCCTGTTGAGAGTACGTAGGCATAATATTGACGTATTGGCGAGCTACCTTCCCCATAACCCGTCGTAGGCCGAACTACGTTGACTCTGATTTTTCATTCTCTGATGAGAATACGTAGGCATAAAGCGCGACGCTCTGCCGAGTCATTTTCTTTTCTTTTTTAAGCCAGCCTTGATAGGTAGATAGATCAACCAACCCGTCCAGTAAACACAACAAGCGTGGATCCCGTCGAGTACGACGGACGTGAGGGGTGCTAATACCTTCCCCTTGCGTAACTGACTCCCGAACCCAGACAATGGTTGCGATGACCTTGTCTTATACCTTTTCGTCAGGTTTTTCCGATCGTTTCCCTTCCCGCTCCGAGGGATAAATAACGAAAGGTGGCGACTCTTCTGTTGTGCCGGCACCTTATTTTCGCGTAAGCGACAATATGAAACTTTTATCTTGAGATAAGTGGTCTTGATGTCAGGAACTAAATAGGGGATTTTACCTTGAGAACCCTAGTTTAGCAACCCCTCACACTTGGAATTCTTCTTGGATTGATCTTGGAATATCATTTCATGTATCTCAACACAACTTTCCATGACCACAAAGACTTATAATTGAGTCTTAATCTCCTTCAATTGCACAGTTGACTCAAGGTTACTCAGATGAAAACCCTAATTGTAACACCCTCAACTGTGGCTCTTCACACTTGGCATAATGACTTGACTGAGCTCCACCATGACCTTTAAGGCACTCCATGAGCTCTATCCATACACTCTATCTATGAACAAGGCCTCACAACCCACTGATGGTCTTCAATTGGTCCTCAAGTTAGGAGATGAACCTTATACAAGCAACCAAGCTTCTCAAGAACACAACCCTCTTCCTGATGACTTTGGTGACCTCTCAAGCTTGAGTAATACCTCTAGATAGGCTCCTCTTGATATAAACCACACTTGATCCCCTGCTAAATGAACAATGTTATGCTATGCAAATGCTAGATCAATGATATGCTAATGCAATGAAACAAAATCCAAGTAAGAAAAGGTTAGGCAAATTTTGGGGTGCAACAGTCACCTTGTTCAATTGTCTATAGTCCACACAGAGTCTCATAGAACCTTCTTTCTTCTTAACCAACAACACTGGTGCACCCCACGGTGACACACTCGGACGAATAAACCTCTTCTCAAGTAGGTTCTCAAGTTGACTCTTCAACTCTTTTAATTCTGACGCGGACATATGATATGGAGCCATCGATATTGGACTAGTTCCAGGAATTAATTCGATCGTAAACTCCACTTCGCGTTCCGGCGGTAAGTCTCTTATTTCATCAGGAAAAACTTCCGGAAAATCACAAGCAATTGGTAAAGCATAAATTGCTCCATATTCACCAATGTTCAACGTTGCCATCAACATGAATACCTTCACACCATCTTGCAATGATTCCTTCACTTGCTTAGCAGTCATAAACAAATCCTTTTCCTCATCAGGTTCAGGAAAAATAACCGTTTTGTCAAAACAGTTAATATAGACACGATTGAATTCCAACCAATTCATCCCAAGAATAACATCAAGTTGATATAAGTGAAGACACACTAAATCAACTCCAAAGTTTTTACCAAAAATACTCAACTGACAATTCAAACACACATACGGGGTAGTTACCGAACCCATAGCAGGAGTATCAATAACCATTCCACCACTCATAACAGACAACTCAAGATTTAACCTCTTAACACAATCAAAGGAAATAAAAGAATGTGTAGCTCTAGTATCAATTATAGCGATCAAAGGTATACCATTAATGAAGCACGTACCTCGGATCAAACGATCTTCACTAGCAGTCTCCGATCCTAATAGAGCAAACACTTTCTCATTTCCTTGAGTCTTCTTAGGCTTGTCACACTTGGTACTAATGTGTCCTTGCTCACCACAGTTGTAGCAAGTCACATTCGCACCGCTCTGCACTCAAGAGCTTTGTGGCCTGGCTTGCCACACTTGAAACATTTCTGCTCCACACTTTTGCACTCAGGAGCACGATGTCCTTCTTCACCGCATCTAAAACACTTCACCAGAGTAGGAGTTCTTCCCCCACTCGGCTTCTTTCTATAACCAGCTTTATGTTTCCCCTTATCAGCAGGAGTCACATACGGCTTCCCTCTAAATTGACCTTTTCCCTTCTTATCATTTAAACTCTTGTAGTGACTAGACCGAGCCCTACTATCTTCATCGTAAATTCTACTCTTGTTCACCAACTCAGAAAATCGCCTAATTTCCTGATAACCAACAGCTTGCTTAATTTCAGGTCTCAAACCATTCACGAACTTGAGACACTTGGATCTCTCAGCATTAGCAGTGTTGTAATGAGGACAAAACTTAATCAATTCCTCAAATCTTACTGCATACTCGGCTACAGTTGAGTTACCCTGCTTCAGCTCAAGGAATTCAATTTCCTTCTTACCACGCACATCTTCTGGAAAATACTTCTCCATAAATTCCTCTCTAAAAACATCCCAAGTAACCACAATCTCATCCTCTTCAAACCTTTTACGAGTATTACCCCACCAGTCCTCAGCTTCCTCTTCAAGCATATGAGTGCCAAACTGCACCCTCTGTGCATCTCAATAGTTCATGACTCGAAAGATCTTCTCAACCGCTTTCAGCCATACTTGTGCTTTGTCAGGTTCATGGGTTCCCTTGAAAATCGGTGGATTGTTCCTTTGGAACCTCCCCAAAGCACGAAACTCATCATCAGCGTTATTTCCAACATTCACATTGGCTTGAGGATTCTGCCCAATCGCTCCAGCCAACCTTGTCAAAGCCTCAATAATCACTTCATCATTCCTACCTGCAACCATTGTTCTTGATTCCCACAACAAATACTCGTTAGAACAACCATATGGATAGTGTTACACACACATACCAAATGCATAAGAGAATGAACACATTAACAACTTGGTCAACTGACCGACCTGCTCTGATACCACTAATGTAACACCCCCTTTCTATACCCCCAAATAAACAAATTAATCATTTAACACGAATCAAAATTTCATCAGAGTATAAATAGAACATGGTATAAAAGAGGTATATCACACAATACGTGAAAATAAAACATACAACACCTGCTCGATAAAAGACATGCAACAGTGGGGTAGTTTCAACAGAGGAACTTAGTCCCTACACCCACATTTCAATATTTAGAATTAAAAGCGGAAAATCTAAACATTGAATCACTTTAAACATGTTAATCATATAAATACATATCATTCAGTTTAATTCACCACACCATTCATGTTTACATAAACATTTGTCATCAGATACATATACAAATGTATCTCAAAAGAATGCTATACAATCCTAACTACCCGGTGCTACATATCAGAGCTTAACCGACCAAAAGAATGAAGCTATACTTCACAAAAGACCTCCAGCAAACCTAATCTGCAATGCCTCATAGAGCATTATAAAACAGCAGAAGGGTGAGAAATATTATCATAATAATCAATGCATATAATTATATATATATATATATATATATATATATATATATATATATATATATATATATATATATATATATATATATATATATATATATATATATATATATATATATATATATATATATATATATATATATATATATATATATATATATATATATATATATATATATATATATATATATATATATATATATATATATATATATATATATATATACAATCATAGGATACACATATTCCGCATTTCTCACCACAATTCATTATCACCATCACATACATCATAATATATGTATATATAAACAAATATGGAATGATCACCATGCATATTTATCATGCACACATCCATAATTGTCATCAATTCACATACCATACACATATGCATACATTCACACAACATTTATCTCTATGCCATGTGACTCAATGCAACTCAATGCAACTCATGCCATGTGGTACCAACACTTGTTATCATTTTTCGGTTTTTACATTTAAATCGGGTCCGCTCCCTAGACCGATAACAACAAAAGCCCATTCCCTAAGCTTTAAAACCCCGCTCTAGGTTTGGGACAAGTCACTAGCCTCCACGAGACTAGCAAGCATTGCATGTTGACACAAATGATGTGTATGCAATCAACAATCAAATGCACTTAAGACCGTTCTCGTATCTTAATCCCATGCATTCTCAAATAATTCATCACACAAGAATTATAACATGATTGCATACTCACACATCATATCAAAGCATTCATACTTTCAACATCATCATATTTATCAAGCAATGCACACATATTCACCATATGTTCTCATGCATTATTCATAATATTGCATACATTCAACATGCATTTCATAATATTTCACAGTCTAGGATTCACGCCATATGGCTACCCACAGCATATCACATCACAACAGTACACAAACGATTCATTTCTGATAAAGATTGAACACAATCGAACCAAACAATCAACATTGGATGGAAAAACACAAAGAAATGAAAATGTTGTCACGCTCGCTAGCTTGCTCGCCTAGCGAGCTCCTAGCAAACACTCGCTACCTGTTCGCCTAGCGAACAAGCTCGCGAAGGCAAACAGAAGCTACTGTAAGGCTTCGGGACCTACTCGATGCAGCGAGGTCCTAGCGAATCCTTCGCTACCTCATTCGCTACCAGCGAACAAGATCAAATACATTCTATCCAAGTCTGGGACCACTCGCTAGCTTGTTCGCTTAGCGAGTTGCTAGCAAACACTCGCTACCTGCTCGCCTAGCGAAGGTGCTAGCGAACGTCTGCGATGTTTCAAAATCCTCACTGTCCAAAACTCTCCAAAACTCCCAAAATCACCCGATTCAATTCCAACGAGTTCCAGTACTCTTAGTCTAACAATCCTCGACTAATCTACACCACTTATTCCAGATTCCAACCGTTAAAACCTTGATTCTCCCTCTTAAACTCATATATGCCCTAGAATGGAAAATGGAGAAAAACATCCAAACAATCCAAACGAATCATACATAATCATATACATTGACAATATAATGATATTTCACACCCTTACCTTGATTAAATCAAAAGCTAGAAGTTGTTCTTGATGATTCCAAGCTTTTCCTTCTTTTCCTCCTCTTTTCTCCTCTTCCTCTTTCTTTCTTTCTCTTCCTCTCAAGTATCTACCAATAATTCCAATAATTAAAATCATCCAAATAAATCAATTAATTAATATAAATAATTAATTATTGAAAATTGGGCTGTTACATTACGCACTTGGGAAAGGGTTGTTGAGGAGTTTCTCTTCAATGGCTTGGATGTTTAGTGTAGCACCCTTTGGGTGATATGCGACGCATTCACTCCTAAGTCATAGTCTCTAGTGCGATATGAGTTGCAAACAATTCAAAAACACTTCTTCTCTAAAAAACACAAAAACAAATCATTCAAACTTCTTTTTGCCCTTTGGGGCCTTTAATCTTGAAAATTCATTTTCATAAGGAGAGTTTTGTTAAGTCTTGGTTCTATCACAAACGGTAATGCCTAAATCTCCAATGCTCGAGCTGCATACACCAAACTGCTAGAGCTTATTGTTAACCCTACTCGGGTAAAATAGTTGAACAAACCTGTGTTCCCTTTTAGCCCGAACTACGTTTGCTCTGATCTTTCATAGCAGATGAAAGTACGTAGGCACAAAACGCGATGTCTTGGCGAGCAACCTTCCCCCCTTTCACCCGTAGTTAGTCGAACTACGTTGACTCTGACTTCTCACTTCAGATGAGATACGTAGGCACAAAGCGTCGTTGCTTTGCTGAGTCAGTTCTTTTTCTTTTGTCCTTTAGCCAGTAGTTAGATAGTTTCAATCACCCTTTTAGATAGACAACAAGCATGGATCCCGTTGATTATGACGGACGTGAGGGGTGCTAACACCTTCCCTTTGCATAACCGACTCCCGAACCCGAGATTTGGTTGCGATGGCCGATCTTATCCCTCTTTTCGTTAGGTTTTCTCTGAGCGTTTCCTTTCCCTCACTTGGGATAAATAACACACGGTGGCGACTCTTCTGTCATTGTCGGCCTCAATTTTCACAGATGCGACATTCACCTTCAGTAGGAGCTCAAGAATGTCCAAAATTCAAAGTTGATAAAAGGATAGTGGTCATTATGTTTCAATGTGGCTCTTTTCCCTTTAAATTACCATTTCTATAACTTTATAATGTTGTATGGAATCACGCATTAGGTTGATTACCATTATATTAATGAAAACTTAAGCCCTTGTGCCTTTTGTTTGCAATTCTCATTTATTCTTCTTTGCAAAATGACATGTTTATTTAATTAATCTACAAAGGATAAATAAAAGAATTATAATTTTTACTAATAATGGAACTAACCTGAACAAAATTTGATAAAAGAATTATATGCCGAGTTCAAAATTGAACACCATAACTCATCTTCCTACCGGCCTAAGATGAATGGAGCGGCAAAGGCAGCTAACAAAAATATCAAGAAGATCATTCAAAAGATGGTTGTAACCTACAAAGGTTGGCACGAGATGCTACCATTTTCTCTTCACGGTTATCGCACATCCGTTCGCACTTCAACTGGAGCAACCCTTTGTCTTTAGTATATGGCATGGAAGCTGTAATCCCCATAGAAGTTAAGATCCCATCAATGAGATATTGCTGGAAACCAAGCTAAGAGAAACTGAATGGTGTCAAAGCAGACATGATGAACTGAATTTTATCGAAGAAAAAAGAATGACAGCTTTATGCCATGGTCAGATATATCAACAAATAATGAAGAGAGCTTTTGACAAAAAGGTTCGACCTCGGGTATTCAGAGATTGCTACCTCGTGCTAAAAAAGATCCAATCATTTCTCACTGATTCCAGGGGAAAATGGAATCCAAATTATGATGGCCCCTATGTTGTTAAGAAAGCATTCTCAGGTCGTGCCATAATACTCACAGCCATGGATGGAGAAGAGTTTAATTATCCCACAAATGTTGATGCAGTCAAGAAATACTTTGCCTAGATAAAAAATTATATAGCTCGCTAATTTGAAAACTCGAAAGGGCGACTTAGGCAAAAAATAGAGTCTCGGTGGATTAAAAACCCCGAAGGGCGGTCCGGGAAAAAATTAGAGACATAAACAGAAAATAATCATCCCGATACATTGAAATCCTGAAAAGGCAATCTAGGCAAAAGTTAGGGATTTATGGCAAGTAACTGCATCCAAAAAGATTGGATCCTCCAAACCAACGTCGTCTATCAAGGAATCCTCAATCAAGGTCACCTTCAATAAAAGCTCTAAAATGTCTAGAATTCAAAGTTTATAAAAGGATAGTGGTCATTGTGTTTCATTGTGGACCTTTTCCCTTTAAATTAGCATTTTCTAAAACTTTATAATACTGCATGAAATCACGCATTAGGTTGATTACCATTCTATTAATGAAAACTTAAACCCTTGTGCCTTTTGTTTGCAATTCTCATTTATTCTTTGTAAAATTAAATTTTTATTTAATTAACCTACAAAGGATAAATAAAATAATTATAATTTTTACTAATAATGGAACTAACCTGAACAACAAGATGATAAAAGAATTATATGCCGAGTTCAAAATTGAACACCATAACTCGTCTCCCTACCGGCCTAAGATGAAAGGAGTGGTAGAGGCAGCTAACAAAAATATCAAGAAGATCATTCAGAAGATGGTTGTAACCTACAAAGATTGGCACGAGATGCTACCATTTGCTTTTCACGGTTATCGGACATCCATCCGCACTTCAACTGGAGCAACCCTTTGTCTTTAGTATATGGCATGAAAACTGTACTCCCCATAGAAATTAAGATCCCGTCAATGAGAGTATTGCTGGAAGCCAAGCTAACAGAATTTGAATGGTGTCAAAGCAGACATGCTGAACTGAATCTGATCGAAGAAAAAAGAATGACAACTTTATGCCATGGTCAGTTATATCAACAAAGAATGAAGAAAGCTTTTGAAAAAAAGGTTCGACCTCGGGTATTCAGAGAAGGCTACCTCGTGCTCAAAAAGATCCAATCATTTCTCACTAATTCTAGGGGAAAATGGAATCCAAATTATAATGGCCCCTATGTTGTTAAGAAAGAATTCTCAGGTGGTGCCTTAATACTCACAGCCATGATTGGAGAAGAGTTTACTTATCCCACAAATGTTGATGCATTCAAGAAATGCTTTGCCTGAATAAAAAATATATAGCTCGCTAAGTTGAAAACCCGAAAGGGCGACTTAGGAAAAAAGAGCGTCTTGATGGATTGAAAACCCAGAAGGGCGGTACAGGCAAAAAATAGAGACATGAACAGAAAATAATCATCCCGATAGATTGAAATCCTGAAAAGGCAATCTAGGAAAAAGTTAGGAATTTATGGCAAGTAACTGCATCCAAAAATATTGGATCCTCCAAACGAACGTCATCTATCAAGGAATCCTCAATCAAGGTCACCTTCAATAGGAGCTCAAGAATGTCCAGAATTCAAAGTTGATAAAAGGATAATGGTCATTATGTTTCAATGTAGCCCTTTTCCCTTTAAATTACCATGTTCTAAAACTTTTTAATGCTCCATGGAATCGCGCATTAGGTTGATTACCATTCTATTAATGAAAACTTGAACCCTTGGGCCTTTTGTTTGCAATTCTCATTTATTCTGCTTTGCAAAATGACATGTTTATTTAATTAACATTCTTGAAACACAAAAATGAATTTATCTTTTGTTTTCAAAACATAAATTCTAAAGTTTTACTTATGCTTTTAAAATAATGATGGCAATTTCCTTTTGATTAATGAACATAAGAAGGAACGTCAACAACTTCTCCGAAAGCATTCAAACTTTAAAATGCAGAATTGAAATATTTCTTGTAATTAGTATATCCCGAGTAGAAGCGGTTATTTCAGATTGATAGGATAAAGCATCCCATATATCGAGGATCGATTTTCATATCCCTTCAACTAAATGTTTTTATCCCTAGTAGAGTATTATCACCAGGAATAAAGATAAGAAACAAGAACCCTTTCCTCCAACAGGCTGCTACCTTAAAAGAAAAACCACACCGGTAAAAGCTTCCACTCCTCAAGAGTCGCATCTTATTACTGCCGAGAGTAGGTGAAGTTCAGCAACAGGACTTTGTTTCCCTCAATAATACTCATTGTTGCACCCTAAAATTTGCCCAACCTTATTCACTTGGTTTATGTTTCAATATCATTAGCATTTGCATATAGAGTCATGTACATAGCCTAACCATCTGCATAGCATAAGCATGGCAAGTCATCCAACAGGGGACCAAGCATTATTCTCATCTCTAGAGGCCTATCAAGAGGTTATTATCCTGATTCAATCTCATTCAAGTCATCAGAAAAGAATTTGAAAGTTGGAGAAGTCAGTAGATCAAGCATTGAGTATATCTCCTAGCTGAGGGTGTCTGAGGATCAACAAGGAAAGTATGAGCTGTGAATTGAAGGCATGGGGAGTATCTAGACATCTTGGAGGACCTAGAGAGTCATTTGGAGAAGGAGACAAGTCATTGGTGTAGTCACAAGTATTGCAGTTGAAGACAGTCAACTAGGGTTTCATCTGGGTCAACTCTAGGTCAACTCTAGGTCAATTGATTGATTGAAAGGCATTAAGGGCTATTGGGGAGATGTGGGGTCCATCATTTGACATGAAGAATAAGGATATGTTGTTATGCTAAGAAGAAATCAAGAGAAATCAAGGAGAAGAGGAGTTTCTAAATTAGGGTTTCTGTGTAAAATCCCCTAGTTTAGGTCAAATTTCCAAGCAAGATAAGTCAAAATGCAAGCTTCAAATGGATCCTTGGCCAACATGGAACTTGTATAGGAGCTCAAGACCTTTAATTTGAGTGGTGTAAGACATCAAGGAGATTTATAGAACTCAAGTTATCGTCCTTGCAAGTTACAGATCATCTGAGGTATCTGAAATTTTGTCTGTGAAAGTGACTTGACTTCCAAGCAATTTTTACCCCTCAAGGAAATTTCAAATGAATTTCTGGTCAACATAAGAGTTGTTCCTCATTGTCTTAGATTTCTATAATGGTATAGTATGCCTTCATATGATTTGTGAAACTCTACTTATGGTCTTGGCAAGCAAAGGGTATTTTGGTCATCTGAGAATTACAGGTCATTTCAACCTATGCCCAAAACGCATACAAGGAAGCTTCAAATGGAAAACTTTACAACATCAAACTTGTTCCAAATGACATTTTGAGTCTAGAAAAGTGACCATGAGAGATTGGAAAGATTCATAGCACAAGGTTTCAAAATTGTTGGATTTAATGAATAAAAATGGACTTAACAATGAGATTTTTCATATTTTGGCCAAACGAAGCAAAATTATAGGTCATTTTGAATGGAAAGATCATTTTAAAGACATTGGATAAAGTAGAATTTTGAGGTTAGTCCAAATTTTAAGAGTTATTCATGGTTACTTGTAATCGAAGATACATAAACCAAATCCAAAGGAAAGAATGCAAGGGAAGCTTCTCCAAGTTTCTAGGAGGTTCCAAGGACATCTATATATTGATATGAGATGGTTCATGCCAGGTTTGGTGATCTCATTCTCTCAAAATCACAAAGTTTCACTCACTTTCTCCAATTTGCAAAAGCATCTCAAACTCTCTCAAATCTCCATCAATTCTCACATTTCTTGATCTGATCTTCATCACTATCATTCATAGATTACAATTCTCACAAGAATTTGGCTGAATTGAGTAAGGATAGTGCCATACAAGTTTCATCCTCCAAGGTGCAAGAAGTTGGAATCACATGATACAAGAAGGTTGAGTCAAGATCTTTGCATACAGAATCAAAGTGGGAGTGTGTGGATCAGTTTCAAGTCCCTGCAAGCATTGGATCAAGGAGTTCCATAGCTGTTTCTCCATTTTGAACCAGGTTGGTATCTCTGCTCGAATTGCATGGTTTAGTTAGCATGATAGGGATTTGTTAGCTTAGAATGGTTAAGTTAGGTTAGATGATGAGTTCCACAAGGTTTGGAGAGGTTTTATGAGGATTGGCCATGGAGTGCATAAACTGTTGAGACTTGTAGCTATTAGGATATTGCATGATAATCTTGAATGAATAGCGTGTAATGATCAGTGCAAGATATGGATTAGTTTAGGGCAAGAATTAAGGAGAATTGGGAGGTTTGATCACAGGTGAAAATGGTGGATCAGAATTGGTATGCCTATCGGGTTTGAAGTTCTAGGCTGTTATATTGAAAACTATTGATACAGTTGTGTTCTACGTGAGAAGTGGAGCAATTTTGGTGTTTATATCGTGGCCTTTCATGGAGAGACGAGGGAGATATGAGGGCTGGAAGTTGGCTGAGTCAAGCTCGTGTGCAGGGTTTATTCTGCAAACCCTAGGGTTGATTGAGGAAGACGATCCCCTGGCCGTCCGATCATGCCAATTATTTGACATTTTCTGCCCATCCAATGGTCCAGATTTAAAGGAAAATACGGAGGGAAAAAGTCAAGTGAAACGCACCGTATCACTTAAACATCAGCATGGGCCTTGGATTCAATTTCATATCCCCACCCCCCATTTTGAGAAGCCCAATAAATGAACTTGAATGCGTTACTTCCTGCACCGTGAGCTTAACATTTTTCTTTTATTTTTTCAATTCATTTTCTGAAGCGTGGTGGGCCTAATGCAGTTATTATTCGCGCCCCCACTTTTCAAGCCCATCAAGATTTGAACTGGGCGTCCTTGCTATTCAGACCCCCTTCCCCATTTATTTCTATTTTGTGATTTTCTTTTCTTTAATATTTTTCTCATCTTTAAAAAATCATAAAAAATTGGAAAATGCTTATTTTTCATTGGTTCTTTTTGCATATTACTCATAATTTTGTCAAGAAAAATATCATACAAAAAATTCCAATTTCATTTCATTTTCAATATTTTTGGCATATTTTTCTTTTAAATAGGTGTAAATATCATTTTGTTTGATGCATGAATTTGGTAATTTTGGTTTGAATAGTTGCTTTAATATTTTTAATCCATTCTTTTTAGGTTGGTTAGTTTAGATCTTTAACTTGAATATAGGATTTAATTCACATTTTTAAGACTCAATTTTAGGTGTTTAGTTTAGGTGTGAATAACATGGACAAAATTAGGGTTTTAAGTGACAACTTAGGAGAATTAGTTCATTTCCCTTAGGACTTAAAGATTGAATATTTTAGCTATGGGACTATAGGGACTATGGGTAGTTATTAGATCCCTTAGAAATCACTAGGATTCCCCTACTGCTATTGGTATATTACTGTCTATAGTTGATTGATTGGTGTGGTGTGCCCTCTGGGGATTATTGTTTGTCTGTGTGGGTATTGGGATTGTCTGGGGATTGGGGGAGCTGAAGACTGATGATGATGAAGCCATTGGAGATCCAGAGACTGAAGACCAACTTCCAGAGTTGAAGAGGAGATTCTTGCTGGCAGCTGTTGAGGAGATTAGGGTTTAGGAGCTAGGCAGAGCTCTAGATTAGGAAGCTTGTTTCTCAAACATGGAATGCTTTGTCTGCATCCATCCTTTCCTTATGATTCAAAGTCTCTATCAAATACCCACCTCCTTCCTTTGGAAGGATCAGTGAATGTATTTGAAAGATAGAACTTTTGAGGGAAAACTGTCTGTTTAATGTTAACAGTTGATGAACTGCCCTTGGTAGGTAATTGACTGTCTAACATTCATTCACTTCATCTTGTTGATTGATGTTCCTCTTGAAGATTGAGACTGGAAGAAAAGCCATTGCAGATGGAAGATTGATGATCAAGACATTGCTTGAAGGCTGTGGAGATGGGGATTGATGCTTGCTGATGCTTATAGCTGTTTGGAGATGACTTGAAGTCAGATGTTGTTGCAGAGCTGCTGTAGCTGTTTATTTTTCTGCTGTTATTCATTCTTGATGTATTGATTGGTTTTCCTGACTGTATTGTTTGCTGTTTACACCGTTGGGTTGAAAGTGAAGTCTGTTCACTTTTGCCTATTGTTTTCTAGGTTCGAGGTTGAGTGGGACTCCCTTGCCTCGCTTGTATTGTTGCATCCATGCATTTTACTGCTTTACTGTATATATCTGCTTTTGTTTCTGTTTCCGTCTATCCTGTAGGATCTCTGTTTCTCTCTGCGCAAGAGAGGAGCATGATAGACACTAGGTCTTAACCCATGCATGATAACATCAGGTTAGTTTGTTTCCCTTCGCAACCGTAGGTTAGAATTCTATCTCTTCTTTCTCAAAACAAACAGAAAATACAATAAAATTTCAAGCACAATAAAAGACACTTCTTCCGTAAAAGAATGTGAACTCATCAAGACGTCATTTTTGTCCGCTTGGACTGTTAATCAGAAAAAAAACATTTTTCATAAGGAATAAAATCCACCAAGACAGACTTGTGTCATACGTGGCCCGAACTACGTTTGCTCTGATCTTCCATGCAGTGTGGAAGTACGTAGGCATAGGATGCGATATCCTAGCGAGCAACCTTCCCCTCCTTTCCCGTAGGTAGGCGAACTACGTTGACTCTGATTTCTCGTTCCAGACGGGAATATGTAGGCATAAAGTGCGATACTTTGCCGAGTCATTTTGTTTTCTTTTAACCCCTGACCTTTAGCATAGATAGAATAACAATCCATACCCGAAAATAAGCGTGGATCCCGTCGAGTACGACGGACGTGAGGGGTGCTAATACCTTCCCCTTGCGTAACCGACTCCCGAATCTAGGTTTTGGTTGCGATGACCATACCTTTCCCGTGTTGTGTGAGGTTTACTCTGAGCGTTTCCTTTCCATCCCGTGGGATAAATAACGCACGGTGGCGACTCTTCTGTTCAGCCGGCGCCGATTTTCGCAGTAGCGACAGCTGGCGACTCTGCTGGGGGTCCAATGTCCCCTGGCTGCTAAGGACTGCGATAGTTCTTATGCATTTGGGATCCAACGTCCCTTAAGAGAGTCAATCCTAATGCTTGTTTTCCCGTCGAGGATTTTGTATGGATTTATATTTCTGACCTTTATTTTCAGCATTATATATATTGATTATTATTGCTGTATTGGGGTGTGATGGGTGGTTCTATGATTGAGAGATAAGCCGGACCTGGGCTTGAGTGCACCTAGAATTAGAGTAGAAAGTAGTGGGCGCGTGCCGGCTTTGCTTGCATTAGTGTCTCATGAAATCTACACTCGGACGAGGTTCTTCTGGTTGGCTTCTTTTTCTACCCTTTGGGTCGAAGGGGTTGTTGGTCAGCTGAATTGTCGACTCCGGGAACCGATCATTTGGAAGTTGGCTAAGTGAGGCCTCTTCAGGATTTGATGATGCCACTCCTTCTGGGAATCGTATCATCAACCCTGAAAGTCTGTGACGCCGACGACCGCATAGGATGCCATACCTTTGTCAGTTACTAGGACATCCACCTGTGAGAGGGTTTGGGGTTATGCAGGCAACTAGACCTTCAGATACCGGTTATTTCTTGATCAGAGATCCTGGGTATTTATGGAGAGTTATGAGGTCTGTCAGAGACCATTCGGAGAGTTATGAGGTCTGTCAGAGACCATTTGTAGATGTGTTCTGAGGTCTGTCAGAGACCAGTTGGATAGTTCTGGGGTCTGTCAGAGACCAGTCGGAGAGTTCTGAGGTCTATTAGATACCAGTTGGAGTTATGGTTTGAGGTCTGTCAGAGACCATTGTGGGAGCTTTGTTTTAGGTCTATCTGAGACCAGGGTTTGAGGACTTCTAAAGAGTCTATTTGAGACCTCTTGATATGGTTCAGGCTATTCAGCTACGGCAGTTGGTCCCTGTTGCATGTTACTTGCATTGCATTATTTGCATACTCATTATCATTGCATCCCATTAACGTGTGTCTGTGCTGCAGGTGCATATCCTCCGATTCTAGTGCCCAGACTTCTGAGTATTGATTATGGCTGGTTTGAGGAAAACAGTTGCGTATAAGCTGCCTACACCTGATATTACTTCTTTGCTTGGTCTGATATCCCTTGCTGATGAGGAGGTTAGGAGAAGCTTCAGAATGAGTCATGGGAGGTTACTGAGATTAGTCTGCAAGCCCACTGCTGATGAGATGAATGGGCTGTACACCTTGATGCAGTTCTATGACCCCGCATTGAGATGTTTTACGTTTGCTGACTTCATTCTAGGGCCCACCATTGAGGAGTATGTGGAGTTTACTGAGTTACCCGTGCAGAACAAGGTTCCCTTTATTCACTCTGCTGTTGAGCCCAAGTTGGAGGACTTAGCCAAAGCCTTGCATATGGACGCTGCAGAACTGTTAGTGACTTCTTGGCTTGGGGTTTCAGGTTTCTCTCTTGATTTCTTGGTTGGCAAAGCTCAGGAGTATGCCAAGATTGGATGTTGGGTGGTTTTCAACGCTATTTTCGCTCTATGCATTTATGGGATTGTGCTGTTTCCTAACTTACCCAACTTCGTAGACTTGGACGCTTTCCATCTATTCGCTGCCGGCAATCCAGTGCCAACGTTGATCGGAGACTTCTACCACTCCTTGCACTACAAGAACGAAAACAGAAGGGGGAAGGTTGTTTACTGCTGTGCTCCTTTGTTGAATATGTGGTTCAAGAGTCATCTTCCCATGAAGGGATCTTTTGTGGAGAGTGCAACCACAGCTAGCTGGTCAGAGCGCCTGATGAGGCTATCTTCCGAAGACGTCGAATGGTTTGATAGAGATCTGCTGGGATCCGAGCTTATCTTCAGTTGTTCTGGTTACCCTAATGTCCCGCTGATAGGAAGGAAAGGGTGTATCAACTACAACCCTTCTCTGTTCGTCCGTCAGTTCGGATATGCGCTGAAGAACCCGCCAAAGGAGGAAGAAGTACAGGAATCTCTGTACTTCACCAGAGATTTGAAGGGGGAGTTATTGGCCAAGCTGCAGCATGCCTGGACGCGTATTAACCGAAGAGGGAAGCCGTTGTTAGGGAAGAACGACTGTCAGGCCTATGCACCTTACAGGGTTTGGATCCAGGAGAGAGCAAGTCAGTTGCGGATGCCATTTCCAGATGCACCAGTCCTTGTTCCTATTCCGGTAGCAGAGCCAACTACTGTTTCTAGGGAGGCCTACGAGCAAGTGGTAAAAGAAAAAGAAGCCTTGATGAAGATCAACGAAGGGTTAGAGCAGGAGCTAGCCCAGATACGCAGTGAGAAAAACAAGGTCGTGTACGCTTTCCAACAGCAGATTGAGCTAATGAACAGGTTAGGGGCTGAGTTGACTGAGGAGAGGAAGAAGCGCGAACGTCTGGGGCAAGAGTTCAGAAGCTCCCATGACATGCTGGAATCCAAAAAGAAGGCGCTCGACGCAGCACACCGAGAGATATCTTCCTGCAATAAGACTTGTAATGCCACGCTCACCAACAATAAGAAGAGGGAAGATAAGTTGAAGCAGCAAATCTCCGACCTCGAAGAGCAGTTGAAGTCCAGCATCAAGAAGTGTGAAGAAGAAGTGATGACCCGGTACAGTCTCCAGAATGCACTAAACAAGGCCATCAAAGGCAGAGATGAAGCTGTGTCTCAGAAGCGTAAACTAGAGGATCGCTTCGGAGAGGGGGCATGGGAAGAAACTGCTGAAGACGTGCGGCGTGTTCTCAAGAGAAGAAACCAACTTGTTGAAGGGCTGCTGGATCGACCAAGCCATCCGGAGACCAAGAAGCTGCTAGAAGAGTACCAGACTTATGGGAGGATTTGATCATTTCATGTAGTAACTTGTATGCTTTATTTGCATAGTGCTGACCATCACCAGGATTGTTGGTCGAGGTCATGCCTTCTTTTGTTGTACTCTCAGTGATATTGTATTCCGGGCTTATTGATTTCTCTGCAATATATGAGGCTTTCTGTGATTCAGCTCCGGTCTTTATATTGTCAGCACTGTCACTGCACCGACACCTTCACACTAGAATCGGGGAACGAATTTCCTTAACGCACAGACACACATTGCATTGCATTCATATTCACATTGCATTACAGGTAATCTTTGGATGGTGTCTTATTTCCTGCTCTGTACCAGGTACTTTTCAGGATTGCAGATCAGCACCCGCACCGCTATTCCACTCGCACCAACTGCCGAAGAATCATGGATCAAATGCAGAACGAGATGCAAGATGTGCGCGAGAAGCTAGCTCTCTTTATGCAGACCATGGAAGCTATTGCAAAAGGTCAGGAAAATTTGCAAGCCATGGTCCAACCTCTGTTGGCCCGAAATGCTGGTCACGGTAACAAGGATCATCAGTCTGTGCGAGTCGATACTACTCATAGAGATGGCACTCCCACGCCAGTGGCCCCACCTGTAGTCAATATACCTGCTGCTAATGTCAACAACGCTACCGCTGCTGGGAACGGTAACGTCGGAGGTGGGAACGAGACTGCTGTCCATAACGTTAGGCTTGGTGATGTCAACTTGGATGATAATATGGGAGGCAACGGCTTTGGCAATACTGGATTCAGGTTCAACGATCAGGGATTCGATAACACTGGGAAATATGGTTTCAATGCTCGAGGCTTTGGGCAAGATGGTTATGGTGTGACCAATCAGGATTACGGAGGTTTCGGAAATGGAAACGGCGCGGGGTTAATGGCTTTTGGGCCTGCTGGAGGTGTTCAAGGATACGGCAACAGAGGCCGAGGCCCGGTGATGAATCAGATTAGAGCTGGCCGCAATAATGAATATGATGGGTATGGAGCTGGGAATGGTATGTGGCAAGAAGATCAGCAGGAGGACGCTTTCTCCGGCGGAGGCTTTGAAGGGCCGATGGATAACTCCCAGAAGATCAGAATGCTGGAAGAGCAGATGAGGGGGGTCCTGAACCAAAGTGCTGTAGGCTTGGACATGACAACAATGGGTCTGGTACCTGGCTTGAGGGTGCCAATCAAATTCAAAGCCCCTACGTTTGATAAGTATAAAGGGGACACATGTCCGAAAGTGCACGTACGGGCTTATTACAGAAAGATGTTTGCGTACTCAACTGATGAGAGAATGCTAATGCATTTCTTTCAAGATAGTCTGTCGGGCCCTTCCTTAGAGTGGTACATGGGGTTGGAGCCGACTAATATAAAGACACGGAAGCAATTGGCAGAGGCATTTGTAGCTCACTACAAGTATAACAGCGACTTGGCGCCCAATCGGGTCCAATTGACAGGGCTGTCTCAGAAGAAGGGGGAGAGCTTTAAAGAGTACGCGCAAAGGTGGCGCGATATGGCTGCCAGGGTCCGTCCTCCTTTAGAAGACAAGGAAATGAATGACATGTTCGTCGGCACATTCACGGGTTTGTTTCATGACATGTTGTTTCATACATCTCTGGCCAGTTTCTCAGATTTGATCCTGATGGGAGAAAAGATTGAACGTAACATTAAGCAAGGAAAATTCCAGGATGAGGAATCAACGGCATCTGGCAGTAATAGGAAGGCTTTTGGTGGGCGCCGTCAGGGCGAGGCAAGCGCAGTGTTTGGAGGCCGAGGCAGAGGTCGGAACCAATATCATCAGCCGCAGCAGGTGGCGAGTGTTACTATCCCATATCCGCAACAACCACTTCAACAACAACAACCGTTTCAGCAGCCGCCAATGCAGCAGCAGCAGCAGCAACCACAGCAGGGGGCACAGCAGGCTCAGCGAAGATTCCAAGGCGGTAAACCAAGAAGAGTGTTTGAGAAGCCTCCCTCAACATATGCAGATTTGTTGCAGACGCTGTTAGGTCTAAATTTGGTAGAGAAGAGAACTCTGGCACCGATAACGGGAACTCCTCCGTATGGTTATGATGCGTGCAGGCACTGTGAGTTTCATTTTGGGGCTCCGGGCCACGATATAGAGGGTTGCCATGCTTTTAAGCACGTTGTGCAGGATCTTTTGGACAATAAGACTATCAATTTCGGAACGGCAGGTCCAAATATAGTGCAGAAACCCATGCCTAATCATGGGGCGAACGCCATTCTGAATGAGGAAGGGTTGAATCTGATTATGAATGTCGACGATTTAAAGACGCCACTGAGCGAGATAAAAAGCAGATTGTTGCAAGGGGGTATTTTTCCAGGATGTGACGAGTATTGCCTAGAATGCTGGACCCTGGCTGGGGGGTGTGATGATTTGAAGAAAGGCATTCAGGCTTTAATTGACGGCGGCACATTGCAGTTTGACCGAGCAGCAATTGAAGGGACTGCAGGGGCAGTAGCAGATGATCAGAGTGATGTGGCCACTGTAACGATTCCTCGGAAGACAATCATTATTGCAGCACCGGCCCAGCGACCACCGATCACCATAACTAAGGCCGGACCGATCCCGTACGAGAATACAAAAGCAGTCCCCTGGTCATATGGGTTGGAGGTGTATTGTGACGGGATAAAGCTCGATGTTAATAAGCAGCCAGCCGAGACTGTAGACAATGTTGTTGGTTCAGGAGGTATGACAAGGAGTGGTAGGATCTTTATATCACCTGAAGTGGAGGCCGAAAGATTAGCGAAGGGAAAAGGGAAAGTGGTGGAAAATGTCCCAGTGCAGGCAAGTGAAAAAGAAGCGGCATCGAAAGACATAGAAGAGTTCATGCGCTTGATTCGAAAAAGTGATTACAAGATTGTGGAACATCTGCAACAAACGCCCTCCAAGATATCTATCCTGTCGTTGCTACTGTGTTCGGAAGCTCACAGAAATGCTTTGTTGAAAGTCCTGGATACTTCCTTCGTACCCCAAGACGTCTCCGTGAATCAGCTGGAAGGAGTGTTGGCACATGTGAATGCAGGCCACAGCCTGGGCTTTACCGACTTCGATTTGACCCCTAAAGGGAGAGATCATAATATGGCGCTGCATATCTCTGTCGAGTGTAGAGGATCAGTAATGTCGCATGTACTGGTCGACATCAGATCGTCTTTGAATGTGATGCCCAAGAAGGCGATGATGAAGCTAGATGTCAGAGGAATCCTGTGCACGCCCAGTGACTTGGTAGTCAGAGCGTTTGATGGCACGCGAAGAACAGTCTTTGGATCGATAACATTGCCTCTACAGGTGGGGCCGGAGGTGTTTGCGATGGAGTTTTATATCATGGATATACAGCCCGCATATAGCTGCCTGCTCGGAAGACCCTGGATTCACGGGGCTGGGGCAGTCACGTCTACCCTGCATCATAAGTTGAAATATATGGTCGGAGACAGCGTAGTCACCGTATGTGGAGAAGAAGACATCCTGGTTAGCCATCTGTCGTCATTTAAATATGTGGAGGTCGATGGAGAAATCCACGAAACACCTTGCCAGGCATTTGAAGGTTTGCGTATCAAGGACAAAGGTCCCGGGCCGAGCAAAGTGTCGGAGATAGCCGTCTCATCGTATAAAGAAGCTCAAGCTCTAGTGGAGGCAGGAGAAGCAAAGGGCTGGGGCAAAGTGCTGGATATCCCTGTGAAGATGGATCGATTCGGGCTGGGATACCAACCGTCGTCGTCAACACCTGCTGTGGGGGCACCCCGTTTTAGAGGGCCAATAACCATCTCTGCCAGTGGAGTATGCCATGAAACCATCAACGCTTCTTCGGAGTCTGACGAAGGAGACAGCGACTGTGATATGGATGCCTGGATTCAGCCAAGCACGCCAGGACAGGGACTGTGCAACTGGTCTATTCAGGAGCTTGTTCCTGTGACTCTTAAATAGTAATGCTTTGCTTTATTAATTGTTGAATAATCTGATGTCTTGCCCGGGGCATCGTGATTTGCTTAGGGCTGTGTTGTTATGAACATTGCGTGTTAATCATTAAATAAATGGCGTTTTTTCATGTGCAAATACTGTAATCTCTGTCTTTCTTGTTTTGTATTTTTCAATAAAATGGCAACGTGGTTATCCGCTTTATACGCATTTTGAAGCACTTAACCATTCCTTTTGCAGGATAACATTTTCAGATGACATCCTTGAACCACCTATGACTCGTCCCGACTTTGAGCATCCAGTATTTCAAGCCGAAGAAGAGGTTGTCGAAGATAGCGACGTCCCTGAAGAACTGTCTTGGTTGGTGAAGCAAGAGGAAAGAGCCATTCTGCCTCACGACGAGGTCATCGAAATTATCAACTTGGGGTCAGAAGGGGTTGAGAAGAACATTCGTATCGGTGCCGCACTGCAGAGCGATATCAAGCGAAGACTGGTTGAAATGCTCCGAGAGTATAGTGATGTATTCGCTTGGTCGTATGAAGATATGCCAGGGCTCGATACAGATATGGTGGTGCACCGTCTGCCACTGAAAGAAGAATGCCCGCCGGTCAAACAAAAGCTTCGCAGAACTCGACCAGACATGGCAGTGAAGATCAAAGAGGAAGTTCAAAAACAGTGGGACGCTGGTTTCCTGGCTGTGACAAAATATCCCTCATGGGTTGCTAACATCGTACTAGTGCCAAAGAAAGATGGCAAGGTTCGAATGTGCGTGGATTATAGAGATTTGAATAAAGCAAGCCCGAAAGACGATTTTCCGCTTCCTCATATTGACGTGCTAGTTGATAATACTGCTCAATACTCCGTATTCTCCTTCATGGATGGCTTTTCAGGCTATAATCAGATTAAAATGGCGCCAGAGGATATGGAGAAGACCACTTTCATAACGCCTTGGGGAACATTTTGCTACAAAGTGATGCCCTTTGGTTTGAAAAATGCTGGGGCAACATATCAGCGTGCGATGACGACTCTTTTCCATGATATGATGCATAAAGAGATCGAAGTTTATGTTGACGATATGATTGCCAAATCCCAGACGGAGGAAGAGCATTTGGTGAATCTGCTGAAGTTATTCAAAAGGCTTAGGAAGTTCAGGCTGAGACTGAACCCTAACAAATGCATCTTCAGGGTGAGATCGGGTAAACTGCTGGGGTTTATCGTAAGCGAAAGAGGAATAGAGGTCGATCCTGCTAAAATAAAAGCGATTCAAGAAATGCCGACGCCTAAAACAGAGAAAGAGGTGCGCAGGTTTTTAGGGAGGTTGAACTACATCGCCCGGTTCATATCTCACCTAACGGCCACGTGTGAACCATTATTCAAGCTGTTGAAGAAAGATCAAGCTGTAACGTGGAACGAAAATTGTCAAAAGGCGTTCGATAAAATAAAGCAGTATTTGCAGGAGCCTCCTATTTTGATACCCCCAGTGGCGGGCAGACCCTTGATAATGTATTTGACGGTTCTTGAGGGAAGTATGGGTTGTGTTCTCGGTCAACACGACGAGACAGGAAGAAAAGAGCATGCGATCTACTACTTGAGTAAGAAATTTACAGATTGTGAATCTCGATACTCAATGCTTGAGAAAACTTGTTGCGCGCTACCCTGGGCCGCCAAGCGTTTGAGGCAATACATGCTGAATCATACAACCATGCTCATCTCGAAGATGGATCCTATCAAATATGTATTCGAAAAGCAGGCGTTGTCAGGAAGAATTGCCCGTTGGCAGATGGTCTTGACTGAATATGACATTCAATATGTCTCGCAAAAGGCTATAAAGGGGAGTGTGTTGTCTGAGTATCTGGCGGAGCATCCTATTGAAGATTACCAATCAATGAGGTTTGATTTTCCTGACGAGGATATCATGTACCTAAAGATGAAAGATTGTGAAGAGCCGTTGCCAGACGAAGGACCAGAGTTGGGTTCCAAATGGAAGATGATATTTGACGGAGCTGTGAATGCTTACGGTAGCGGAATAGAGGCAATCATCACTACTCCACACGGGTCGCACATCCCGTTTACTGCCCGATTGACCTTTGCCGTTACCAACAATGAGGCCGAATACGAAGCTTGTATAATGGGGCTTGAAGAAGCCATTGATTTGCGAATCAAGAATTTAGACGTATACGGAGACTCAGCTCTGGTGGTGAATCAGATCAAAGGAGAGTGGGAGACACGTCAGCCTAATTTGATACATTACATGAACTATGCAAGGAGATTGTTGCCTTTCTTTGACAAGGTTGAATTGCATCACGTACCGCGGGGAGAGAATCAAATGGCTGACGCCTTGGCCACTTTGTCTTCCATGTACAAAGTCAACTTCTGGAATGAGGCTCCCCAAATCATTATCTCTCGGCTTGACATACCAGCTTTCGTATTTGCTATTGATGAAGCATTTGACGACAAACCGTGGTATTTTGACATCCTTAATTTTCTGAAGAACAAAGAGTATCCGGCTGGGGCATCCAGTCAAGATCAGAAGACTCTAAGGAGATTAGCGGGTAATTTCTATTTGAATCCGGATGGCGTCTTATACAAAAGGAACCACGACTTGGTGCTATTGCGTTGTGTAGATGAGAAAGAGGCGAAGCTACTCATGGAGGAAATACATGAAGGTACTTTTGGTACGCATGCCGGTGGGCATGCTATGACGAGAAAGCTGCTGCGGGCAGGTTATTTTTGGCTGACGATGGAAACTGACTGTTTCAAGTTCGCAAGGAAGTGCCACAAGTGCCAAATCTATGCTGATAAGATCCATGTGCCTCCGAGTCCTCTAAATGTGATGTCATCGCCTTGGCCATTCTCGATGTGGGGAATCGATATGATTGGAAAGATCGAGCCAACAGCTTCTAATGGGCACCGGTTCATCCTAGTAGCAATCGATTATTTCACCAAGTGGGTGGAAGCGGCGTCTTACGCAAATGTAACGAAGCAGGTGGTGGCTAGATTCATCAAGAGGAGAGATATCATTTGCCGATATGGGATTCCCGAGCGGATAATCACGGACAACGGTTCAAACCTGAACAACAAAATGATGAAGGAGCTCTGTCAGAATTTCAAGATCGAACATCACAACTCCTCCCCTTACTGACCCAAGATGAATGGCGCTGTCGAAGCGGCCAATAAGAATATCAAGAAGATCGTGCAGAAAATGGTGGTGACCTATAAGGATTGGCATGAGATGCTACCTTTTGCTTTGCACGGTTATCGTACGACGGTACGCACATCAACCGGGGCAACCCCGTTCTCGTTAGTATACGGAATGGAAGCAGTATTGCCATTGGAAGTTGAAATCCCTTCTCTGAGGGTATTGCGAGATGTTCAGCTAGACGAGGCAGAATGGGTGAAAGACAGGTTGAACCAATTGAGTTTGATGAATGAGAAGAGGCTAGCTTCTCTAGCATACGGTCGTTTGTACCAGAGCCGAATGAAGAAAGCATATGACAAAAAGATACGTCCGCGAAGCTTTCAGACGGGCGACCTTGTGCTGAAAAGGATTCTCCCGTCGCAGGCAGATCACAGGGGCAAGTGGACCCCCAACTACGAAGGGCCATACGTTGTCAGAAAAGTCTTTTCAGGAGGGGCGTTATTGTTGTCCACCATGGACGGTGAAGACTTTACGTCGCCTGTGAATTCGGACGCAGTTAAAAAATACTTTGCTTAAAATTGACCCGCTGGACAGAAAAAAAGAGAGTCCAGGCAAAAATGGGGCATCCTGGCGAACCAAAAACATAATGAAAGGTTCGGGCAAAAGTTAGGGATAAAATTGAAAAAAAGTACACCCGCGAAGTTGAAAACCTACACTGGGCGGCTTCGGCAAAAAAGGGTATCCCGGTGAACTGAAAACCCGTAAAGGGCGGTTCACGCAAAAGTTAGGGATTGGAAAAGGAAATGACCGCGGTCCGAATTTGTTATTGCAATGAGCATCAGTGCGGGAGAATACCTGAGGGGTCGATTAGCAGATACAACCGCTTCGGAAGTATGGATACCGGGAAAGCATTAGAGTCTGATGAGTCATAGGAGGATCAGTTCGTGGTGTTCGTCTGCACCCCGTTGCCGACATGTGTACAAAATTTAGTTTGACAAATATTTATGCTTCTTGTGCATACTTGTGTATTTGCTTCACGTAGCTTCCTCATTTCAGGAGTTACATCCCGTGTACAAAAATTTCGCCCATTCAGGGGCCCAATCAATAAAATATGTTATTCAGTACTTGATGCTGGTTCTTTACTGTTTTGTGCATGATAAAACACCTAAGTTTACCGAGACTAGCATGTGTATAACATCACTGGCCCTTGCCAACAATTGCTAAAGCGTTGAATTAACTGAAAATAACGTCACTAACCTGAATCGATTTGGTTGCATAGGCTTGTCTTGTCTTGTTTGTGTTGTTGCAGGTTTCATAGCCGTACGAGGAAGATGACCAAGAGACCGCAGTAATAAAAGACTCGATCCCCGCGCAGGTCATGCATGTTCTTCCTGAAGAAGGATAGAATTCCCCAGCTAGTCGTAGCTTATCCAAAGGACATTCTCCAACAGAGTCGTGTATCCTTAGCAGGGTTCGACGATTCAAAGATTGTAGGCTGTAGTCAGACAGTGTGGTGTCCCCCAAAAGGATTCCCTTGTCTCGAGCAGAGTTGGTTCAGCCGCAGAAGATTAATGTCTGTGAGCTGTATTCAGACAGTTCACTTTTCCCGCAGGGTCAGTTTACTCTCCCCCAGCGAAGGCAGTGGATTTTCCCTAAGAGAATCATCCCATCCCCAGCGGAATTCTCTTTGCAAGTATTTTCATTCCTCCTAGTGGAACTCGAAGATTAAGACTCTCCCCGGAAGAGTTGGTGTGGGTCCTGGCATTTATTTTGTCAGCATACCGTGTGATATCCGTTCACTCTCCAGCAGAAGTTCAATCATACCAGGCGCATCTGCTATTCTCTAGTAGAGTTATATCCCCAGCAGGGTGTTACTTCAGTGAGGTGTTTGGTTCAAGTTCCCAATTTCCCAGCTGAGTCGACTTCACTCTTCCAGCATTTATTTTGCTGGAATAATCCTATAGCATATGGCTATCCCCAGCGAAGTCGGCATTATCTTCAGCATTTATTTTGCTGAAGCAGTTCCTATATCTCGACAGTTCAAGTCCGCATTTGCATTGGCATATAGTGTCATACTTGCGCTCACCAAAAAATGCGTAGCATTTCCATGTCGAATGGACCATTGCATCATTGTCAAACATATGCATTTTGAAACATAAACTAGGTTGGCTAACCGTTTGTTCCAAGTATTGTTCCTCTTGCAGGTAGAGAGAGCCCTTGCTCAGGTAAATCAATAAACATTCGAAGTCTCGGCAGGAGACATTCAACGAAGTGTCAGCTGTGGCACTACTCCCCACAGAGTCAGCAGGATAAGTTTCTCTTTGTCCCTAAGCAGAGTTACTTATTTCCCCGCCAGGGTTCTTGTTGAAGTTTCTCTAGTCCGACCAGCGGATTGTTTCCTTCAAAGTTGTTGTTACGTCAGCATTAAAAGGTTTCATGAACCAGAATTTCAGAGGCTACCGCCAGTTATCAGAACAGGCCTCTGGTAGTATGGTTTCCAAATATCCCCAGTAGAGTCAGCTCCGAAGTTGCTGTCGCGTCAGTGCTAAGAAGTTTGTGGTTTGGGATCAATGGAGAAATGAGTCCTGACGTGGACAATTTTATTGACGGGATTTCTTCGTGCTAGAGAAGTGAGTGTCCTAACGTGGACAGATTTATTCCCCGGATTGATAGGAGGTGCTAGTCCTAACGTGGACAGGTTTGATTTTTCAGAATTGTTGGAATGTGGAGTCCTGACGTGGACATTTCTTCCAGTTTGACGGTATGTGTTAGTCCTAACGTGGACAGCTTCGAGTTCTCGGTATTGATTGAGTGTAGGGTCCTGACGTGGACAAATTTATCCTTCGTTGTGTTGTGGGCAAAGTATGAGTCCTGACGTGGACACAGTCTTATTTCCCCAGCAAGTCAAAAACGCGTAAGTCCTGACGTGAACAGGTTCAGCAGGTTGAGATGTGAGTCCTGACGTGGACAAAGTCTCACTTCCCTAGTGGGTCAAAGGTGCATGAGTCCTGACGTGGACAAGTTTTTATCCTCAGCAAGTCGAGTGGTGAGTCCTAACGTGGACAAATCAAGACGAAGAGCGTTTCCTTACGTGGAAAGGTTGGAGTCCTTACGTGGACAGATAAAGGAGTGTTCCTTACGTGGAACGATGGAGTCCTCACGTGGCCAAATCAAGAAGATTATCATTCCTAACGTGGAAAAGTGGGTCCTAACGTGAACGATGTAGTCCTTACGTGGACATATCAAATTGTTTTCCTTACGGGGAAAGTTTGTATTCCTTACATGGAAGAAGAGATGATGATTCCTTACGTGGAAAAATGATTCCTTACGTGGAAAAGATAATGGTTTCCTTACGTGGAAAGACGAGTTTATTCCTTACGTGGAAAGATTGAGTCCTTACGCGGACATATCAAGATTGATTCCTTACGTGGAAAGATTGGAGTCCTTACGTGGACAGATCAAAGTTGCATTTCTAACGTGGAAAAGAGGTGTTCCGTACGTGGAAAGATGACATTCCTAACGTGGAAAGAAAGATTGATATAGTATCCCTCACGTGGTAAGATTAGAGTCCTTACGCGGACATATCAAGAGCATCCCTTACGTGGAAGAAAAACGGTTTCCTTACGTGGAAAGACGAGTTTATTCCTTACGTGGAAAGATTGAGTCCTTACGCGGACATATCAAGATTGATTCCTGACGTGGAAAGAAAGAGATTATTCCTGACATGGAAGGGTTTAGTCCTAACGTGGACAGATACAGAGAAGATTTATTCCTTACGTGGAAAGATGGAGTCCTTACGCGGACATATCAGATTCGTTCCTTGCATGGAAAGATTGAGTCCTTACGCGGACATATCAGGGTGAGTCCTAACGTGGACGATGTATTAGTCCTAACGTGGACAGATCTAGACGATGTTTATTCCTGACGTGGAAGAGTTTAGTCCTGACAGAGGCAGATGAGATGATTCCTTACGTGGACGGTGTTATTCCTAACGTGGAAGAGTTTACTCCTAACGTGGACGATTTATTTCTGACGAGAAGGCAGACGAGCCATCCCTAGCAAAGTTGTTGAGGTTTTCCGAATTGACGAAGCAGGCGTCTTGACGTGGACAATGTTTTATCTCCGCGATGATAAAATCTTTTTAGGATGATGAGAAGAATCCCCCAACACGGTCGCACGAGATCAGTGGGTTGCCGTAACAGTCAGATTCGGCTAACAAATGTCGTTCCCCAAGCAGTGGCGCAGTTTATTTCTGCGGTTGGCAAATTTCTGGGTTCTTAGTATTCAACCGCCTCGTACCGCGAATGTCTGAAGGCTCCGAGCTCTTCATCCAATCGGGTCCAAGTCGCTTGAATAGGGGCAGTTGTTGCACCCTAAAATTTGCCCAACCTTATTCACTTGGTTTATGTTTCAATATCATTAGCATTTGCATATAGATTCATGTACATAGCCTAACCATCTGCATAGCATAAGCATGGCAAGTCATCCAACAGGGGACCAAGCATTATTCTCATCTCTAGAGGCCTATCAAGAGGTTATTATCCTGATTCAATCTCATTCAAGTCATCAGAAAAGAATTTGAAAGTTGGAGAAGTCAGTAGATCAAGCATTGAGTATATCTCCTAGCTGAGGGTGTCTGAGGATCAACAAGGAAAGTATGAGCTGTGAATTGAAGTCATGGGGAGTATCTAGACATCTTGGAGGACCTAGAGAGTCATTTGGAGAAGGAGACAAGTCATTGGTGTAGTCACAAGTATTGCAGTTGAAGACAGTCAACTAGGGTTTCATCTGGGTCAACTCTAGGTCAACTCTAGGTCAATTGATTGATTGAAAGGCATTAAGGGATATTGGGGAGATGTGGGGTCCATCATTTGACATGAATAATAAGGATATGTTGTTATTCTAAGAAGAAATCAAGAGAAATCAAGGAGAAGAGGAGTTTCTAAATTAGGGTTTCTGTGTAAAATCCCCTAGTTTAGGTCAAATTTCCAAGCAAGATAAGTCAAAATGAAAGCTTCAAATGGATACTTGGCCAACATGGAACTTGTAGAGGAGATCAAGACCTTTAATTTGAGTGGTGGAAGACATCAAGGAGATTTATATAACTCAAGTTATGGTCCTTGCAAGTTACAGATCATCTGAGGTATCTGAAATTTTGTCTGTGAAAGTGACTTGACTTCCAAGCAATTTTTACCCCTCAAGGAGATTTCAAATGAATTTCTGGTAAACATAAGAGTTGTTCCTCATTGTCTTAGATTTCTAGAATGGTATAGTATGCCTTCATATGATTTGTGGAACTCTACTTATGGTCTTGGCAAGCAAAGGGTATTTTGGTCATCTGAGAATTACAGGTCATTTCAACCTATGCCCAAAACGCATACAAGGAAGCTTCAAATGGAAAACTTTACAACATCAAACTTGTTCCAAATGACATTTTGAGTCTAGAAAAGTGACCATGAGAGATTGGAAAGATTCATAGCACAAGGTTTCAAAATTGTTGGATTTAATGAATAAAAATGGACTTAAAAATGAGATTTTTCATATTTTGGCCAAATGAAGCAAAATTATAGGTCATTTTGAATGGAAAGATCATTTTAAAGACATTGGCTAAAGTAGAATTTTGAGGTTAGTCCAAATTTTAAGAGTTATTCATGGTTACTTGTAATGGAAGATACATAAACCAAATCCAAAGGAAAGAATGCAAGGGAAGCTTCTCCAAGTTTCTAGGAGGTTCCAAGGACATCTATATATTGATATGAGATGGTTCATGCCAGGTTTGGTGATCTCATTCTCTCAAAATCACAAAGTTTCACTCACTTTCTCCAATTCGCAAAAGCATCTCAAACTCTCTCAAATCTCCATCAATTCTCACATTTCTTGATCTGATCTGCATCACTATCATTCATAGATTACAATTCTCACAAGAATTTGGCTGAATTGAGCAAGGATAGTGCCATACAAGTTTCATCCTCCAAGGTGCAAGAAGTTGGAATCACATGATACAAGAAGGTTGAGTCAAGATCTTTGCATACAGAATCAAAGTGGGAGTGTGTGGATCAGTTTCAAGTCCTTGCAAGCATTGGATCAAGGAGTTCCATAGCTGTTTCTCCATTTTGAACCAGGTTGGTATCTCTGCTCGAATTGCATGGTTTAGTTAGCATGATAGGGATTTGTTAGCTTAGAATGGTTAAGTTAGGTTAGATGATGAGTTCCACAAGGTTTGGAGAGGTTTTATGAGGATTGGCCATGGAGTGCATAAACTGTTGAGACTTGTAGCTATTAGGATATTGCATGATAATCTTGAATGAATAGCGTGTAATGATCAGTGCAAGATATGGATTAGTTTAGGGCAAGAATTAAGGAGAATTGGGAGGTTTGATCACAGGTGAAAATGGTGGATCAGAATTGGTATGCCTATCAGGTTTGAAGTTCTAGGCTGTTATATTGAAAACTATTGATACAGTTGTGTTCTACGTGAGAAGTGGAGCAATTTTGGTGTTTATATCGTGGCCTTTCATGGAGAGACGAGGGAGATATGAGGGCTGGAAGCTGGCTGAGTCAAGCTCGTGTGCAGGGTTTATTCTGCAAACCCTAGGGTTGATTGAGGAAGACGATCCCCTGGCCGTCCGATCATGCCAATTATTTGACATTTTCTGTCCATCCAATGGTCCAGATTTAAAGGAAAATACAGAGGGAAAAAGTCAAGTGAAACGCACCGTATCACTTAAACATCAGCATGGGCCTTGGATTCAATTTCATATCCCCACCCCCCATTTTGAGAAGCCCAATAAATGAACTTGAATGCGTTACTTCCTGCACCGTGAGCTTAACATTTTTCTTTTATTTTTTCAATTCATTTTCTGAAGCGTGGTGGGCCTAATGCAGTTATTATTCGCACCCCCACTTTTCAAGCCCATCAAGATTTGAACTGGGCGTCCTTGCTATTCACACCCCCTTCCCCATTTATTTCTATTTTGTGATTTTCTTTTCTTTAATATTTTTCTCATCTTTAAAAAATCATAAAAAATTGGAAAATGCTTATTTTTCATTGGTTCTTTTTGCATATTACTCATAATTTTGTCAAGAAAAATATCATACAAAAAATTCCAATTTCATTTCATTTTTAATATTTTTGGCATATTTTTCTTTTAAATAGGTGTAAATATCATTTTGTTTGATGCATGAATTTGGTAATTTTGGTTTGAATAGTTGCTTTAATATTTTTAATCCATTCTTTTTAGGTTGGTTAGTTTAGATCTTTAACTTGAATATAGGATTTAATTCACATTTTTAAGACTCAATTTTAGGTGTTTAGTTTAGGTGTGAATAACATGGACAAAATTAGGGTTTTAAGTGACAACTTAGGAGAATTAGTTCATTTCCCTTAGGACTTAAAGATTGAATATTTTAGCTATGGGACTATAGGGACTATGGGTAGTTATTAGATCCCTTAGAAATCACTAGGATTCCCCTGCTGCTATTGGTATATTACTGTCTATAGTTGATTGATTGGTGTTGTGTGCCCTCTGGGGATTATTGTTTGTCTGTGTGGGTATTGGGATTGTCTGGGGATTGGGGGAGCTGAAGACTGATGATGATGAAGCCATTGGAGATCCAGAGACTGAAGACCAACTTCCAGAGTTGAAGAGGAGATTCTTGCTGGCAGCTGTTGAGGAGATTAGGGTTTAGGAGCTAGGCAGAGCTCTAGATTAGGAAGCTTGTTTCTCAAACATGGAATGCTTTGTCTGCATCCATCCTTTCCTTATGATTCAAAGTCTCTATCAAATACCCACCTCCTTCCTTTGGAAGGATCAATGAATGTATTTGAAATATAGAACTTTTGAGGGAAAACTGTCTGTTTAATGTTAACAGTTGATGAACTGCCCTTGGTAGGTAATTGACTGTCTAACATTCATTCACTTCATCTTGTTGATTGATGTTCCTCTTGAAGATTGAGACTGGAAGAAAAGCCATTGCAGATGGAAGATTGATGATCAAGACATTGCTTGAAGGCTGTGGAGATGGGGATTGATGCTTGCTGAAGCTTATAGCTGTTTGGAGATGACTTGAAGTCAGATGTTGTTGCAGAGCTGCTGTAGCTGTTTATTTTTCTGCTGTTATTCATTCTTGATGTATTGATTGGTTTTCCTGACTGTATTGTTTGCTGTTTACCCTGTTGGGTTGAAAGTGAAGTCTGTTCACTTTTGCCTATTGTTTTCTAGGTTCGAGGTTGAGTGGGACTCCCTTGCCTCGCTTGTATTGTTGCATCCATGCATTTTACTGCTTTACTGTATATATCTGCTTTTGTTTCTGTTTCCGTCTATCCCGTAGGATCTCTGTTTCTCTCTGCGCAAGAGAGGAGCATGATAGACACTAGGTCTTAACCCATGCATGATAACATCAGGTTAGTTTGTTTCCCTTCGCAACCGTAGGTTAGAGTTCTATCTCTTCTTTCTCAAAACAAACAGAAAATACAATAAAATTTCAAGCACAATAAAAGACACTTCTTCCGTAAAAGAATGTGAACTCATCAAGACGTCATTTTTGTCCGCTTGGACTGTTAATCAGAAAAAAACATTTTTCATAAGGAATAAAATCCACCAAGACAGACTTGTGTCATACGTGGCCCGAACTACGTTTGCTCTGATCTTCCATGCAGTGTGGAAGTACGTAGGCATAGGATGCGATATCCTAGCGAGCAACCTTCCCCTCCTTTCCCGTAGGTAGGCGAACTACGTTGACTCTGATTTCTCGTTCCAGACGAGAATACGTAGGCATAAAGTGCGATACTTTGCCGAGTCATTTTGTTTTCTTTTAACCCCTGACCTTTAGCATAGATAGAATAACAATCCATACCCGAAAATAAGCGTGGATCCCGTCGAGTACGACGGACGTGAGGGGTGCTAATACCTTCCCCTTGCGTAACCGACTCCCGAATCCAGGTTTTGGTTGCGATGACCATACCTTTCCCGTGTTGTGCGAGGTTTACTCTGAGCGTTTCCTTTCCCTCCCGTGGGATAAATAACGCACGGTGGCGACTCTTCTGTTCAGCCGGCACCGATTTTCGCAGTAGCGACACTCATCACTAGTGATATTTTTTATCCCCCATAGTGGCCAAGTATCCAGTTGTGTTCATCACTAGTCAGTATGTCGTGTCTGTTTTTGTCAACATAAGCATTCATTCATACATACATCATGCATATTTGATTCATGTTCATAGTCATAGTCATAAATGAATAAGTTGCATCATTTACCCCTAAGTGCTAATTGTCCTCTCTCCATTAGGTTCGTCAGCCTTAGGCAGAAAGGATGTGCCTTTTTCTAAATCCCCATTGAGTTTGATCCTCGTCGAAGATTTTTCTTCAGTTTCCTTTCCACACTTGAATAAGGTAAAGTCCCGGTTTGAGCTCTTTCCTCATCAAGAAATGCCTTATTTAGATAATCTCTCTCTCCAGTTCATTCCTGGATTGAAATCGATCCTCGGTCACTTTGATAACTTGAACCTCTGAAAGGCAAGAAGAAATTTGGTTATGCACCTTTAGAACTTCACTCTTCGCCATTGAAGATGATATTTTGCTTTCTCGGATTAAGGAAAATCCCCGATGGAAGCCTCTCAATGATAGATTCTTGGCAATATGGACATCACATCCCCTAAGAAACCTCTATCAATCAGCAAACAAATAGACATCTCTTAAGAAACCTATTTCCCCATAAATGCCTAGTAGGTCGACAAACAACAGTCTCTCCTTAAGACGTTTGTCCTACTTTCAAGTAAGTCATCAACACCTCAAATTAAATTACATCACGTGGCATTTCTATGAGGAAGTCTTGAAGGGAAGTATGATATAATCTCTCCAAGCAAACGGCATCTCCAACAGAGAAGTTTGCACCTCTCTACAATTCAGACAAATGCTACACCCAACAAGTATGACATCAAAACTTTACTCATCCTATGGCATCTTTTCGAATAAGGCTCGAAGAGAAGTATGGTGAAAATCATTTTTCCATCAAATGGCTATCTCCCCGATTAACCTCGAAGAAAATTTTAGTGGAGACACTCACAAATAAATTTCCTTGTCAAAAGAAGAACTTGACAAGAAGAAATTGAGACTAGTTCCATGGCTGAAGACTAGGATCGAGGGGAGGTTTATTTCAAACTGATACTAGTTCTGTGGCTAAAGACTAGGATCGAGGGAAGGTTTATTTCAAACTGAGACCAATTTCGTGGGCGAAGAACAGGTTCGAGGGAAGATTTATTTCAAACTGAGACCAGTTCTGTGGCTGAAGACCAGGATCGAGGGGATGTTTATTTCAAACTAAGACCAGTTCTATGGATGGAGACCTGGATCGAGGGAAGGTTTATTTCAAACTGAAACCAGTTCCGTGGCTGAAGACCAGCATCGAAAGAAGGTTTATTTCAAGAAACTAAGACCATTTTTATGGCTGAAAACCAGGGTCGAGGGGAAGTTTGACCCTTTTCTAAGTAAGATTACTTAGTATAAGAATATGGATACGCAAAATTGGGGATTTGCTACCATTCACATCCACAATCCAAATTTCGGGTATTCTGATATTTAATCTTCTTTTAACTTGAATGTCTGAATGTCTTCTTCATTCACACCTTCAGATCAAGAAGATTAAATAGGGGCATCTGTCATACCCTAAATTTTGACCCCAAAGAATTCACATCATTGTGCAAATCATCACTGCAATATGGGTGTATTTTCATACCTCACTAATCTTTTCAAAGATTGTTGAGTATTCACCTTAACCAAGGATTAGGGTTTTGAGCCCTCTCAGAACATTCAGGCAAAGGAGCAATCAAAAATTCGCATGACCTTCAACTTTTCAAGCCTCTCAAACATCCATGAAGAATCAAGAGGTTTCCTTCATCAAGAATCTAACACAAGATTGCATCATTCCAAGTTAATCAAGTCTCAAGACCATCAGTGTCACCAAATTAGGGTTTTGGTCGACCAAGGCTTCCAAAGAGAAAATTTCATCTAGGCATAAGCCAATACTTTAATATATGTTCCAAGAAGCTCAAAAGAACCTCATGAGTCCAGTCATAAGTTCAAAATAGCCTCAAGGGATGCATATATCAAAAATCAAGAATTAGAGTTTTGACTAATTCAGTCCCTAGGTTGACTTTTGGAGTAAGGCATGATCCAAAACTTCAAGATTTGCTTTAAGGACCTCAAATACATCATATTAATCCATTCACAAGATTGTATTGATTCAAAGAACTTGATTTTTAAGCAATACAAAGATTCAAATTCATTTGGACCACAAACTAGGGTTCCTAAGGAAAAGTCAACCATACCTTTGACTTTTGAACAAAGCATGATCTCAAACCTTGGAGCATGATTCAAGACACTAAGAAACACCTTTTGAATCCAACCATTAGGTTCAATTTAGCCCAAGGACTTGATTTCATATGGAAAGAACATGGTTTTTACCCAACTTTGCAAGGCCATAACTTGTGATCCAAACAACCATTTTTTTCATCCAAAGCTCAAATGAAAGATCTTCTTACATACAACAAGATTGCAAAGCAGAAGTACCCGCAAAAAAATTATAGATTTTGAGATATGAAGCATTAAAATTAGGGTTTCATGAGATTTTGAACTTTGACACTTAGAAATTTTTTTGGCGGAATCTGCCTCATGTTTTGTCCAACTTAAAGGCATTTTCCATTATGATCCAAGATGAATCAAGACCAAATGTAAACACCAAAGTTGAAGTATGATATATAAGCTTTCCAAAGAGTACAATAAAATGCATTGATTCAAATTGAGCAAGAAGTTATGAACCTCACAACATAACATAAAACACTGATTTTTAAGGCAACATTGGGACATAACTTGCATCCCACAATTTTTTAAGCCAATTTTGGACACTTGCATCATTGGATTTCTGTTTAATATCAACATAAATGATGAGGAATCTGAACCATAAGGCCAAAGAGTCAATGGCTTATCTCTTAGCATGTGAAAACCATCATGACCAAGTGAGAACTTAAGTTTCATTTTCAAGCATTAATGCAATGCATAGAAAGGGCATGAACCAAGCCATGTCAGTCCAAACAAGTCAAGAAACATGAGTGCTTAAGCCTGCAAATGCAGTTGAGTCAAGATAAGAATTAGGGAAAATAAGACTTGGGTGCCTTAGCATTCAAGTCAATGGCTACCTAGCCATATCCCTTGGATAATATAGTGACCTCTCATCCATCACTATTCCTCCAAAAACAAACTTCTCCTCCTATAAATAAGAGCCATTTCTAATTGTTTAAAACACACTAAAACATCCAACCACATGTTTTCTCTCATTTCACTCTTCAATTCAAAATTCCAAAACCTTAAGAAGTGAGAAATGAATTTTCAAATAGAGAGCAATTCAATCCAAACCAATGATCCAAACACCTTCTATAAACATTATAGAAGTGATCCAAACCCTCTAATCACTTTTAAAACATCAAGATCAACATCTCCATTCTCACTTGGTCGAACTGCAGTCGGAATCGAGCCAGCTTATCCAAGGAGTTTCAAAACATTCTAAAGGTTGTAACACAATCCTTGAGGTCTAAGGAAGCTATCCAGATCATATTTCACTTATGTAACACCTCTACAACAGAATTCAATTCCTTCTTGCAAAGGTAAGCCTTGAACTTTCAAACTCCATGAATCATGATCATTTTTTATATTTCAAGTTACCAACATGTTTCTGCATGTATATAGAATTTTGACCCTCAATCAATTGCTATGTATCAATCGTGTATAGGATTTCACATTGTTGTTGCAAAAATTGGGGTTCATCTGTTCATCACGTATTAACTCACTCCACACTTAAAATAAATAAAATTAATTGGTACCGTCGTGTTCCTTGTTCAAAAGCGAGCAAGTTTGATGTTTATATCATTCAATTTCATCATGAATTGAGAGAGTTAGAGGAGCTTTTGCATCTGGCTGGCGCGAGGAAGAAGATGAAGTTCTTTGCACCATAATTCAAATTTTTAAATATTTTGATTTTTAATTAATTTCAAAAACTAATTTCCATATGCAATTTTAATTATTTTCAAATGATATTTTGAACAAATATCCTTCATGTATTTAAATATTTTATTCATAAATAAAAATTTATATTTGATATGTTTTTGAATATTTTAAAGAATTTTATTTTAAATTGTTTTAAACATGTTAAAATAATTTCCTTTCTTGATTTTTCTCGAACCAATTTGATTTCAAATATTCATACAAATAAGGCATCATTATATAAACCTTCATCATTTTTCATAACATGTTTTAAATTTTCATTTGATAGTTTTATCATTTTTATTGAATTTCTTTGAAAAATACCTTTAAAAAATGAAATTAGGGTTTTTCCTTTTGATTCAATCTTTCAAACTTCATCTCAAAACATGGGCCTCTATTAGAGTGTAAGACCTAACTCTCTTTGTAAATAAACTATTTTTTAGGTCTCTGCTATAATATAAGTCCCATTGCATTTTTCAAAACCACGGTACGATCACTGTATTTTCAAAATACACTTGGGCCTCTCCCTGAGTATAAGCCCCATCATCATTTCTTTTTCCCTCATAATAATCATTTGGGCCTCTAATAGAGAGTCTAATCCATTTTTACATAAATAAACATTTTTATGGCCTCTACTATAGTATAAGACAGTCCTCTCAGTGTTCAAAATCATTGTGTTTTCAAAATAATCACAGGCCTCTGCTAGGAGTGTAAGTCTCATCCCTCTGTACATAAATATTGTTTTCAAAATCACTTGAGCCTCTATTAAAGTGTAAGACCCAACACCTTTTATAAATAGAAAATCTTTTAGCCTCATTCATCCTGGGCTTTGTACAAGATACAAATAACACTCATGGGCTTCTTTCTAGAATGTAAGACCCAACACCTTTGTTTACTTAGAGATCAAGTCATCTTCAAAGTCAAAACTTTCTTCAATTTCTTCAAAACACTAAGTCAATTTTGAAGAAGACATCTAATCAATCAAAATACACTTGAGCCTCTATCCAAAGTATAAGACCCACCATTTTTCTCAATTCAACCCGTACTTGTTTATATGCTTATTCATATATATGTATATATGCTTGTACATATCTTGGTAAGTTTCTCTTAGCATTTAAATAATCCTTAATTTAGACTAATTCAAACCATAGGATCCTTGTCAATCAATATAACTTAGTTTAAAAACCTAATTCCCCCATGTACTAAGGAATTCTTCTTCCTAATACAATCTGCCTCCTCTTGGGATTTATTCAATTGATTCAACCTTGAAAACTTCAATAAAGAGAGGATTATTTCTCGGTGAAACCTCTTCTTTAACCCCTTTAATCTTATAACAATTCAACAAAAAAAGGATTGTTTCCCGTTGAAACCTTTCTTGAACTCTTCTGAAGACTTGGACAGTCCAATTCCCTAGCCTTTTATTTGGCTTCATACAAGGACCCACATGCTTCCTAGAAGCATCCCTAGAATTCTCTTGGGCTTCATACAAGGACCCACAGGCTTCCTAGAAGCATCCCTAGCCTTTTCTTGGGCTTCATACAAGGACCCCCAGGTTTCCGAAAAGCACAACATAGACCCTAGTCATCCTTATCCCTACACCAATCCCCAGAAGAGCCAAAACCTCTAAGTCATTAAATCTCATCCTTTGAGTCTCCTCTGATCCTTAACAAGGCTTGACTTCTATTGAAACTGCAGAAAACACCTGGCAGAAAAAACAGAAGAGTCGCCACCAAACGTTATTTATCCCTACGGGAGAAAGGAAACGATCAAAGAAAACCTAAAAGAAAGGAGAAGAAAAGGTCATCGCAACCAAATCTTGGGGTCGGGATTCAGTTACGCAAGGGGAAGGTATTAGCACCCGTCACATCTGTTGTACTCAACGGGATCCATGCTTGTTGTCTAATCAAAGGGTATGTTATCTAAAGCCTATTGCTAACGAACATAAAGGAAATAAGGAAAAAACAAAAGGTGACTCGATAGGACTTCGCCGTCCTAGGCCTACGTATTCCCTCGTGCAACGGGAAAGCCAGAGTCAAGACATCGTCGTATTGTGTCTACGTATCCTCATCTGGTATGAGAAATTAGAGTATCCGTAGTTCGGCTATGAAACCACAAGTCGGTTAATTTTTTTATGAGCGACATTAAGTTCTCATTCCAGCAGTTAGGGTCGATGCTTGTTTGTGGTAGAACAAAAAAGTAACGTACTCTTTCTGAAAATGGTTGAAAAACGATCCCGAAGGATCAATTTGACTTTGTTTGTGAGTTTTAATGAAGTGAATTGATTTGATTTGAGATTCACGTTGCACTAAAGACTATGATATAGGAACAAATGCGTCCCATATCACCCCCAGACAGGACGTACGCTAAACACTATAGGCAAGCGAGAGGAGACCCTTCACTCATCATTTCCCATATACTTAAGGGTCTTGATGCACAACGTTCATCGTCTTTATTAAGTGTGTTAGAATTGTTTTGAGATGAGAAGAGAGAAAGACGCACATAAGGTCTAAGGGAAACTCGGTCATAATGTTGTCATGCAAAGTGGTCCTAAGGTTGAGGTTAAAAGGGACTAACCTACTTGTTATCATGCATGGATTGCACTCCTAATGTCTATCTTACTCCAAGCTTAATCAAAAATTAAGTCAGACTAGAAGGCCCAAAGGGAGCAAACCAGAAAAAGCCAAAAACAAGAGAAAACAAGCAAAAACAACAGCTACAATAACGCTTCCAGCTCATAATAGCTATAAAAGACAGCAAGGTAGCACAACAACATTTATCAGCTACTAATTCAACATAGAAAAGCAGGTGTAAAAGGCAGGCAACAAGCAAGAATAACATACGACAGCATGTTAATTCATAAAAGAAAATCTGTAGAAAACATGGTGGCAAGCATTCTTCAACACAATCAACATGAACAAGAATCAATCATAAACAAGTATCAAGAAAACATGGACAGACATTAACAATTAAACATGAATGTTCAACAAGGTTGCATCATCAAGAATTTAACAAGAACATCATGCTTTTCACATCAATTAATCAATTCAATCGATCATGTGACAAACGAAATTAGGAGCAAATACGAACATGCATTACAGGTCTAACAAGATAATCACAAAAAATCAACAATTAACATGATACAAATGAGTAAAGCACATGACCATCACATCAATCAAGCAACATAAGCATCTCAAGCATTTATCAACTGAAACCAAAACTCGCGCGTCAAAGAATCGCAATCAAACAACCAAGCATGATGAAACAAATTAAAAACAGTCCACACATATGCAATATATTAATCTATGAAGGTTAGAGGTGGAAAGAAATCAAAACATGCTTGAAAACAACCAAAAAAACAAATTTTGGTCCAGTGTTAATCGATTAACCATTTGCAGTGCAAATGTGGTTAATCGATTAACCACTTGAGAATGGCTAAAAATACAATGGTTAATCGACTAACCAGTTTTGTACTGCAACTGGCTAATCGATTAACACTGCACCAGAAGCAGAAAATCAACAATTTAAAAGCACTTCCAGGAATTAATCAATTATTCAATCATCCAAATGATCATGTAATCAATTATGCACAAATTTAACACCAAAAGTCAGTTATCAAACATCAATCAAACTTACCCAAGCATTGAGAACACAAATTACATAGATCAAATTATCAAAATCAATTAAAATTGAAAATCTACATTTTGATTATCCAAATAAGCTCAAAACAGAAGTGGATCTAGAATTAACCAACCTTCAAAGCCGAGAATTGCTTTGGTAAGTGTTGTTATACTGCAAATGATAGATCCAAAATAGAAACCCAAGAAAACTTCAAGATCGAAGAGATTTCTTGCAAGAGAAGTGAAGCATGAGCCAAATTAAGAAAAAGTTGATCCAAGAATCACTTAAAAGCTAGCTTTCAAAACCAGATCCATATCCAAACGAAAATCAAATGATGAATGAACTTGATGGAGGTTAAGCTCTAGAGTTCAAGGATTCCAATGAAGAATCAAATAATTCAAGTGAAAGAGCTCTATTGAGTTTTGGAGTGTAAGATGATTGAGAAAAAGTTGAGATATTTTGAGTGCAAATTCTGAAAAATGAAGGGTGAATGAGTGTGAATTCTCAATTATGGTGAGGTTTGGAGTGAATTAGCTTAAATAAGCTTTTGGTTAAGAGTGAAATTGTGGTTTGGAGTGAGGGTTTGAAAATTGGAATGGGATTAGGAATGAAAATTTGGAGGGAAATTGGATTGGTTTTGAAAATAAATCAAAATTGGAGTGATTCTAGATCCTTCTACTGATGTAAAAACCAATTCACAAATGATCAAAATGGACCCCAAAATTGGCAGCATTGAAAATGCATTTATCTGGGCAAAATTTACTTTGGTTAGTCGATTAACCATTTGCTAGTATAAATGGGTTAATCGATTAACCCTTCACAATTTTGAAAAATTGCACTATTTGGAGGGAAACTTGCATAAACGTCCGTTTCCACCCGTTTTGAGCCACGTTAAGCCTCTGAAACTTGCCTTTTGATATTGCACCTGTAAAAATGCATGAGATAACGAGTGAATTGTCTCCTGTGCTAAAAATAACCTGCTCAAAAAATAAAATTGGGCACTCGATTGGTGGGCAAAATAAATGTTGAAGCCTCTGATGCTTGTTGCTTGAAACCTTGCAATAAAAGAAAATCTTGAGCCATAGAAACAACTTAATCCCATGTCTCAAGAACCAATGTCATGATATGCAGAAATGCAAAATGTAGAGAAGCACATGCCATTTATGGTCAAAACGAAAGGGCAAATTTTAAGGTGCTACAACTGCCCTTATTCAATCGACTTGGGCCTAAAAGGATGATAGCAACGACTTTCAAACCTTCAAGGTGCATGGAGATTAAATACCAAGAGAACCCAGAAATTTGCAAACTACGGGGAAAGAAAGGTAGACCATGGGTACAACCAACAGATCTACAATCCTGGGAGTTGATTAAAAGATCTACTGGGGAATGAAGCTTCTGGTGCAAAGAACCCCACAATAATAAAAAGGCTAATCGTCAGCACTGCGGCTGGGCCAGTACATTGTATGGTATCAGAATATTGACTAGAATGACGGTTTGGTTGACTAGGATTATGAAATCAACTCTGACGTTGAGAAAAAATGGGTAAACGTCAACTTGGAGGTTGAGAAAAAATGGACATGCGTCAACTCTGAGGTTGGGAAAAGGATATACGTCAACTCTGAGGTTGGAAAAAGGATATACGTCATATCTGAGGTTGGGGAATAAAGGCGTACATCGATTCTGAAAAGGATAAACATCAACTCTAAGGTTGAAGAAAAATTGAGTGAACATCAACTCTGAGGTTAAGGAAAACAGATGACATCAACTCTGAGGTTGAGAAAAACATAGATCTCAACTCTGAGGTTGAGGAAAAAGAATAACGCCAACTCTGAAGTTGGAGAAGATAGTCTTAACATCAATTCTGATACTGAGGATACAAATATAGACTTCAACTCTGAGGTTGGAGCTAAATATTGATCAAAATCAACCATTGGGTTAAGAGAAATTTGGACAAGCGCCAAATTTGAAGAAGATAGAAAGATAGACATCAACTATGAGGTTGAGACAAACTTGACATCAACTCTGAGGTTGGGGAAAATAAGGCGTCAACTCTGAGGTTGGGGAAAATAAGGCGTCAACTCTGAGGTTGGGAAAAGACTGGCGGACATCAACTCTGAGGTTGGAGATGAAACATCAGCTCTGAGGTTGAGAAAAGATAGGCATCAACTCTGAGTTTGGGGAAGATAGACGTCAACTCTGAGGTTGGGAAATCACAAGGTAAACATCAAATCTAAGGTTGGTAGAAAGGTAGACATCAACTCTGAGGTTGGAGAAAACACGCGTCAACTCTGAGGTTGGAGAAGAAAGGTATCAACTCTGAGGTTGGAGAAGAAAGGTATCAACTCTGAGGTTGGATAAAAGGCTGACATCAACTCTGAGGTTGGAAGAAAAAAGCGTCAACTCTGAGGTTGGGCAAAGTAAGCGTCAACTCTGAGGTTGGGAAAAGATAGGCATCAACTCTGAGGTTGGGGAAGAAAGGAAGACAACAACTTTGAGGTTAGAGACAAAAAGGTATATATCAACTCTGAGGTTGGTAATAGAAAGGATAGGCATCAACTATGAGGTTGGGAAAAGAGGTGCCAACCCTGAGGTTGGAGTTTGAACAGGTAATGATCTCTTAGGAGGAATGGAATCCTTGTTTTGATTGAGGGTTGATCTGGGGTTTCGTGCAAGGTACCAAATCTGGCTTATGCTTCGATGCATGTTTGAATTTTTCTATGGTGTAATGCTCCATATCAAATGGAAATGCTACACGTTTTAATAGATGCAATGTAATGATGATTACTATATGCAAGAATGAGAGAACACTCCGCCGGGAGGAATGCTGAGAATGGAATAAGAAAACTTCACTGAGGAAGGGATGACCAATATTTGATTTCTTGTAGGGAAATAACCAGCTGTACCACCAATAACCACTATCACTGCAAACTCTACCGGGGAACCGCAAGCTAAATTGAAAACTCTTACGGGGAATTATCAGCTCTGACCTTTGAGGAAGAGAACACTCTGACTTCTCACCATCTTCAAACTGATTGGGAATATTCCATCATCTCACACTGTTGGGAATAAGAAATCCTTCTACATTGCCGGGGATAATAAAATCCTCATGAAGGACCCTTTTCTACTTGAGGATGATTCTCTGCTTGGGGAAGAATAATAATTCTAATACCCTATTGGGAAAAGATACCTCTTGGCACCTTGTTGTGGAAGAGAAACCTCATACTAGGAACAACCTCAGCCCTTCACACTTCTGCTGATTAATTTCATGCTAATTATCATGAGCGAACAATGGTTCCTTTAACTCTCAAGTTATCTCAGACCATAGGGTCTATTGGAAGAAATCATCTCAAGAGAGTTTTATAGAAAACCTGGCATTCAAAATGCCCCAGTGTCTTAAAACCCTTGGAGAGATTTATTGGATCTCGATGTAACTGCTCCAGACTACATAATCTATGAAGGAATTTTCCTCGAGAGAATTCGTAATAACTTGAGATATACTTGACCCAATATTCTAAACCACGGCGAGGTGCTTTTGATTAACCTTCTTCTGGGGAGGATAACTTCTTGTGCTCTTGAGGTGGTCTGCCTCGATACGAGCCTTGAAGTAACTTTTTTCCCTTGACTGATTGATTTTTGAGAAAATAACCTAGGATAACTGCTTTTGGAAAAATTTCTGGATCTCGACATGATTGCCCCAGTTTGGCTGAACTTTGGAGAGATTTCTCGACGTGACTACCCCGGATTGGCTAAATCTCAAAATAGCTTACTGGGAAAGCCCATGCTTCATAGAGTCTCTTGGAAACATGCCCCTTGACATGACTGTCCTTCAGAATTTTTAGGCATTTCCTTTTGGCAAGATCAAGCTTCTCGACTGATGTTCATTATGTAAGCTTCCTTGATGCTTAAGCACATGTATGCAAGCAAAGAATGTTTGTTTTGATAATGATAATTCTAATGCAACACACATGTTAATATTGAAGTTTTTACTGAAAAGATGTTGCAAAATCCTATGAACGAGTCACTAGTTAGAATGCGACATTGATTTTTGAATGGAAAATAGCATACACACGCAATAGCAACAAAAATCTTATTAGCACAACTCATGGGAGTCAGGAACACTATCTCGTTGAAGTACGCCTTCAGAATAAACCCTACTTCAATTAGGACTTTTGAAGGTTGTAACGCGACCTGGTTCACGGTTTTAGAAAAAAGGATTTATGGCTCAAAATTTGTTTGTACCCACCCATTCTCCTTGATATTCTCTAGTCCTACGTTTAGATAATTTGGCGCAAGCACTCACCTTTCAAAAAGAATTTGTGAGGATCGACAGTTAAAGGACCCACAAGGTTTTCGGAGAGGTAGTCACTCCCCTTTTGTTTGTGTCGGTAGTCACACAACTTTGTTCTTGCTCGAGGATTTTTCTTTTGATCCTTTGCTTTTTCTATTTGTTTTTGATTTCCCTGATTTACCTGAACTGATTCTTTTGATTTTTTTTTTGAAGTCCAGTGGGATGCCATATCTTTTTCCTAAGTCACGTGTTTTCAAGTTTTCGACTTAGCGGGCTTTTTTCTTTTTCTTTTTTCTCTTTTAGTTCTTTTTTCTTTTGAACAAATCGTGTGACACTGGCTGTCTTGGAAGAGTTGTAATTGCCCCATCATTTCGGTTGTTGAGGGATAACCATTGTGGGATTATGAAGAATAAAAAGTAATGAATCCTTGGATGCACACTCCTTTTGAAATTTGAACGCGCGGCCAGACTAACTGAAGAATACCCTACCCCTGGGTTAAGATAAAGGGTTTTTTCATATGAAAGAAACTCCTACTTCAAGGCTCAAAGGGGTTAACAAAGGTCTATCTCCCTTATATCTCCAGTGTTTAGGGATTTGAAACAATGCATGTACATCATCAGTAGGGTTTAATTCCAAAAGCATGCGACCAGAGATTTTTGCGTTTTCATTTTGTCATCCTCCCTCAAAGAGTTTAAGCAAGAAAGTTGGTATTGCAATGCATAAGAAACACTTAAATGAATAAACACGAATGAATTACTTCAAGAAAAACACATTCATTGCATTAAAATCACCATTCAGTAACAAACAAGTTTTTACATGCTAACAGATCATTAACAAACAATGATAAATACAAATGAAAATGTAGTAAAGAAGCTGATGATTACCATCGCTTAGGAGGCCTGACTCCGTTTGGACTTATTGCTTATGACAACGTACTTGAAGTCTGAGTGCCCACTTGAGAATGGAGGCTTCAATTGATGTGCAAATCATCTACAGTGAATGTAGTGACCTCTGAGTCGACCAGATCTTGCACCTTGTGTTTGAACATGTCGCAATCTTCAATTGAATAGCCCAGTGTTCCTGAGTGATACTCGCATATAGCATCCATGTCATAACCAGGAGGAAAGGGTCTGGAATATGCTTGTCCTCCCTTAGTTGAACCAGAGAACCTTCGAGCAAACGAGCAAGAACACGACTGTGAGGAATAGGGAGTGGATCGAACCTTCTCTCAGGGCTTCTTGACCTTTGTTGTCTCAGTTGCTGATAATTGTGCTTCTAAAGAGCATAGGGTTGTTGGTACTGAACAGGCTGTTGAGTAGCAGGTGGAATATACACAACATTAGTTTCTCCATCCCTCCCAACATAAGGTTTCTTTGCATCTTCAGAGGAACCAGTAGCAACTTGAATCTTTCCCATTTTGATACCGCGTTCGACCTTTTCTCTAGCCCTTACCAGATCTAAGAAACCGTTGGGAGCACTACCAACCAACCCGTCGTAGTAGGGACCTTGCAAAATGCTCACGAACATGTCCACAAGTTCTCTTTCCACCATAGGACGTTGAACCCGGGACGTCTTTGAATACGCCACCTTTAGGCATACTCTTTGAAGCCATTGTTTTATCCTTGTGCAAGGCTCTGATGCTGAGTCTTGTTGGGAGCCATGTTTGTGTTGTACTGGTAATGCTTGACGAATGCCTCAGCAAGTTCCCTCCAACTACGGATATGAGTCCTCTTTAGCTGCATATACCACTCTAAGGATGCCCCAGCTAGGCTGTCCTGAAAGAAGTTCATCAGTAGCTTCTCATCATCCGAATATGCAGACATTTTCTTGAAGTAGGCCCTGATGTGCGTCTTAGGACAGCTGGTTCCCTTGTACTTGTCGAAAGTAGGCACCCTGAACTTCGGAGGAACTTTCACACCTGGTACCAAGCCTAAGCCATCCATATCCATACCCAAAGCACTATAACTCTCGAAAGCCTTCATTGTCTCTTCGAGCATATGAAACTTCTTTTCTGCCTCGGTAGGAAAACTCATCTTAGTATCGTAAAACTGTTCATTCTGATTGTCCACCTCCAGATGAGGAACATGAATCTCAACAGTCATTCTTCTTGGTTGACCCATAAGAGGGGATGGAGGAATATCAGTATGTGGAGGATTCACATCTCCTCCCGGAGGATTACCACTAACAGCATTTCCATTACTATCCTCTGGGATACCAAAAACGACCTTGTGGATAAGCGCCCTTACTTCCTCTTGACGCTGAGCCATACCTTGCATCACTTCCATGAACTGAGGCATACGAGTCCGGACTTCCAAAAATTCTGATTGTACCTAATCCATGATCTGCCTCTGGTTGCTTTGAATTGCATAGTGGTGAGAATTCAGATTTGCAGTTCTGGAGAGAAAACCAAGTCAGAACAAGAATCCACATCCTTGAACACCTGCTATGCATATGAGTATTAGAATGCAAATGTCATGTTTAATTATTTCCAAGGAATCTTTCTGCTTTGATTCAAGTTTTTTCACAAAAGAACCACAAGGAGTAAGACTGAATGCTCAACTACGAGACCCAAAGTTAAGATCCTTAGAAATAAACGAGCATGAATGTTAGAATGAAAACATGTTAAGATGATATAGATGCATAGAAATGGGATCAAGGCTTCCAAATATGTTGAATAACTGTTGTACTATCGACTGAATAAGGCCATGATTCTGCTTCACCGAGAAAACTGGAAAACCAGAATACAACAAATAAACGAACAAACCCACCCAACAACACAACAACATCAATATGATAATAATAATCAAATGCAAAAGTAAAATGCAAAAGCAATAATATACAACAGATAATGTACATAAAAGCAAATAACTGCACAAAATTAAACACCCAATGAGCAGGACAGACAAGTGCTAGGATTGACTCGCATAGGGAACCAGAGATTTAGGGTTTGGTCCCCAGCTGCCGCAACTGCAAAAAACACCTGGCGGAAAAAACAGAAGAGTCGCCACCAAACATTATTTATCCCTACAGGGGAAAGGAAATGATCGAAGAAAACCTAAAAGAAAGGAGAAGACAAGGTCATCGCAACCAAATCTTGGGTTCAGGAGTCGGTTACTCAAGGTGAAGGTATTAGCACCCCTCACGTCCGTTGTACTCAACGGGGATCCACACTTGTTGTCTAATCAAAGGGTGTGTTATCTAAAGCATACTATTAACGAAACAGAAAAGAAAGAGGGGAAAAACAAAAGGTGACTCGATAGGACTTCGCTATCCTAGGCCTATGTATTCCCTCGTGCAATGGGAAAGTCATAGTTCATGTAGCTCAGAAAACTACATGTGAAGGGGGAAGTATTTCGCCAAGATATCCTCATCTTGTGCCTACATATGCTCATCTGGTATGAGAAATCAGAGCAGCCATAGTTCGGCTACGAAACCATAGGCCGGTTAAGTGTTTTTATGAGTGATGTTAAGTTCCCATTCAAGTAGTTAGGGTCGATGCCTGTTTGCGATAGAATGAAAAAGTAACATACTCTTTCTTAAAATGGTCGACAAACGATCCCAAAGGATGAAAATGATTTGAATTTTTTGGTGAGTTTTAATGAAGTGAATTGATTTGATTTGAGATTCACGTTACACTAAAGACTATGATATAGGAACGAATGCGTCGCTTATCGCCCTCAGACGGGACGTATGCTAAACACTCTAGGCAAGCGAGAGGAGACCCCTCACTCATCATTTCCCATATACTTAAGGGTCTTGGTGCACAATGTTCATTGTCTTTATTAAGTGTGTTAGAATTGTTTTGAGATGAGAAGAGAGAAAGACGACTTGAAGGCCCTAAGGGAGCATGCCAAAAAAAGCCAAAAACAATAGAAAACAAGCAAAAACAGCAGCTACAATAGCGCTTCCAACTCATAATAGCTATAAAAGACAGCAAGGTAGCACAACAACATTTAAAAGCTACTAATTCAACACAGAAAAGCAAATGTAAAAGGAAGGCAACAAGCAAGAATAACATACGACATCATGTTAATTCAGAACAGAACATCTGTAGAAAACATGGTGGCAAGCATGCTTCAACACAATCAACATGAACAAGCATCAATCATAAACAAGTATCAAGCAAAGATGGACATGCATTAACAATTAAACATGAATGTTCAACAAGGTTACATCATCAAGAATTCAACAAGAACATCATGCTTTTCGCATCAATTAATCAATTCAATCGATCATGTGAAAATGAAATCGGGAGAAAATACGAACATGCATCACAGGTCCAACAAGATAATCACAAATAATCAACAATTAACATGATACAAATGAGTAAAGCACATGATCATCACATCAAGCAAGAAACATAAGCATCTCAAGCATTTGTCAACGGAAACCAAAAATTGCGCATCGAAGATTCGCAATCAAACAATCAAGCACGATGAAAAAGGTTAAAAACAGTCTGCACATATGCAATATATCAATCCATGAAGGTTAGAGGTGGAAAGAAATCAAAACATGCTTGAAAACAACAACAAAAAAAAATTTTGTTCCAGTGTTAATCGATTAACCATTTGTAGTGCAATTGTGGTTAATCGATTAACCACTTGAAAATGGCTGAAAATACACAGGGTAATCAGTTAACCGGTTTTATACTGCAACTGGTTAATCGATTAACACTGCACCAGAAGCAGAAAATCAACAATTTAAAAGCACTTCCAGGAATTAATCAATTATTCAATCATCCAAATGATCATGTAATCAATTATGCATAAATTTAACCCCAAAAATCAGTGATCAAACATCAATCAAACTTATCCAAGCATTGAGATCACGAATCACATAGATCAAATCATAAAAATCAATTAAAATTGAAAATCTACATTTTGATCATCCAAATAAGATCAAAACAGAAGTGGATCTAGAATTAACCAACCTTCAAAGCCGAGATTTGCTTTGGTAATTGTTGTTATACCGCAATTTGATACATCCAAGCTAGAAACCCAAGAAAACTTCAAGATCTAAGAGATTTCTTGCAAGAGAAGTGAAGAATGAGACAAATTAAGCCAAAGTTGATCCAAGAATAACTTAAAAGCTTGCTTCTAAAACCATATCCATATCCAAATGAAAATTAAATGATGAATTGAAGTTGATGGGGATGAATGATGGTGGTTAAGCTCTAGAATTCAAGGATTCTAATGAAGAATCAAAGAATTCAAGTGAAAGAGCTCTAATGGAGTATTGGAGTGTAAGAGAATTGAGAAAAAGTTGAGAGAATTTGAGAGCAAATTCTGAAAAATTAAGGGTGAATGGGTGTGAGTTCTCAATTATGGTGAGGTTTGGAGTGAATTAGCTTAAATAAACTTTTGGTTAGGAGTGAAATTGTGGTTTGGAGTGAGGGTTTGAAAATTGGAATGGGATTAGGAATGGAAATTTAGAGGAACATTGGATTTGTTTTGAAAATAAATTAAAATTAGAGTGATTATATATCCTTCTACTAATGCAAAAACCAATTCACAAATGATCAAAATGGACCCCATAAGTGGCAGCATTGAAAATGCACGTATATGGGAAAAATTTACTTTGGTTAATCGATTAACCCTTCACCAATTTGAAAAATTGCGCCATTTGGAGGGAAATTTGCATAAACGTCCATTTCCACCAGTTCTGACCCACGTTAAGCCTCTAAAAATTGCCTTTTGATATTGCACCTGTAAAAATGCCTGAGATAACCGGTGAACTGTCTCCTGTGCTAAACATAACCTATTGAAAAAATAAAATTGGGCACTTGATTGCTGGGCAAAATAAATGCCAAAGCCTCTAATGCTTACTGTTTGAAACCTTGCAATAAAAGAAAATCTGGAGCCATAGAAACACTTTAATTCCATGTCTCAAGAACCAATGCCATGATATGCAGAAATGAAAAATGCAGAGAAACACAAGCCATTTACGGTCAAAACGAAAGGGCAAATTTTGGAGTGCTATAACTTCCACCTTAAAATCCCCATTAAGGGTCAGGTTACAATCAACAAATCTCCAAAAGAATCAAAGCCTTTATGGCAGTTCAATAAATTGAACTCTCCTATAATCTCCAGCAAGAGTCAGTTCCTCTTTTGATTCCTCAAAGCAATTGGAACCTACTCTTGGATTTAATTTTGCTCAACAAGAGTCAGTCTCCACTTAAATTCCCTCAGCCACCTCTTAGGCTTCATATAAGGATTTGCCCTAGTCAACTTCAATCTTGGGCCTTGTACATGACAAATATAATACTCCCCATTTGAGTCAATTTTCAATCCCTTATTTAGCTTCAACCTTGGGCTTTGATCAAGGCACATATTTCAACATCCTCACAGATGAGACTCCGAGTCCTCTTTGTAGGAGGATATTTCCTCTATACATCACATTTCAAAATAAACAATTAAACCTTTTTCCAGATAATTGATGTAAGTTGCACACTCGTTGATTCAAAATCCAAGTTGGAGTCCCTCCTTTATCATGGCTAAAGTTCTCTTTCATCTAAGTGATGTATGTGGAAAGCCTCTGGATTCTACACATCCAAGCCAATGTCCCTCTCTTAGCATGCAATGATTCATAAAGGAAAAAGTGGCATTTCTTTACACTGAGTTAAAGCTTCTTACTTCATGACATTTCAACTCTCTTATAAATGAAGATGTGGCATTGCTGGATTCCACACTTCCCAGTTAAAGCAACTTCCGTTATAATAAATCCCTCAATGATTGTGATGAATAGGTGAGATATCTCCCTTTAAAGATGACAAATTCTCTCTGAAAAACTCTTTTAGCTTCAATCTTGGGTAGCTTCAATCTTGGGCTTTGAACAAGACATAAACACTTTTTAGCTTCAATCTTGGCCTTTGAACAAGACACCAAACATTTTTCCTCCCATAGAATAGGAGGAACTACAAACGCTCTGATTTTTCCAATCTTTTTACAGGAATACATAGGCATAAGATTGAAAAATCTTAGCGAGCACACTAATCAAAAACATTAGGTCCAGATACCTTTCCAAAAACAATAGAAAACCCTAAAACAACAAAAACATTTCCTCAAAGGAGAAACTTTCCCCACCTGACAACAAATAGACTCAAGAAAGCAACTCAAACAGTAAAAATAGATGCATATAAATGTTCCTATAGATTACTATAAATACTCTGGATGTTAATAGCTTCCCTTTGTATAACCAACCCCTTATTCCAGATCTCTTTGCATTTGTAGGGAAAACACTTGCGCCAGGGTTAGTTTAAGATATCTTCCACTTCCTTTTAAGCTTCATAGGATAAATATAGAAATTAGAAAGTAGCACCAAAAGCGGTAGTGGTTGCGTCACAAAATTTGATGCTACACCTACTAGGATTGATGGTCGCATAGTGCGGCCCCCCCGAGAGGTAGATCTCGAAGGGTCGGTACAAAGATCTCACTCAAAGTAGATTCTATTGATGGAGTTGATGCCCGACATGTAGTTGTTGTTGGCGACAATCATTCTTCTGAATCCATGACTCTAGGAACCTTGTTTACAACTATAGTCGATGGTCGTGTAGTGCGGGCTTCCGAGTGGTAGATCTCGAAGGGTCGGTATGAAGATCTCATCAGAATAAATTCATTTGATATAGTGGACGATCGGTATGTAGCTTCCGTGGGCGGAAAACATTCATGTGAATCTATGACTCTAGGATCCCTTTTATAAACCTTAGATCATACTTGGTGAGAACCCGTTTTGGTTTAGCAATTAGATTCATCTGTACCACTGACTTTTGAACCCAAAACATGCATTCATCTACATAAATTACATATGAATAGAAAAAGAAAACAAAGCTCTTAGTTACTTGTTGTTTATCTCAGGAATTTAAGACATATTGCAAGCAAAATATGAATCCAGAAAGAAGACTTACATACACATTCAAATACAAGAATCCAAAGCTTAACATTTTGAAGGCATTGAGCTCCAATTTAACTCCCCCCATGCGTACTAATTTCAAGAAAAAACATGGGATTCTGTTGAGCATCCTAAACAAGACAGTAGACCCATATGCCATTATCACTATGGCTCGTTTCTATGATCCGCTGTTACGTTGTTTCACTTTTTATGATTTCCAATTGGCGCCGACATTGGAAGAATTGGAGAGGATCTTGGGTCGAAGTTTGAAGAAGCCCAATACTTTCCCCAAGCTTGAAGAAGATGTCACTCCTTAAAAAACAGCTTCAGCTCTGAACATCAGTGTCCCGGATGTAATTCCCAATTGGGATAAGAAAGGGGGCTTCAAGGGATTTCATATAGAATTTTTGGAAGGTCCAACCTTAAAGTTTGAGAAGGTGAAAAATTAGGATGCTTTCTATGTTGTTATTGATCTCTTGATTTATGGGATAATTATTTTCACAAATTTGGAGAACTTTGTGGACCAAGTAGCTATGGAGATCTTTCTCACTGGCAATCTAGTGTCGTATTTACTAGCAGATATTTACTTCTCCCTCCATGATCTTCTTGAAAAGAAAGGAGGGACTCTCTTGTGTTATGTTCCCCTCTTGCATGCTTGGTTAGTGATGCATCTAAAGAAGGAAGTTCCAATTGTGTCCAAGGGGAAGAAGTGGTAAAAAAAAAAAGCTAGGATCCCTTACCACTAGCCATATCAAGTGGTATATAAAGGATTGGGAGACTGAAAATATTATAATGAGGTGTGGAGAATTCCTTAATGTTCCATTATGGGGGAATAGGGGTTGCATTAACTACAACCATGTTCTATTTCTGAGACATAATGTTTATGCTATGAGCCTTCCTACAAAAACTAAGGCCTTAGAATCATTCATCTTATATGATATGAGGGTGAACTACACAGATATGAAGAAGGTCAGAAAAGCTTGGAAAATAATTATTAGAAAAGGGAAAGAATTTAGAAAGAGGAATGTAATTACCAAGGAGCCTTATGTCCAGTGGCTGTAGGAAGGGATTCAAGTAATCAAGCTTCCATGCTCTTTTGATCCTTTTCTCTTCCCTCCAGTTCCTGAGCCAGAACCTATACCGTATGAGGACATTGAAAAACTCAATGCTAAGATTAAGGAGCTCGAATTAGAGAATATTGAGTTAAGAGTTAAGTTGAGTCGAACTTCTTTGGAGAATGACAAGCTGAAGGATGAACGTAAGGGGAAAGCCAAGGAACTCGAAGATAGAAAGAAGAGGTCCATGCTATTTGAAGACCAAAAGGACAATCTTGATCACATCCTCATGAGTTCCGCATCTGTAGTTCGGACCAAGAATGAATAGACCAAGAAAGCTGAATACAAAATTCATGAGTTGGAAAAGAAGTTGGACCCATCTCTTGTGGAGAAGTGTGACGTTAAGCGTGACTATGGAATTCAAATTTATGAATTTAAGGACACCCTTAAGAAGTGCAAGAATGAGTTATCTCGTAAGGTCCTTTGAAAGAAGGAAGCTGTGAGAAGATGTCCTCACTTCGAGTACCAGTTGGGGGAAGCTAGTAGGAGGATTTTTTTGGAAAATCAAGAGAGTGATGCAACCTACATGCTCTTGAAGAATGACTACGTGTACTGGAGAAAGTTGTATGGGGAAGGCAGAGCAACCCTAGATAAAGATGCGTGTGTTATCGAGAAGATTCAAGATCTTTATGTTGAGTGGAAAGGAAAGTTCCATAACTTGGCAAGGTTAAGAAGTCTATTGGTCTATGTGCCCAGAGAACACTCTACCTCAAGTCTTTAACTTTGTCAAGTATTGTAAGAAGATGATGAAGGAGCTTTCTGCAGATCTCGCCACGATTATAAACGGCGAGTTAGAGCATAAGATTATCCATACTTGAGTTTGATTTAATTTGTCTTTTTGAATGTAGCTTGGAACTTCTTGTACTTGTACTTGAATATTTGAATTAATGAAAGTTCTCATTTTTGGACTTCATCTATTATCTTGCCTTTTATTCTTATTTAAAATTCTTGCAAATGAAATGTTATGATATTATTGAAATAAATAAAAAGAATAACTAAGAGCTTTGCACACAAGAAAAATGCATCCATATATGCATCCATGCATTCATGTCATTCTTCAAATAAAAAGCTCATTACGTTGTCTTCCTCCAGTTCCACATTGAGTCCTCAACACCGGTACAACACTAGAGCCTAAGCTTGTAAAAGAATGGCAGAACAAGAACAAGAGTTGGTTAGATTCAGCTCAGAACTTGAGGACCTTCGAGAGAACGTAGGTCAGATGATGGAAATGTTGTAAATCATCAAGGCCAAAATGGACACGCAACCAATGGTCGTCTCAGGAATCGTCGATCCAATGCTTGAACCCCAACCCATAAGGACAATACCTTTTACATGGCCTCCTTTTGGTCTACAACCTAGCTTCACACCTCAAACTCAAGTATCCCCTGTTGTAGTGTGTTGCAACTGCGAAAAACACCTGGCGAAAAAACATAAGAGTCGCCACTGGATGTTATTTATCCCAACTGGTGTAACGCCCCGATTCTGATTTCCCATTTTTGTTGAGTCTTTTGATTTATTTTGATTGATTATTCTTTTAAGTGTGGAATTTGAATATTAATATGTTATGTATGCATATTATGTTATTTTATTATTCGGAGAGTTTTGGGAATTAATTAAAGGGTGTTTTAGATAATCCTTAATTAGTAGATGTTTTGAGAGAAATAGAATAGAAAGAGTATAAGTGGAAATAGAGAGAAAAGAAAAGAGATAGAAAGAAAAAGAAAGGAAAGAAGAAGAAAAGAGAAAGAGGAGGAAGAGGAGAAAAACCTAGAACCATCAAGAATCAACTTCTAAGCTTCGATTAATCGAGTAAGGGTGTGAAACTTTATCATTCTTTCGATGTGTATGATTATGTATGTTTCTATTAGTTTGATTTTGGATTGGCAAGAGATTTGCTCATTTTCCATTTTTAGGTTGAATTTGATTTAATCGTAGAAATCGAGTTTTAACGGTTAAAAATAAGGATAAGTGGTAAAGTTTAGTCGAGGAATGTTGGGTTAAGGCTACTGGAACGAGTTGGAATTGAATCAGGTGGATTTTGAAGAGTTTCGGAGTTTTGGAAAGTGGGAAATTCTGAGTTCGCAGACCCTCGCTAGCAAGTTCGCTAGGGGAGTAGGTCGCGAGCATTCGCTGGGCATTTGTTGTGGCGAGCCAGTAGCGAGCGGTCCCGGACTTGGATAGAATGGTTTTGGTGTTCTTCGTTGGTAGCGAAGGGGGTGGCGAGCATTCGCTAGGCCTTCGTTGAGCGAGTGTGATAGAAAATCAAGTCAGTGGCTTCTGTTTGCCTTCGCGAGCTTGCTCGCTAGGCGAACAGGTAGCGAGCACTCGCTAGGTGAGCAAGGTAGCGAGCGTGTCGGCATGTTATTTTCTTGTGTTTTCACTCCAATGTCGATTCTTCGATTCAAGTATGATTAATCCTTTCTTATTATGCATAGTTGTATGTGGTGATATGAAATGTTGTGGGTAGCCGTATGGTGTGAAATGTGGTCGTTTGGCAATTTTGTGCATTTGTTTGAATTGAATGAAAATGCGTGATGAGATTGATGTGAAGAATGCATGATTATATACTTGTAAATATGTATGCATTTCAAGAGTGTGTGGAGTCATTTTGCATGTGAAGTATCATGGTTGCATTCTTATGTGTCTGATCCCGTGTAGGATCTGCAGAAACCTCGTGTGCCCTTGTGGGGTGTGAGCGACGGTTTATTTTGATCCCTATGAGGATCTGCAGAAACAATCGTGTGCTCTTGTGGGGTATGAGCAATGGTTTATATTTGATTCTATGGTGAATCTGCAGAACCATTGTGTGCCCTTGTGGGGTGTGAGCAATCGGATTGTGTGCCCGTGTGGGATGTGAGCAATCCTAAAACATCGTGTGCCCATGTGGGGTGTGAGCGATGGGTGAACATCGTAGGCCCGACGGGGAGTTACTTCGGTAACGAGCGATAGTTCCATTTGGTTCTTCAATTAAACCTGCTGAATGAGTCGGTACCGCATTTGCATCTGCATAGAGTCGTGAGTCGGTCTCTATGAGTTTCATTTATCATCTTTATATGATGTATTGGTGAAATAAACATAAATGTAGATGTTTATGTGAATTTGTGTAATGAACATAATTGTGTATATTTATGTGAATTGTTGAAGTAACATAAGTGTAAACGTTTATGTGAAAATGTTGTGAATTTTGAAGCATGATCAGTGAATATGCTTAGTTGTATAGATATACATTGTGAGGTATGTGATGAATAGTGATGAATTGCGGTGAGAAATGTGTTATACGTATTCTATGTTGGTGTATATAGATATATGATTATATGCATTGTTTGTTATGATAATGTTTCTCACCCTTCTGCTGTTTTATGATGCTTTATGAGGCAATTTAGAGTAGGTTTGCTGGAGGTCTTTTGTGAAGCGTGGCTTCATTCTTTTTGGTCGGTTGGCTCTAATATGTAGCACCGGGTAGTTAGGAATTGTTTTGATTCTTTTGTGATACATATGTGTCTGTATCTGCTGGTGAATGTTTTGTAAACATGACTTATGACTTAAATTAAACTGTTGATGTATAAAATGTTTATATGAATGAAGTGATTCAATGTTTAGATGTTTCCGCTTTTATTCTAAATATTGATATGTGGGTTTTAAGGACTAAGTTCCTTTGTGGTGATTTACCCTTTGTTGCATATCTTTATGAGGAGGTGTTGTATGTGTTTTGAATTTCCTAGATAATGTGACGTACCTCTTTTATACCATGTGTTAATTTATACACTGATGAAAGATTTTATTAAGTGCCTAATTTATTTAATTATTTATTTGGGGTATAGAAAGGGGGTGTTACATTAAGTGGTATCAGAGCCAGTGTTGAGTCAGTTGTGTTTGTCTTGTTGTTGTGTTGGTTGAACGGTTGTTTAACCTTGTTGTTATTTTTGGGAATCATCAGAATATGGCTGGTCGTAATGACAATGCTATGGCTGCGGCGTTGGAGGCTATGGCTAGGGCGGTGCAAGGTGCACTGAATACGAACGCTAATGATGAGTTTAGAAAGAATCAGTCGCCGGTATTCAAGGGGAGGTTTGATCCGGACGGTGCTCAGATCTGGTTGAAGGAGGTTGAGAGAATCTTTAGAGTTATGGGGTGTGCTGAAGGAAACAAGGTGAGACTTGGAACTCACATGTTGAGAGAAGAGGCCGACGACTGGTGGGTCGGTATGAGACAAGTTCTTGAGGTAGATGACGAAGAAATAACCTGGGATTTATTTCACACCGAATTCTTGATAAAGTATTATCCTGAGAGTGTAAAGGGGAAAAAGGAAATGTAATTTCTTGAGCTGAAGCAAGGCAATATGTCTGTGGTGGACTACACGGATAAGTTTGTGGAATTAGTTCAGTTTCATCCTCATTATGCGGCGGTTACGGCGGAGTTCTCTAAGTGCATTAAGTATGAGAATGGCTTGCGTCCTGAGATAAAGCAAGCGGTGGGATGCCAAAGAATACGAAGATTTTCGGACTTGACCGAATGTTGTAGGATTTTTGAAGAGGACGGTAGGGCTCGATCTACTCATTATAAGAGTTTGAGTGAGAAGAAAGGCAAGCAACAAGTGAGGAGTGGACCTTATGTAACGCCTGTTGATAAGGGCAAGTATAAGGGAAACTTTGACAGGAGACCCGGAGGAGGAAGTTCTGGTGCGGTCAAATGTTACAAGTGTGGCGTGATGGGTCACAAATCTTTTGAATGTGGGAAGTCTGTGGAGAAGTGTGCTAATTGTGGAAGTCTTGGACATTCCACTTCTGGTTGTAGAAGGAATGTGGTGAAGTGTTTTACTTGTGGGGAAGTTGGTCATATTAGTACCAAGTGTACCAAACCAAAGCAAGCTCAGTCGGATGGAAAAGTATTTGCATTAGCAGGTTCAGACACTACTAATGCGGATCGCTTGATTAAAGGTACATGCTTTATTAATAATATGCCTTTAGTTGCTATTATTGATACTAGAGCGACTCATTCGTTCATTTCTCTTGAGTGTGCTAAGCGTTTGGGTTTTTGCATGGTTTCTTTGAGTGGAGACATGGTTATTGAGACTCCCGCTTCGGGTTCGGTAACTACTTCTTTGGTGTGTGTAAGTTGTTCTTTGACCATGTATGGTAAAGACTTCATTATGGATTTAGTGTGTTTGCCTTTGGAAGGTTTGGACGTGATCTTGGGTATGAACTGGTTGCAATTTAATAGAGTTCATTTAGATTGCTATCACAAGTTGGTAAGGTTTCCTTCTTTGGAAGATGATGAAGGTGAGAGTTTTCTATCCACTAAAGGGTCGAAGAAACTTTTAGCGGACGAAGCTCAGTTGTTCGGCTTGTTTGCATCCTTGTCTGTGGAGAGCAAAGTTGAGCTTGATGTGTTTCCAGTGGTGTGTGATTTTCCAAAAGTATTTTCGGAGGAGATTACGGATGTACCGCCAGAAAGAGAAGTTGAGTTTTCTATTGATCTAGTTCCCGGTACTAGACCGATTTCGATGGCACCGTATCATATGTCAGCATCGGAGTTGGTAGAACTGAAGGTGCAGTTGAATGATTAGTTGGATAAGAGATTTGTAAGACCAAATGTTTCTCCTTGGGGTGCGCCGGTATTATTGGTAAAGAAGAAGGATGGAAGTATGCGGTTATGCATTGATTATCAGCAGTTGAATAAGGTTACAATTAAGAATAAGTATCCGCTTCCAAGAATCGATGATTTGATGGACCAATTAGTTGGAGCGCGTGTTTTTAGCAAGATTGATTTGATATCGGGTTATCACCAGATTCGTGTGAGAGAGGAGGATATTCCAAAGACGGCTTTTAGGACACGATATGGTCATTACGAATATTCTGTGATGCCATTCAGAGTTTTAATGCGCCGGGTGTGTTTATGGAATACATGAATCGTATTTTTCATAAGCAGTTGGATCGTTTTGTGGTTGTGTTCATCGACGAAATTTTGATTTACTCTCAGTATCAAGAGGAGCATGAGGAGCATTTGAGGTTTGTGTTACAGATTTTGAAAGAGAAGAAATTGTATGCTAAGTTGTCAAAGTGTGAATTTTGGTTGTCGGAAGTGAGTTTTCTCAGACATAATATTTCCGGTGATGGTATTAGTATGGATCCATCCAAGATTGATGCGGTAATGCAATGAGAGACTCCTAAATCGGTTACGAAGATTCGAAGCTTTTTGGGCTTGGAAGGTTATTATCGAAGGTTTATTGAAGGATTTTCGAAGTTGGCACTTCCGTTAACGCAGTTGACTTGTAAAGGAAAGGCTTTCATTTGGGATGCTGGTTGTGAGGAGAGTTTCATTGAGTTAAAGAGAAGATTGACAACAACGCCAGTCTTGATTTTGCCGAATCCTACAGAACCTTTTGTGGGTTATTGTGACGCTTCCTTGACAGGTTTGGGTGGTGTGTTGATGCAAGAGGGAAAGGTTGTGGCTTATGCTTCGAGACAGTTGAGAGTGCATGAAAAGAATCACCCTACACATGATTTGGAATTAGCGGCCGTGATGTTTGTTTTGAAAATTTGGAGGCATTAGCTTTATGGTGCAAGATTTGAAGTTTTTAGTGATCACAAGAGTTTGAAGTATTTATTTGATCAAAAGGAATTGAGTATGAGGCAAAATAGGTGGTTAGAGCTTTTGAAATACTATGATTTTGGTTTGAATTACCATCCGGGTAAGGCAAATGTGGTGGCCGATGCCTTAAGTCGGAAGTCGTTGCACATGTCTACATTGATGATGAAAGAATGAGAACTTTTGGAGAGCTTTAGAGATCTGAGTTTGGTTTGTGAAGTAACGCCGAGAAGTGTGAGACTTGGTATGCTTCGTATTACGAATGATTTTCTTGCTACCGTATGTGAAAGGCAAAAGTTGGACTTGAAGTTCGTTGACTTGATGACAAATGAGAATGAGGATTTCAAGGTTGACGATTTTCGAGTTTTGAGATTTCGTGGTCGTATCTGTATTCCCGATGATGCGGAGTTGAAATGGATGATATTGGAGGAAGGACACCGAAGTAACTTAAGTATTCATCCGGGAGCGAATAAGATGTATCAAGATTTGAAGAAAGATGTAGCTCAGCTTGTGTATGCATGTTTGACTTGTCAGAAGTCTAAGGTTAAACATCAAAAGCCTAGTGGATTGATGCAACCGTTTGATATTCCAGAGTGGAAATGGGATAGTATATCGATGGATTTTATGACGGGATTTCCGAATACGCAAAGAGGTCATAATGCTATTTGGGTGATTGTTGATAGGCTTACTAAATCTGCTCATTTCATTACGATTGATATTAGTTATCCTTTGGAGAAGTTAGCTGAGATTTATGTTCATGTGGTTGTGAAGTTGCATGGAGTTCCTAAGAGTATTGTATCGGATAGTGATCCTAGATTTACTTCAAGGTTTTGGGAGAGTTTGCAAAAGGCTTTGGGTTCTAACCTAAGATTGAGTTCGGTTTATCACCCGCAAATAGATGGTCAAACCGAGAGAACGATTCAGTCGTTGGAGGATTTGTTGCGTGCTTGTGTACTAGAGCAAGGTGGTGCTTGGGATAGTTATTTAACATTGATTGAGTTGACCTACAATAACAGTTTTCACTCAAGTATTGGTATGGTGCCATTTGAGGCTTTGTATGGTCGGAGATGTCGAACACCTTTGTGTTGGCATGAAACTGGTGAGAAGTCGGTTGTTGGGCCGGAGATGGTACAACAAACGACGGAGAAGGTGAAGTTTATTCGGGAAAAGATGAAAGCTTCTCAGAGTAGAAAGAAGAGTTATCATGACAAGAGAAGGAAAGATCTTGAGTTTCAAGAGGGCGACCATGTGTTTTTGAGAGTTACACCGGTTACGGGTGTGGGTCGTGCCTTGAAGTTGAAGAAGTTGACTTCTCGTTTTATTGGTCTGTATCAGATTATTGCACGAGTGGATGCTGTGGCGTATCGTGTGGCGTTGCCTCCGAATCTTTCGAATTTGCATGATGTGTTCCATGTTTCGCAACTTCGGAAGTATGTTACGGATCCGTCACATGTGATTCCTATAGACGAAGTTGAAGTAAGAGATAATCTTACGGTTGAAGTTTTACCGATTAGGATTTTGGATCGTGAAATTAAGAAGCTAAGGGGCAAGGATATTGCGCTTGTGAAAGTAGCATGGGGAGGTGCTGTGGAAGGCAAAATGACTTGGGAATTGGAGAGTTAGATGCGAGAGTCGCATCCGGGATTGTTTGGATCAGGTAATCTTTTTGAGGACGAAAATTTCTGAATTGGGGGAGAGTTGTAACGCCCCGATTCTGATTTCCCATTTTTGTTGAGTCTTTTGATTTATTTTGATTTATTATTCTTTTTAAGTGTGGAATTTGAATTTGAATATGTTATGTGGTGCATATTATGTTATTTTATTATTCGGAGAGTTTTGGGAATTAATTAGAGGGTGTTTTAGATAATCCTTAATTAGTAGATGTTTTGAGAGAAATAGAATAGAAAGAGTATAAGTGGAAATTGAGAGAAAAGAAAAGAGATAGAAAGAAAAAGAAAGGAAAGAAGAAGAAAAGAGAAAGAGGAGGAAGAGGAGAAAAACCTAGAACCATCAAGAATCAACTTATAAGCTTCGATTAATCGGGTAAGGGTGAGAAACTTTATCATTCTTTCGTGTGTATGATTATGTATGTTTCTATTGGTTTGATTTTGGATTGGGGAGAGTTTTGCTCATTTTCCATTTTTAGGTTGAATTTGATTTAATCGGTAGAAACTGAGTTTTAACGATTAAAAATGAGGATAAGTGGTAAAGTTTAGTCGAGGAATGTTGGGCTAAGGCTACTGGAACGAGTTGGAATTGAATCGGGTGGATTTTGAAGAGTTTCGTAGTTTTGGACAGTGGGAAATTTTGAGTTCTCAGACCCTTGCTAGCAAGTTCACTAGGGGAGCAGGTCGCGAGCATTCGCTGTGGCGAGCCAGTAGCGAGCGGTCCCGGACTTGGACATAATGGTTTTGGTGTTCTTCGCTGGTAGCGAAGGGGGTGGCGAGCATTCGCTAGGCCTTCGTTGAGTGAGTGTGATAGAAAATCAAGTCAGTGGCTTCTGTTTGCCTTCACGAGCTTGCTCGCTAGGCAAACAGGTAGCGAGCACTCGCTAGGCGAGCAAGGTAGCGAGCGTGTCAGCATGTTATTTTCTTGTGTTTTCACTCCAATGTCGATTCTTCGATTCAAGTATGATTAATCCTTTCTTATTATGCATAGTTGTATGTGGTGATATGAAATGCTGTTGGTAGCTGTATGGCGTGAATCCTAGCCGTATGGTGTGAAATGTGGCCGTTTGGCAATTTTGTGCATTTGTTTGAATTGAATGAAAATGCGTGATGAGATTGATGTGAAGAATGCATGATTATATATTTGGAAATATGTATGCATTTCAAGAGTGCGTGGAGTCGTTTTGCATGTGAAGTATCATGGTTGCATTCTTGTGTGTCTGATCCCGTGTAGGATCTGCAGAAACCTTGTGTGCCCTTGTGGGGTGTGAGCGATGGTTTATTTTGATCCCTATGAGGATCTGCAGAAACAATCGTGTGCTCTTGTGGGGTGTGAGCGATGGTTTATATTTGATTCCGTGGTGAATCTGCAGAACGATTGTGTGCCCGTGTGGGGTGTGAGCAATCAGATTGTGTGCCCGTGTGGGGTGTGAGCAATCTTGAAACATCGTGTGCCCATGTGGGGTGTGAGCGATGGGTGAACATTGTAGGCCCGATGGGGAATTACTTCGGTAACGAGTGATGGTTCTATTTGGTTATTCAATTGAACCTGCTGAATGAGTCGGTACCGCATTTGCATCTGTATAGAATCGTGAGTCTATCTCTATGAGTTGCATTTATCATCTTTATATGATGTATTGGTGAAATAAACATGAATGTAGATGTTTATGTAAATTGGTGTAATGAACATAATTGTGTATATTTATGTGAATTGTTGAAGTAACATAAGTGTAAACGTTTATGTGAAAATGTTGTGAATTTTGAAGCATGATCGGTGAATATGCTTTGTTGTGTAGATATACATTATGAGGTATGTGATGAATAGTGATGAATTGCGGTGAGAAATGTGTTATGCATATTCTATGTTGGTGTATATAGATATATGATTATATGCATTGTTGGTTATGATAATGTTTCTCACCCTTTTGCTGTTTTATGATGCTCTATGAGGCATTGCAGAGTAGGTTTCCTGGAGATCTTTTGTGAAGCGTGGCTTCATTCTTTTTGGTTGGTTGGCTTTGATATGTAGCACCGGGTAGTTAGGAATTGTTTTGATTCTTTTGTGATACATTTGTGTCTGTATCTGCTGGTGAATGTTTTGTAAACATGACTTATGACTTGAATTAAATTGTTGATGTATAAAATGTTTATATGAATGAAGTGATTCAATGTTTAGATGTTTCCGCTTTTATTCTAAATATTGATATGTGGGTTTTAAGGACTAAGTTCCTTTGTGGTGATTTACCCTTTGTTGCATATCTTTATGTGCAGGTGTTGTATGTGCTTTGAATTTCCTGGATAATGTGACGTACCTATTTTATACCATGTGTTAATTTATACTCTGATGAAAGATTTTATTAAGTGCCTAATTGATTTTATTAAGTGCCTAATCAACGGAATCCATGCTTGTTGTCTAATCAAAGGGTCTGTTATCTAAAGCCTACTTCTAAATAGAAACGAGAACGAAAGGGGAAAAACAAAAGGATACTGGATAGGACTTCGCTCTCCTAGCCCTACGTATTCCCCCGTGCAATGGGAAAGTCAAAGTCAACGTAGTTCGAAAAACTACGTGTAAATGGGAAGAATGCTCGACAAGACATCACTGCCTTGTGCCTACATATCCTCATCTGGTATGAGAAATTAGAGAAGCCGTAGTTCGGCTAACCATGGGTTGCTTAGTGTTTTTTATGAGTGATGTTAAGTTCCCATTTCAGCAGTTAGGATCGATGCATGTTTTCCGTAAAATGGAAAAATAACGTATCCTTTCTGAAAAGGATTTGACAAACGATCCCGGTGGATGAAAATGATTTGAATTTGTTTGTGAGTTTTAGAGAAATGAATTTACTTTATTTGGAATATGCATCACATTAAAGTTTATGAAATAAGATCGAATACTTTGCGCTAATGATCCAAGCGTCTCGCGCACAAAGTATCCTAAGATGAGGTTAGAAATTCATCCGCTCATATTTTCTCATGTACTTAAGGCTCGTGGCATGCAATGCACATTATCTTTATTAAGTGTTTTGACGTTGTTTTGAGAGAGAAGAAGAGAAAGACGCACAAAAGGTCTAAATGGGAAACTCGGTCCTAACGTTGTCATGCAAAATGGCCCTAAGGCCGCGATGCGAAAGGAAATTGTATTCTAATGTTAGCATGCAAAAGGTGGACCTAAGGTTGAGGTTACAAGGGACTAGCACAATGTTATCATGCATGGATTAACTCCTAATGTCTATCCAACTCCAAGCATAATTGAAAATTAAGTTGGACTAGGAGGCATTAAAGGAACATGCAAGAACAAGGCAAAACAAGGAAAAGAAACCAAAAACAGCAGATACAACAACGTTTCAGCTTCAGAACAACAATAAAAACCCAACAAGTAAGCACAACAACATTTAACAGCTCATGTTTTAGTATATAACAGTTGTAAAAAGCAGCGGGCAAAATAGAGGCATAACTAACAGCATGTGAAAATACAGAACAACAGGTGTAAAAGGCCAGGCAGTAAGCATACATCAACTATCAAGCAACACATCAAGCAATGATCATAAATGAGCATGCATAATGAGTTAAAACAAGCGTAAACATTGCAATCAACCAAGATTAAGCAACAATTAGCATATGATCAAGTCATCCAAGAACAACATATGATTATGTATCCACAATTCAACAAAGGCATATGACATCATGAGGATCAATCATGAACATGTATCAAGCAAAGTCAAATGATGAACATGTATTAACAATTAAGCACAAGTAAGCTAAAAAAGATTGGACAATTAAACATTCGATAAAAACATCATGCATATTCAATAACAATTAATGGTTTTTGAACACACGTGCATTTGCGGAATCGGAAACAAACAATGAGCATGCAACACAAATCCAATGAGCTAAACATCAAGAACCAACAATTGACATGGTACAAATGATTATGCAACATGATCATCACATCAAGAATGCAACACAACAATTAAAGTATTCAACAACGAAAACCAAAAATCGCGCGTCGAAGAATCACAAGCATGCTATCAAGAATGATGAAATAGATAAAAAAGCATCCACATATATGTATCATATCAATCCATGGAGATTAGAAGTGGAAAGAAACAAAAACAAGCTTAAAATGCACAAAAATCACATTATGCACCAGTGTTAATCGATTAACCATTTGTAGTGCAAAAGTGGTTAATCGATTAACCCTCTTTGAAAAGCAAAAAATCCTAAAATTAACATTGGTTAACTAATTAACCAGTTTTACACTGCAACTGGTTAATCGACTAACACTGATGAAGTAGCAGAAAATCACCAATTTAAAAGCATTTTTCAGCAATTAATCACCTATGTATCCATCCACATGCTTAAGAAATCAAATATGCACGAAAATTATACAAAATCAAAGCAAGCAAACATCAAATGGATCCAACAAACACCAAAATCAATGATCAAAACAAGCTATAGATCAAATATCACCAAAAAGCCAAGGATCTACATTGTGAAATGCAAGATTAAGCAAAATCAAAGCTAGATATAGGATTTACCAACCTACAAAGCTAAGATTTGCTTTGGTGAGTGTTGTTAGACTGCAATTAACATATCAAAGCAAGAAATCCAAGGATCTACAAAGCACTAGCAAGAAAACTTGAAGATTCAAGAAATAATCCACAAAAAAGCAAAAGCTCTTCAAGAAGTGATTCCAACAACTTAATTCAAGATCCAAATGAACTTCCACACCATAATTGAACCAAAGATGATGATGCAATGAAGGTTTAGCTTAAGAATCCACAAACTGCAATGAACAATTTGTGAAACTTTTGACTATGAAGCTTTGGTGAGGGTTTTGGAATGAGGGAAAAATTGATAGAATTGAAGAGAGATGTGTAGAAAAATCAGAAAATATGTGAGAGTTATGAGAGGTTTGGAGTTAATTTGTTTAAATAATCCCTAGGTTAGGAATTAAATGTGGCTTGGAGTGTGGGTTAGTGTGAGGAATGAAAATTAGGAGTGGAGTTAGGAAGGAAATGTTTGAAATTTGGAGGGAATTTGAATTAATTGGAAAAGAAATCAAATTTGAAACCACTTCTAGATCCTTCTACTGGCGTGGGAATTGAAATTGAGTTAAAATTCTGTAGTGCTGAAAAATGAACATTCTGGGAACATTTTACACTGGTTAATCGATTAACACTTTGCTAGGCAAAAAGTGTTAATCGATTAACACATAGAAAATTTGAATTTCTTGGCGCCACAAGAAGGAAAATCTGGGGAATCGTCCGTTCTCACCCGTTCTGAGCATAGTTTGGCCTCTAAAGCTTGTCATTTGATATTGCACCTGTATAATGCGTGAAATACACCATGAATTGTCTCGTGCGCTCAAAATACCCTACTGAAAAATATAATCGGTACCCGGTCCCTGAGCAAAATAAATGCTGAAGCCTCTAATACTTGCTGCTTGCAAACTTTGAATAAAAGAAAACCTTGAGCCATAGAAACACCTTGATCCCATGTCTAAAGAGCCAATGCCATGATATGCACAATGACAATGCAAATGAACGAAACATAAGCCAGTTATGGTTATAACGAAAGGGCAATTTTTGGGGTGCTACAACTGCCCCTATTCAATGGACTTAAACCTGAAGGGATGATAGCGTCGACTTTCAGACATTCGAGGTGTAAGGTGATTGAATACAAAAAGAACTTGAAAATTTGCACACTGTGAGGAGTAGAAAACTGTAAGTTGCTAACCAAAAGTTGGAACGAAGGATATTAACCAAAAGTTAGGATACAACCAAGGTGGAACGTCGATCGAAGGAGAACTCACATCAAAAGATACCAACCAAGATTTGGGATTCAAACAGAGGATACCAACCAAGAGTTGGGATCCAACAAGGTACTAACAAAAAGTTAGGATAAAACAGAGGGTACCAACCAAAAGTTGGGATGAAAGTAAGGATACCAACCAAAAGTTGGGAAACAACCAAAGGATACCAACCAAAAGTTGGGATACAACCAAAGGACACCAACCAAAAGTTGGGATACAATAAGGTACTAACCAAGAGTTAGGATAAAATAATGGGTACCAACAAAAAGTTGGGATGCAACAAGGTACTAACCAAAAGTTAGGATTAACAACCAAAGGATACCAATCAAAAGTTGGGATAAAACATAAGATACCAACCAACAGTTTGGATACAACCAAAGGATACCGACCAAAAGTTGGGATAAAAAACGGTGTACTAACCAAAAGTTAGGATAAAATAGAGGATACCAATCAAAAGTTGGGCTGCAACAAGGTACTAACCAAACGTTAGGATAAAATAAAGGATACCAACCAAAAGTTGGGATACAACCAAAGGATACCAACCAAAAGTTGGGATAAAACAAAGGGTACTAACAAAAAGTTAGAATAAACAACCAAAGGATACCAACTAAAAGTTGGGATAAAACAAAGGATACCAACCAAAAGTTGGGATACAACCAAAGGATACCAACCAAAAGTTGGGATAAACGAAGGATACCAACTAAAAATTGAGATACAACAAAGGGTACTAACCAAAAGTTAGGATAAACAACCAAAGGATACCAAACAAAATTTGGGATACAACAAAGGGTACCAACCAAAAGTTGGGATACAACCAAAGGATACAGGAAGTAGAATTAACAGACTTACGACCTGAAGAGAAGATGACTCCACTGGGGAAAAATAAATCTAGACAGACAACTCTACGGGGGACACAAAATAGTTCCTCGGGAAGGAAACAACCAATAGGATGAACAAATCCATGGCTTGGGGAATAAAGTGAAACGATATCTCCTGATGTATGACACTTTCTGCTGGGAAAAAAGTAGGCGGAAGGAAATCAAACCTGGCTTATGCTTCGAATGCATATTTTTGAAAATGGAGTAATGCTCTATATGAAATGGAAATGCTACACATTTAGTGGGTGATGCAAAAATGCTTATGATATACAGGAGAAACTCCACCGAAAAGAGTGTTTAAAAGCCAGAAACTAAACTTTGTTGGGGAAGACAAACAGAAATGCCTTCAAGACTATAACCTCTGCTGGAGAAACTTCAAAGTGAACTTCCATCATGTTGGGAAGAAAAAAAACAAAAAACACCTGCTGGGGATACAACCCAAAAACCTGATGAAGAAAAGTGCCAATGACAATTGGACTCTGAACTTGTTGGGTGCGTCAACCACTGTTGACTTATCTGCTAAGGAAATCAGAAATGAATTCTTCTTGGGGAAAAGGAGTAATGATGCCAACCCTTATAGGGGATCATACTAAGCTCACTCCTCTGTTGGGGGTCGCCCTCTATCCTTACTCTTCCAGGGATAAAAGAGCAACTACCAGAGATACAAACATACTCGGAAAGCACAAGCAAATCACTACTATCCTGTCTGGCAAGCAAACTTCTAACATTCACTGGGGAGCAATAAACCACCCACGACTTCTAATGGTAGGACAACTTCTATACCATACACCAGTGAGAAAGGAGTTTCCCCTGTCGAGGTGCGTACCAAAGTACCATAACTGTGTAAAGAAAAGGGGAACATCTCATGCCAATATTTGTATGTTTCAACCATCTTTTGCATAATCTTCTTGATATTCTTATTTTCTTCCTCAACAACACCATTCATCTTCGAACAATATGGAGAAGAATTATGATGTTTAATTTTGAAACTCCGGCACAACTTCTTCATCATCTTGTTATTCAAACTTGAATCATTATAAGTAATGATTCTCTCAGGGATACCGTAAGGACAGATGATGTCCTTCTTTATAAACCGGGTGACTACCTGCTTAGTTACGTTGGCGAACGAAGTCGCTTCCACCCACTTGGTGAAGTAATCAATGGCAACCAGAATAAAGCGATGCCCATTGGAAGCAGTAGGCTTAATCTTTTTTATCATGTCAATGCCCCACATAGCAAAGGGTCCAGGAGATGACAACATATTCAGGGGAGTCGGTGGCACGTGCACCTTATCAGCATAAATCTGGCATTTATGGCATTTTTTGGCGTATTTAAAATAATCAGACTCCATAGTCATCCAGTAATACCCTACTCTCAACAACTTTCTGGCCATAGCATGCCCACTGGCATGAGTACCGAAAGTAAGGAGATCATGAATTTTATCCATGATGCTGGTTTAATGAGGACTGTCACTCAATTTTCTCAGTTCTATGGAACACTTGTTAAGGAGTTCATAGTGAACCTATCAGAAGAATGTGCTGATAGAAAAATCAAATGAGTTTGGCAAAGTGTATGTAAGAGGAAAATGTGTCACTTTCTCCTCAACTGTCATCAATAACTATCTAGGGAGATCTGATGAAGCTCAACCTGAGCTAGCTGCTTTTGACAACAAGGTATGTCAAGTTATAACTACCATCCAGGTAAAAAGCTGGCCCTCAAAATGAAAACTGTTTGCCAGTAAACTAAGTGTGAAGTATGCCATGCTACATAAGATTGGTGCTGCCAACTGGGTGCCCACAAATCATAAGTCAACTGTTGCAACTATCCTGGGGAAGTTCATTTATGCTGTTGGGACCAAAACAAAAAATGATTATGGGACATACATCTTTGATCAGACCATGAAGCATGTAGGCAGTTATAGTGTCACAGGCCCCATTGCATTTCCATCACTTCTCTATGGGATCATCTTGAATCAGTATCCCAATATCCTCAAAGAGAATGACTCTGCATGCAAACGAGAAAGCCCATTATCTTTCCACCACAAGCTGTTTCAAGGAACTCATGTTCCTGACATTGTCATGAAATTTGCAGAAACATCCAAGGGGAGTTCAAAGACAGGGAAAGCTGAGTTTATTGCCATGCTGAAAGAAACATGCAAGGAGTTGGAGACAAGGAAGCAAAATCTGGAAAAGTTGATCAGGTCTCTTAAGCAAGACGAAGATACTGAATTTACTGAAAATAATGAGGATAAGCATGATGATGGTTTGGGGGAGGGTGATGGCCAGGAAGCTGACTCAAAAGAAGCTGCTGCCAGTTCTGAGGAAGACTCTGATGAAGAAGGAGATAGTGATGATGTTGGCTCTAAGTTTGATGACTAGAGATCTTTGTTTGGTTGCTCACAACAAATGTTTTTGTGAATAGTTTTTTGTGTTGCTGTAATGTAATAACCCTTTAAATTTGTGTTTCCAACTATGTATGATCAATGCTAAGTCATTAGTTATGATCTAATTTTGTGGCTAAAATGGGGGAGAAGTAGTAATAGAAACAACAGGGTTTGATGTTTGTGCATCAGCAGGTGTGCTTGATGATTTGTTGCTACAGGCTTAGTTGTGTTTAGTTGTTGTCCCTCATAGATGGAAGATGACATTTGTTGTTGTGCATGTTTGCACTGAGCAAGTTTGCAGGTGTGCTGTTGCAGGTGTGCTAATGTTATGTTGTTGCTCTGAGTTGTGGTACAGGTGTGATGTTGTGCAGGAGTTGATCTCCTAGTTGTGTGAGCAGGATGATGATCCTGTGTGTGTTTGGCTATTGCTGTTATATGTATGTGTCTGGTTTGTGCATAGTGTGTGTGTGCCTGATATTGGTAGGAGTGTGTGCTCGTAGAACTGTGCATTAGTTGAGGGGCAGTATCACAGGATGTTCCATAAAATGTTGTGCCATCTGTAGTCTAGACTAACAGGTGATATTTGTGTGTTGTGGAACACGTGTTTTTAAGGATGTCCTATGAGATGTCTGGACATTCATAATCCAGAACAGTCTATGTGATTGGTAGTGTAGTTGAATCTGAATTGGTAGTACAACATGTGTGTTAAGTGTAGTATTAGGTATTAGCTATCCTGCATGATTAGATGTGAGTTGTAAACTTTTCTGCTGCATATGTTCTCTGATATGGTGACAAATTGTTTTAGCCAAAAATTTGCCAAAGGGGGAGTTTGTAGATGTTCTTGATTGGCTGCATTTTATGGTAAAAAAATGTTGTGTGTAGATGTCATGATTGATGTCATGACATGCTTGTGTAGTGTTCTGCAGGGTAAGTTTGGTTAGCTAAGAACAAAGTGTATTGGATGTCATACTGAATGTTATGACATCAGGTAGCTGACATCAAGGGCCCGTGTTTGTTTTTCTGGTATAATGATTGAGTTAGCTCAGGCTAGATTCCAGGAAACATTGTAGGGCGCTTAGTTATCTCAGGCGAAATTCTAGGCAATGCTTAGGATAACATGAAATGCCTATGACCTAATTGACAGAACCCTGATTTATGAAAAGAGGTTTAACTTGGTTAAACATAATTGCTGCACTGAGGCCCAAGGATCTTACGCTTCCTATAAATACAGAAGTGGCAATCCTAATTCAACAGAGAGACTGAGAGATTTTACAGAGTGTTATGTGAGTGAAGAATTCAGTCTGTGTATTGTGTTCTTCACGTGTGATTTGTGTCTTGGGATTTCTTGTGAGCCAAACAATTATCACTTGTATGATTGCATTGGACTAGTGTGTTTGAGTTGTATGTTAATTGTGTCACTCTAAGCTTTTAAGCACAAGTGTTGTGTCTCTTAATTGAAGTTGTGAAGCAAGATACAGATTTGTTTGAAGTGTGTCTTCTGTTTATCTATAACTTAATTGGTTGATATCACTGCTGTGATTGAGGGGGAGTGAGTTGGTACTCAAGTCTAGTGTTAGGCTGAAGTTGCATTGGGTAGGTCTTAAGTGAAGAGTGCAAACTGGTGGTTTGGCTCTGAATTAACACTGCTTATAGTGGATTTCCTCCCTGGCTTGGTAGCCCCTATAGTAGGTGTGATTTGCACCGAACTGGGTCAATAATTCCCTGTGTTATTTACTGCTTTCCTTAAGTGTTTTACTGCGTAGCTTAATTGTCTGTTCAGTTGTAGATGTCATAACATCCAGTATAACATCCACTGTCTGTTACTAGAATTTCAATTGGCATCAAAACAGGCACCCTTCCTGTTATTTTCAGGGTGAGATCAAGGGAAGTTAAATTCTGGTACTATGGACAAGGATATAAGATTCACAAATAGACCACCAATTCTGGATGGATCTAACTATGACTACTGGAAACCTCGTATGATAGCTTTCTTGAAGTCTCTAGATAGCAAGGCCTGGAGAGCTGTGAACTCAGGATGGGAACATCCAGTGAAAACATATAAAAATGGAGCAACTGTGCTAATACCTGAAGAAGAGTGGAGCAAAGAGCAAGAAGCCTTGGCTCTTGGGAATTCTAAGGCCTTGAATGCTTTATTCAATGGGATAGATAAGAACATCTTCAGAATTATGCATCATTGTGAACTGGCCAAAGAGGTTTGGGATACTCTCAAAACAACTCATGAAGGTACCTCTAAGGTCAAGATATCTAGATTACAAATGCTGACAACTAAGTTTGAGAATCTGAGAATGAAGGAGGATGAGACTATTAATGAATACCTCAGGAGCTTTAGGAGAAAAGTTGTTTGAAGAAAAGCTTGTGAGGAAGATTCTCAGATCATTGCCTAAGAGATTCGCCATGAAGGTTACTGCTATTGAAGAGGCTCAAGACATCAGCAACATGAAGGTTGATGAACCCATTGGTTCTCTCCAAACCTTTGAGATGGGAATGTGTGATCATGCTGAGAAGAAGAACAAAAGCATAACTTTTGTATCAAATACTGCAGAGGACTCAGATGAAGACAATGGTGGAAGTGAGGAGAATCTATCAGAAGTTATAACTATGCTTGGAAGACACTTTAACAAACTGATCAAAAGAATAGATCAGAAGACTAGACCAAATGTCAAGAACATTCCCTCTGACATCAGCAGAAGAGGTAAATATGAAGAGAAGGCTAACCAAGGCAAAGGAATTTAGTGCCATGAATATGAAGGATATGGTCACATTAGAGCTGAATGTCCCACTTACCTCAAGAAGCAAAAGAAAGGTATAAATGTCACTTGGTCAGATGGAGATTCTGAGAGTGGATCAGAAGAAGAATCTGCAAAACATGTCACTGCACTAACTGGTGCATGTGAATCTAATGATGATTCTAGTGAAGATGAGTTGACTTTTGATGAGCTTGCAACATCATATAAACAGCTGTGTATCAGAAGTGCAGAAGTGTGCCAACAAGGGGAGAAGCAAAAGAAAATTATAAAGGAGTTGGAGGATGAGAAGAAGGAGCATCTTGTAACAATAAACTCACTCAACAGTGAGGTCAGTTTGTTGAATTCTAAACTTGACCAGATGACAAAATCAATCAGGATGTTAAACAAGGGGACTGACACTCTAGAAGAAATTCTACAAAGTGGTCAGAAAGCAGGAGACATGTCTGGACTAGCATTTATTGGTGAACAAGGACCCATCTTGGGAGTCAAAAAGAAAAAGCCTGAAAATCATAGGTCAAATCGGATGTCACGACCAATGTCTCAACATCAGGGGAACAGAAGCATGATCTAGACCAAGAGAAAGTTTCAAAGGTGGAGGTGTCACTACTGTGGAAGATTTGGACATATAAAACCTTTTTGCTTCAGGTTGCATGGATTTCCCAACTACCCTCATCAAGTCAAACACAAACAGGATGCTCCTATCAAGAAACAACAATGGGTTGCCAAGGAGGTTGCTCTAGTAGCTCATACCTCTCTAAGGGTGCCAACCAAAGAAGATTGGTACTTTGATAGTGCATGTTCTAAACATATGACTGGAATAAAGAAACTCTTGGTGGATATTAAACCTCATTCCATGAGTCATGTAACCTTTGGTGATGGAGCTAGAGGAGAAATCAAAGGTATTGGAAAACTAGACTGTCCTGGTGTTCCAGAACTGGATAATGTCATGTTGGTTAAAAGACTGACTGTAAATCTTATTAGTATCAGTCATCTCTATGACCAAGGACTCAGTGTCAAATTCACTAAGGGTGAATGTGTTGTCACCAATGGAGAAGATGAGGAAGTTATGAGGGGATCTAGAGCTAAGAATAATTGTTACTTATGAGAGCCTAAAAGTAACTTCAATGTTTGTACCATAACCAAAGAAGAAAAGGAGAATCAATTATAGAAAAAAAGGGGGAGACATCTTCAAGGGATTAAAAAAACCATATCCAAGGAAGTAGTAAGAGGAACTCCAAATTCAACCCCAGATGAAAGAACAGTCTGTGGTAAATGTCAGGTTGGCAGGCAAGCCAAGATAGCACATCCAAAGAATGGACATCATAAAAATCTAGATCTGTTATACTGGAAGTTGATGGAGTCCATGAAAGATGACCAACAAAAAGGGAGCAATGTCACTCAGGATGTCATGACATTATATTGTGACAATCTTAGTGCCATCAATATGAACCCAATTCAGCTTAATAGAGCCATGTATAGTGATAACAGACATCACTCTAGAGAAGATCGTGTGGATCTTGAGAACTCTGACCTACAAAGTGATAAAATTTTTACAGGAGATCTCGAGACTACTCAAATTGAAAATTTAAGAAGCAAGTTGGGAATGTGTCTTTGTAAGGAATTATAGCAATTAATGATAATTGGGAATTGTATTTTGAAAATTAATCATTTGCTGATTGGTCAAAATATTGAGTTCCCTCCTCTTTTGAAATCATACCCCTCTAGCCCCTACACACTATACGCTTTCTTCATTTAGTGCCCATACCAATTCTTCATCTTCCATACCTTCTTCAACAACCACAGAAAACCTGCTTTCTCACAACCAAAGTCTCCTAAAATGTGTCAACAACCAAAATCTATCCCTACTAAGAAGATGACCACCATCGTTGATCCAAATTCTGGTGCTAGCAACCCTAACTAGGTTCTTAAGGTGGCACCCCTATGTATGGTGATCCCTGAAGGTCTGAGTGTGAAGAAACCAAGGACTTCGAATGCAAGAAGACCTAAAGAACTAGTCACAGGTTAGGCCCCTCACACTTCAACCTCCACCCCTTCTAAGGATGCTAATAAGGAAGGCTCTAGGGATGTCCACAACACCATTGCTAATTTGGTATCTAGGATATTGAATGAGCCACATGATGTGCCAGAGATATCCATTCCCCATCTGGATCAACAAGCTGGTGTTACTCAAGATGTTGAAACCTTGGGAATGACCTCACAAAAGAATGATGATAAGGGTCAAACTTCTAAAAGTAATGATGTTAAAATGCAAGGTGATAACAATGATGATAGTGATGTTCAGAAGGATAAGGATGATGTAGTGAACCTTGATGATTATTCAGATAATGATCTGATAGCCACAATGAACCCTAGCATAACCAAAAGGCTCATGACTAGGAAAGGGAAGAAGGAAGCTGTGCAGAGTCCTCCTAAGAAGAAAGCTGTAACAAAGAGTACTCTTGTTAGCCCTACTAAAGCTTGGAGCAAGGTGGTTCCAAAAAAGAGAAAGGCTCAAACCAGTACTGAATCTGACTCTGACTCGGATGTTGCATGTGATGTCACTAACATCCCACCAAAGAAGAAACCCACAACTAGCAAACTTGCTGCTAGTGTTCCTGATGTTCTTATTGACAATATCTGATTTCATTATCCCTCAAGTGTCAACAGGTGGGAATATGTGTATTAGAAGAGGTTGGCATTGGAGAGAGAGCTGGCTCAAAATTCCCTTGAAAGTAAGGAAATCATGAATCTTATCCATGATGCTGGTTTAATGAGGATTGTCACTCAGTTTTCTCAGTGCTATGAAACACTTGTTAAGGAGTTCGTAGTGAACCTATCAGAAGAATGTGCTGATAGAAAATCAAATGAGTATGGAAAAGTGTATGTAAGAGGAAAATGTGTCACTTTCTCCTCAACTGTCATCAATAACTATCTGAGGAGATTTGATGAAGCTCAACCTGAGCTAGCTACTTCTGACAACAAGGTATGTCAAGTTATAACTGTCAACCAGGTCAAAAGCTGGCCCTCAAAAGGCAAACTGGTTGCCAGTAAAATAAGTGTGAAGTATGCCATGCTACATAAGATTAGTGCTGCCAACTAGGTGCCCACAAATCATAAGTCAACTGTTGCAACTATCCTGGGGAAGTTCATTTATGTTGTTGGGACCAAAACAAAATTTGATTATGCGACATACATCTTTGATCAGACCATGAAGCATGTAGGCAGTTATAGTGTCAAAGGCCCCATTGCATTTCCATCACTTCTCTGTGGGATCATCTTGAATCAGTATCCCAATATCCTCAAAGAGAATGACTCTGCATTCAAAAGAAAAAGCCCCTTGTCTTTCCACCACAAGCTGTTTCAAGGAACTCATGTTCCTGACATTGTCATGACATCTACAAAAACATCCAAGGGGAGTTCAAATACAAGGAAAGCTAAGGTTATTGCCATGCTCAAAGAAACATGCAAGGAGTTGGAGACAAGGAAGCAAAATCTAGAAAAGTTGATCAGGTCTCTTGAGCAAGATGAAGATACTGAATTTACTGAAAAGAATGAGGATAAGCATGATGATGGTTTAGGGGAGGATGATGGACAGGAAGCTGACTCAGAAGAAGTTGTTGCCAGTTCTGAGGATGACTCTGATGAAGAAGGAGATAGTGTTGATGCTGGCTCTGGGTCTGATGACTAGAGAACTTTTTTTGATTGCTCCAGAACAAATGTTTTTTGTGAACAGTTTTTTGTGTTGCTGTAATGTAATAACCCTTTAAATTTTTGTTTCCAACTATGTATGATAAATATTAAGTCATTAGTTATGATCTAATTTTATGGCTAAAAAGGGGGATAAGTAGTAGTAGAAACATCAGGGTTTGATGTTTGTGCATCAGCAGGTGTGCTTGATGATTTGTTGCTACATGCTTAGTTGTGTTTAGTTGCTGTCCCTCATAGGTGGAAGATGAAATTTGCTATTGTGCATGTTTGCCTTGAGCAGGTTTGCAGGTGTGCTGATGTTATGCTGCTGCTCTGAGTTGTGTTACAGTTGTGCTGTTGTGCAGGAGTTGATCTCCTGGTTGTGTGAGCAGGATGATAATCCTGTGTGTGTTTGGCTATTGTTGTTATATGTATGTGTGTGGTTTGTGCATAGTGTGTGTGTTCCTGATATTGTTGTTAGAACACAGATTAGTTGTTAGTTATATCTCTATGTTTTGATGATAACACTTATGAAATTATGTATTAAGAAATTATATACTCTAAATTTGTTCAAGTATTTTTGCTGCAGATATTAAATGAAATATCCTTCTGAAAGGAAAAATGTATCTGAACGTTGAACTACGCAAGACTCTGAAGCGTCAGAAGCATTTCTTAGAAGAATCTGAGCGCTTCCTATAGAAGACCCTGAGCGCTGCCTACAGAAGGATATGAAGCAGAAGCTACAGAAGCATCTGAAGCATAGACTGAAGACTTTGTATGAAGAGTTTCAAGCACTTTTTTTTAGAAGACTCTGATAGTACTGTTCGCTGCAAGTACTGAGGATCTGATCTCCAAACTCTGCTCTGATTACAACTCACGCTAAAGCACACTGCTGCAACACTCTGATACAACAAACTCTGAGAACATCAAAAGCTCTGATCGCTCAAGGCTCTGATGTTGACTGCTGTGAGATAGAAACTTGTTGAAGAAGATTATTCAAAGTTATATCTGTTGGTTGTGCCAAATGACTCTTTCCTCTTTTATGCTAGACACAAGAACTCAGGAAAAAAGGATTTCTCTGAACTTTCTACTTCTAGGAAAGGTCAAGTGATGTGAAGACAAAAGGTTACAGCTGCTTTGCAGTACACGGTCTTCAAGCTTGCAACATCTTGGATTTCTAAGTCTACAAAAGCAAGCCTTCAACAACTTTCTTCAGTTGACGAAAATTGAACAATTCATTGAAAACTCTAAAAGCTCTCATTCACATATTATTCTTTGCCAAATAGTTTTCATATGTTCTTAAACTTAAGTGTAAATCACAGTTGTGATATAGCTTTCTTAGAAGCATTCAAACACTTGTTTTAATTTACATTTGATTGTAAAAGTTCCTTGAGAAGACCAAGTTGTGGTCAGTAGTTCTTGAGAAGACTAAGAAAAATTGTTCTTAGTGCTTGATATTATAATCAGTTTGATTATAGTGGATTAAGTCCTTGTGGAGAAAGGCAAATCACTCTTGATAGGGTGGACTGGATTAGTTGAGTTCAACGAACCAGGATAAAAATTATTGTGTTTTTATTGCCATAATATTTTCTAAATCCTTATTCAACCCCCTCCCCCCCTTCTAAGTATTTTCTCACCTTCAGTTGGCATCAGAGCTCCGGTTTTGTGTGTGCTGTCACTTCACCGTGAACAGAAAAGATCCAGTGAGAAAAACTCTTGATATTCTTTGGTTGATATTATGGCTGAAGCTTCAACATCCAACAACAACAACAGATATGAAGAAAGGGATAGAATCAGCACAAAACCCCATATGTTTGATGGGGAGAAGTTTGACTATTGGAAGGACAGAATAGAGAGTTTCTTCCTTGGTTATGATGCTGATCTATGGGTCTTAGTCATTGATGGTTATGTTCACCCCACTGATGGGGATGGCAAGAAAATTTATAGAAAATCTATGACTGAAGCCCAGAAGAAGGAGTTCAAAAATCATCACAAAGCTAGAACAATCTTATTAAATGCTATATCTCATACTGAGTATGAGAAGATTACCAACAGAGAAACTGCATTTGATTTGTTTGAGTCTTTGAAGATGACACATGAAGGGAACTCACAAGTTAAAGAGACCAAGGCTCTGGCGCTGATCCAGAAGTATGAAGCCTTTAAAATGGAATATTCTGAACCTATAGAAGCTATGTTCTCTAGATTCCAGATCCTCACAGCTAGATTAAAAGTGCTGGACAAAGGCTATTCAACTGCTGATCATGTGAAGAAGATCATCAGAAGCTTGCCCATCAGATGGAGACCAATGGTCACTGCTCTAAGGCTAGCTAAGGATCTAAACAAGATCACATTGGAGGAACTAATCAGCTCTCTGAGGAGCCATGAAATTAAACTGGAAGAAGACGAGCCTCAAAAGAAAGTTAAGTCAATTGCTTTAAAATCTAACAAATCTGTTAAAGCATTGCAGGTGTTAGAAGAAAGTTCTGAAGAGTCTTCTTCTTCTTAAGAAGATGAACTGTCCTTGCTGTCCAGAAGGATCAACAAACTCTGGAAGCACAAACAGAGGAAGCTCAAGAACTTCAAGAAGCCAGATCAACGCAAAGAGTCCTCTGGACACAAAAGATCTGGAAAGAAGGAAGTTGTTTGCTATGAATGCAAAGAACCTGGTCATTACAAGAATGAATGTCCAAAGCTTCAGAAGGAGAAGCCAAGAAGAAAGCCTGAGCATAAAAACAAAGTTCTGATGGCTACATGGGATGATTCAGATGCATCTGAATCTTCATCAGAGTCAGAAGAAGAATGTGCCAACATGACACTGATGGTTGATGTGGAAGATCAGGATGAAGGATCATCTGGATCTGAATCTGATTCTGAATCTGACTCAGAAGAGGTACTTTCTAATCTATCTAGGGAAGAACGTATTAAAGTTTTATCAGAAGTCCTAAATAACTACAATAAGATTAAGCTCAAATGCAAGAAGCTTAAATGCAATCTTGAATCTGAGAATAGTCTGTTAAAGTCAGAAGTTGATGAGCTCAAAGAAAACAATTTGAAAATGAAAAACAATTTTGAAAAAGCTCAACGAGACTCTGAATCTGAAACTAAGTCAAAATGCAAAAATATTTTAGAAGAATATGACTATAGTTTTCAGAAGTTTCTGGCTAAAACATAGATAGAAGCAAGATGGCTTCAATGATCTATGGAGTTAGCAGAAACAACAGGAAAGGAATTGGATATGAATCTTGCTCTGGAAAGGATTTAAATCCAATGCCTGTTGATAAATTTATCATTAAGAAGACTCCCTTATATTCTCATTTTAAGTTTGGTCATCTGAATGATATTAAACATACACGTTCTGATCAGAACGTTTCTGTGTTTAAACCAAAAATTAGTCAGAACAAGCCTGTTGTAAAAAGACAGAAGTTCAGACAAACTTTTAAGGCAACTAACCCAAAAAGACCCAAAAAGATCTGGGTACCTAAGGATAACATAATACCTGTTGTAGATGTATTTAGCAGCAAAGTCAAGACGCCAGTCATGGTATCTAGACTCTGGCTTCTCACGTCACATGACGGGAGAAAGGTTTATGTTCCAAAGCCTGGAGCTTAAATCTAGAGGAGATGTCAAGTTTGGAGGGAATCAGAAGGGCAAGATAATTGGCTCTGGTACTATTGGCAATGGTAACCTTCCCTCTATATCTAATGTTTTACTTGTAGAAGGATTAAAGTATATTCTATTGTCCATAAGTCAATTAAGTGACAATGGTTATGACATAATCTTTAATCAAAAATGTTGCAAAGCTATTAGTCAGAAGGATGGCTCAATCCTATTTAATGGAAAGAGGAAAAACAAAATTTACAAAATCAATCTTTCAGAACTTAAGGTTCAAAATGTAAAATGCCTTATGTCTGTTAATGATGAGCAATGGGTCTGGCACAAAAGATTGGGGCATATTAATATGAGACGTATATCTCAGATTAATAAACTCAATCTGGTCAGAGGACTTCCTAAGTTGAAGTTCAATTCAGATGCTCTTTGTGAAGCATGTCAAAAAGGAAAATTTTCAAAATCTTCTTTTAAAACTCAGAATGTTGTTTCAACTTCAAGACCATTAGAGTTACTTCACATTGATCTGTTTGGACTAGTGAAAACTGCATCCATCAGAGGCAAGAAGTATGGATTAGTCATTGTTGATGACTATAGCAGATGGACATGGGTGAACAGAAAACCCAACATTGCTTATTTTCATCCTTTTGGATGTATATGTTATATGTTGAACACTAAAGAGAATATAAACAAGTTTGATTCTAAAGCACATAAGTGTTTCATGCTTGGCTATTCTGAACGCTTTAAAGGCTACAGAGTATACAATACTGAAACACATATTGTGGAAGAATCTATACATGTTAGATTTGATGATAAGCTTGGCATTCATAAGCCAAAGCAGTTTGAAAGTTCTGAAGAATCAAATGTTAGAGGATCATCTTCCAGAATCAAGGCCTCTCACCCAAAGGATGTGATCATTGGAAAGAAGGATGGCCCTATAAGAACAAGATCCTACCTCAGATCATCCGAAGCGTCATTATTTGGTTTGGTATCAGTTATTGAACCAAATTCTATGGATGAAGCTCTGCAAGACAATGACTGGATAATTGCCATGCAAGAAGAGCTCAATCAGTTCACAAGAAATGATGTTTGGGATATGGTTCCAAAACCAAAAGGATTCAATATAATTTGAACTAAATGAGTCTTCATAAAAAAGTTGAATGAAAAAGGAGAAGTTGAAAGAAACAAAGCAAGGCTTGTTGCTCAAGGTTATAGTCAGCAAGAAGGAATTGATTACACAGAGACTTATGCTCTTGTGGCCAGGTTAGAGTCTATTCGTTTACTCATTTCTTTTGCTGCACAAAATAACATCACTCTATATCAGATGGATGTTAAGAGTGCCTTCTTAAATGGGATTATAGAAGAGAAAGTTTATGTTCACCAACCTCCTGTTTTTGGAAGTGATAAATTTCCAGAACATGTTTTTAAACTTAAGAAATCTCTTTATGGTTTAAAACAAGCTCCCAGAGCTTGGTATGAGAGATTAAGTAATTTTCTTCTGGAGAAAATTGTTATCAGAGGAAAAGTGGACACAACTCTCTTCTGTAAAACATTTAAGAAAGATCTATTAATTTGTCAAATATATGTAAATGATATTATATTTGGATCTACAAATGTTATGCTGGGAAAGGAGTCTGCTCAATGTATGCAGGCTGAATTTGAGATGAGCATGACGGGAGAATTGAGATTCTTTATGGGAATTCAAGTCAACCAGACTCCAGATTGCACTTACATTCATCAGACTAAATATGTAAAAGAGCTTCTGAAGAAGTTCAACATGACTGATAGTAAGATGGCAAAGACGCCTATGCATCCAACAAGTACTCTTGGTAAGGAAGAGGTAAGTAAGAAAGTAGATCAGAAACTCTACAGAGGTATGATTGGATCTCTTCTCTACTTAACTACTTCTAGACCTGACATTTTATTCAGTGTGTGCTTGTTTGCAAGATTCCAATCAGATCCTAGAGAATCACACTCAACAACTATTAAGAGGATTCTAAGGTATCTGAAAGGTACTTCTAATGTGGGTTTGTGTTACAGAAAATCTGATGATTTTAAACTAGTTGGATTATGTGATGCTGATTACGCTGAAGACAGAGTTGAAAGAAAAAGTACTTCTGGAAGTTGTCAATTTCTGGGAAGTAATTTAATCTCCTGGTACAACAAGAAACAACCTACAATTGCTCTATCAACTACAGAAGCAGAATATATTGCTGCTGCTGGATGTAGCACTCATATGCTCTAGATGAAAAGTCAGCTAGAAGACTATCAGATCTTTGAGAGTAATATTTCCATATTCTGTGATAATACTTCTGCTATATGCTTATCTAAAAATCTAATTTTACACTCTAAAGCTAAGCATATAGAAATTAAACATCACTTCATCAGAGACTATGTTCAGAAGGGTATTATAAAATTAGACTTTGTTGATACAGATCATCAATGGGCTGATATTTTCACAAAACCCCTTGCTGAAGACAAGTTTAAGTTTATTCTGAAAAATATTGGTATGGAATTTTGTCCAGAATAATATTTATCAGAAGCAACTCTCTCAGATGCAAAATGTTTAAACTCTGAAGTATTTCATCAGTCAATTATTTAATTTCTTGAATTATTATTTCCATGTGTATCTGAACTAACAAGTCTCAGAGGATCTGAATGTTGGTTAACGTTTCATTTCTCAAAGAAATTCCAGAAGCACATGCAAGCAAACACGTGCCACTCTGAATCTGAACAGATGGTGTGCACAATACTGAAGAGACATTTGAGGTAACGTTTGAATAGTTGATTTCTCGTTTTCCCCCCAATTGTCAGAATCATTAATGGTTTGAAATGATTATTTTCTCTTTATTAAAGTCCATTAATTGCTAATTGTGTACGTGCTGAGCGTGTGACCTTCTGTTTGCCCTAAATTTCTTCTATAAATTCCACAAATCTCACCATTTCACACTTTTCACTCTCATAAACACGTTTATGCATTTCTGCTTGCTCTTTAGCCTTCATATAAACTCTAAACCTTCATCATCTTCATCAATGGGTACATCATCTTCAACCTCAGCTCAGTTTCAATCTACAATGGTTGTTGTTGCTTCATCAAAAATGGGTGTTGTCCCTTTTAAGGAACCTATCAGAACTTTACTCACGTCTGTTGACAAGTTGGAGGTTTTGTGTGAGTCCATAGTTAATTTTGAATCATTTGCAGAAAATGGGTATGATCTTCGTCCCATCATTGATGTACAATGTTGGACCAACTTCTATGACAGATTAATGGGACCAGGTTACCCTCGTCTGGTAAAGGAAATCTGGATACATGCTTCTTGTTGCCCTAAGTTCATAGTTTCTTTCGTTCTGGGGAAAGAAAACACCATTACTGAAGCTTTGATAAGGAAAATCATAGGATATGAGGAGACTGATGGGGTCACTAATCTACCATCTGGGAGTGTGGACATGACTGATGTTTATAGAGAAGTTTGCTCATCTGGAGTATCTTCTAACAAGGTTAAGGATCTGAAACCAGTTTACAGAATCTGGGCTAAGATTTTCATGAGCTGCATTCACCACAGAAAATCTTCAAATTCTCCAGATTATGTCAACTCTGATCAGCTATAGTTTATGTATTGTCTGAGTCAAAGTACCAAGGTGGATCTGCCATATCTTCTGTTTAATCATCTATAGACGCATGTTAAACAGTCAAGGGAAGAGTTCAGAAACAAGCACCAGAAGCCTAGAAACTGGATTCCAATGGGAAGACTTATCTCAGACATTCTGACTGAGAATGGTCTTGTTAGTCATCTGTTTGAAGCTGGAATGAATGAAGAATTGGCTTCTGCAGTTGGAAAACCTCTGAACGGGAAGAGTCTTCAGAGGATGAAAGTGGTAGAAGAAGTTACTTCTGCTCCAAAGAAATTCAACTCTGAATAGGTCACTCAAAGAAGAGTTCCTGTTGCAAATTTCCCTATGTTCTTTGCAAATGAACTAAGGGACATTGTTCTGCAATACATCACAGATTGTCTGAATGAAGGAATTCCTCTGCCAGCAAATCTGGTCCAGAAGGCAGGTGAACCTGCTCTAGATCTGTATGAGGCCAGACATAAGAAGAAGAGAAAGGTTGCTTCAGAAGAACCTTCTAAGCCTAAGAGGAAAGCCACTAGTGAAGCTGCTGCAGTCAAGCCTAAGAGAGTCAAGAAATTAGAAATCAATCCTCCAGAGGCAAGTCTAAAAGAGATTCTGGAAATTGTACAAGAGGTATTAACATCTGATCAAACTCTTCATGAACCTATTATACCATCACTTTCACCTTCACCTCCTCATGTTTCTAAACCTAGGAAACCCTCTGTTACCAATTATTCTATACCCCACCTATTGCAACTCCATCTGAAAAGTATCCATCTGAACCAACATAATCTAACCCATCTGATAATCCCCCATCTGACAAACAAACTCCTGCACCAAAATCATCTGACATTCCCCCATCAGAACCACAAACAACAAAACCAGCAGAACCAACTCCAACACCTCAAGAACCTTCTCCACAACAACCTGAACAAAAACAAACTTCTGTACCTGAACCAATACCATCTGAACCTATTGTATCTGAACCACCAAAATCTATACCTTCCAATCCACAACCAAATCCTCAACCTGAGCAACCCAAACCTACTGAATCATACATATTTGATTCTGAGATTCTGGATGTCCAACCCCTCAAAACTATGTTTGACATATCTCCCACATCCTGTTCCTCTTCTACCTCATCTGATTCATCTGAATCTGATGTTCACCCAGAAGTTACTCACCCCTTCTCTTAGAGGATATGAACCTAAACAACCTGTTACAATCATTCCTAAACCCACTCCAAAACCTAAACCAAAAAGATCTGAGTTTGTGTCATTTGCATCCTGTAAACCACATTCCTCTGATCCCCTTCCTTCTGGTCTAAAACTTAAAAACTTTTATACCAGAATAAAACCATCTGACCCTACCACTCCATACAAACCTCGTTCTACAACCATTCTTCCATCTGTTCTTCAAACTTATCTTAAACAACCTCTAGATATCATTTCTTCAGAACCTCTGCTTTCTCGTAACTCTGTTTTTACCCCCTTCACTTCTAAACCATTTGATGTCATTCCCTCTGCATCAAATTTTAAACCATTTATGTTTCCCACTTCCTCCTCATCCAGATTCAGAAATGTCACTTTATCTTCTAAACAACCCTCATTTCCTTCTTATCCTCGTCCGTTATTCATCATCCCAACTTTCACCATACCACCTCCACCAGAACAACCCAAACCAACATCTCTGGAAACCTACATTAAACCAAAATCCATATTGGATGTTAATACTCTGTTTGCTAGTTTCAAGAAGGAAATCAGAATGACTCTAAACTATATGGAGGAGAAATGTCTTTCAAGCATCAATCCATAAGCTTCTGAAGAATGTTGGGATAAGTTCATTGCCAGATTCAATGTTGTTGCTTCAAATATGAAGAGTGTCTGCTCTGATGATGCAAAGATCAGATTCGCTGAGCTTACCAGAACAATGCTTTGGAATGTAACCAGATCTCCTACTTTGCTTCTTGAGAATGCATCATCATCTTCTGGAGTGTCTGCTACTTCTGAGACTATTGAAGGATCTGCTTCTGAAGTCATTCAGGAAGAGAATCCTTTGGCTCTGATGATTGTAGACAAATCATCTGCATCCGCGCCTCCAGAATCTGCAACTCCAATGGAAATTGACTCTGTTCCTACTCCTGCATCAGAATCTGCTCCGTCTACTTCTTCTGAGATCAAGAAAGAGAACCCAGAATTAGAAGATAAGATTGCTGTGCTGGAAGCTGGTCAATCTGAGATAAAGTCCTGGATGGCAAGGCAAGATCAGAAGACTGAAAACATTGAAAAATGGATCTCAAAACAAGAACAATCTTCATCTGAGATCACCCACCTTCTGAAGATGCTTCTCTCCAAACAATCCTAGATTTTTGTTTTCTTTATCTGATGTTTGAGCACTTGTTTTGAATATCTCATTTGATGTTTTTGTCTGTTCTATCTGAATATCTATTTGAATGAATGAATGAATTTGAATGTTTTCTCTATTTGATTATATCTTTTCTCTCTATTTCTTTTATTTGTCTTTAAAAAGTTTTTCTTTTTGATTATGACAAAAAGGGGGAGAAAATGAAATTCTGACTATTCAAATAAACTTTACCTGAATGGAATTCAGACATATCAAATTATAACTAACGTGAGTTTTTAGTCTTTCAGAACTATAATGATAAATCTGATTAAATTCATTAAAGTAACTCTGAGATCCCCAGTTCAAGGTTTAACCAATCAGGCTCTGATTCTGAAACGTTCATCCAAATCAAGCTCTAATTTTGAACATTCAAGCTCTGATTCTGAAAAGAATACTCATTCAAAAAGGGAAGTTTCTATTCTTTCTTAGTATTCAATTCAGGGGGAGATTCATAATCTCAAGGGGAGTTATAATTTACCTTTTATTGAACAAAATTTCTTATGTTTTTGTCATCATCAAAAAGGGGGAGATTGTTAGAACACAGATTGGTTCTTAAATTTATCTCTATGTTTTGTTGATAACTCCTATGAAATTTTGTATTAAAGAATTATATACTCTAAATTTGTTCAAGTATTTTTGCTGCACATATTAAATGAAATATCCTTCTGAAAGCAAAAATGGATCTGAACGTTGAACTACGCAAGGCTCTGAAGCGTCAGAAGCATTTCTTATAAGAATCTGAGCACTGCCTACAGAAGACTCTGAGCGCTGCCTACAGAAGGATCTGAAGCAGAAGCTACAGAAGCATCTGAAGCATAGACTGAAGACTTTGTATGAAGAGTTTCAAGCACTGTTTTTCAGAAGACTCTGATAGTACTGTTCGCTGCAAGTACTGAGGATCTGATCTCCAAACTCTGCTCTGATTATAACTCACGCTAAAGCACACTGCTGCAACACTCTGATACAGCAAACTCTGAGAACATCAAAAGCTCTGATCACTCAAGGCTCTGATGTTGACTGCTGTGAGATAAAAACTTGTTGAAGAAGATTATTCAAAGTTATACCCGTTGGTTGTGCCAAACGACTCTTTCCTCTTTTATGCTAGACACAAGAACTCAGGCAAAAAGGATTTCTCTGAACGTTCTACTTCTAAGAAAGGTCAAGTGATGTGAAGACAAAAGGCTACAACTGCTTTGCAGTACACGGTCTTCAAGCTTGCAACATCTTGGATTTCTAAGTCTACAAAAGCAAGCCTTCAACAACTTTCTTCAGTTGACGAAAATTGAACAATTCATTGAAAACTCTAAAAGCTCTCATTCACATATTATTCTTTGCCAAATAGTTTTCATATGTTCTTAAACTTAAGTGTAAATCACAGTTGTGATATAGCTTTCTTAGAAGCATTCAAACACTTGTTTTAATTTACATTTGATTGTAAAAGTTCCTTGAGAAGACCAAGTTGTGGTCAGTAGTTCTTGAGAAGACTAAGAACAGTTGTTCTTAGTGCTTGATATTGTAATCAGTTTGATTATAGTGGATTAAGTCCTTGTGGAGAAATGCAAATCACTCTTGATAGGGTGGACTAGATTAGTTGAGTTCAACGAACCAGGATAAAAATCATTGTGTTTTTATTGCCATAATATTTTCTAAATTCTTATTCAACCCCCCCCCCCCCCTTCTAAGTATTTTCTCACCTTCAGTTGGCATCAGAGCTTCGGTTCTGTGTGTGCTATCACTTCACCATGAACAGAAAAGATCCAGTGCAAAAAACTCTTGATATTCTTTGGTTGATATTATGGCTGAAGCTTCAACATCCAACAACAACAACAGATATGAAGAAAGGGATAGAATCAGCACAAAACCCCATATGTTTGATGGGGAGAAGTTTGACTATTGGAAGGACAGAATAAAGAGTTTCTTCCTTGGTTATGATGCTGATCTATGGGTCTTAGTCATTGATGGTTATGTTCACCCCACTGATGGGGATGGCAAGAAAATTTATAGAAAATCTATGACTGAAGCCCAGAAGAAGGAGTTCAAAAATCATCACAAAGCTAGAACAATCTTATTAAATGCTATATCTCATACTGAGTATGAGAAGATTACCAACAGAGAAACTGCATTTGATTTGTTTGAGTCTTTGAAGATGACACATGAAGGGAACTCACAAGTTAAAGAGACCAAGGCTCTGGCGCTGATCCAGAAGTATGAAGCCTTTAAAATGGAATATTCTGAACCTATAGAAGCTATGTTCTCTAGATTCCAGATCCTCACAGCTAGATTAAAAGTGCTGGACAAAGGCTATTCAACTGCTGATCATGTGAAGAAGATCATCAGAAGCTTGCCCATCAGATGGAGACCAATGGTCACTGCTCTAAGGCTAGCTAAGGATCTAAACAAGATCACATTGGAGGAACTAATCAGCTCTCTGAAAATCCATGAAATTGAACTTGAAGAAGACGAGCATCAAAAGAAAGGTAAGTCAATTGCTTTAAAATCTAACAAATCTGTTAAAGCATTACAGGTGAACTTTTCTGCTGCATATGTTCTCTGATATGGTGACAGATTGTTTTAGCCAAAAATTTGCCAAAGGGGGAGTTTGTAGATGTTCCCGATTGGCTGCATTTTATGGTAAAACAATTTTGTGTGTAGCTGTCATGATTGATGTCATGACATGCTTGTGTAGTGTTCTGCAGGGTAAGTTTGGTTAGCTAAGAATAAAGTGTATTGGATGTCATACTGAATGTTATGACATCAGGTAGCTGACATCAAGGGCGCGTGTTTGTTTTTCTGGTATAATGATTGAGTTAGCTCAGGCTAGATTCCAGGAAACATTGTAGGGCGCTTAGTTATCTCAGGCGAAATGCTAGGCAATGCTGAGGATAACATGAAATTCCTATGACCTAACTGATAGAACCCTGATTTATGAAAAGAGGTTTAACTAGGTTTAAACTAATTGCTGCACTAAGGCCCAAGGATCTTACGTTGCCTATAAATATAGAAGTGGCAATCCTAATTCAACAGAGAGACTAAGAGATCTTACAGAGTGTTGTGTGAGCTGTTTGTGAGTGAAGAATTCAGTCTGTGTATTATGTTCTTCACATGTGATTTGTGTCTTGGGATTTCTTGTGAGCCAAGCAATTATCACTTGTATGATTGCATTGGACTAGTGTGTTTGAGTTGTACGTTAATTGTGTCACTCTAAGCTTTTAAGCACGAGTGTTGTGTCTCTTGATTGAAGCTGTGAAGCAAGATCAAGATTTGTTTGAAGTGTGTCTTCTTTTTTATCTATAACTTAATTGGTTGATATCACTTTTATGATTAAGTGGGAGTGAGTTGGTACTCAAGTCTAGTGTTAGGCTGAAGTTACATTGGGTAGGTCTTAAGTGAAGAGTGAAAGCTGGTGGTTTGGCTCTAAATTAACACTGCTTATAGTGGATTTCCTCCCTGGCTTGGTATCCCCCAGAGTAGGTGTGATTTGCACCGAACTGGGTCAACAATTCCCCGTGTTATTTATTGCTTTCCTTATGTGTTTTACTACGTAGCTTAATTGTTTGTTCAGTTGTGGATGTTATAACATCCAGTATAACATCCACTGTCTGTTACTAGAATTTTACAATCTAAAGGGAATCACCTTATAACAGAACGTCCCCCACAGTGTTATGAACATTGTTTTATCCATGTCCTCTGGGGCCATCTTAATTTGGTTGTACCCAGAGAAGCTATACACGAAGGAAAACACAAAAAACTGAGCTGTATTATCCATTAACTCATCAATGTGAGGGTGCGGGAAATCGTCTTTCGGGCTTGCTCTATTCAAATCTCTGTAATCAACACACATCATAATCTTTCCATCTTTCTTAGGTACAGGCACAATATTAGCAAACTACGGAGGATAATTATTCACAACAAGAAATCTGGTGTCCAACTGTTTCTGAACCTCTTCTTTGATTTTGACAGCCATATCTGGTCTTATTCTTCTCAACTTCTGCTTGACCGGAGGACACTCCTCTCTGAGAGACAAATGGTGCAAAACGATGTCTGTGTCAAGCCTATGCATGTCTTAGTAAGACCAAGGAAAGATATCCACATACTCTCGAAGTATTTCAGCCAATCTTCTCTTGGCACTATCTTCCAATGCGGCCCCAATTTTGACTTCCTTCTTAGCATCCTCGGTATCAAAATTAATGATTTCGATATCCTCCTAATGAGGATGAATAATCCTCTCGTCCTATTTCAACAATCTGGCTAATTGCTCAGGAAGTTCTCTGTCTTCGTCAGTCTCCTCTTTAGCATGGTAAATAGGATTGTCAAAGTCATACCGAGCCATAGTTGAATCATTATTGATGGAATTTTAGGGGATGGGTCTGCATGAGTGATGTTTTATGTTTTTTTAAGGATGCAAAGATGAACAAAACAAAGCAAAAACACATTGCAATTTTTAAAGATGCAAAAAGAAAAAAATGAAAAATAGAGAGTGAAACATTTGAATGCAAAATGTCATTTATTTCTGATAACATTGAAAGTGAAACATGTGTGGCCCTACAAATGAGCCACTACACCTTGGGCAGAGCGCCGGACTTGACAGATGTAAAAACAAGAAAAATTAATCATTACAAGTGACCAGGATGACTTCCTTGGAAGACCAATTGCACAATCCTTGGCCTGGGATGTAAGGGCGGATCGAGCTATCCATGTCACAGTCGTTATCGACCTCGTCTTCCCCTAGTGCATGAATCTGATCAAAAATAACCCCGCCGCTTGTGAACTTGACATAACCCTTGAATCTTAGTGGAGCCTGCGACGACTTGTAACTCAATCTATACTTATCATTCTTCATCGACACTTCATGAATTTGGCCCCATCTCTGGGAACTGCCAGCCTCAACCACAACACGTGCCTCTTTCAAAGAAGACATTGAAACTTCAGGCTTTTTATCCTCCATAGGAGGCTCCTTCTGAATATGAACTATTTTGAAAGCTTGATAGAGGGTCTCATGTATTTCCTCCATCGACCTCGACATACTTAAATGATGACAAATGGCTAACCATAATTTCCTCCTCTCCATAGACGGTAACGACCCTTCCTTCAACCATGTACTTGAGCTTCTAGGGTAGAGTTGAAGTAACTGCTCCAGCAAAATGGATCCAGGGACGACCCAACAAACAACTGTAGGCAGGTTGGATGTCCATGATGTAGAAGGTTGTTTCGAAAACTTCCGGTCCAACTTGAATAAGCAAAACCACCTCACCAAATACAGACCTTTTAGAACCATCAAAGGCCCTCACTACCAAATCGCTAGGCCTACAAACTACACCCTGTGTATCCAATTTCATTCTTTGGCAACACGTTCAACGACGACCCAGTATCCACCAACACATGAGACAACAGAGGGCCCCTGTACTCGATAGAGATATGCAAGGCCTTATTATGATTCCTTCCCGCCGGCGTGAAATCCAAATTGGTAAACCACAGACCATTCCCTGTGTTAACATGGGCAACTACCCCTTCCAATTGATTTACAAAATTCTCCTAAGAAACATAGGCAGCGTTAAACACCTTCATCAATGCATTTTTGTGTGTCTCAGAACACATCAAAAACGATAGTATGAAGATCTTTGACGGTGTCTGATTCAACTGGTCGACAATATTGTAATCATTCTTACGAATCAACCTCACAAATTCCTCTATATATTTTGAGAAAGAATCATCACCTAACTGTTATTGCACAGAATCATCCATAACCAACTTGCGTTTACCTTATCAGATCTGTCAACATTAACATTTGGTGAAGAGAAGACCCAACCACTGCGCGTGATACCCCCGGTACCAACAATATTGTCCATGGTAGACCCAACATCCGAAGAACCCAACAACTCTTATTTCTATCCCTTAATAAATGCCTTATCTCCGTAGTTCCACGAAATTACTTTAGTACTCTCATATGGTATCAGCCTCGGTGTAGTAATAATGACAGGTGTTTTTCGTACGGGCGCAGAAATATAGAGGTCTTGTATGGGATTGATATCTTTGCAATGTCTCTACCATCATCATTAACCTCATCGTTAACGTCATTAACATCATCCACAACACTAGTCCTGTCAAACTATAATTATCCGTCATCCATAAGTTTATGCATATTATTCTTTAACAGCTCACAACCCTCTGGATGCAATACACATCTCTGACAATGGAAAGCATAACCTAGGAAAACATCCCCCCTTCAACAAACGCTCTTTAACAACCTACAAAGGAGTCTTCAACATGTTCAGATTGGCTGCCAAATTTAACCGCTCCCCATCTCCAATAGCATTGGCCCTTGCCACACCATGATTTTGCATAGGGTTTTGAATCACATTGGGTCCATCATTACTGAAATTAATGGCCTTGATGTCAAGAAAATCTTGCACTTTATGCTTGAACACCTTACAATTATCAATATTGTGACATGGCACCCCAAAATGAAACTCGTATTGAGCATTGGCATAATATTCTGGTGGAGGATTGCCAGTGAGCGGAGCCAGTGTTCATTTCTGAACCAACTACAATTGAAGTAAATGTTGTAGCAATTGAGAATATGGCATAGGCGGAGTCTCGAACTGCCTATTTGCCATCCTTGGTCGATCTGGATATTGGCGAGAAGCATTATGTTGTTGCTGAGGTGCATCCGGAATGGCCACAGTAGCAACCTGTTGTGTATAATTCTGAATGGCTCTTTCTTTACCCCAATAAGAAGAAATAGAATTGGTGTCCCCTTTTATCTTCTTAGAACCACAAGCATACAAATCATTATTTCCTCTAGACGGGGAACCATTTCCATTTTAAATTTTCCCAGCCCTGATTCCACTTTCCCCTCTTTCTCCAACCATTACTGTCATACCCTAAATTTTGACCACAAGACTCACATCATTATGCGAATCATCACCACAACATGGATGTATTTTCATACCTCACCAATCTTCTTAAAGATTTTTGAGTATTCACCTTAACCAAGGATTAGAGTTTTGAGCCCTCTCAGAGCATTCAAGCAAGGGATCAATCAAGAATTTACATGATTTTCCCCTTGTCAAGCCTCTCAAACATCCATGAAGGATCAAGAGGTCCATCCTATAAAGAATTTAACATAAAATTACACCATTCCAAGTTAATCAAGCCTCAGAGCCATCAGTGTCACCAAGTTCAAGATTCATCTAATGTAAAAAGTCAACTGTGATCAAAACCAAGTTTGACTTTTGGATTTTTTTTGGCAAACATGGCCTCTTTAAGTCAAGAAAAATGTTAAATTATGATTAGGATCATGATCAATCAAGAAAAGTGAGGTTACTTGCAAAAAAGGCAACCTTGAGAAACTTGAAATTTCACTAAGTTATGGAAAGAACTTGATGTTTACCCAACTTTGCAAGACCATAACTTGTGATCCAAGCAACCATTTTCTACCATCCAAATCTCAAATGATAGATTGCAAAGCTGAAGTACCCCCAAAAATGCTTATGTTTTGAGATATGAAGCATTAAAGTTAGGGTTTCATGAGATTTGGAACTTTGACACTTAGAGATTTTTAGGCAGAATTTGCCTCATGTTTTGCCCAACTTTGGAGGAATTTTTCATTATGATCTAAGATTAATCAAGACCAAATGTAAACATCAAAGTTGAAGTATGATATACAAGCTTTCAAAAGAGTACAAGAACATCCATGGATTCAACTTGAGCAAGAAGTTATGAACCTCACAACATGCCTTGCTACAAACTATTTTTTTTACAGCATTGGCACATAACTTGCCTCCCACAATTTTCAAGCCAATTTTGGACACTTGCATCATTGGATTTCTTTCCAATATCAACAAAAATGATTAAGGAATCTGAACCATAACACAAGGGGTCAAGAATCTATCCATAGCATGTGCAAATTCATCATGGCATGAACCTTGAAATTCAATTTTGTCATATTGCATTTATGTGGTACAAAGAGGCGGCACGAATCAGTTACATATCAGTCCAAATGAGTCAAGAACTATCCAAGAATCAGAAGACTTAAGGCCTGCAAGTTTAGTTCAAGTCAATGGCTAGAGGAGACTTTGAACACCTAGCCATATCCATTGGACAATAGGGGTGATCCAACCCTCATTCACTATTCCTTACAAAACAAAGTTCCTCTACTATAAATAGAGGTCCTTTCTGGTTTATTAAGACAAACCAAAAAAATACTACAACTTTGTTTTCTCATTCTCCCTTTCTTGCTCAAAATTTCAAAGTATCAAGGATCAAACTTGGAATTCTCAAAACCAGAGCCTAAACCACTCAAACAACCATCCAAACACATCACAAATCATCCATTGGAGGTGTTCAAACACTCACCTTCATCTCAAATCACCAAAATCAGAAAGTCAACCATCAAAACCTCAAATTCTGACTTTTTTGCATTTTTCAAGAAATGTCTTAATTCAGTCCATTTCAAAACCAAGCAAAACCTCAAACACACTATAATATATACATCTAAGGTGTTCCAAGCATAGTTTCTCAACTGTAACACAATTTGAGAGAGTTGCGACTTTGGTCACTTTTCCCTATTTTGCAAGAAAGGGCTAGTTTCTATTCCTAAGGTTTTCTTTGGATTTTGATCATCCTAAAAGCTTCCAAGGGATCCATCAAGAGTGTCCAAGGAATTTGATTGCTTTTATCATAAGTATCTTGAAGGTTAGCAAGTAGAGCTTCAAGAGGTAAGTGCATAAGAACTTGAACTTTGTAAAATATGCATTGCTTTGATGTACATTGATCATGAACATGTTATACATATCATATTTGTTGTGCTTAAACTGTTTTATCATACTATTATTGATTGTATAGAGTGGTAGCATATAACTTGCAAAACTTGACCTATTTTGAAACCACTATCGGGTTTTAAAATGTAGGCATTTTTATAAAAATCTAAGACCTCCATTGAATTCCTCATGAAAGTGTGGGTAAGATCCATCTTTATTTCATCCATTTTCATGGAGAAATAAAGAAGTTATGGCCTTCTTGCAACTGAAGAAAATCTAGCCTCCCTTGGGCAAGAACCGGTTCATGGACGCCTTGTCTGGCCAGGCCTAGGTCACTTCTATGCATATCAATTAATGGGTGTGGTTTGATACACGGATGTATCACCACCCCGGTGGTTGTAGCGTATGTTTTCAAGTGTGTTTGTGTGATAGGGCGTGGGTTCAACACCCATCCATGCCATTTTTCCCATTTTTCACATTTTCACCATATTTTTAATATTTTTCATATTTTTTTAATAATTATTTTTTTTATCCATTTTAATTATTTTAAAATAAGTTTTTGCACAAAATCACTCATATATTAAAATACTTTATTCACCAAACAAATCATAAAAATAATTTTTGTTTGATATATTTTAATATATTTTAAATATTATTTTTAAATTGTGTTAAATATTTTAAAATAAGTTCTTTTTCTTGATATTTTTAAATCAAAATGATTTTAAATATTCATGTGGATAAAATATTTTAATTTATTTGATTTTTCTTTGAAAAATATCTTAAAAAAAATATGAAATTAGGGTTTTGTTTTGATTCAATCTTTCAAACTTAATTTCAACACTTATGGGCCTCTATTATAGTGGAAGACCCAATCCCCTTATGTACATAAATAAATTTTTGGCCTCTATTATAGTATAAGTCCCACAACGTCTTTCGTTATTACGGTGCGATCACTGTTTTTAAATAAATCATCTGGGCATCTCCTTGAGTATAAGCCCCAATATGTTTGTACATAAAATTTGTTTTAAACAACAAACAACCTCCATGGGACTCTCCTTAAGTTGTAAGCCTCATGCCTCCATGGGACTCTCCTTAAGTTGTAAGCCTCATGCTTCCATTCAAAATACATATTACCATGGGCCTCTTAATAGAGTGTAAGTCCCATCCTTTTCCCTTTTTTTATAAAGAAGAAGATTCAAATCAAATACACTAGTACTAAGAGGAGCATTATTCCTGGTGAAACTGTTCTTAGACCATAAGGGCCTCTGATAGGAGTGTAAGTCCCATATCTCTGTACATAAAATTTATTCTCAATAAACCATGGGCCTCTATTAGAGTGTAAGACGAAACACCTTTTGTAAATAGAAAACCTTTTAGCCACATTCATCCTGGGTTTTGTACAGGATACAAATAACACTCATGAGCCTCTATCTAAAGTGTAAGACCCAACACCTTTGTTTATTTAAAAATCAAGTCATCTTCAAAGTCAAAACTTTCTTTAATTTCTCAAAACACTAAGTCAATTTTGAGGAAGACGTCTAATCAATCACAATATACTCAGGCCTCTATCCAAAGTATAAGACCCACCACCTTTTTCATTTCAATTCATACTTGTTTATATACTTGCTCATATCTCTGTATATATGCTTGCACATATCTTGTTAAGTTTCTCTTAGTACTTAAATCATACTTAGTTTAGGCTAGTTCAAACCATAGGATCTTTATCAATTAGTCTAACTTAGTTCAAACAACTAGTTCTGCTCTGTACAGAGGAATTCTTCTTTCTAATATAGTCAACCTCCTCTTGGACTTTGTTCAATTGATTTAACCTTGAAAAACTTCAATAAAGATCCTATGGAACACATCCAGGCCTGTGGCAAGCCTCTGGAACACATCCAGGCCAATGTCCCTCTCTTAGCATGCAAATATTCATCAAGGAACAAGTGACATTGCTCTACACTGAGTTAAAGCTTTTTCCTTCATGACATTTCAATTCTCTTATAAAGGAAGATGTGGCATTGTTGGATTCAACATATCCCAATTAAAGCAACTTCCCTTATAAACAAAACCTCAATAATTGGGATGAATAAGTGAGATATCTCCCTTTAGAGATGGAAAATTCTATCTCAAATACTTCTTTAGCTTCAATCTTGGGCTTTGAACAAGACACAAATACTCTTTTATCTTCAATCTTGGGCTTTGAACAAGACACAAAAACTCCTTTACCTTTAATCTTGGGCTTTGAACAAGACACAAATACTCTTTTAGTTTCAATCTTGGGCTTTGAACAAGACACCAAACATTTTTCCTCCCATAGAATACGTAGGCATAAAATTGTGAAATCTTTGCGAGCGCACTAATCAAAAACCTTAGGTCCAGATACCTTTCCAAAAACAATAGAAAATCCTAAAACAACAAAAACATTTCCTCAACCTCCCAAAGGAAAAACTTTCCCCATCTGACAACAAATAGACCCAAGAAAGCAATCAAAATAGTAAAAATAGATGTGTCATACCCTAAATTTTGACCCCTAGATCCAATTACCACTCTAGGAGCATCAAGCATTATTTACTAACCCTAACCTTGTTTCAAGTTTGTTATTGTTGAGGTCCATCTTAATTAGGGTTTTGCACCTTTGGAATCAAGAGGACTATTGCTTGATCAATCAATGTTTTGGATTGTTCATCATCAAATAAAGGTTCCATACACTCAAGGAGCTTATATTCAACAAGTATCAAGTGCTAATTTATCTCATTTCAAGATCATTGAATCCTAATTTCATCTGGCACCAAATTAGGGTTTTATTAGGAAAAGTCAATTGTGTCTATAACTTTTGATCCAGGCATGACCCAAAGCCTTAGGACATGATTCAACATGTTAATATACATCATTGGAGCCTATTTATGATGTTTGATAAGTCCAAATATGCAAATTCATTGAAGATCACACAGTTGAATTCATCTGATACAAATTTCATCTGGTAAAGTCAACCCTTTGACTTTTTAGGTTTTTGGTCCAAATTGAAGCATTCAAGCTAATTTTCATCAAGAAATGTTTAACCAATGAGTTTGATCATGAAAAATCAAGATTTAAGAGGTTTCTTGCAAAGAAAGTAAACTTGGATAACTTGAATTTTTTTGAAGTATATGGAAAAAATCTAATTTTGGTACCAACTTTAAGAGATCATAACTTTCAATCCACACATCCATTTTCTGAGTTCCAAAGGTCAATTTGTAGATCTCATCATTTACTACAAAAGTGTCCTACTGACCTATGAGAAAAATATGCTTATATTTTGAATTATTGAGCTTCAAAGTTTTGAAAAATCTTTGGACACTTAGAATATTTTCAAGGCAGCTTTGTTCCTTCAATTTCAGCCAACTTCAAGGCCAGTTTTCGTCATGATCCCTTTGGATTCAAGAATTTCATAAAACATGAAAGTTGTAGGTCATGGTTAAGGATTTCTAAAAAGTACAATAACTAATCCATATCATTTTTGAGCTAGGAGTTTCAAAGAAGGAAAGTTAGCCCTCATACTTGAAGTTTTGGTCATTTTTATGCCAAGAACAAGTTGCAAGATCAAGCAAATCCGCAAATCCTTTTATTGACATCCTTGAGACTTGTAAATCCATCTATAATCAGAATATTGTACTAACTTTTGAGGCATTACACAAAGGTTTAAGAATTAATTCAAGTTCCATTCCATTTATGGAATTTTTGGCCATAAAGATCACAATGCCACTTTTGAAAAGCAACTTTAACCACAACTGGATTTCCTTAAAACCTTGAACTTGTTCCGTCTGCAGAAGCAAGATATAAAAGATCCCAACCACTTAAGATATCCTTTTACTTTTCCTTGGGACCATAAGAACTACCAAACCATCAAATTGAAATTCAACCAAACCATGAAAACCATCAAGTTACAAATGCTGCATAAACTGATCCTCATTATGTCCCTATAAATAAAGGCTTGATTCTTGTTTCAAAGGGATAAGAAAAAACACATCTCAAAGCATACCAAAGCCCTCCCATATCAGAATTGGCATTCAAGTCACCATTTGAAACCAAGAATCATCTTTTTTTGCAAAACATCACCCAAAACCTTTTACATTCATAAAACCTCTAATCCAAGCATTCACACAAACCAAAAAAGCACCTTATAAGAGTGTCCAAACCACCACCTCCATAAAAAAATAATCCTAACCAGAAAGTCAACCTTCAATCCAAAAATCATTGACTTTCTGCATCTTCCATTCCAAAACCCTATTCTGGCCTTTTCCAAACCATTTGATCCTTCAAAGTCAATCCTCAAACATGTCTTGAGCTATCCACAATATCAAATATTGACTGTAACTCCATTTAGCTAAATTTTTCTCATTTTGTAAGAAGAGAAGCACAATCTGTTCCACTTGATTCCATTGGGTTCCAAGCATCTCAAAGCTTCATAGGAGGTATATTAAAGGTGTCCCAATCATCCAATAAGCTCTGTAATATCTTTGGAAGATTTTGGCTTCTTGCTCTAAGAGGTAAGTTCACTTGAAACTTGAACTCTTTGAACCATGCTATGCTTTGATGTGCATTAACCATAAACATGTTTGATATGTTGTATATGATGTGTTAGGACTATTATTTGTTGCTTATCATGTTTGAATGAGACTGTGCTATATAAATTGCAAAATTGAAGCTTGTTGAGATATGTTGTCTAGTTTTTAAATAGAAACATTTTTAGATAAATATATTTGTACCACTGTGATCCTTGTGAAAAATTAGGCAAGATTGATGTTTACATCATCCATTTTCATGGAGTATTGAGAGAGTTATACCTGGTTTTGCAAACTAAACATTGAGGTTGAGTTGCAGCCATAGCCATGGCGCATGAGGTCAGGCCTAGGTCTTTGTTAGGCTTATGTTTTAATTTATAGGGGGTGCTACAATGGATGTATCACCACCTCAGTGGTTAGAAGCCTGCGTGTGTGTGTATGTTTGAGCAAAAGAACTAGGGTTCGAATCCCCCTCGCCCCCGTTCTTTTCATTTCTTTTCATTTTCAAGAAGTTTCATATATTATGTGCTGCCTCCATCTAATATTCACAAAGCGCGCATTGGTTGGTTTGGTTAGTGTTTTAGGTTGCAAGATCAGCAGCGCGAGTTCAACACCCATGGGGACTATTCCCCTTATTTTTGTCACTTATTTCCTTTATTTTCTTCACAATTTCAACTTGTTATAACTTCTTCATTTTAAGTGATTTTTTGCCCATTCTTTTTGTAAACCGTTCATGCCCATGTCTATTTTTCATTTATGTTAAGAAATATCCAAAAAGATTAATTTATTTTGTGATTATACATGATTAAATTATGACTTTTTAAGGGTTTCTTAGAAGTCCTTTTGACCTTTTGATTTGAATATACATGTGCTTTATGTTTCTCATACCATGCCTTGAGTATTCTTAAATACTTGCTATTTTGCTTTGAAAGATGATTAGTATACATATTTACATGTTTCTCACGGTACGATCACTGTATTTTCAAAATACACTTGGGCCTCTCCCTGAGTATAAGCCTCATCATCATTTCTTTTTCCCTTATAATAATCATTTGGGCCTTTAATAGAGTGTAAGTCTCATCCCTTTTTACATAAATAAACATTTTTATGGCCTCTACTATAGTATAAGACCCTCCTCTCAGTGTTCAAAATCATTGTGTTTTCAAAATAATCACAGGCCTCTGCTAGGAGTGTAAGTCCCATCCCTCAGTACATAAATATTGTTTTCAACATCATTTGAGCCTCTATTAGAGTGTAAGACCCAACACCTTTTATAAATAGAAAACCTTTTAGCCTCATTCATCCTGGGCTTTGTGCAAGATATAAATAACACTCATGGGCCTCTATCTAGAATGTAAGACCCAACACCTTTGTTTACTTAGAGATCAAGTCATCTTCAAAGTCAAATTATTCTTCAATTTCTTCAAAACACAAAGTCAATTTTAAAGAAGACATCTAATCAATCACAATACACTTGGGCCTCTATCCAAAGTATAAGACCCGCCACTTTTCTCAATTCAACCCGTACTTGGTTATATGGTTATTTATATATCTGTATATATGCTTGTACATATCTTGTTAAAAGGTTAGGATAGACCATAGTCATCCCTATCCCTACACCAGTCCCCAGGAGAGTCAAAACCTCTAAGATATTCAAACTCATCCTTTGAGTCTCCTCTGATCCTTAACAAGGCTTGACTTCCACCTTAAAATCCCTAGCAAGGGTCAGGTTACAATCAACAAATCCCCAAAAGAATCAAAGCCTTTATAGCAGTTCAATAAATCCAACTCTCCTCTAATCTCCAGCAAGAGTCAGTTTCTCTTTTGATTCCTCAGAGCAGTTGGAACCCACACTTGGATTTAATTTTCCTCTACAAGAGTCAGTCTCCACTTAAATTCCCTCAGTCTCCTCTTAAGCTTCATATAAGGATTTTCTCTAGTCAGCCTCAATCTTGGGCCTTGTACAAGACAGATATAATACTCCCCCAGTTGAGTCAGTTTTGAATCCCTTTTTTAGCTTCAACCTTGGGCTTTGATCAGGGCACATAATTCAACATCCCCACAGATGAGACTCTGAGTCTTCTTTGTAGGAGGATATTTCCTATATTCATCACATTTCAAAATAAACAATTAAACCTTTTTCCATATAATTGATGTAAGTGGCACACTTGTCGATTCAAAATCCAAGCTGAAGTCTCTCCCTTATCATGGCTAAAGTTCTCTTTCATCTAAGTGATGTAAGTGGCAAGCCTCTGGGTTCTACACATCCAAGCCAATGTCCCTCTCTTAGCATGCAAAGATCCATAAAGGAAAATGTGGCATTGCTCTACACTGAGTTAAAGCTTCTTCCTTCATGACATTTCAACTCTCTTATAAAGGAAGATATGGCATTGTTGGATTCCACACATCCTAGTTAAAGCAACTTCCCTTATAATCAGTCCTTCAATGATTGTGATGAATAAGTGAGATATCTCCATTTAGAGATGACAAATTCTATCTCAAAAACTCTTTTAGCTTCAATCTTGGGCTTTGAACAAGACACAAATACTCTTTTAGCTTCAATCTTAGGCTTTGAACAAGACACAAACACTTTTTAGCTTCAATCTTGGGCTTTGAACAAGACACAAACACTTTTTAGCTTCAATCTTGGGATTTGAACAATACACAAAACATTTTTGCTCCCATAGAAAAGGAGGAAATACGAACACTCTGATTTCCCCAAATCTCTTTACGGGAATGCGTAGGCATAAGATTTTGAAATCTTAGCAAGCGCACTAATAAAAAACATTAGGTCTAGATACCTTTCCAAAAACAATAGAAAACCCTAAAACAACAAAAACATTTCCTCAAAGGAGAAACTTTGTCCACCTGACAGCAAATAGACTCAAGAAAGCAACTCAAACAGTAAAAAAAAATATGCAAATAAAGGTTCCTATAAATTACTATAGATACTCTGGGTGTTAATAGCTTCCCTTTGTATAACCAACCCCCGATTTCAAATCTCTTTGTATTTGTACAGAAAACACTTGCGCGCAAGGTTAGTTTAAGATATCTTCCACTTCCTTTTAAGCTTCATAGGATAAATATAGAAATCAGAAAGTAGCACCAAAAGCGGTAGTGGTCGCGTCACAAAAACTGATGCTATAGAAAAATGATGACTCTGCTGGGGATTTTCCCATCCCCTAAGAGGGTTAAGCCTGACATTGCATTTTCTTTTTGCTATTTTATTTGCTTTCTCCTTTTTTATCATTTGTTGTCATACTATCTACTTATCTACTATACTTCTTAAATTACTGTAATCTGGGAATGTGATTAATACACACATGGTGATTCAAAAAGTCCTCTTAGGCTTGAGAGCACATTCTAAGATAAGAGGTGGCAGACTCAGGAAGGCTTATAAGGAGTGAGTCCTAACCAATCTACTTGAAAGTACACCAAATCAGTGGAGGCACCCTTTTGGAATTACTGATGTTGAAGGAGCAAGTCGTGAAAACATGACTTTTTCCACTAGGGACCCTTGAAACTGAGGATTAGTAAATATTTAACCACTTGACCATTGTTAGGACGTTGTGCAGTGATTATCGGGAATAGTTGATACGCGATACTACACTCAAATGAGATTCATCTTAGGGATATTACAGTTCTCATGTGTCAGTCAGTTTGCTAGTAATATTCTTAAGAGGGTTCAGTGATTTTGGAAACCATGTTAGAACCCATTCTACAGGTACAAAAAGAACCCTAGTACACACCTTGGGGATGGGTAGATACATGGCTCCATGCTCGTGACAATGAACCCTTAAACCCGTGTTTTCAAATGTTTTAGTTTTCTACATTCGTGCATTTCATTCATTCAAAAAATTAAATTAAAAAAAAAACCTTTTTAAAAAAAACTAAAACAATCATTGCAAATATCAGAAGTTGTGCTATGGATTTTGGTAGAAGAAAAATGCAGAAATACACCTTCAAAAGTCCAAAACTGGAAGACCTGAGGAAATTGGGAAGGTTGATTACTTATCCTGAAGCTTTCAGAGCTAAGCACATAGGGCTTTTGTCTCTTTTGAAAATCAATATGGTGGAAGGAGTCATGTCTACATTGGTTCAGTTCTATGATCCAGTGTACCACTGCTTTACATTTCCAAATTATCAGCTCACACCAACATTGGAAGAATACTCCCATCTGATTGATCTACCTATCATTGATCAAGATCCATTTTTTGGACTGGAAGAAATTCCCAAAGATCAAATCATTTCAAAAGTTACCTCTTCGGAAGATCCAAATATCAAAGCTCACATGACCACCAAAGAAGGAATTCAGGGTTTACCAGCTAAATTTCTGATGGAGAAAGCCCTATACTTTGCTAGCATATGAAACATAACTACTTTCGAGGATGTCTTTGTTCTGCTTATCAATGGGTTATTCCTCTTTCCCAACATTGACAACTTTGACGACATCAAGGCTTTCAAGATATTCTTGATCGAGAATCCAGTCCCAACGTTGCATGCAGATGCTTACCACTCAGTACATTTAAGGAATTTGTACAGTGGAGGAATGATTACATGTTGTGTACCATTACTCTACAAATGGTTTATTTCCCACTTACCCAAATCTGTTGCTTTTTGGGATCTCAAAAGTAGTATGCGATGGTCGCAAAAGATTATGTCTCTCACTCATTTTGACATAGATTGGTACAATCGGGTGTATGAAGGAATAAAAGTCATTGACAAATGTGGAAGCTTCCCCAATATGCCCTACATTGGTACTAAAGGAGGGATCAATTATCATCCAATATTAGCTCGTCGTTAGCTCGGATACCCGATGAAGGACATACCATATAACATTCATCTAGAAGGTCTTTTTTTCAAGGAAGGAGAAAATGACAGAGCACTAAAGAAAGAAATTTTGCATTCCTGGCAACATGTTCATAGGAAAGGAAGAAAGTCTTTAGGAAGGTCAAACTGCATCTCTGCAGAGCCTTATCTTCAATCGGTGCAAACTGTAGCACCCCAAAATTTACCCTTTCGTTTTAACCGTAACTGGCTTTTGTTTCTTTGCATTTTGCATTTTTGCATATCATAGCATTTGTTCTTGAGGCATGGGATCGAGGTATTCCCGTGGCTCAGGTTCATTTCAGCGCAAAGGATTGAACAACGAACAGCGAGTATCATAGGCTCGTGCATTTATTTCGCCCGACGGTCAGGTGGCCGATTTTATTTTGCAGGAGAACAACATGTCAGAAAGCATCACTCAGTCTCATGTCAAGCATTTTACAGTGATAGTGTTCGAGGACGAGATTCAGAAGCTTAACAGAGCTCCAAATACTTGAAACAGGGCAAATGGACAGATTTCCCTCCAAAAGGCGCCAAAATTCAAAATTTGAAGATGTTCATCGGTTAACCTATATGGTTAATCGATCAACCAAACAGAAATTAGGCCAGATTTGAATTTTTGAAGGCGTTAATCGGTTAACGCATATGGTTAACCGATTAACCAGTGCAATTTTTGCCTCTGTACGTGATTTTTCAATGCAGAGCCATTTGGGGTCCAATTTTGATCACTTAAATTCAAATTTGTCACTTGGGAAGGATCTAGAATCATTACATAATTTCATTTCCCTCCAAAAATCCATTCCTAGTGCCAAACCACAATTCACAAACCAATTTCCAAGCCTTTCCTTGGGATCCAAACCTAGATGGTATTTAAGTGATTAACTCCAAACCAAAGGGATCCAATTTTCATTTCTCACATTCATTTTTCAGAATTCATCTCAATTCTCTCAAATTCTCTCAACTTTCCAATTCCAAAACCCTCACTCAAAGCTCTTTTTTTCATTTGAATTCTTGATTCTTCATTGGAATCAATGAATTATTGAGCTCTAACCTCCATCCATCATCTCCATTAAAGTGATTTCTCCATCCAATTTTCGTGCACAATGGGATCCAGATCTGGAAGTGATTTTGGAAGTGATTATTTGGCTTATTTTGGATTAATCTTGAAGGATCTCCATTGTTACAACAATAATTGGTGTGGATCTTGAAGTATTCCAGACTTCTAGCATCAGATCTGTTCAATTCCAGTTAATTCAACATTAGCCGAAGCAAATCTCCGCTTCGAAGGTTGGAATTCTAGATCCATAGCATTTTTGAGCTTATTTGCATGTTCATGATGATTTTCATATTCGATTGAATTTTGGTTGTTATGATATGTGTTGATGCTGTTTGGGTCTATATTCATGCTGTTGGAATCATGTTTTTCTGATTTAATTTCGTGATTAAGTGATTATGTGATCATTGGCATGTTTGGGGAAGTGATAAGATGTTGAAAAGTGATCATGTTTTGTTGTTTTCTGCTGTCAGCACGGTGTTAATCGGTTAACGCATATGGTTAACCGATTAACCATTTCAAATTTCCAGATTTTTCAAAGTTTTCAAAGTGTTAATCGGTTAACGCATATTGTTAACCGATTAACCAGTTCAAATTTTCAAATTTTTAAAAACGTTAACAGTGTGTTAACCGATTAACCCTGGGGGTTAACCGATTAACATTGTGCTGGCAAGCCTGTTTTGCTACTTTGTTTGATTGTTTGCATACCGTTTCATCTCGAATCATCATAGATCAGTGTGATGTATTAGGGATGAAATATTTCTGAATATATGTCATTGTTTTGCTTGTTTAATCGAGATTTCACCGACATTCGTGTTTTTCCACTTGAATGCATACTTATGGTTGTGGTTCAAAGTGATGATCTCTTGCATGTTCATTTGCTTTCATCTCTTTTGCGCTTCCTTTATGTTTGCATCATTCTTGCATCGCTGTTGAGGTCGAGACGAGCTTGTGGCGGCTGCTGCCCCACACATTTTCCCTCCCTCCCACCATTCTAAGTGTTTCATTTTCATGTATGCATCTTCTACTTGTGATTGAATTTACTTGGTGCTTTCTTGTGCTTTTTTCCATGATCCCCATAGGGTTCCTAGTCCCTTCGTTTAGGATGGGAGTAGGAGAGACATTAGGTGTTCAATCCAAGCATGCTAACATTAGGGTAGATGTTCCCCCTTTTCATCCGAACTTTAGGATCACTTTGCATGACAACGTTAGGGCCGAGTTTCCCTTAGACCTTCTGTGCGTCTCTCTTTCTCATCTCAAAGCAATTCTAACTCATCTAATAAATGAGATGAACGTTGCGCACTACGAGCCTTAAGCTACATGGGGAATGATGAGTGAGGGGTCTCTTCTCGCTTATCTAGAGTGTTTAGTGTACGTCCCGTTTTGGGGCGATACACAACGCATTCGCCTCCATGTCATAGTCTTTCGTGCAACGTGAATCACAAACCGAATTAATTCACTTCACTAAAAACACAAAATAAAATTTCAAACCTTTTTCTTTCGGGATTAATCAAAAACTTTTTTCAGAAAATGTTGTTGTTAAGCTTCGGTTCTAGTCATGATCAGGGTGAAAAATTAGGTGGGATAGGGTATTTGGTTGCAAAGATTGGTGAGGTTTTGAAGTTGGCTCACCGGAGAAGACGGTGTTTTCCACCGTGGACCACCGCCTGAGAATAGTTTCAGGCCACCTGAGATTGTTGGAGAAGAAGAACGAGAGACCATTGGATTAGTCTGAGAAGAGACTTTGTATGCTGATCTAAGGGCCTTGATTTAAACTTGGGATTTGCCTCCGGGATCAATACGCACCGTTTCACTAATCCCAGTCAGCGTGTGACTAGGATGCACGCGTGGACACACTCATGGCTCTCAGATGCGCTTACTAGTCTCTCCATTTAATGGCTCCCATTTAATCCAGTTTTTTATTTCTTTTATTCTTTTTAATATTTTCTTTTATTCCATTTAATTTCTAAAAATCATAATAAATCCAATATTGATCCAAAAAATATTTTAAAAATACCTCCATGATCTTGGATTTATTTGTGATTTTATGAAATTAATAAATCTCATTTTCACCCATTTTTCAATTTAATTTGATTTTCTCCATTTTATTAATTTCTTTAATTTTGTACATTTGCTATATGATTTTGTGGATTTTCTTGTGATCAATTGGTGAATGTTTTTTAGTTGATTCTTGTTGGATTGATTAGATTAGGGAAGCATGTAACCTTAGAAATTTTATCATATTTTTGTGAATAAAATTTAGGTTAGTTTGAGAGGTGAATAGGAGAGGTGTTAGAATTAGGGTTTCAGACAGATAGTTGTAGTTTTGTGCATAGTTTGAGGACTAATTGGTTGATTTAGGGTTTGGGATTCCTATGGGGTATTGGGTATAGGGTTAGGTTCCCTTAGAAATTTTACTAAGATTTTCTGATGAGCTTTGGCATTTTATCTGATTTTTGCAACTTGTGTGGTGATTATGGGTTTCTCCTTTGGGGTATTGGATTTGGTTATGCTTGTGTGGGGTTATTTTGGAGTGCTTTTGGCTTGGGCTTTGCTTGGATAGCTTGAAGATCAAATGAAGTTTCCTTGGATGGTTTGAAGAAGCTTGGAGTTGAAGACTTCTCTTTTGTTAGAGGGCTTGTCAGAGGCTTAGGGATTAGGGTTCATAGGAAGAGCATTAGAGTATTCTTGTTTCTTCTTTCAAACATAGAGAGCTTCTTGTGCCTCTATTCCATCCCATGACACAAGGTCCCCCAAAGAAGTTCCACCTCTCCTTAGGAGGGATGTAGAGCATGCTTTGGTTCGGTAGAACCTTGAGGATACTATTCACTTGCTATGTTAATACCTTAGTGATTTCCTTGGGTTGTCACTAAGCATCTTAACATTTCAACTTCATAATTGATTCTCTTCTGGAGTGATTGCAATGAAGATGGAAACCTATGGAAGATAAATTTCATTGAAGATTGATAAAGATGAAGCCTCTACCTGTCAAAGAGAGTTATCTGTTGAAGCTAGGGTTTTGCTGCTGTTTGAAGCTGTCTATTTGTTGGGGTTCAGTGCTTGCTAGATCTTGGAGATTTTTGGAGATAGGAGCTTATCTAAAGCTTGGGGATCATTGAAGAGTGAAGATGGGGTCTTACTAGAAGGTGTTACTGTCAACCCTTTGTTGTTAATTAACTGTAGCTGTCAGAGCTGTTGCTGTTTGAATTGCTCACTGTAGGAGATGGTGTTGCTGTCAGAGCTGGTGTTAGATTTTATTTCTTTTTTCTGTATTGTTGTTGGCTTGTTCAGCTTACCCTTTAGGTTTGAAGTGAAGCTGTTTCACTTTCCCTATTGTTTTCCCAGGTTCGAGGTTGAGTGGGACTCCCTTGCCTTGCTTGTACTGCTGCATCTCATGCATGTTTACTGTTTACTGTATATCTGTTTCTTTTGTTGTTTATCCCCTAGGATCTCTAATTTCCTCTGTGCAAGAGGGAATTATGACAGACATTAGGTTGTAACCCATGCATGATAACTTTAGGTTAGTTTTATTCCCTTTTCAACCCTAGTTTTTTTTAGAATTTCTTTCTCTTCTATCTCAAAACCATTCAAAACACAGTAATAAGGATAACCGATGTCGTACGATACGAGCCTTAAGCTATTTGAGAGAGGATTGCTGGAGGGTCACTCTTCAGTAATCTGACTGCTTAGTGTGTTACCCTTAGGGTGACATACAACGTAGTCACTCTCAAATCATAGTCTCTAGTGCGTCAGAGATTGTGAACATACTAAAAAAACATTTCTTTCGTAAAAGATCCAAAACAAACATCAAAGTGTCATTTTTGTCCGCTTGGACTCTTAATCAGAAGAAAACCTTTTCATAAGAAGATAAAAAACAGTCAGACAAGCTTGCGTCTTCCGTAGCCCGAACTACGTTTGCTCTGATCTTTCATGCTGTATGAAAGTACGTAGGCATAGGATGCCATATCCTAGCGAGCAATCTGCCCCCCCTTTCCCGTAGGTAGGCGAACTACGTTGACTCTGATTTCTCGTTCCAGACGGGAATACATAGGCATAAAGTGCGATACTTTGCCGAGTCATTTTCTTTCTTTCTAACCCCAGACCTTTAGTGTAGATAGAATAACAATCCGTACTAGAAAACAAGCGTGGATCCCGTCGAGTACGACGGACGCGAGGGGTGCTAATACCTTCCCCTTGCGTAACCGACTCCCGAATCCAGGATTTGGTTGCGACGACCATTCCTTTCCCGTTTTGCGTAAGGTTTACTCTGAGCGTTTCCTTTCCCTCCTTTGGGATAAATAACGCACGGTGGCGACTCTTCTGTCATAGCCGGCGCCGATTTTCGCAGTAGCGACAGCTAGCGGCTCTGCTGGGGAGTACTTTGGTTCCCTACGCGAGTCAATCCTAGCGCTTGTTTTCCCGTCGTGGGTGTTGTATAGATTTACATTCCTGTCTTTACTTTCCGCATTTTATTATCAGCTTTATAGTGTTATTGTTGTTGTGGGAATAGGGTGATCTGTTGAGACATAAGCCGGACTTGGGCTTGAGGTTACACCTAGACTTAGAAGTAGAGAGTAGTGGTTAGCCTGCTTGCTTAGCTCACACCAGCTAGCCCCGAAATCTGCGCTCGGACGAGATTCTCTTTGATGCTTCTTGCCTGGCCCTTAGGGCTCGACAAGTTGTCTGACCCGAGGATTGTCGACTCTGGGGACCTATCATTTTGGATTCAACTAAGTGAGGCCGCTTCAAGGGATGATGATGCCACACCTTATGGGTATCATATCATCGCTCTTGAAAGTCTGTGACGTTGAACCCGCATAGGATGTCGTACCTCGTCTGCGAGTTAAGTACACACCTGTGAGGGGTAGGTAGGTTGTTTGCAGGAAACCTTTGACCTCAGAATACCAGGTTTATCTCTGTCAGTGAGATGTGGTTACAGGGTTCATTCGAGTGGTTGGTTTGAGATGAAGATTTGATGGTTCTCAGGCTTCAATACAGAGCAACACAGTTCATCAGCATTGCACTTGATCTCTTGTTTGCATATGCATGTGCATACTCATTTTGCATATCATTAACATGTATTTATGTTGCAGGTGTGATCATTCCCCTCTGATTCTAGTGTATTTTCTGGCCAGACATGGAGTCCCTGAAGAGGACAGTTGCTTACCGGTTGCATTCACCAGATATCAGTTCTTTGCTGGGATTAGTTGCTCTAGCAGATGAGAGAGCGAGGGCCGAGTTCAGAGTATATTATGGGAGATTGCTTAGTTTGTTGTACAGACCTTCAGCATTTGAGACGACTGGGGTGTATACTTTGATGCAGTTTTATGAGCCGCAGCTGAGATGTTTCTTATTTCCCGACTATATTCTGGCACCCACTTTAGAGGAGTATTCTGCTACGTTGGGAGTTCCTGTGTTAGACCAGATGCCCTTTATACATGTTGATGCTGAGCCTGAGTTGGCTACACTTGCTGAGATTGTCAGTTTAGACGCTTCTGAGTTCCTTGGAGGTCTGGTCAAGCTAAACGGAGCTTATGGTTTTCACTTGTCTGTCCTGGTTGAGAAGGCTACACAGTGCGCGAAGAGTGGATGTTGGGTTGCTTTCAGTGCTATTCTAGCTGTCTGCATCTACGGGATTGTCTTGTTTCCTAATTGTCGCTTGCGCGAAAATAAGGTGCCGGCATGACAGAAGAGTCGCCACCTTTCGTTATTTATCCCTCATAGCGGGAAAGGAAACGATCGGAAAAAACCTGACGAAAAAGGGTAAGACAAGGTCATCGCAACCATTGTCTGGGTTCGGGAGTCGGTTACGCAAGGGGAAGGTATTAGCACCCCTCACGTCCGTCGTACTCGACGGGATCCTCGCTTGTTTGTTTACTTGGACGGGTTGGTTATACTCTATCTACCTATCAAGGCTGGCTGAAAAAGAAAAGAAAAATGACTCGGCAAAGCGTCGCACTTTATGCCTACGTATTCTCATCAGAGAATGAGAAATCAGAGTCAACGTAGTTCGGCTAACTACGGGTTACGGGGGAAGGTTGCTCGCTAGGATGTCGCATCCTATGCCTACATACTTTCATCTGGTATGAAAGATCAGAGCAAACGTAGTTCGGGAAACTACGAGAAAAATGGCTCAACTAGGAGGGAGACTATCAAGTCCTACTGTTATCATGCCATGGATTCATCCTATGGTTGAGGTTTGAACAGGGAACTCCTAGATGTTGTCATGCATAGGTTTCAACCTAAAAGTCTATCATCAAATCCTCATCAGAGGAAATGAGAGTCCTAAGGGATCATGTCAATGATACACCAAAACAGACAAAAGCATCAGCTTTAACAGTAAAATGCATGCAATGCAAGTGAGGGAGGAAATGTGTGTGGGGCTTCAACCTCCACAAGCTCGTCTCAACCTCAAGCCAGTCATGAAATAACAGTAATCATACTGAAAATAATCAACATGCTATCAAGCAATGAACCAGATAAAAGAAATGAAGTGCCATCAGGCAAACAAAACACATGCTTGAGAAAGAATCATCTACTCTCTAATCCTAACCCTAACACAGAATCTGAATCAAATCTAAGCACTAAAGCAAAACCCTAAACAAGAGAAATCAATCCCTGTCTTCAAGCTTCAGAACAAGCTTACCAAAGAAAGGGAGCTAAGTAAGCAGACTCACAGTGTCTTCCTCAGGAGAACACTAGGAGGTGTATACTCAGGAGTCATACCCTATGTGGCTCAACCACTGTGATCAGTTTACATTCCTCCTCAGGAGAAATTAAACTCACAAGCAGGCTCCAACATCACTGGATACTTAGGAAATCCTATCTGACTAGTGGAACTAAGTGAATAGACCCATAGGACCTTCCTCAGGAAAGTACTAGGAGGCTTCCACTTAGGATTTGTATCCCATGTGGCTCAACAACATGTGATCAGTTTATATTCCTCCTCAGGAGAAATTAAACTCACAAGTTGGCTCCAACATCATTGGATACTTGAGAAAGAGGTGAGAAGAAAGAATGAAAGTCATTCATAGTGCCTTCCTCAGGAAAGTACCATGAACTTCCTTCAAACTTCAGGATCTCAAACCTCACAGACAGGGCATAAGCCAAGCTCTGGGTCTCCGAGTCTTGATCTACAATCTTCTCTTCATCATGCTCTCCAACAAGGTCTTCAAGGCAACACAAGCCCCTCAACAAATTCCCCACAATGAACCCCAAAGATGAACAGATAACCACAGGGGAGACAAAATCAACAGGCAACTTCAGAAAATACCTAAAAATACTAAACCAAGGGGAAAAAATCTAACAATTATTCACAAGGGTCCTCAAAGTCTATTCATAACATCTACATAGGCCTCTACCTAAAAATCAAGACAAAACTCAATCAAAGAAAGGAATTCATCACCTAAACACAATCTAAACCCTAATTAGGATACCCTACATCAACCCTAATCAAACTAATCAAAACTTAATTCTAAAATTCTAGAAAAATCCTATGGGGAACTATGATTCATCATCTAATTGCACAAAAAAGAATGGATAAAAAAACCTAAGGGAAGGTCCTAAAATAATTCTTGCAAAATCATGATATAAAACTAAACAATATAAAAGCTATTTAAAAGGAAAATCTATTAAAAATACTAAACTAAAAAATAAAATCCCACTTTTATTTTTAATATTTTCTACACATTATCATCTAATCATAGAAAAAAGAAGAATTAAAAAATCATTTTTTATCATTTATTTATGAATTAATCAAAACAGAAAAAATAAAAGAAGAAAATAAAAGAATTTAAATCAATTAAAGGGAGGGGGGGTTGGAATAGCACCACGCGCTAGTTCAAATCAGTTGGGCCAGCAAAAAGGGGGGGTGCGAATAGCGAGCTAAGCCCAGAATGTCCTTAAGTGAAACGACCGTGTTTCGCTTCTTTTGAATCTTCCCTCCATTTCTCAGACTCACTCACGGCCGTTAGATCTGATTAATTTGTCAAACTTTGGAGCCAATCTAAGGGACCTCCTTCATCGTCCCAAACGAAACTAGGGTTTTCAGAACCCTCTCCTCCATGCCCTAATCTTCCTCTGGCTCGTTCTCTCTGCTCAGGCCATGGTTTAACACGATTTCAAAACGAAAAATGCTCTACTACTCAAGAGCAACACAACCATACACGCACTTTCCCCTAACTCGCCCTAGATAATTCTAACAGAAGACATCAAGATCATGGCTCCACCATGATCACCTGAGATCAACCATGGTGAAGCTTCAATCTAAGGATCTAACCCTGCTCTACATGCCACCCTAGTCAATCTGACCTAACTCATGCTAACTAAAACGCCCTAAACAACTAGTTCTTGAAGATCAAAGAATCACTCACCTGCCATGGAACCTCACACAGAGCTCTCAAACTTTCATAAATTGATCCTCTATCCTAACACATTAATTCTACACCTAAAGAATGAACTAAAACTAAATAAATTAAGAGGATTAAGGAGGAGAAACAACCTGTCAAGTAATGATGGAGAAGGCTCGTGGGGATGCTTGCAGGCCTTGGAATTGGTTCAAGATGCTCCTTGGATGATCCACAACCTTCTGTTTGCAAGAGTTGTTGATGGAAGATGCTTGTGATGGAAGAAAACTCAAGTTGCTTGATTGTGAAGGTAGCTCTTTAATGGCAATGTATCTCTCTCTTTCTCCTCTGACTTGACTCTCTATCACCAACCTTGAACACTATGAAGATCATCCTTCTTATAATGATGGATGGAAGAAGCTGGATCCTTCTAGAATCATCTAGAAAAGTGTGGAAAGTTCTTGAAAATCTCATGTGGGGACAAGTTGAATTTCTCATCTTCCATGCCTTATGCCTTGCCATTTTGTCTTAAAGTATCTTTACATGAGATATTGAGAAGGGATGAGTGAAAAACAAGCTCATCTTTGGCTTGTGTAGGGTTTTTCAACATTGCCTTCTTTTTCAAGTAACAACTTTTCAAAGCATCACCCATTTTAAAGCTTCAAATCACAATTCTAGCTAAACCAATGTTCTCAAAATGATTTTTCCAATCAAAATGATATATTGGATGACCTATTTTGGATTTGTGGATCTTCCAAATCACTTTTCAATTTCAACTTTTCAAACTTATATGCCATTTTTAGTTCATTTTGGACCAATCATGTAATCTCATGCTATGAGCTTTTCCAACAATTTGTGACCTTCTTTCTAGACTTAAAATCACATTTTGAGCAACTTTCATGTTTTGAGTTTTTCCATTTGAGGCTTGGAGATAGGAGTTTTAGGCATTGGATAAAATGACCTATAACTGACAAATGACCAAAATACCCCTGTCTTGTTCAAACCATAAGTTGAGTTCCACAAATACAATCAAGGACTTCTGCCACTCAAATTAAAGCTAAGAAGATCCTCTTCAACATTCATGTTGACCAAGAAATCATAGGAATCCTCCTACTAGGGCAAAAGTTGTCTGCAAGTTGGGTGACTTTCAAGGACCCAGATTCACACACCTCTGCTGACCTGTAATTTGTTAAAACCATAACTTGAGCTCTGTAACTCCTATCAAGGACTTCCACCACTCAAATTAAAGCTAAGAACAAGCTCCACAACATTCATGTTGTGGGGAGGATGAGATATCAATCACATCTAGAGCTAAAACTGCCTGGAAAATAGGGATCAAACTAGGGTTTTTTCACTGCCAATCCTCAGAAACCCTAACTCAAAACTTCTCAAACTCCTCAATCATGATGAGTTGGTCTAGGAATCATCTTTATAACATCTCTATGCATCATTCCATGATCTCATGGCCCTTGGATTAGGTCTCAACCTTCTCCAAATTTTCAGTTGACTTAGGGTTGACCCAGTCAAAACCCTAATTCTACCATTCATGGTTGAATCTTCTGAACTCTTGCATAATGACCTCTCTGGGCTTCATGATGGCTATCAAGACATCTCATAGGCTTTCTCAAAACATCAAGTTTATTCTCAAAGTCTCAGAATCATCTGAGGAGCACCCACAACTCTCAAGCTATGAAGCACACAACCCTGGTTTCAACCAATTCCTCTGAGGATCTCTTGAACTGTCTGATGAAGGTATCAACTTTCAAACACTCAATGAATAAATAATTGTTGGTCAAATTTTGGGGTGCAACAGCTGCCCCTATTCAAACGGCTTGGACCTGACTGGGTGAGAAGCGAACGGCTTTCAACCAATCAAGGTACGAGACGGTTGAATATCGATAAACCCGAAAATTTGCCAACTGCACGAGCACACGGTACTCTGCGGGGAACAAATCTTTGAATACTGCAACACTAGCTGCTCAACAACTAGCTGGAGAAATATCGACCTGACATTACCGTCAGACAATCAAAATACCCAACATCACCGCTGGAGAACTAAATCTGACATCACCGTCGGACAATCGAAATACCCTGCATCACCGCTGGAGAACTAAATCTGACATCACCGTCAGACAATCAAAATACCCTGCATCACCGCGGGAGAAACATCTTCGACTTCAATCAGAAGACGTATCATTTACTTGATCGCACTCAATCATCACCTCAGGATAACTGACTTGGTCTTCAGACCCACGCGAATCACTCTGTTGTATCTACAACTCTGGAACCTTGTCTTCAGCCACCCGTTGATTCTTCAACACGGAAATCTGGACTCACCGGAACCTTCTGATATCACCATCGGGCGCTTACGAAATCCATATTCAGATTAGACATCGTTGTTGGAGCAGACATATCATGCTGCTGAGGACTTCAAGAATCAACTTGACCAAACAGATCCGTCGGGCATCTTCAAGAATCGTCCTGAACTGATAACCTTCTCGGAGCAAACCTTCTGGTTGGGTATTCCGGGAATCTTTCTGGGCAACTCCTGCTGGAGACGCTATTGGGGAGCTCAAGTATCATACTAGGCGAACCACTCGGGAAGCTGTACTGGGATCTTAAGAATCGTCTTAAGCAAATGGCCCTGCTGAGGGATTTGAGAATCATCTCTAACTGAGGACTTCGCTGGGGATCTCAAAAAATCATCTTGAGCGAGCGACTGCGGGGATCACACCGGGGTCTTTAAGAATCATCTCGCAAGCGGTCTTGCTGGGGAGAACATCAAGAATCGTCCTGAGCAACCGGTCTTTTGGTGGTACACCTGTTCAACAAGGATGATGATGACCTAGATCATGCTTATGATGCGTATGCTTCTGCGCTACGCCCCACACGGTGGGAATGATATGCATTTATGCTAAATGTCATGCAATCATGCACAATGCTATGCAATCATGCACAATGATGCGATCCCGTCAGCAAAATAAATGCCGAAGGGGGGAAATCCTCCTGTCAAGGAGAAAGAACCGCTCAGATAGAGGAATCGTCCTGCTGAGGAGAATGTGAACCCGCCAATATCAATTAGGCTCTGTCTGGGGAATTGATCTTCCGCGAACTGCTGCAGGGGAACAACTTCAGCTGACTGCTGCAGGAGACGAAACTCTACGAGAACTTGGATCTGCTGATATCAATCTCGAGGATGAACTGCGCGGCCGCCTCAGCTACTCTTCTGGGGATGACCACTCTGTGGGGAACCAACTTCAGCTGCTCAACACTCCACTGGGAAAAAACCAATCATGACCTGATCAACTTCCAAGGATTCGGATCTCTTGGACCTCTGCAGACTTGGCTGAGGAAGGAGAAATCATTCTGCTTTGATGGAGAGAGTGCGATTCTGGGGAAACACAACACTAGCTGCCCCACGCTCTGCTGGGGAACATCGATCATGATCTGACCGACTTCCAAGGATTCTGCTTTTCTGCGGACTCAGCCGGGGAGGGAAATCATTCTACTTCATTGGAGAGTGCGACTCTGATGGGGAATTCGATTCCACTGGGGAAGAAAGGATCATCTGCCTTCGGGGGAGAGTACATCTCTGCAGGGGAATACAACATCAGCTGTTCCAACACTCTACTGGGGAAGAAGGAATCGTCCAACTTCAGGAGAGAGCCTGACTCTGGTGAGGCATCTCAATTTCACTGGAGACTTCAGTCTGGCACCATCAGTTACTGCATCCTTCGGCTAACGAACAGCCTTTTGCGAAACTTGCACTTGTGACCCGGTGCGGGGGGAGAATCCTGCTTCGACGACCTTACTGGGGAAAACATGAGCTCCAGTACCCCAAACATTTCTATGAACTCTGCACTTGTGACCCGGTGCTGGGGAGAGACGACATCATTCTTCGGTGACTGGCTCAGCTGATGAGGTGACGTTCCTTCAGGACGCGTCTGCTTGGGGAAGAGAATCATCTCTGCGTGGGGAGACATATCAATGCTCACTATCCTGCATTCAGATTCTACGGAAGAGAAACTACTGAACTCTGCTGGAGAAGGAGGACTCATCCTGCCTCGGGGACACGCACGGCATATCTTCTGGCAAGTGCTACACCTGCAACAACACAAACAGACAGACAAGATACCCTCCTCAAAGGAGGCCTATCCGGGTTATTATCTCGTGACAATATTCAGTTAATTAGTTGTTTCAACAATCAATGGGCTTAGGCCCGCGAGTTTATGTATGCGCATTTTATCAAAAACACATCGGCGTTCTCATTCGCAAACCAAACAGATAAATGCTAAACAGACAAGCAGGATTGCTGAATAATGTGCATTTTATTGATGATGAACCCCTGAATGGGCAAAAATGTTTTACAACAGAGGCAAGCTCCTAGAATGAGGAAGCCGCGCAAAAAGAAAACATAAATATACATCAGTATATACAAATGTCGGCAACGAGGCGTAGATGAACACCATGAGTTGATCCCTCTAAGACCCACTCGACTTCGATACTTCTCCGACGCTTCAGCTTTGGGAAGAGATTGATTCAGATAAACGGCCCTCAGGTCTTCCGAACCACTAAACAATGAAAGTCCACACGCGGAACGCAGTCATTTGCTTATTCAAATCCCTAACTTTTGCGTGAACCGCCCTTTACGGGTTTTCAGTTCACCGGGATACCCTTTTTTGCCGAAGCCGCCCAGTGTAGGTTTTCGACTTCGCGGGTGTACATCTTTTCAATCTATCCCTAATTTTTGCCCGAACCTTTTATTCTTTTTTTGGTTCGCCGGGATGCCCTTTTTTTGCCTGGACTCTTTCTTTTTTGTCCAGCGGGTCTCTTTCAAGCAAAGTATTTTTTAACTGCGTCCGCGTTCACCGGGGATGCAAAATCTTCACCATCCATCGTGGATAACAACAAAGCTCCTCCTGAGAAGACCTTGCTGACGACATACGGCCCTTCGTAATTCGGAGTCCACTTGCCCCGGTGATCGGAGTGTGGCGGAAGAATCTTCTTCAGGACGAGATCACCCGTCTGAAAGCTTCTGGGACGCACCTTCTTATCATAAGCTTTCTTCATTCGGCTTTGGTACAGGCGACCAAATGCAATCGATGCTAGCCTCTTCTCGTCCATCAGGCTGAGCTGGTTTAAGCGGTTCGTAATCCATTCTGCCTCATCAAGTTTCACATCAACCAAAACTCGCAAAGAGGGAATCTCCACTTCTAGCGGTAGGACAGCTTCCATACCGTACACCAAGGAGAAAGGAGTTGCCCCGGTCGACGTACGCACCGTGGTACGATAACCGTGCAAGGCAAACGGCAGCATCTCGTGCCAATCTCTGCACGTCACAACCATCTTCTGAACAATCTTCTTGATGTTCTTGTTGGCCGCTTCAACAGCGCCATTCATCTTCGGCCGGTAGGGAGATGAGTTGTGGTGTTCAATCTTGAAGCTCTGGCACAGCTCCTTCATCATCTTATTATTCAGATTCGAACCATTATCAGTAATGATCCGCTCGGGAATTCCATAGCGACAGATGATGTCCCTCTTTATGAATTTAGCTACCACCTGCTTGGTCACATTAGCGTACGAGGCTGCCTCCACCCACTTGGTGAAGTAGTCGATAGCTACCAGAATAAAACGATGACCATTGGATGCGGTGGGCTCGATCTTGCCTATCATGTCGATGCCCCACATGGAGAACGGCCAAGGGGAGGACATGACATTCAATGGGCACGGCGGCACATGAACTTTATCGGCATAAATCTGGCACTTATGATATTTCCTCGCGAATCTGAAGCAATCCGACTCCATAGTCAACCAGTAATATCCTGCTCTCAGGATCTTTCTCGTCATGGCATGCCCGCCGGCGTGCGTACCAAATGTGCCCTCATGGACTTCTTCCATGAGCATACTTGCTTCTTTCTCATCCACACATCTGAGTAGCACGAGATCGTGGTTTCTCTTATACAGCACTCCATCAGGGTTGAGGTAAAAGTTTCTAGATAGCCTCCTTAGAGTCTTCTTATCCTGGGTTGACGCACCCGCAGGATACTCCTTGGTCATAAGGAAGGTCTGAATGTCGTGGAACCATGGCTTGTCGTCAGTGGCATTATCGATTGCGAACACAAACGCTGGTCTGTCAAGACGCGAAAGAACAATGCTTGGAGCTTCATTCCAAAGATTGACCTTATACATTGAAGCCAACGTGGCTAAAGCATCAGCCATTTGATTTTCAGCCCGGGGTACATGATGAAGTTCTACTCGGTCAAAGAACGGAAGCAGCCTCCTGGCATAATTCATGTACGGCACTAGATTCGCCTGACGAGTTTCCCACTCCCCTTTGATCTGATTGATTACAAGAGCTGAGTCACCATATATGTCTAGATTCTTGATTCTCAAATCAATTGCCTCTTCTAGACCCATAATACATGCTTCGTACTCGGCTTCGTTGTTGGTAACTGAAAACGTCAGTCTTGCAGTAAACGGGATGTGGGATCCGTGAGGAGTCGTGATGATAGCCCCGATACCACTTCCATAGGAATTAACCGCTCCGTCGAATATCAACTTCCACTGAGACTTCCTATCCGGCCCCTCATCGGGCAATGGCTCATCGCAATCCTTCGCTTTGAGAAACATAATGTCCTCGTCAGGGAATTCGAACTTCATTGGCTGATAGTCTTCGATCGGCTGTTCGGCAAGGTAATCAGACAATACGCTTCCCTTGATGGCTTTCTGAGAGACGTACTGAATATCATATTCTGTCAACACCATCTGCCACCTGGCAATCCTGCCCGAAAGAGCCTGCTTCTCGAAGACGTACTTGATCGGATCCATCTTCGAAATCAGCATAGTGGTGTGATTGAGCATATACTGTCGTAGACGTTTGGCGGCCCAAGCTAATGCACAACACGTCTTCTCCAGCATCGAGTATCGAGATTCACACTCAGTGAACTTTTTACTCAAATAATAAATGGCATGCTCCTTTCTGCCCGTCTCGTCGTGCTGACCGAGAACACACCCCATACTATTCTCCAGAACTGTCAAGTACATGATTAATGGCCGTCCAGCCACTGGGGGTATCAAGATTGGAGGTTCTTGAAGATACTGCTTTATCTTATCGAATGCCTTCTGGCAATCCTCATTCCAAGTAATCGCCTGATTTTTCTTTAACAACTTGAACATCGGTTCACAAGTGGCCGTGAGCTGAGAGATAAACCTTGCAATGTAGTTTATTCGGCCCAAGAAACCACGAACTTCTTTTTCTGTTTTCGGCGCTGGCATCTCTTGGATAGCTTTTATTTTCGCAGGATCAACTTCAATACCTCGTTCGCTAACGATAAACCCCAATAACTTTCCGGACCGCACTCCGAAAGTGCACTTGTTAGGATTCAGCCTCAGCCTGAACTTCCTAAGCCTTTCAAACAACTTCAACAAATTGACCAGATGCTCCTCCTCCGTTTGGGACTTTGCAATCATGTCATCAACATAGACCTCGATCTCATGATGAATCATATCATGAAACAAAGTTACCATTGCTCGCTGGTAAGTGGCCCCTGCGTTCTTCAGACCGAAAGGCATTACCTTGTAGCAAAACGTGCCCCAGGGGGTAATAAACGTCGTTTTCTCCATGTCCTCCGGCGCCATCTTAATCTGATTGTAACCGGAGAAGCCATCCATGAACGAAAACACGGAAAACTGGGCTGTATTGTCGACCAACACATCGATATGAGGCAACGGGAAATCATCCTTAGGGCTCGCCCTATTCAAATCCCGATAATCGACGCACATGCGTACCTTACCGTCCTTCTTCGGTACAGGCACTATGTTGGCGACCCACGGAGGGTAAGTGGTGACGGCTAGAAATCCTGCGTCCAACTGCTTCTGGACTTCTTCTTTGATTTTTACAGCCATGTCTGGTCTCGTCCTCCTGAGCTTCTGCTTGACTGGAGGGCAATCTTCTCGCAGCGGCAAGCGATGAACCACGATATCAGTGTCAAGTCCGGGCATATCCTCATACGACCAAGCAAAGACGTCACTATACTCTCGAAGCATCTCGACCAGTCTATGCTTGACATCATTCTGCAGCGCAGCCCCAACTCTGACATTCCTGATAAGCTCCTCAGAACCCAGATTTATGATCTCAATATCCTCTTCATGAGGCAGAATAACCTTCTCCTCTTGTCTCAACAAGCGGGCCAACTCTTCCGGAAGGTCTTCGTCTTCATCAATCTCATCCTCGGCTTGATAGATCGGGCAATCAAAGTCGTAGTGAGCCGTAGAGGGTCCAGAGTCGATGTCATCTGTTACGTGGATCCTGCAATAACAAGGGTTAAGTTTAAAGCAAGAATATGCAGGTTAGCACGAACCTCGTTGCCATTTTGCTGTTTTTCGAAACAAACATAAAGCATGAATAACAGAGAACACAATATTTGATTACGAAGAAAACGCCTTTTATTTATTAACAAAATGCATACACATAATCCAACAAGGCCCTGACAGTAAAACCACTATGCCCCGGGCAGGACACAGGGTTGTACAAAGATTGTAAAAAGCAAATCATTACTCTTCACTTGTCAGCTCGATAATCTCCTTGATGGTCCAATTGTGGAGGCACTCGCCTGGCTTGCTTGGTTGAATCCAGGCGTCAAGATCACAATCACTGTCTCCGCTGTCCTCTGACGTAGCGTTGACACTCTCGAAAATTACTCCCCCCTTGGTGAACAAGATCGGCCCTTTCCCATGAGACGAGCTACCAGAAGAGGATGAAGCTTCAGCTCCAGGAGAATACCCTAATCCAAACTTATCCTGTTTGATCGGTATGTCCAAAACATGCCCCCAGCCTGGGGTGGAACCAGCTTCGACAGCAGCCCGAGCTTCCTTAAACGAGGAGAGGTTCAACTCTTGCTTCTCTGCAACAACGGGAGCTACCTCCTTCACCCTGACGGTTTCAAACGCTTGGCAAAGAGTCTCATGGATCTCACCATCCATTTCGACATATTTAAAGGACGACAGGTGGCTTACCATGATGTCCTCCTCTCCATAGACTGTCACTATGCTGCCCCCAACAGCATATTTAAGCTTCTGATGCAGCGTGGATGTCACGGCACCAGCAGAATGGATCCACGACCGACCTAAGAGGCAACTATAGGCGGGCATGATATCCATGATATAGAAAACCGCATTAAACGTCTCTGGTCCAACTTGAATTGGCAGGGTCAATTCTCCGAAGACGTGGCGCTTGGTTCCGTCAAAGGCCTTCACGACCAGATCACTGGGCGTGCACAGCAATCCCCGGGTATCTAACTTCATCAGTGCCTTCTTCGGAAGCACGTTTAGCGAGGAGCCCGTATCCACTAGGACATGTGACATAATCGTGCCTCTGCACTCTATCGAGACGTGCAAGACGCTGTTGTGATCTCTTCCCTTGGGAGTCAACTCTAGATCTGTAAAACCCAGCCCATTACCAGCGTTGACATGGGCTACCACTTCCTCGAGTTGATTCACTGATATCTCCTGCGGCACGTATGCAGCATTCAATACCTTCAGCAATGCGTTGCGGTGCGCTTCAGAACACAGCAACAGGTTAAGAATCGAGATCTTTGACGGAGTCTGGTGAAGATGATCTACAATCTTGTAGTCACTTTTCCTGATCAGCCGCATGAACTCTTCAGCATCTTTAACCAACAAGTCTTTCTCTGCCCCTGCAGGAACCTCTTCAACAGCTTTACCCTTACCTTTATCCATAGCGTCAGCTCGGACCACTTTCTCTGCTGCAACCTCCGCCGGTGCGAATACTCTTCCGCTCCTGGTGATACCACTAACTTCAGTAAGACTCTGCGCAGTCGATCCGGATGACTCAAGCTCTATCTTCTGACCGTTACAATACACTTCGGCGCCGTAATGCCATGGGACGGCATTAGTGCTCTCGAATGGGATTGGTCCGGCCCTGGTGATGGTGATAGTAGGCGGTCGGGGCGCAGAAATAGTGATAGGGTGGCGAGGAATGGTAATGGTAGCAACCTCGTCCGCCTGCTTCAGCACGACTTCCCCTGACGCATTCTCAATGCTCCGACTGAATTGCAAAATACCCTCGGTCATCAGACTTTGGATACCTTCGATCAACTGCTCACACCCATCAGGAAGTGTAGCACAAGCCATGCAAAACTCTCCACATCCAGGAAAGAAGCCTTTCTTTAGCAACTTAGCTTTAACAAAACTCAACGGCGTCTTCAGATCTTTGACATCAGTCAGCAAGTCTGAATTCTCTTCAGTGATAACAGCATTCACTCCGCCCCCCCTATGATGAGGCATCGGATTCTTGGTGACGTTGGGCACGCTGTCAGAAAAGTTGATAACCTTGGCGTCGACCAAGTCCTGGACTTTGTGCTTAAAAGCTTTACAATTCTCAACTGTATGGCCAGGGGCCCCCGAATGAAATTCACAAGTAGCATTGGCATCATACCCCGGTGGTGGTGCCCCTGTCAAGGGAGCCAACGTCCTCTTTTGAACTAATTGGAGCTGAAGCAGCGTTTGCAGAAGCTGTGCATATGACATAGGAGGAGTTTCCAAATGACGGTTTGCGAGGGGACCCCGATTCTGATATCTCTTATATCCCTGATTATTCTGTTGCGGGGGCTGCTGCTACGGCTGCGGGGGAGCAGCTGGGATGTTTATGCTAGCAATCTGAGACTGAGGGCCCTTGCCCTTTCTCCTAGCATTAGTGACAGCACTGGCATCTCCCTCTCGACGCTTGCCAGTATAGGGTTTCTTGCTAGCTCCTCCAGCTGAGGATGATTCGCCCTGAATCTTTCCGATCTTTATACCGTTTTCAACATGCTCGCCCAAAGTGATAAGAGCCGAGAATGTTCCAGACATGCCACTGATCAGCTTCTCATAATAGACTCCAGGAAGGGTAGCCACGAACATTTGTACCAACTCACGCTCAACCATCGGCGGTTGAACCCGAGCAGCCAATTCACGCCACCGCTGGGCGTACTCTTTGAAGCTTTCATTGCTCCGCTGCGAGAGATTCTGAAGCTGAACTCGGTTGGGAGCCAAGTCGCTATTATATTGATAGTGGAGAACAAACGCTTCTGCAAGATCTTTCCAGGTGCGTACAGTAGCGGGCTCCAAACCCATATACCATTCGAGCGATGGGCCAGAAAGACTATCCTGAAAGAAGTGCATCAGCAGCTTCTCATCGTCAGAATAAGCGGACATCTTTCTGTAATAAGATCGGAGGTGAACACGGGGACAAGTAGTGCCCCTATACTTCTCAAAGATAGGCACCTTGAACTTGTGAGGTACTTTAAAGTCAGCAATCAACCCGAGGTTGGACATGTCAACGCCCAATGTGTTCTGATTTTCTATGCTTCTCATCTTATCTTTCAGCGCCTTGAACCTGAGTCGAGCCTCAGCAGTCAATTCAGCCTCTGCACCTCTCTGAGAGAATATGTCATCCTGATGGTCCTCCAGCCACGGTTGAGGCACCACCATATTTCCTGCACCAACATTGCCGTTGACCGGCCCCATGTTAACATTGGCTCCCAAACCACCATTGACGGCGCCCGCCGCGTTAAGTCCGAGATTAGTCATGAGATTGCCGTTAGCACTGCCGTTGCCCCCGGCAGCAGGAACAACGTTCTGTGGAGTATCCCCTTGAGGAGGAGTGGGCACGGCCCCACCGTGAAGTATTCCATTACTGTCAACCCTGGAGATGAGAGGTTGAACCAAAGTACGAAGCTGGTCTTGCCCATTCGCAACTACTTGCATCAACTCCATAAAACGATCCATCCGTTCACGAAGCTCCTGAACATCTGACTGTACCTGGTCCATGATTCTCGTCTGATTTGCGCGAGTTGAGTAGCGGTGGATGAATCTTTGATCAATCCTGGAGATCGAAAGCAGCTCGGAACCTGAGTACCTGAAAAACCTGTCAACATCAAGGGTTAGGAAAAGGTAACAGAATGTATGTCATGCAAGAATGCTTCATGCAAATGCATGCGTGAGTCTGTGTGCTTGAGAGATTTCCCCCGATCCTGGCACCTGCTGACAATAATAAGGAGAGGAATCTGGGCCCAATCATGGAAATAGTAACCTCACATAGCAATAGTCAGATTCGACACATCAAGGACCGAGAACTCATACGCAACAGTCTTTCTGAGAACGGCTGCAGTAACACGATAAGAGGCGAGAGATCCTGGATCGGGAAACGGTACCTGTCACAGACACACGCCAATGGAATGCGAATGATTATGCAAACTAATGCAAAATGCAGGTATGCAACAATATATCCAGGTGGCTGCTGTGGAGATACGGTGTCAACAGTCACTGATGAGAAGGAAACCCCGGTGTAAACCCATTGATCTGATCTGCTGAGAATAACCATCTGATAGGATCGAGATCAAGATTCTGCCCTGACAAGAGTAAGTGCCTGATAATAAGGACCCGGGGTGCAATATCAAGGAATATCTGTTGATGAAGTCTTCAGACCCCCAAATCAAAAATCTGTCCTCTCAAGAGCAAACGTACAGCTACTGATGAGATCTTCAAACCCCACTCAAAATCTGCCCTATCAAGAACAAAATAACAACCGCTGACGAGATCCTCAGATCCCACTCAAAAATCTGCTCCATCCAGAACAAACCTCTGATAACAATACTCTGATCGGAACCTGCTCTATCAGGAACAGACAAACACCCGATGATAAAATCCTCTGATCAAACCCTTGCTCTATCAAGAACATCTCTGCAACTGAGAACCCAACATAACTGATTCACTGTCAAGAAAACCAGGTAGTCTGGAGGTCAAAGTTTCCTGCAATATCCCAACCCCACTCACAGGTATGATGGACCTAATCTACGGACAAAGGTACGGCATCCTATGCGGTCATCAGCGTCACAGACTTTCATGAGGGACAATACGATTCCCAGAAGGAGTGGCATTGTCAAGTCATGAAGAGGCCTCTCTTAGCTGACTTCCAAATGATCGGTCCCCAGAGTCGACAATCCTCACGTCTGGACTCCCCTCAGATCCTCAGGACCGGAAAGGAGCACCTCTGCAAGAATCTCGTCTGAGCGCAGATTTTCGTAGGGAACTGTGCCTGCTCAGCAGACAGGTTCGTCTACTACTTCTCCGCAACTATATCTAGGTGTGTACTCAAAGCCCAGGTCCGGCTTTTCACTCACAGTAACATCCCTCTCCCACAGCAGCACAGATAATCATATCAAACTGGAAATAAAAATGCGGGAAATAAAATGCGGGAAGTAAAAATGCGATAAATAAACGCAACCCAACAAGCAAACACACAAACGATAGGATTGACTCGCGTAGGGGATGGGAAACGGTCCCAGCATAAGGGATGGGAAAAGTCCCTAGATGCTATGAGGTCCCCAGCAGAGTCGCCAGCTGTCGCTTGCGCGAAAATAAGGTGCCGGCATGACAGAAGAGTCGCCACCTTTCGTTATTTATCCCTCAGAGCGGGAAAGGAAACGATCGGAAAAAACCTGACGAAAAAGGGTAAGACAAGGTCATCGCAACCATTGTCTGGGTTCGGGAGTCGGTTACGCAAGGGGAAGGTATTAGCACCCCTCACGTCCGTCGTACTCGACGGGATCCTCGCTTGTTTGTTTACTTGGACGGGTTGGTTATACTCTATCTACCTATCAAGGCTGGCTGAAAAAGAAAAGAAAAATGACTCGGCAAAGCGTCGCACTTTATGCCTACGTATTCTCATCAGAGAATGAGAAATCAGAGTCAACGTAGTTCGGCTAACTACGGGTTACGGGGGAAGGTTGCTCGCTAGGATGTCGCATCCTATGCCTACATACTTTCATCTGGTATGAAAGATCAGAGCAAACGTAGTTCGGGAAACTACGAGAAAAATGGCTCAACTAGGAGGGAGACTATCAAGTCCTACTGTTATCATGCCATGGATTCATCCTATGGTTGAGGTTTGAACAGGGAACTCCTAGATGTTGTCATGCATAGGTTTCAACCTAAAAGTCTATCATCAAATCCTCATCAGAGGAAATGAGAGTCCTAAGGGATCATGTCAATGATACACCAAAACAGACAAAAGCATCAGCTTTAACAGTAAAATGCATGCAATGCAAGTGAGGGAGGAAATGTGTGTGGGGCTTCAACCTCCACAAGCTCGTCTCAACCTCAAGCCAGTCATGAAATAACAGTAATCATACTGAAAATAATCAACATGCTATCAAGCAATGAACCAGATAAAAGAAATGAAGTGCCATCAGGCAAACAAAACACATGCTTGAGAAAGAATCATCTACTCTCTAATCCTAACCCTAACACAGAATCTGAATCAAATCTAAGCACTAAAGCAAAACCCTAAACAAGAGAAATCAATCCCTGTCTTCAAGCTTCAGAACAAGCTTACCAAAGAAAGGGAGCTAAGTAAGCAGACTCACAGTGTCTTCCTCAGGAGAACACTAGGAGGTGTATACTCAGGAGTCATACCCTATGTGGCTCAACCACTGTGATCAGTTTACATTCCTCCTCAGGAGAAATTAAACTCACAAGCAGGCTCCAACATCACTGGATACTTAGGAAATCCTATCTGACTAGTGGAACTAAGTGAATAGACCCATAGGACCTTCCTCAGGAAAGTACTAGGAGGCTTCCACTTAGGATTTGTATCCCATGTGGCTCAACAACATGTGATCAGTTTATATTCCTCCTCAGGAGAAATTAAACTCACAAGTTGGCTCCAACATCATTGGATACTTGAGAAAGAGGTGAGAAGAAAGAATGAAAGTCATTCATAGTGCCTTCCTCAGGAAAGTACCATGAACTTCCTTCAAACTTCAGGATCTCAAACCTCACAGACAGGGCATAAGCCAAGCTCTGGGTCTCCGAGTCTTGATCTACAATCTTCTCTTCATCATGCTCTCCAACAAGGTCTTCAAGGCAACACAAGCCCCTCAACAAATTCCCCACAATGAACCCCAAAGATGAACAGATAACCACAGGGGAGACAAAATCAACAGGCAACTTCAGAAAATACCTAAAAATACTAAACCAAGGGGAAAAAATCTAACAATTATTCACAAGGGTCCTCAAAGTCTATTCATAACATCTACATAGGCCTCTACCTAAAAATCAAGACAAAACTCAATCAAAGAAAGGAATTCATCACCTAAACACAATCTAAACCCTAATTAGGATACCCTACATCAACCCTAATCAAACTAATCAAAACTTAATTCTAAAATTCTAGAAAAATCCTATGGGGAACTATGATTCATCATCTAATTGCACAAAAAAGAATGGATAAAAAAACCTAAGGGAAGGTCCTAAAATAATTCTTGCAAAATCATGATATAAAACTAAACAATATAAAAGCTATTTAAAAGGAAAATCTATTAAAAATACTAAACTAAAAAATAAAATCCCACTTTTATTTTTAATATTTTCTACACATTATCATCTAATCATAGAAAAAAGAAGAATTAAAAAATCATTTTTTATCATTTATTTATGAATTAATCAAAACAGAAAAAATAAAAGAAGAAAATAAAAGAATTTAAATCAATTAAAGGGAGGGGGGGTTGGAATAGCACCACGCGCTAGTTCAAATCAGTTGGGCCAGCAAAAAGGGGGGGTGCGAATAGCGAGCTAAGCCCAGAATGTCCTTAAGTGAAACGACCGTGTTTCGCTTCTTTTGAATCTTCCCTCCATTTCTCAGACTCACTCACGGCCGTTAGATCTGATTAATTTGTCAAACTTTGGAGCCAATCTAAGGGACCTCCTTCATCGTCCCAAACGAAACTAGGGTTTTCAGAACCCTCTCCTCTATGCCCTAATCTTCCTCTGGCTCGTTCTCTCTGCTCAGGCCATGGTTTAACACGATTTCAAAACGAAAAATGCTCTACTACTCAAGAGCAACACAACCATACGCGCACTTTCCCCTAACTCGCCCTAGATAATTCTAACAGAAGACATCAAGATCATGGCTCCACCATGATCACCTGAGATCAACCATGGTGAAGCTTCAATCTAAGGATCTAACCCTGCTCTACATGCCACCCTAGTCAATCTGACCTAACTCATGCTAACTAAAACGCCCTAAACAACTAGTTCTTGAAGATCAAAGAATCACTCACCTGCCATGGAACCTCACACAGAGCTCTCAAACTTTCATAAATTGATCCTCTATCCTAACACATTAATTCTACACCTAAAGAATGAACTAAAACTAAATAAATTAAGAGGATTAAGGAGGAGAAAGAACCTGTCAAGTAATGATGGAGAAGGCTCGTGGGGATGCTTGCAGGCCTTGGAATTGGTTCAAGATGCTCCTTGGATGATCCACAACCTTCTGTTTGCAAGAGTTGTTGATGGAAGATGCTTGTGATGGAAGAAAACTCAAGTTGCTTGATTGTGAAGGTAGCTCTTTAATGGCAATGTATCTCTCTCTTTCTCCTCTGACTTGACTCTCTATCACCAACCTTGAACACTATGAAGATCATCCTTCTTATAATGATGGATGGAAGAAGCTGGATCCTTCTAGAATCATCTAGAAAAGTGTGGAAAGTTCTTGAAAATCTCATGTGGGGACAAGTTGAATTTCTCATCTTCCATGCCTTATGCCTTGCCATTTTGTCTTAAAGTATCTTTACATGAGATATTGAGAAGGGATGAGTGAAAAACAAGCTCATCTTTGGCTTGTGTAGGGTTTTTCAACATTGCCTTCTTTTTCAAGTAACAACTTTTCAAAGCATCACCCATTTTAAAGCTTCAAATCACAATTCTAGCTAAACCAATGTTCTCAAAATGATTTTTCCAATCAAAATGATATATTGGATGACCTATTTTGGATTTGTGGATCTTCCAAATCACTTTTCAATTTCAACTTTTCAAACTTATATGCCATTTTTAGTTCATTTTGGACCAATCATGTAATCTCATGCTATGAGCTTTTCCAACAATTTGTGACCTTCTTTCTAGACTTAAAATCACATTTTGAGCAACTTTCATGTTTTGAGTTTTTCCATTTGAGGCTTGGAGATAGGAGTTTTAGGCATTGGATAAAATGACCTATAACTGACAAATGACCAAAATACCCCTGTCTTGTTCAAACCATAAGTTGAGTTCCACAAATACAATCAAGGACTTCTGCCACTCAAATTAAAGCTAAGAAGATCCTCTTCAACATTCATGTTGACCAAGAAATCATAGGAATCCTCCTACTAGGGCAAAAGTTGTCTGCAAGTTGGGTGACTTTCAAGGACCCAGATTCACACACCTCTGCTGACCTGTAATTTGTTAAAACCATAACTTGAGCTCTGTAACTCCTATCAAGGACTTCCACCACTCAAATTAAAGCTAAGAACAAGCTCCACAACATTCATGTTGTGGGGAGGATGAGATATCAATCACATCTAGAGCTAAAACTGCCTGGAAAATAGGGATCAAACTAGGGTTTTTTCACTGCCAATCCTCAGAAACCCTAACTCAAAACTTCTCAAACTCCTCAATCATGATGAGTTGGTCTAGGAATCATCTTTATAACATCTCTATGCATCATTCCATGATCTCATGGCCCTTGGATTAGGTCTCAACCTTCTCCAAATTTTCAGTTGACTTAGGGTTGACCCAGTCAAAACCCTAATTCTACCATTCATGGTTGAATCTTCTGAACTCTTGCATAATGACCTCTCTGGGCTTCATGATGGCTATCAAGACATCTCATAGGCTTTCTCAAAACATCAAGTTTATTCTCAAAGTCTCAGAATCATCTGAGGAGCACCCACAACTCTCAAGCTATGAAGCACACAACCCTGGTTTCAACCAATTCCTCTGAGGATCTCTTGAACTGTCTGATGAAGGTATCAACTTTCAAACACTCAATGAATAAATAATTGTTGGTCAAATTTTGGGGTGCAACACTAATGTGCCCGATTTTGTCGACTCAGATGCCTTCTTGATTCTTGCCTCAAAGAATTCAGTTCCTACTCTCTTGGGCGATGTTTATCATTCTATTCACTATAAGAATGAGAAACATCGTGGTAAGAATGTTTCCTGTTGTCTTCCTCTCTTGTACAGGTGGTTCCAGGGGCATCTTCCGAAGACAGGACCTTTTGTTGATGCTGTTGACACTTTGGATTGGTCTTCCCGGTTGATGGGGTTGTCTGCTGAGAACGTCATTTGGTTTGATCAGAGTATGCTTGGCACTGATATTATATATAGTTGCAGCGGCTTTCCGAATGTCCCCCTGATTGGACGGAAAGGCTGTATTAACTATAACCCTTCGCTGCTGGTAAGACAGTTCGGTTATGCTTTGAGGGACGCTCCTATTGAGAAGGAGATACAGGAATCTCTGTATCTCACAGGCTTAGTAGACACGGTTGTTTTGATCAGATTGAGACATGCATGGGCTAACATCCATAGGAGAGGGAAAGCTTTGCCACGGTAAGAGCAACAACAAGGCTTATGATCCTTATTTGGCTTGGATCCGCGAGAGAGCTAGTATTTCCTTGATGCCTTATCCTGCTGCGGAACCCATGTATCTTCCAATGATTGAGGTACCTACTTTGGTAGAGAGTGAGAAGTATAACAAATTATTGGCTGAAAACGACGAATTGAAGAAAGCCAATGATGAATTAGAAAAAGAGATCTTCCAGTTGCGTCATGAGAAGAATGAAGCTACCTTCACTGTGAAGGAACAGACTGAATTGATTAATAGGTTGGGTTCAGAGTTGACGGAAGAGACCAACAAGAAAGAAAAAGTGGGAATAGCCTTGAACGGTGTCAGCAAGGTGCTTACTTCCAAGAAGGAACTTTTAAGCAAAGCTTATTCCCGCCTCAGCAAGTGGGAAGCATTGTGGAATGCCACGCTTACCAAGCTGAAGGAGCGTGAAGATGAACTGAAGCTGCAGATTGCAACGCTAGAGGCGCAGATTAGAGCCCAAGACGCAAAGATTGCTGAAGAGACATCACTTAGGTGCGTTGTTGAGCTTATAGTCAGTGACCTTGACGAGCAGCTGAAAGATTATGAAGTGAAGGCCGGCTCCAAGAGGTACAGACTCGACGAGGGTTTTGGCGAAGGAACCTGCAAGGACGACGCCAAAAAGCTGAGATCCACGGCTGAGCGACATGCATTACTGATACAGGAGCTGATCTCTCGACTAGGGCATTCGGAGACGTTGAGGATATTGGAAGATGTCAGAGCACGCCATTTGGGCTGATTTATCTTTGCCTTGCTTTTGTTATTTGTACTTGTATTTTGACCATCGCCAGGCTTGTTGGCCGAGGTCTCTTCAGTTGTATTCAGTGGTACTCTTGTACTCAGCCTCTTGGCATTTGTTTATATATGAGGGTTTTCTGATTCCTTGCTTGCTTGATGGGGAATCCATTGTCGTGATGGCCTTCTCTCCGAAACTAGAATCGGGGGGGGGGGGGGGGGAATATAACCTGTAGCATATTTACACATTTGCATCGGCATTCATATTGCATGACCGGTATTCTTGAATTTGTATCTCATTCCCTGCATCTCACAGGTTTTTCAGGATTGACGAGCAAAGAGTCCACCGCTACTTAACCCGAAACAACTGCAAAAGAATCATGGATCAAGTGCAAGTGGAGATGCAGGAAATCTGCGAGAAGCTAAATCTGTTCATGCAAGCAATGGAGAACATTGCTAAGGGCCATGAGAGCCTCCAGACTTTGGTACAGCCGCTGCTGACGCGGACTAATGGGAATGGCAACAATGACCACAATTCTGCGCACGTTGAAACTATTCCGGAGGATGGGCCCCCTACGCCTGTGGTTCCACCTGTAGTGACCCCACCTGTTGTGGTTGTAAACGATGGCGCTGGCGCTGGCAATGGCAACACAGGAAATGGAAATGAGACTGTTGTTAACAATGTTGGATTTGGGGACGCCAACCAAGGCGGTGGTAACAACAATGGTGGTAATGGTTTTGGCAACAATGGTTTCGGCTACAATGATCATGGATTTGATTACGTCAATCAGGACGGGAAATTCGGCTTCAACGCTCAGGGTTTCGGTTACGACGGTTTTGGTAACGCTAACCAGGGGTATGGTGGATTTGGTAATATGAATGGTGCTGGGGTGATTCCTGTCAACACTGGGTTTGGACCTGTTAGGGTCAACCAGGGTTTCGGTACCGGGGGACGAGGTCCCATGATCAATCAGCAAGGGTTTGGTCGCAACACTGGCTACGACGGATATGGAAATGAAAATGTGAATTGGGGTGAAGACCGCCAAGAGGACGCCTTTTCTGGAAGAGGCATGGGATTTGAAGGACCTGTTGATCCTGTTCAGAGGATCAGACTGCTTGAAGAACAGATGAAGGGGGTAGTGAATCAGAACTCCACCGGTTTGGATATGACCACAATGGGCTTGGTACCAGGGCTGAGGGTGCCATTGAAGTTCAAGGCTCCCACTTTCGACAAATATAAGGGGGACACCTGCCCTAAGGTCCATGTCCGCTCTTATTACAGAAGGATGTCCGTGTATTCAGATGATAAAAGGATGCTCATGCATTTCTTTCAGGATAGCTTATCAGGACCCTCACTTGAATGGTATATGGGGCTGGAGCCCACGCAGATCAAAACCTGGAAACAGTTAGTTGATGCTTTCGTGACACATTACAAATACAACAGCGATCTGGCGCCAAACCGGGTCCAATTGCAGGGTTTGTCACAGAAGAACGGGGAAAGTTTTAAAGAGTATGCGCAAAGGTGGCGCGATATGGAAGCGAGGGTGCATCCTCCTTTAATTGAAAGGGAGATGAATGACATGTTCATTGGGACATTTACAGGGGTGTTCTACGAAAAATTGTTTAGCGTGTCATTGAGCAGTTTCTCAGATTTGATTCTTATGGGGGAGATGATCGAGAACGAGATTAAAGTTGGAAGGTTCCAAGCCGGTGAGTCTACTTCAGCAGGAGGAGCCAGAAAAGCATTTGGTGGTAGACGACAGGGTGATACTAGTGCCGTGTTTGGTGGCAGGGGCAGGGGCAGAGGAAGAAACCAGTATGTTCAGCCGCAACAGATAGCTAGTGTCACTATCCCTTTTCCTCAACAAGCGCAGCAGCAACAACAACAACAACCACAACAACAACAAGGACAAAATCCTTGTCAGAGAAGGGTACCAAATGCGAGACCGAGAAGAGTGTTCGACGCACCTCCTTCCACGTATGCAGAACTCCTCCAGACCCTGCTAGGGTTGAACTTGGTTGAAAAGAGGACTTTGGCACCACCTACAGGGGCGGTACTGCCTTATGGGTATGATGCCAACAAGCATTGCGAATTCCATTCCGGGCACCCGGGCATGATGTAGAAACATGTCAGGCATTTAAACACAAGGTTCAGGATTTATTGGATAGCAAAGCTATTAATTTTGGACAGGTGGGTCCAAATATAGTACAACAGCCTATGCCCAATCATGGGGCAAACGCTATCTTGACAGAAGAAAATTTGAATCTAGTGATGGATGTCAATGAGCTCAAGACACCGTTGGGTGAGATTAAAAGCAGGTTGCTAAAAAGGGGTGTATTCCCGGGTTGTGATGAATTTTGCTTGGATTGTTGGACCCAGCCGGAGGGGTGTAATGAGTTAAAGTAGGGTATTCAGGCTATGATAGATGAAGGGACCTTGCAATTTGATAGAACCGCGGTTGAAAAGCCTATAGAGGCGTTGTGTGATGAGCAGAACGATGTTGCGACGATGACGATTCCGAGGAAAACAATAACGATAACGGCACCTGCCAGGCGGCCAACGATCACAATTACCAAAGCAGGACCAGTCCCTTTTGAGAGTACTAAAGCAGTGTCGTGGACTTACGGGTTGGAGGTATATTGCGACGGTGAGAAAATTGAAGTCAATGGACAACCAGCTGGGGTTGTAGATAATGTTGTCCGAACAGGGGGTATGACCAGAAGCGGAAGAATCTTCACGTCACCCGAGGTAGAGGCATAAAGATTAGCCAAGGGTAAAGCCAAGGTAGCTGAGGGTGGTCCTTCTCAGTCGAAGGACAAGGAAACGTCCTTAAGGATGTGGAAGAGTTTATGAGGCTCATTCGTAAAAGTGATTACAAAATCGTGGAGCACCTCCAGCAAACGCCGTCAAAAATTTCCATCCTATCATTGCTGTTATGTTCCGAGGCCCATCGGAACGCTTTGCTGAAGATTTTAGACACGTCGTTCGTTCCTCAAGAAGTTTCTGTTAATCAGTTAGAAGGGGTGATGGCACATGTCAATGCGGGGTACAGTTTGGGCTTCACAGACTTTGATTTGACTCCGAGAGGGCGAGAACACAATATGGCATTGCATGTGTCAGTCGAATGTCGGGGCACGGTCATGTCCCATGTTTTAGTAGACACTGGATCTTCCCTGAATGTGCTACCGAAGAAAGCCATGATGAAGTTATATATTAGGGGAATTATCTGCACGCCCAACGACTTAGTGGTGAGAGCGTTCGATGGAACGAGGAGGTCGGTTTTCGGATCAATAACATTACCGCTGCAGGTAGGGCCTGAAATATTTGAAACTGAATTCTATATAATGGACATCCAGCCGGCGTATAGTTGTCTTCTTGGGCGCCCATGGATTCATGCTGTCGGGGCAGTCACATCCACGTTGCACCAAAAGCTGGAGCATATGGTTGGGGATAGTGTCGTCACGGTTTGTGGAGAGGAAGATATTCTGGTTAGCCGTTTGTCTTCGTTCAAATATGTCGAGGTCGACGGCGAAATACACGAAACACCCTGCCAAGCCTTCAAGGGGTTGCGAATTAAAGACAAGGCTCAGGGTTCCAGCAAAATATCAGATGTGGCAGTGTTATCCTACAAAGAGGCTCAAGCTCTAGTGCAGGCAGGCAAAACCAAGGGTTGGGGGCAGGTATTGGAGATTCCCGTGAAGAATGACAAGTTCGGGCTAGGGTATCATCCTTCGTCGTCAACATCCTCTTCAGGAACGCCCAAGTTCAGAGGGTCGATAACCATTACACCAAATGGAGTGAGCTTCGATACCATCAATGCTGTTTCCGATTCTGAAGAAGGAGATAGAGACTGTGATATGGACGCGTGGATCCAGCCAAGCGTTCCAGGACAAAGTCTCTGCAATTGGTCTATCCGGGAAACTGTTCCCGTGACAACTAAACAGTAATGATTTGTTTTCTTAATTGTTGAATAATCTTGTGTCCTACCCGGGGCATAGTGATTTTGCTTAGGGCCATTTGGTTATGTACATTACATTGTTTAATCATGAAATAAAGGTGTTTTTCATATACAAATATTGTGATCCCTGTTTTTCTGTTTTTGTCTTTTACAATAAAATGGCAATGTGGTTATTTGCTTTGTATGCGTTTTGAAGCATTTAACCGTTTCCTTTGCAGGATTACTATTTCAGATGACATCTATGAACCACCTATGACTCACTTCGACTCTGAGCACCCGATATTTCAGGCTGAGGAAGAGATTGTCGAAGATGGCAACGTGCCAGAAGAGTTGACCTGGTTATTGAAACAAGAAGAACGAATCATTCTGCCTCATGAGGAAGTCATTGAGATTATCAATTTGGGGTCGGAAGAGGTTGTGAGAAACATCCGTATAGGGGCTGCGCTGCAGAGCGACATCAAGCAAAGGTTGGTTGAGATGCTCAAAGAGTACAGTGATATATTTGCTTGGTCATACGAGGATATGCCTGGGTTGGATACGGATATGGTTGTTCACCGTCTGCCACTGCGAGAGGAATGTCCGCCGGTTAAGCAGAAACTCCGAAGAACTCGACCGGACATGGCTGTGAAGATCAAGGAGGAAGTTCAAAAACAGTGGGATGCTAGTTTCCTAGCTGTTACCAAATATCCCTCATGGGTCGCTAATATTGTGCCAGTGCCGAAGAAAGACGGTAAAGTGCGAATGTGTGTAGACTACCGTGATTTGAACAGAGCAAGCCCGAAAGATGACTTTCCACTTCCTCACATCGATGTGTTGGTTGATAACACTGCTCAGTTCTCCGTATTTTCCTTTATGGATGGCTTCTCGGGTTACAATCAGATCAAAATGGCTCCAGAAGACATGGAGAAGACTACCTTCATTACTCCTTGGGGAACATTTTGTTACAAAGTGATGCCCTTCGGGTTGAAGAATGCTGGGGCAACATATCAACGTGCTATGACGACTCTCTTTCACGACATGATGCATAAAGAGATCGAGGTTTATGTTGATGATATGATTACCAAATCCCAGACAGAGGAGGAGCATTTGGTTAATCTGCTGAAACTGTTCAAGAGGCTCAGGAAGTTCAGGTTGAGACTGAACCCTAATAAGTGCACCTTCGGGGTGAGATCGGGTAAACTGCTGGGGTTTATCGTGAGCGAAAAGGGAATAGAGGTTGATCCTGCGAAAATAAAAGCCATACAGGAAATGCCGACGCCTAAAACAGAAAAAGAAGTGCGTGGGTTTTTAGGGAGGTTGAACTATATCGCCCGGTTCATATCTCACTTAACTGCGACATGCGAGTCGTTATTCAAGTTGTTGAAAAAGGACCAGGTGGTGACCTGGAATGAAAATTGTCAAAAGGCGTTCGACAAGATAAAAGAATACTTGCAGGAACCTCCTGTTTTGATACCCCCAGTGGCCGGGAGACCTTTGATTATGTATTTGACGGTTCTTGAGGAAAGTATGGGTTGTGTTCTCGGTCAACACGACGAGACCGGGCGTAAAGAGCATGCGACCTACTATTTGAGTAAGAATTTTACCGACTGTGAGTCTAGATACTCAATGCTCGAGAAGACGTGTTGCGCGCTATCCTGGGCCGCCAAACGTTTGAGGCAATACATGCTAAATCATACAACCCTGCTAATTTCAAAGATGGATCCAATCAAATACGTGTTTGAGAAGCAAGCACTCTCCGGAAGAATTGCCCGATGGCAGATGGTGTTAACCGAATATGATATTCAGTATGTCTCGCAAAAGGCTATTAAAGGTAGCGTCCTGTCAGAGTACCTTGCGGAGCAGCCTATTGCGGACTACCAATCGATGAGGTTTGATTTTCCTGATGAGGATATCATGTACCTAAAGATGAAGGATTGTGAAGAACCGTTGCCGGATGAAGGACCAGTGTTGAGTTCCAAGTGGCAGTTAATATTTGACGGAGCTGTAAATTCTTATGGTAGCGGAATAGGTGCAATTATCACTACTCCTCAGGGGTCGCACATCCCCTTTACTGCCCGATTGACCTTTCCCGTTACCAATAATGAGGCTGAATATGAGGCTTGCATCATGGGTCTGGAAGAAGCTATTGATTTGCGAATCAAACATCTGGACATATACGGAGACTCAGCTCTAGTGGTGAACCAGATTAAAGGAGAATGGGAGACATGTCAGCCCAATTTGATACCGTATATGAACTATGCAAGGAGATTGTAGCCTTTCTTTGACAAGTTGGAATTACATCACGTGCCACGAGCAGAAAATCAAATGGCTGACGCCCTGGCGACATTGTCTTCAATGTATAAAGTTAACTTCTGGAACGAGGCTCCCCGGATTGTTATCTCTCGGCTCGATAGGCCTGCCTTCATATTTGCCATCGACGAGGCTCCTGATGGTAAACCCTGGTGCTTTGACATCCAGAATTTCCTGAAGAACAAGGAGTATCCGGCTGGGGCATCCAGTCGAGATCAGAAGACTCTCAAAAGATTGGCTGGCAATTTCTATTTGAACCCTGACGGTGTCCTATACAAAAGAAACCACGACTTGGTGTTGCTATGTTGTGTAGATGAGAAAGAAGCAAAGTTGCTCATGGAAGAGATACATGAGGGTACGTTTGGTACACATGCTGGTGGGCAAGCTATGACGAGAAAACTGTTGCGGGCAGGTTATTATTGGCTAACTATGGAAACAGACGGTTTCATGTTTGCAAAGAGGTGTCATAAATGCCAAATTTATGCGGACAAGGTCCATGTACCCCCAAGTCCTCTGAATGTGATGTCATCACCGTGGCCGTTCTCGATGTGGGGAATTGATATGATCGGGAAGATTGAGCCTACGGCATCCAACGGACACCGGTTCATCTTGGTGGCAATTGATTACTTCACCAAATGGGTGGAAGCAGCATCATATGCCAATGTCACCAAACAAGTGGTCGCCAGATTTATCAAACGAGATATTATCTGAAGATATGGAATCCCTGAGTGGATTATCACCGACAACGGTTCGAATTTGAATAACAAGATGATGAAAGAGCTGTGCCAGAATTTTAAAATTGAACATCACAACTCTTCTCCTTACCGACCCAAGATGAATGGCGATGTTGAAGCAGCCAATAAGAACATAAAGAAGATTGTCCAGAAGATGGTTGTGACGTATAAGGGTTGGCACGAGATGCTACCTTTCGCTTTGCACGGTTATCGTACGACAGTACGCACATCAACCGGGGCAACCCCTTTCTCATTGGTATACGGAATGGAGGTAGTGTTACCATTGGAGGTTGAGATTCCTTCCTTGAGGGTTTTACGAGATGTCCAACTTGACGAGACAGAATGGGTTAAAGATAAACTGAATCAGCTAAGCTTAATGGATGAGAAGAGGCTAGCTTCTCTCGCATACGGTCGGTTGTATCAGAGCCGGATGAAGAAAGCATACGATAAGAAAATATGTCCACGAAGCTTTCAGACGGGCGACCTTGTGCTGAAGAGGATTCTCCCGCCACAAACGGATCACAGGGGCAAGTGGACCCCTAACTACGAAGGTCCATACGTTGTTAGAAAAGTCTTCTCCGGAGGAGCTTTGTTGTTGTCTACCATGGATGGTGAAGACTTTACGTCTCCTGTGAATTCGGACGCAGTTAAAAAATACTTTGCTTGAAAGTGACCTGCTGGACAGTAAAAAGAGAGTCCAGGCAAAAATGGGGCATCCTGGCGAACCGTAAAAAATGAATAAAAGGTTCGGGCAAAAGTTAGGGATAAAATTGAAAAGATGTACACCCGCGAAGTCGAAAACCTGCAAAGGGCGACTTCGGCAAAAAAGGGTATCCCGGTGAATTGAAAACCCGCAAAGGGCGATTCACGCAAAAGTTTGGGATTGAAAAAGCAAATGACTGCAGTCCGGATCTGATACAGCATTGCTTAGTGGTTTGGGAGTACCTGAGGTTTCGTTTATCCAACACAATCTCTTCTGAAAATTGAATACCGGGAAAGCGCTAGAGTCAGGCGAGTCATAGGAGGATCAACTCATGATGTTTGTCTGCACCACGTTGCCGACATGTATACAAATATTGTTTTGTATTTTTAGGCTTTTTGTGCATATATGTATGTGTGTGTGTGTGTGTAACTTCCTCTTTTCAGGAGTTGCATCCGATGTACAAAGCTTCGCCTATTTATAGGCCCAATCAATAAAACATGTTATTCAGCATTTGATGTTTGTGCTTTACTGTTTTGCATGTGGAAAACGCCGAAGTTTTTGATAAACATGCACTTGCATAATCTTGTTGGCCCTTGCCAATAATTGCTAAAACTCCGAATTGACTGAAGTAATGTCGCGGATGCTAACCCGAATAGATTTGGTTGCATAGATTTGTTTTGTCTCGCTTGTGTTTTGCAGGGTTCTCGCCCTTGAAGCGGATAATCAGAAAATGGTGGCCCCAGCCAGAGGCCCTGGAAGAAGGACTTGACCCTATTTCCCAGTAGGTCGCACCTCATCCCCAGAGGTTGAGACGATGTTATCCCTTGCCGAAGGAAGGATTAGTTTCCCCAGAAGAGTATCCTCATGGAAGTTGTCCACAGGATACCCTCAGCAAGTCAAAATCAGTATCCCATGCAGAGTTTATACTCCCCAGAAAGTCGAGTATGTGTGTGCTCAATCCCCAGCTGGGAGGATTTCCGCGGTGCATAACCAAGTCGTAGTAGGTTCAGAAGGATTATCCCCACTGAGGATGGGTTTCTGTCTCCCCACAGGTTGTCATCAGGATGATTATCCCCAGCGGAGTGGTAGCTCCGAATGTGTAAACTATACCCAGACAGTTGTCCCCCAGAAGGGTTGCTTCTTCCCCGAGCTGAATTTCTCTCCCCAACAGAGATGTTGTTCTTTCCTCCTAGTGGAAATCGATGTGTAATCTCTCCCCGACAGAGTTGGTTTTATTTCCGGCATTTATTTTGCCAGAATACTTTGCGATACCCGTTCATCCCCAACAGGGTGGTATTTGTCCTCAACCGCCGTGTTGAAGCAAGCTTGTCAGAGCTTCCCCCAGCAGCCTGAACCGACATTTGCATTTGCATACATTATCATGTTTGCATATACCCAAAAAACGTGTAGCATTTCTATGCCGTATGGAGCATTACGCCATTGCCAGACATACGCATTTTGAAACATAAATCAGGTTGGTTAACCTTTTGCTTTCAGGTGTGTTTCTCAGCAGGAGTATGAAGTTACGGCTCAGATCTATTTCCAGATATTCGAAGTCTCACCGTGAGACATGTGATGATGTGGTCCTTGTTATTATTCCCCACAGAGTTACTGGCTGAAGTTTCTCTGATCCGACCAGTGGAGTGTTTTCTTCAGGTTTGCTGTCGCGGCAGCATTTCAGGGTTTCATAAATTAAGATTTCAGAAGTGGTCACTTGTTGTCGAAACGGGTGTCGGGCATTATTTTTAGAATATCCCCAGTGAAGTTAGCTACTGCAAAGAATAGGCAAAGAGGCTATATCCGAGTCAATTTTCCCGTATGAAGCAGGCGGATGACCTTTTCCCGTATGAAACAGGCGGATGAACTTTTCCTGTATGAATCAGGCAGATGGACTTTTCCCGTATGAAGCAGGCGGATGAACTTTCCTGTAAGAATCAGGCAGATGTGTTTTCCTATAAGAATCAGGTAGATGTATTTTCCCGTATGAAGCAGGCGGATGAACTTTCTTGTAAGAATCAGGCAGATGTGTTTTCCTGTATGGATCAGGCAGATGGACTTTTCCCGTATGAAGCAGGAGGATGAACTTTCCTATAAGAATCAGGCAGATGTGTTTTCCTGTATGAATCAGGCAGATGGATTTTCCCGTATGAAACAGGCGGATGAACTTTTCCTGTATGAATCAGGCAGATGGATTTTCTCGTATGAAGCAGACGGATGAACTTTCCGGTATCCAGATAGATGATTCTCCCGTGATAGACAGAGTATGTGAGTTGTGTTCCGATATTTGACAAAAGTATCCTCCCCAAGGAAGTCGCCGTGATTTCCTCGCGTTACTATCCCCACTAGAGCCCTCTTCAAAGTCGTTTGTGGGTTGGGACCAACAGAGGTAGCTACTGCAGAGGTAGGTAGAGAAACGTTATTCAGATGTTTTTCCCGTATGAAGCAGGCGGATGGATTTACCTGTGGTCAGGCAGATGACTTTTCCCGTATGGAGCAGGCGGATGGAGGTTCCTGTAATCAGGCAGATGACTTTTCCCGTATGAAGTAGACGGATGGGGTTTCCTGTGTTTAGACAGATGATGTGCCTGTAGGGATAGGCAGATGAGTTCCCTGTGATTAAACAGAAATATTCCCCAGCGAAATCGTCAGGATTTTTCTATGTTGGCAGAATATAGCGTCCTAACGTGGACAAAGTTCTATCCCCGTGATGAGAGAATCTTTTCCGAGTTGATGAAAATGATCCCCAGCACGGTCGCTAATTGGTTTTCTCCGTATTAACAGACGGCGGAGTTTTGACGTGGACAAAAGGCGGGATGTTTCGATAAGAGGGAGTTCAAAGCCTGTGGCGATACACAGGCGGTTGACATTGAAATCAGATATTGACATCAGATGATTGATCAGTTGGTTGCCGTAACAACCGGATTCAGTTAGCGGATGTTGTTATCCAAGCAGTTTGTGCAGTTTATTTCTGCAGTTGGCAAATTTCTGGGTTCTTGGTATTCAACCGTCTCGTACCTCGATTGTTTGAAGGCCGTTCGCTCTTCACCCAGTCGGGTCCAAGCCGTTTAAATAGGGGCAGCTGTTGCACTCTAAAATTTGCTCAACCTATTTCACCTGGTTTATGTTTTAATTGCATTATCATTTGCATAGATACATCATGTACATAGTCCAATCATTTGCATATCATAGCATAGCAAGTCATTTAACAAGGGATCAAGTGCCATTCTTATCTAAAGAAGCACATCAAGGGGCCTTATTCAAGCTGAAGAACATCCAAGTCATCAAGGAATGGGTTGAAGCTTTGAGGAGATTTGAGTGTCAACAAGTGGAGTCCTCTCCTAACTTGAGGTGTATTGAAGGTCATCAATGGGGTATGAAGCATGGAATTATGAATTTGAGGTGTGTATGGATCCCATGGGAGGCCTATAGAGCCATATTGAAGCTTAGACAAGTCATGGTATCAAGGTCAAGAACCACAGTTGAGGTGTGTACAAGTAGGGTTTCATCTAGGTAACCCTAGGTCAAGGAGAGTAGGGAAAGGGCATCAAGACCTAGCTCTAAGTCATGGGAGTCATGGATTGAGATGTTAAAGCATGTGTATGGATGAGTCAAGATCAAGTACAAGAGAATCAAGAGTGGTTGGAGGGGTTTGAGACAGGGTTCCTAGGGTAAAATCCCCTGTATAACACTAGACTTCCAAGCCACACAAGTCCAAATACAAGTTTCAAATGGATTCTTGGTCAACCTGAAACTTGTAGGGTTTCTCAATAGCTTTAATTTTAGTACTAGAAGTCTTCAAGAAGATTTGTAGAACTCAAGTTATGGTTCTTGCAAGTTATGGGTCACCAGAGGACACTGAAATTTATCTGTGAAAGTCACTTGACTTCCAAGCAACTTTTGACCTTCAAGGAGTTTTCAAATGGATTCTTGGCCAACATAATAATTGTAGGGCTTGACCTTAGATTTAATTTGAGTACTAGAAGTCCTCAAGAAGATTTGTGGAACTCAAGTTATGATCTTGGCAATCCAAGGGTATTTTGGGAAAGTTGAATTATAGGTCATTTTCCAACATACGTCAAAATCTCTATCTTCCACTCCTCAAATGGAAAAATGTTCAACATGAGATGTGCTTAAAATGATGTTTTTAGGTCATATAAGAAGTCATGGGTGATTGGAATGGCTTGTATCACAAAGTTGCCCAAAATGGCCTAAAAAGGGAGATTTTTTAAATGATTCAAAGGAGGGAAATTGGGATTTTTGAGATATGAGGCATACACATGGCATATGGGTAGTCATTTTGAATGGAAATTGGATTTTAATCACATTGGCAATTCCACAATTTTGAGATGAGCCATGGTTTTATGAGTTGCTTTGGAAATGGCTTTCTTACATCATAAGTAACATGCAAAACCATTCTTTAAAGCATAACCAAGGCCCTAACCCTTACCAATTCATTCAAAATATCATTTGGAGAGAATTTGGATCAGAATCAAGGTATTGAAGCAAGCTAAAACTCAGTTGCCATGTATGAACTTCTCATGACAATTTCAAGTGCAAGAGATATTAGATATCTCACATAGATCATTCCTGAAGTTTCTAGAGCATTCCTACAAGTTCTATATAAGGTTTATGACTGATTCAAGGCATTGGTTGGTGAAGATTGAGAGAGATTGGAGAGATAGAATTCTGAATTTGCTCCTTGCAAAACAGAATCGGTTACATCATTTTGATCCATTTCAATCCAAACTTTTGCACTCAATGTCATTATCTTGAGTTGTTTAGTGAATTCATGGAGATTTCTGGCCAAGATTGTTGAAGAATCAAAAGATTGCAACTTGAGTTTGAAGCTTGCAACTCAGAATCGAATTTGGTGATTCAAGAGGATTCAACACAATTGATTGCATACAGAAGCTTTATCAAGCATCATGGAACATATCTGGAAGGTTTTAGAGTGTGGTTTGAAGGATTCATCACTCTGTTCATCAGAATTTCGCAGGTATGTAAATCTCATCGTGCAGCTTAGTATAGGCATAATTGCTAGGTTTTAAATGATTAGATTCATTATAGATGATGGTTAGGACGTTTCTGGATTGGTTTGGAGTTGATTGGTGACAATTAAGATGGATGATCAATTTATGTTTGAGCTTGGTTCTTGTGATTCTTGGAGGATTAATGGTGTTTAGATGATGGTAATTGATCAGTGTAACATGTAGTTCATGTTAGTACCGTTAATTTTGAGAATGGTGACTTCTCTGCAACTTTGATCGGGTTTGGCTTTGGAGGGTGAATCAGTGATTTTGGAGGTCGTATTCATGATCAGGGTGAAAAATTAGGTGGGATAGGGTATTTGGTTGCAAAGATTGGTGAGGTTTTGAAGTTGGCTCGCCGGAGAAGACGGTGTTTTCCACCGTGGACCACCGCCTGAGAATAGTTTCAGGCCACCTGAGATTGTTGGAGAAGATGAATGAGAGACCATTGGATTAGTCCGAGAAGAGACTTTGTATGCTGATCTAAGGGCCTTGATTTAAACTTGGGATTTGCCTCCAGGATCAATACGCACCGTTTCACTAATCCCAGTCAGCGTGTGACTGGGATGCACGCGTGGACACGCTCATGGCTCTCAGATGCGCTTACTAGTCTCTCCATCTAATGGCTCCCATTTAATCCAGTTTTTTACTTCTTTTATTCTTTTTAATATTTTCTTTTATTCCATTTAATTTCTAAAAATCATAATAAATCCAATATTGATCCAAAAAATATTTTAAAAATACCTCCATGATCTTGGATTTATTTGTGATTTTATGAAATTAATAAATCTCATTTTCACCCATTTTTCAATTTAATTTGATTTTCTCCATTTTATTAACTTCTTTAATTTTGTACATTTGCTACATGATTTTGTGGATTTTCTTGTGATCAATTGGTGAATGTTTTTAGTTGATTCTTATTTGATTGATTAGATTAGGGAAGCATGTACCCTTAGAAATTTTATCATATTTTTGTGAATAAAATTTAGGTTAGTTTGAGAGGTGAATAGGAGAGGTGTTAGAATTAGGGTTTCAGACAGATAGTTGTAGTTTTGTGCATAGTTTGAGGACTAATTGGTTGATTTAGGGTTTGGGATTCCTATGGGGTATTGGGTATAGGGTTAGGTTCCCTTAGAAATTTTACTAAGATTTTCTGATGAGCTTTGGCATTTTATCTGATTTTTGCAACTTGTGTGGTGATTATGGGTTTCTCCTTTGGGGTATTGGATTTGGTTATGCTTGTGTGGGGTTATTTTGGAGTGCTTTTGGCTTGGGCTTTGCTTGGATAGCTTGAAGATCAAATGAAGTTTCCTTGGATGGTTTGAAGAAGCTTGGAGTTGAAGACTTCTCTTTTGTTAGAGGGCTTGTCAGAGGCTTAGGGATTAGGGTTCATAGGAAGAGCATTAGAGTATTCTTGTTTCTTCTTTCAAACATAGAGAGCTTCTTGTGCCTCTATTCCATCCCATGACACAAGGTCCCCCAAAGAAGTTCCACCTCTCCTTAGGAGGGATGTAGAGCATGCTTTGGTTGGGTAGAACCTTGAGGATACTATTCACTTGCTATGTTAATACCTTAGTGATTTCCTTGGGTTGTCACTAAGCATCTTAACATTTCAACTTCATAATTGATTCTCTTCTGGAGTGATTGCAATGAAGATGGAAACCTATGGAAGATAAATTTCATTGAAGATTGATAAAGATGAAGCCTGTACCTGTCAAAGAGAGTTATCTGTTGAAGCTAGGGTTTTGCTGTTGTTTGAAGCTGTCTATTTGTTGGGGTTCAGTGCTTGCTAGATCTTGGAGATTTTTGGAGATATGAGCTTATCTAAAGCTTGGGGATCATTGAAGAGTGAAGATAGGATCTTACTGGAAGGTGTTACTGTCAACCCTTTGCTGTTAATCAACTGTAGCTGTCAGAGCTGTTGCTGTTTGAATTACTTACTGTAGGAGTTAGTGTTGCTGTCAGAGCTGGTGTTGGATTTTATTTCTTTTTTCTGTATTGTTGTTGGCTTGTTCAGCTTACCCCTTAGGTTTGAAGTGAAGCTGTTTCACTTTGCCTATTGTTTTCCCAGGTTCGAGGTTGAATGGGACTCCCTTTCCTTGCTTGGACTGCTGCATCTCATGCATGTTTACTGTTTATTGTATATCTGTTTCTTTTGCTGTTTATCCCATAGGATCTCTGATTTCCTCTGTGCAAGAGGGAATTATGACAGACATTAGGTTGTAACCCATGCATGATAACTTTAGGTTAGTTTTATTCCCTTTTCAACCCTAGTTTTTTTTAGAATTTCTTTCTCTTCTATCTCAAAACCATTCAAAACACAGTAATAAGGATAACCGATGTCGTACGATACGAGCCTTAAGCTATTTGAGAGAGGATTGCTGGAGGGTCACTCTTTAGTAATCTGACTACTTAGTGTGTTACCCTTAGGGTGACATACAACGTAGTCACTCTCAAATCATAGTCTCTAGTGCGTCAGAGATTGTGAACATACTAAAAAACCATTTCTTTCGTAAAAGATCCAAAATAAACATCAAAGTGTCATTTTTGTCCGCTTGGACTCTTAATCAGAAGAAAACCTTTTCATAAGAAGATAAAAAACAGTTAGACAAGCTTGCGTCTTCCGTAGCCCGAACTACGTTTGCTCTGATCTTTCATGCTGTATGAAAGTACGTAGGCATAGAATTCCGTATCCTAGCGAGCAATCTTCCCCCCCCCCCTTTCCTGTAGGTAGGCGAACTACGTTGACTCTGATTTCTCATTCCAGACGGGAATACGTAGGCATAAAGTGCGATACTTTGCCGAGTCATTTTCTTTCTTTCTAACCCCAGACCTTTAGTGTAGATAGAATAACAATCCGTACTAGAAAACAAGCGTGGATCCCGTCGAGTACGACGGACGCGAGGGGTTCTAATACCTTCCCCTTGCGTAACCGACTCCCGAATCCAGGATTTGGTTGCGACGACCATTCCTTTCCCGTTTTGCGTAAGGTTTACTCTGAGCGTTTCCTTTCCCTCCTTTGGGATAAATAACGCACGGTGGCGACTCTTCTGTCATAGCCGGCGCCGATTTTCGCAGTAGCGACAGCTGGCGACTCTGCTGGGGAGTACTTTGGTTCCCTATGCGAGTCAATCCTAGCACTTGTTTTCCCGTCGTGGGTGTTGTATAGATTTACATTCCTGTCTTTACTTTCCACATTTTATTATCAGCTTTATAGTGTTATTGCTGTTGTGGGAAGGGGGTGATCTATTGAGAGATAAGCCGGACCTGGGCTTGAGGTTACACCTAGACTTAGAAGTAGAGAGTAGTGGTTAGCCTGCTTGCTTAGCTCGCACCAGCTAGCCACGAAATCTGCGCTCGGACGAGATTCTCTTTGATGCTTCTTGCCTGGCCCTTAGGGCTCGACAAGTTGTCTGACCCGAGGATTGTCGACTCTGGGGACCTATCATTTGGGATTCAAGTAAGTGAGGCCGCTTCAAGGGATGATGATGCCACACCTTCTGGGTATCGTATCATTGCTCTTGAAAGTCTGTGACGTTGAACCCGCATAGGATGCCGTACCTCGTCTGCGAGTTAAGTACACACCTGTGAGGGGTAGGTACGTTGTTTGCAGGAAACCTTTGACCTCAGAATACCGGGTTTATCTCTGTCAGTGAGATATGGTTACAGGGTTCATTCGAGTGGTTGGTTTGAGATGAAGATTTGATGGTTCTCAGGCTTCAGTACAGAGCAGCACAGTTCATCAGCATTGCACTTGATCTCCTGTTTGCATATGCATGTGCATACTCATCTTGCATATCATTAACGTGTATTTATGTTGCAGGTGTGATCATTCTCCTCTGATTCTAGTGTATTTTCTGGCCAGACATGGAGTCCCTGAAGAGGACAGTTGCTTACCGGTTGCATTCACCAAATATCAGTTCTTTGCTGGGATTAGTTGCTCTAGCAGATGAGAGAGCGAGGGCCGAGTTCAGAGTATATTATGGGAGATTGCTTAGTTTGTTGTACAGACCTTCAGCATTTGAGACGACTGGGGTGTATACTTTGATGCAGTTTTATGAGCCGCAGCTGAGATGTTTCTTATTTCCCGACTATATTCTGGCACCCACTTTGGAGGAGTATTCTGCTACGTTGGGAGTTCCTGTGTTAGACCAGATGCCCTTTATACATGTTGATGCTGAGCCTGAGTTGGCTACACTTGCTGAGATTGTCAGTTTAGACGCTTCTGAGTTCCCTGGAGGTCTGGTCAAGCTAAACGGAGCTTATGGTTTTCACTTGTCTGTCCTGGTTGAGAAGGCTACACAGTGCGCGAAGAGTGGATGTTGGGTTGCTTTCAATGCTATTCTAGCTGTCTGCATCTACGGGATTGTCTTGTTTCCTAATGTGCCCGATTTTGTCGACTCAGATGCCTTCTTGATTCTTGCCTCGAAGAATCCAGTTCCTACTCTCTTGGGCGATGTTTATCATTCTATTCACTATAAGAATGAGAAACGCCGTGGCAAGAATGTTTCCTGTTGTCTTCCTCTCTTGTACAGGTGGTTCCAGGGGCATCTTCCGAAGACATGACCTTTTGTTGATGTTGTTGACACTTTGGATTGATCTTCCCGGTTGATGGGGTTGTCTGCTGAGAACGTCATTTGGTTTGATCGGAGTATGCTTGGCACTGATATTATATATAGTTGCAGCGGCTTTCCGAATGTCCCCCTGATTGGACGGAAAGGCTGTATTAACTATAACCCTTCGCTGCTGGTAAGATAGTTCGGTTATGCTTTGAGGGACGCTCCTATTGAGAAGGAGATACAGGAATCTCTGTATCTCACAGGCTTAGTAGACACGACTGTTTTGATCAGATTGAGACATGCATGGGCTAACATCCATAGGAGAGGGAAAGCTTTGCTTGGTGAGAGCAACAACAAGGCTTATGATCCTTATTTGGCTTGGATCCGCGAGAGATCTAGTATTTCCTTGATGCCTTATCCTGCTGCGGAACCCCTGTATCTTCCAATGATTGAGGTACCTACTTCAGTAGAGAGTGAGAAGTATAACAAATTATTGGCTGAAAACGAAGAATTGAAGAAAGCCAATGATGAATTAGAAAAAGAGATCTTCCAGTTGCGTCATGAGAAGAATGAAGCTACCTTCACTATGAAGGAACAGACTGAATTGATTAACAGGTTGGGTTCAGAGTTGACGGAAGAGACCAACAAGAAAGAAAAAGTAGGAATAGCCTTGAACGGTGTCAGCAAGGTGCTTACTTCCAAGAAGGAACTTTTAAGCAAAGCTTATTCCCGCCTCAGCAAGTGGGAAGCATTGTGGAATGCCACGCTTACCAAGCGGAAGGAGCGTGAAGATGAACTGAAGCTGCAGATTGCAACGCTAGAGGCGCAGATTAGAGCCCAAGACGCAAATATTGCTGAAGAGACATCACTTAGGAGCGCTGTTGAGTTTAGAGTCAGTGACCTTGACGAGCAGCTGAAAGATTATGAAGTGAAGGCCGGCTCCAAGAGGTACAGACTCGACGAGGGTTTTGGCAAAGGAACCTGCAAGGACGACGCCAAAAAGCTGAGATCCACGGCTGAGCGACATGCATTACTGATACAGGAGCTGATCTCTCGACTAGGGCATTCAGAGACGTTGAGGATATTGGAAGATGTCAGAGCACACCATTTGGGCTGATTTATCTTTGCCTTGCTTTTGTTATTTGTACTTGTATTTTGACCATCGCCAGGCTTGTTGGCTGAGGTCTCTTCAGTTGTATTCAGTGGTACTCTTGTACTCAGCCTCTTGGCATTTGTTTATATATGAGGGTTTTCTGATTCCTTGCTTGCTTGATGGGGACTTCATTGTCGTGATGGCCTTCTCTCCGAAACTAGAATCGGGGGGGGGGGGTAACAACAATGGTGGTAATGGTTTTGGCAACAATGGTTTCGGCTACAATGATCAGGGATTTGATTACGTCAATCAGGACGGGAAATTCGGCTTCAACGCTCAGGGTTTCGGTTACGACAGTTTTGGTAACGCTAACCAGGGGTATGGTGGATTTGGTAATATGAATGGTGCTGGGGTGATTCCTGTCAACACTGGGTTTGGACCTGTTAGGGTCAACCAGGGTTTCGGTACCGGGGGACGACGTCCTATGATCAATCAGCAAGGGTTTGGTCGCAACACTGGATACGACGGATATGGAAATGAAAATGTGAATTGGGGTGAAGACCGCCAGGAGGACGCCTTTTCTGGAAGAGGCATGGGATTTGAAGGACCTGTTGATCCTGTTCAGAGGATCAGACTGCTTGAAGAACAGATGAAGGGGGTAGTGAATCAGAACTCCACCGGTTTGGATATGACCACAATGGGCTTGGTACCAGGGCTGAGGGTGCCATTGAAGTTCAAGGCTCCCACTTTCGACAAATATAAGGGAGACACCTGCCCTAAGGTCCATGTCTGCTCTTATTACAGAAGGATGTCCGCGTATTCAGATGATGAAAGGATGCTCATGCATTTCTTTCAGGATAGCTTATCAGGACCCTCACTTGAATGGTATATGGGGCTGGAGCCCACGCAGATCAAAACCTGGAAACAGTTGGCTGATGCTTTCGTGACACATTACAAATACAACAGCGATCTGGCGCCAAACCGGGTCCAATTGCAGGGTTTGTCACAGAAGAACGGTGAAAGTTTTAAAGAGTATGCGCAAAGGTGGCGCGATATGGCAGCGAGGGTGCATCCTCCTTTAATTGAAAGGGAGATGAATGACATGTTCATTGGGACATTTACAGGGGTGTTCTACGAAAAATTGTTTAGTGTGTCATTGAGCAGTTTATCAGATTTAATTCTTATGGGGGAGATGATCGAGAACGGGATTAAAGTTGGAAGGTTCCAAGCCGGTGAGTCTACTTCAGCAGGAGGAGCCAGAAAAGCATTTGGTGGTAGACGACAGGGTGATACTAGTGTCGTGTTTGGTGGCAAGGGTAAGGGCAGAGGAAGAAACCAGTATGTTCAGCCGCAACAGATAGCTAGTGTCACTATCCCTTTTCCTCAACAAGGGCAGCAGCAACAACAACAACAACCACAGAAACAGCAAGGACATAATCCTGGTCAGAGAAGGGTACCAAATGCGAGACCGAGAACAGTGTTCGACGCACCTCCTTCCACGTATGCAGAACTCCTCCAGACCCTGCTAGGGTTGAACTTGGTTGAAAAGAGGACTTTGGCACCACCTACAGGGGTGGTACTCCCTTATGGGTATGATGCCAACAAGCATTGCGAATTCCATTCTGGGGCACCCGGGCATGATGTAGAAACTTGTCAGGCATTTAAACACAAGGTTCAGGATTTATTGGATAGCAAAGCTATTAATTTTGGACAGGTGGGTCCAAATATAGTACAACAGCATATGCCCAATCATGGGGCAAACGCTATCTTGACAGAAGAAAATTTGAATCTAGTGATGGATGTCAATGAGCTGAAGACACCGTTGGGTGAGATTAAAAGCAGGTTGCTAAAAGGGGGTGTATTCCCGGGTTGTGATGATTTTTTCTTGGATTGTTGGACCCATCCGGAGGGGTGTAATGAGTTGAAGCAGGGTATTCAGGCTATGATGGATGAAGGGACCTTGCAATTTGATAGAACCGCGGTTGAAAAGCCTATAGCGGCGTTGTGTGATGAGCAGAACGATGTTACGACGGTGACGATTCCGAGGAAAACAATAACGATAACGACACCTGCCAGGCGGCCAACGATCACAATTACCAAAGCAGGACCAATCCCTTTTGAGAGTACTAAAGCAGTGTCGTGGACTTACGGGTTGGAGGTATATTGCGATGGTGAGAAAATTGAAGTCAATGGACAACCAGCTGGGGTTGTAGATAATGTTGTCGGAACAGGGGGTATGACCAGAAGCGGAAGAATCTTCACGTCACCCGAGGTAGAGGCAGAAAGATTAGCCAAGGGTAAAGCCAAGGTAGTTGAGGGTGGTCCTTCTCAGTCGAAGGACAAGGAAACTTCCCTTAAGGATGTGGAGGAGTTTATGAGGCTCATTCGTAAAAGTGATTACAAAATCGTGGAGCACCTCCAGCAAACGCCGTCAAAAATTTCCATCCTATCATTGCTGTTATGTTCCGAGGCCCATCGGAACGCTTTGCTGAAGATTTTAGACACGTCGTTCGTTCCTCAAGAAGTTTCTGTTAATCAGTTAGAAGGGGTGATGGCGCATGTCAATGCGGGGCACAGTTTAGGCTTCACAGACTTTGATTTGACTCCGAGAGGGCGAGAGCACAATATGGCATTGCATGTGTCAGTCGAATGCCGGGGCACGGTCATGTCCCATGTTTTAGTAGACACTGGATCTTCCCTGAATGTGCTACCGAAGAAAGCCATGATGAAGTTAGATATCAGGGGAATTATCTGCACGCCCAACGACTTAGTGGTGAGAGCGTTCGATGGAACGAGGAGGTCGGTTTTCGGATCAATAACATTACCGCTGTAGGTAGGGCCTAAAATATTTGAAACTGAATTCTATATAATGGACATCCAGCCGACGTATAGTTGTCTTCTTAGGCGCCCATGGATTCATGCTGCCGGGGCAGTCACATCCACGTTGCACCAAAAGCTGAAGTATATGGTTGGCGATAGTGTCGTCACGGTTTGTGGAGAGGAAGATATTCTGGTTAGCCATTTGTCTTCGTTCAAATATGTCGAGGTCGACGGCGAAATACACGAAACACCCTGCCAAGCCTTCGAGGGGTTGCGAATTAAAGACAAGGCTCAGGGTTCCAGCAAAATATCAGACGTGGCAGTGTCATCCTACAAAGAGGCTCAAGCTCTAGTGCAGGCAGGCAAAACCAAGGGTTGGGGGCAGGTATTGGAGATTCCCGTGAAGAATGACAAGTTCGGGCTAGGGTATTATCCTTCGTCGTCAACATCCTCTTCAGGAACGCCCAAGTTCAGAGGGCCGATAACCATTACACCAAATGGAGTGAGCTTCGAGACCATCAATGTTGTTTCCGATTCTGAAGAAGGAGATAGTGACTGTGATATGGACGCGTGGATCCAGCCAAGCGTGCCAGGACAAAGTCTCTGCAATTGGTCTATCCGGGAAACTGTTCCCGTGACAACTAAACAGTAATGATTTGTTTTCTTAATTGTTGAATAATCCTGTGTCCTACCCGGGGCATAGTGATTTTGCTTAGGGTCATTTGGTTATGTACATTACATTGTTTAATCATGAAATAAAGGCATTTTTCATATACAAATATTGTGATCCCTGTTTTTCTGTTTTTGTCTTTTACAATAAAATGGCAATGTGGTTATTTGCTTTGTATGCGTTTTGAAGCATTTAACCATTTCCTTTGCAGGATTACTATTTCAGATGACATCTATGAACCACCTATGACTCACTTCGACTTTGAGCACCCGATATTTCAGGCTGAGGAAGAGATTCTCGAAGATGGCGACGTGCCATAAAAGTTGACCTAGTTATTGAAACAAGAAGAACGAATCATTCTGCCTCATGAGGAAGTCATTGAGATTATCAATTTGGGGTCGGAAGAGGTTGTGAGAAACATCCGTATATGGGCTGCGCTGCAGAGCGACATCAAGCAAAGGTTGGTTGAGATGCTCAAAGAGTACAGTGATATATTTGCTTGGTCATACGAGGATATGCCTGGGTTGGATACGGATATGGTTGTTCACCGTCTGCCACTGCGAGAGGAATGTCCGCCGGTTAAGCAGAAACTCCGAAGAACCCGACCGGACATGGCTGTGAAGATCAAGGAGGAAGTTCAAAAACAGTGGGATGTTGGTTTCCTAGTTGTTACCAAATATCCCTCATGGGTCGCTAATATTGTGCCAGTGCCGAAGAAAGACGGTAAAGTGCGAATGTATGTAGACTACCGTGATTTGAACAGAGCAAGCCCGAAAGATGACTTTCCACTTCCTCACATCGATGTGCTGGTTGATAACACTGCTCAGTTCTCCGTATTTTCCTTTATGGATGGCTTCTCGGGTTACAATCAGATCAAAATGGCTCCAGAAGACATGGAGAAGACTACCTTCATTACTCCTTGGGGAACATTTTGTTACAAAGTGATGCCCTTCGGGTTGAAGAATGCTGGGGCAACATATCAACGTGCTATGACGACTCTCTTTCACGACATGATGCATAAAGAGATCGAGGTTTATGTTGATGATATGATTGCCAAATCCCAGACAGAGGAGGAGCATTTGGTTAATCTGCTGAAACTGTTCAAGAGGCTCAGGAAGTTCAGGTTGAGACTGAACCCTAATAAGTGCACCTTCGGGGTGAGATCGGGTAAACTGTTGGGGTTTATCGTGAGCAAAAAGGGAATAGAGGTTGATCCTGCGAAAATAAAAGCCATACAGGAAATGCCGACGCCTAAAACAGAAAAAGAAGTGCGTGGGTTTTTAGGGAGGTTGAACTATATCGCCCGGTTCATATCTCACTTAACTGCGACATGCGAGCCGTTATTCAAGTTGTTGAAAAAGGACCAGGTGGTGACCTGGAATGAAAATTGTCAAAAGGCGTTCGACAAGATAAAAGAATACTTGCAGGAACCTCCTGTTTTGATACCCCTAGTGGCCGAGAGACCTTTGATTATGTATTTGACGGTTCTTGAGGAAAGTATGGGTTGTGTTCTCGGTCAACACGACGAGACCGGGCGTAAAGAGCATGCGATCTACTATTTGAGTAAGAATTTTACCGACTGTGAGTCCAGATACTCAATGCTCGAGAAGACGTGTTGCGCGCTAGCCTGGGCCGCCAAACGTTTGAGGCAATACATGCTAAATCATACAACCCTGCTAATTTCAAAGATGGATCCAATCAAATACGTGTTTGAGAAGCAAGCACTCTCCGGAAGAATTGCCCGATGGCAGATGGTGTTAACCGAATATGATATTCAGTATGTCTCGCAAAAGGCTATTAAAGGTAGCGTCTTGTCAGAGTACCTTGCGGAGCAGCCTATTGCGGACTACCAATCCATGAGGTTTGATTTTCCTGACGAGGATATCATGTACCTAAAGATGAAGGATTGTGAAGAACCGTTGCCGGATGAAGGACCAGAGTTGAGTTCCAAGTGGCAGTTAATATTTGACGGAGCTGTAAATTCTTATGGTAGCGGAATAGGTGCAATTATCACTACTCCTCAGGGGTCGCACATCCCCTTTACTGCCCGATTGACCTTTCCCGTTACCAATAATGAGGCTGAATATGAGGCTTGCATCATGGGTCTGGAAGAAGCTATTGATTTGCGAATCAAACATCTGGACGTATACGGAGACTCAGCTCTAGTGGTGAACCAGATTAAAGGAGAATGGGAGACATGTCAGCCCAATTTGATACCGTATATGAACTATGCAAGGAGATTGTTGTCTTTCTTTGACAAGGTGGAATTGCATCACGTGCCACGAGCATAAAATCAAATGGCTGGCGCCCTGGCGACATTGTCTTCAATGTATAAAGTTAACTTCTGGAACGAGGCTCCCCGGATTGTTATCTCTCGGCTCGATAGGTCTGCCTTCATATTTGCCATCGACGAGGCTCCTGATGGTAAACCCTGGTGCTTTGACATCCAGAATTTCCTGAAGAACAAGGAGTATCCGGCTGGGGCATCCAGTCGAGATCAGAAGACTCTCAGAAGATTGGCTGGCAATTTCTATTTGAAACCTGACGGTGTCCTATACAAAAGAAACCACGACTTGGTGTTGCTACGTTGTGTAGATGAGAAAGAAGCAAAGTTGCTCATGGAAGAGATACATGAGGGTACGTTTGGTACACATGCTGGTGGGCATGCTATGACGAGAAAACTGCTGCGGGCAGGTTATTATTGGCTAACTATGGAAACAGACTGTTTCATGTTTGCAAAGAGGTGTCATAAATGCCAAATTTATGCGGATAAGATCCATGTACCCCCAAGTCCTCTGAATGTGATGTCATCACCGTGGCCGTTCTCGATGTGGGGAATTGATATGATCGGGAAGATTGAGCCTACGGCATCCAACGGACACCGGTTCATCTTGGTGGCAATTGATTACTTCACCAAATGGGTGGAAGCAGCATCATATGCCAATGTCACCAAACAAGTGGTCGCCAAATTTATCAAACGAGATATTATCTGCAGATATGGAATCCCTGAGCGGATTATCACCGACAACGGTTTGAATTTGAATAACAAGATGATGAAAGAGCTGTGCCAGAATTTTAAAATTGAACATCACAACTCTTCTCCTTACCGACCCAAGATGAATGGCGCTGTTGAAGCGGCCAATAAGAACATAAAGAAGATTGTCCAGAAGATGGTTGTGACGTATAAGGACTGACACGAGATGCTACCTTTCGCTTTGCATGGTTATTGTACGACGGTACGTACCTCACGAGATTTCTGTTAATCAGTTGGAGGGGGTAGTCGCTCATGTGAATGCCAGTAATGGTCTCGGTTTTACTGATTTGGATCTGACTCCTACTCGGAGGAACCATAATCGTGCTTTGCATATATCTTTGGAGTGTAGAGGTTCTCTGATGTCGCATGTCTTGGTTGATACAGGATCATCCCTTAATGTGCTTCCAAAGAAGGCATTGATGAAGTTGGACATTCAAGGTTTGATACGCACGCCCAGTGATCTGGTAGTGAGAGCTTTCGATGGATCTAAGAGATCAGTGTTTGGAGAAATCACATTGCCTGTTCAGATAGGGCTAGAGATCTTTGATGCAACTTTCTATATTATGGATATCCAGCCAGCATACAGCTGTTTGCTCGGCCGACCTTGGATACATGTTACTGGGGCAGTTACCTCAACGTTGCATCAAAAGCTGAAATACATGGTGGAAGGGAAGATAGTCACCGTATGCGGGGAAGAGGATATTATGGTTAGCCATTTGTCATCCTTCAAATACGTAGAAGTGGATGGTGAGATCCGCGAAACGCTCTGCCAGGCATTCGAAACAGTTCAGATTCAGGGGAAGTCTCCCGTAGAAGCCAAAGGCCCAGAGGTTTCGATGTCCTCACTCAGGGAAGCCCGTGCTATCGTAGAATCTGGCTCGTCTCAGAAGTGGGGCCAAGTTCTTGATGTTCCTGCCAAGCAGGACAAGTTCGGTCTGGGATACAAACCCTTCAGTTCTTCTCAAATTCCGAGATACAGGGGACCTGTGTAGTTCACCAGCAGTGGTGTGATATTTGACAGGATCAATGTCGTTGAAGATGATGAAGGGGACAGTGACTGCGACATGGATGCATGGATCCGTCCATGTACTCCCGGCCAGAAGTTGTGCAATTGGACCATCGAAGAATGTTCATTGCTTGATTATGTTCAGTCCTGCGTTCTGCCTAAGACGTAGTGACCCATTTGTGGGGCCTTCTTGTTATTTGCAATTTATCATTAAATAAAAGACGTTTCGCATTCAAATATTGTGATCCCTATTTTTCTTGTTTTTGTTTTGCATTTATACTTAACAGAAAAATGGAAATGTGTTTTGTTTGTTGCATCATATAATAAACATAACATCCTCATACAGGTTTTTTCTATCAGATGCCATCGATTCAGGTTCAGCTATGACTTCTTATGACTTTGATAATCCCATTTATCAAGCTGAAGATGAGACTGACGAAGACTGTGAACTACCCGAAGAGTTAGCCAGACTTCTCAAGTAGGAGGAAAGGGTCATTGTGCCTCATCAGGAGGACATTGAGATTATCAATCTAGGTACCGAGGATGACAAGAAATAGGTTAAAGTAGGGGGTGCATTGGAAGACAGTGTCAAGAGAAGATTGGTTGAAATGCTCCGTGAGTATAAGGATATCTTTGCTCTGTCTTACCAAGACATGCCTGGGCTGGATACAGATAGTATGGTACACCAGTTACCTCTCAGAGAAGAATGCTCGCCAGTCAAGCAGAAGTTGAGACGGACAAGGCCTGACATAGCATTCAAGATCAAAGGAGAAGTTTAGAAGTAGCTGAATGTTGGGTTTCTTGCTGTCACGAATTACCCTCCGTGGGTCGCTAATATTGTTCCTGTGCCTAAGAAAGATGGAAAGGTCAGGATGTGCGTTGATTATCGAGATTTGAATAAAGCGAGCCCGAAAGTCGATTTCCCGCTCCCCCATATCGATGTGTTAGTTGATAACACCGCTCAGTATTCTGTGTTTTCATTCATGGATGGCTTCTCTAGGTATAACCAAATCAAGATGGCCCCAGAGGACATGGAGAAAACTACTTTCATCACACCATGGGGGACTTTTTGCTACAAAGTAATGCCCTTTGGATTGAAGAATGCAAGGGCAACTTACCAGCGGGCGATGGTCACTTTGTTTAATGATATGATTCATCATGAGGTGGAAGTCTATGTTGATGACATGATTGCAAAGTCACAGACGGAGGAGGGACATCTGGTCGATCTTCTGAAATTGTTTGAAAGGCTGAGCAAGTTTAAGCTGAGGTTGAATCCTAACAAGTGAACCTTCAGGGTGAGATCTAGAAGGTTATTGGGTTTCATTGTCAGTGAAAAGGGTATTGAGGTAGATCCTGCAAAAATAAAAGCTATACAAGAAATGCCTGAATAGAGAACAGAAAAAGAGGTTCGTGGTTTCCTGGGGAGATTAAACTACATTGTAAGGTTTATATCTCATCTTACGACCACTTGTGAACCAATATTCAAATTGCTAAGAAAAGATCAAACAATCAGGTGGAATAAAAATTGTCAGAAAGCATTCGAAAGAATAAAAGAATATTTGCAGGAACCTCCAATACTCATGCCTCCAGTTACAGGGAGACTGCTGATCATGTATCTCACGGTTCTTGAGAATTCAATGGGATGTGTGCTTGATCAACAAGACGAGTCAGGTAGAAAAGAGCACCCCATCTATTATCTGAGTAAGAAATTCACCGATTGTGAGTCGAGGTACTCGATGCTGAAAAAAACATGTTGCGCACTCGCCTGGGCCGCTAAGCACTTGAGATAGTACATGTTAAACCACACAACCCTATTGATTTCAAAGATGGATCCGATCAAGTATGTTTTTGAAAAACAAGCACTCTCCGGAAGGATTTCCCGATGGCAAATGGTGTTAACAGAGTATGATATTCAGTAGGTTTCCCAGAAAGCCATTAAGGGAAGCGTCCTGTCGGAATATCTCACGGAACATCCGATTGAGGATTATCAACTGATGAATTTTGACTTCTCAGATGAAGACGTCATATTTTTGAGGATGAAAGATTGTGATGAGCCTTTACCTGACGAGGGTCCTGAGAGATAATCTCAGTGGAAACTGGTTTTCGACGGAGCGGTTAATTCATATGGTAATGGAATCGGTGCGATCATTACTACTCCTCACGGTTCTCATATACCGTTCACCGCTCGATTTACATTCGCATGCACCAATAATGAAGCCGGGTATGAAGCTTTTATTATGGGTTTAGAAGAGGCCGTTGATATGAGGATTAAGAATTTGGATGTGTACGGTGACTCAGCGTTGGTCGTTAACCAAATCAAAGAAGAATGGGAGACTCGTCAAGCTAACCTGGTACGTTATTGAGATTATGCAAGGAGACTGCTGCCTTTCTTTGATACAGTTGATTTCCATCATATGCCGAGGGCTGAGAATCAGATGGCGGATGCCTTGGCCACGCTATCTTCGATGTACAAAGTGAATTTCTGGAATGAAACTCCTGCTATCACCATCATGCGTCTTGATAGACCTGCTTTTGTGTTTGCCATTGAGAAAGCATCCAATGGAAAGCCTTGGTATTTTGATATCAAGCATTTTCTCAAGACTCGGGAGTACCCATCTGGGGCATCCAGCAAGGATAAGAAGACTCTGAGGAGGTTAGTTGGAAATTTTTATCTGAACAAGGACGATGTGCTTTACAGGAGAAACTTTGACATGGTCTTGCTGCGTTGTGTTGATGAACTTAAAGCAAACCTGTTGATGGAGGAAGTCCACGAGGGTTCTTTTGGCACTCATGCCAATGGACATGCAATGGCCCGAAAATTGTTGAGAGCCAGGTATTATTGGATGACTATGGAATCCAATTGTTTCAAATACGCCAGAAAGTGCCATAAATGCCAGATTTATGCTGACAAGGTGCATGTGCCACCACTCCTCTGAATATGTTGACATCCCCTTGGCCTTTTTCCATGTGGGGAATCGATATGATTGGAAAGATTTAGCCGACTGCTTCTAATGGACATCGCTTCATCCTGGTCGCGATTGATTACTTCACGAAGTGGGTAGAAGCAGCGTCCTTTGCCAATGTCACGAGACAGGTGGTCGCCCGATTCATAAAGAAGGACATCAGTTGTCATTATGGAATTCCCGAGAGAATCATTACCGATAATGGTTCGAATTTGAATAAAAAAATGATAAAGGAGTTGTGTCAGGGTTTCAAGATTGAACATCACAATTCTTCTCCATATCGTCCGAAGATGAATGACGCTGTTGAGGTAGCTAACAAGAATATCAAGAATATTGTGCAGAAGATGGTTGTGACCTACAAAGACTGGCACGAGATGTTGCCTTTTGCTCTTCACGGTTATCGTACTTCGGTACGTACATCAACCAGGGCAACTCCTTTCTCACTGGTGTATCGCACGGAAGCAGTCCTGCCATTGGAAGTTGAGATTCCTTCTTTAAGGGTATTGTCAGATGTAAAGCTTGACGAAGCTGAATGGGTGTGAACCAGGTTGAATCAACTGAGTTTGATTGATGAGAAGAGATTGGCAGCTATTGCGCATGGCCGGGTGTACCAGAGTAGGATGAAGAAAGCCTTTGATCAGAAAGTGCATCCTCGGTGCTTCCAAACGGGTAATTTTGTGTTGAAAAGGATCCTTCCTCCTCAGACAGATCACAGGGGAAAGTGGACTCCTAACTATGAAGGTTCGTATGTGGTAAGAAAGGTTTTCTCTGGCGGAGCCTTGTTACTATCTATCATGGATGGTGAGGATTTTTCGTCCCCTGTGAACACGGACGTGGTTAAAAAATACTTTGCTTAAAAGAGACCCGCTGGACACAAAAAGAAAAGTTCAGGAAAAAATGGGGCATCCCGGTGAACCATAAAAAGAATGGGTTCTGGCAAAAATTAGGGATAAAAGAAAAAGAATGAACCCGCAAAGTTGAAAACCTGAAAAGGCGACTTTGGCAAAAATGGGTATCCCGGTGGATTGAAAACCAGAAAGGGCAGTCCAAGCAAAAGTTAGGGATTTAAAAAGAAAATGATCACGGTATGCGTTCGATCTGTAAGCTTGTGAGCATTTATCTCGAAGAAAAGGAATCAGTTCAGTCAGTCTTGTCAGAAGACGAAACATGGTGAACATCGAAGACATACAGGTCATAGCCGAATCGACACATGGTGGTTGTCTGTTTCCATATTGCCGACATTTGTATTTTATTTTCTTTTCTTGTTTTTGAGCAATTACCTCTTTTTAGGAATTGCATCTAAATTGTAATTTGCCTATTTACAGGCCCTTCATCAATAAAGTATTCACTTCTGTCAAAGAGCTTTCTTTTTCTTGTCCGTTTTACTGTTTTGTTTGCGAAATGTCTGTTATTTTGGTAAACATTGCACGTAAAAGCAAGAGGCTGTATAGAGCATAACGAAAGCGCTGACTTTGCTTGAGCGGCAAGTATCATGGATGGGTAACCATTTCACATGTAGAGCATTTCTGGTGTCTTTCTTTGTTGCAGGTCAACAGGGTCATCCTCAGCCGAGTGAGATTTCCTTATCCTCAGCAGTTCAAAGTTGCAGTTTAAATGGCAGTTGTTGTCAGCTGGGTATTCTCAGCAGGTTAAGTGTGATACTTCCGGCAGAGTGAACTTGTTCCCAACAGGTTAAATGCAATCAGGCATGAGCAACGAGGATGTTTGCTTTCCCATAGCAAAGATTTTGCTTCCCCAGTGAAGTGGTCGTCTCCTCTCTCCGGCAGAGTTGTTTCCTCTCCCCGGAAGAGTCCGATTATCAAATTTGAAATGTTGTATCTCCAGCAGAACAAAGTTTTATCTTTGTGAGAAAGTGAGTCCCCAGTAAGGTGGAGTTTGTTCTCAGCAAAGCAAGATAGAAGTGGTTCCCTCATCGGCAGGGTGGTTTGTAAACCAGTTATAAGTGACGCCATTTCCCAACGGAGTCAGTATTCAGGATGGTCTCTAGCAGGGTTCAATGCTCATTCCCTCGACAGAGTAAGGGGTGGAACAGGAGTGTGGGATTTCCCCAGTAGAATAGAGTTCCTAGTAGGAGTATCTGATATTCCTCAGCAAGACAGGTTGATGTCAGATGTAATCCCAAGCAGAGTGGATTCTGTTGCACCCCAAAATTTGACCAACATTTATTTACCCATCAAGTGTTCAAAGGTTGATACCTTTGTCAGAGAACTCAAGAGGTCCTCAGAGAGATTGGTTGAAACCAAGGTTGTGTGTCTCATAGCTTGAGAGTTGTGGGAGCTCCTCAGATGATTCTGAGACTATGAGGATGGACTTGAAGCTTTGAGAAAGCTTGTGAGATGTCTTGAAAGCCATCATGAAGCCTAGAGAGGTCATTGTACAAGAATTCAGAAGATTCAGCCATGAGTGGTGGAATTAGGGTTTGGCTGGGTCAACCCTAGGTCAACTGATGATTTGGAGAGGGTTGAGACCTAATCCAAGAGACATGTGATCATGGAATGATGCATTGAGATGCTATAAGGATGATTCCTAGACCAACTCGTCATGATTGAGGAGTTTGAGAAGTTTTAAGCTAGGGTTTCTAAGGATTGACAGTGTAAAATCCCCTAGTTTGATCCCTATCTTTCAGGAAGTTTAGCTCAATATGTGATTGTCATCTCATCTTCCCCATAAAATGAATGTTGTAGAGCTTGTTCTTAGCTTTAATTTGAGTGCTATAAGTCCTTGATGGGATTTGTAGAGCTCAAGTTATGACTTTGACAAATTACAGGTCATCTGAGGTATGTGAATCTGGGTCCTTGAAAGTCACCCAACTTGCATCCAACTTTTTCCCTAGTAGGATGATTCCTATGGATTCTTGGTCAACATGAATGTTGAAGAGCATCTTCTTAGCTTTCTATAGAGTACTAGAAGTCCTTGATAGGATTTGTATAACTCAACTTATGGCTTTGACAAGTCAAGGGCATTTTGGTCATTTGGAGGTTATAGGTCATTTCAAGCATAAGGCCATATCTCCTATTTCCAAGCTTCAAATGGAAAACTCTTCAACATCAAACTTGCTTAGAATGATGTTTTAAGGCTAGTAGGGAGGTCATGATATGTTGAAAAGGCTTGTATCAAAAGTGATAAAAATGGCCTAAAATGGAGGCATAAGTTAATTAAGGTGAAATTGAAAATTGGAAATCACAAGCTATAAGTCCAAACCATGTCATGTAATAGGTCATTTTGACTCCAAATGACATTCTAAGAACAATGGTTCAGCCACAATTTTGATTTAGGGCTTGGATCATAGGGCTGCTTTGGAATTGGCTTACTTGCATATTAAGGTACCAAAGCAAAACTCAAAAAAACTCAATAAGCAAGTTGGTTATGCATTGTAACTCATCCTAAATCTCATGTGGGGAGAAATTCAAATCAGAAACAAGGGATACAAGCAGCTTGGCATGAGATAGCATGTGGAGAGAATTGAAACCAAAATGTCATGACATGAAAAGTTCAATTTCTCATTGGGTGATCCTAGAGGGTTCTAGATGATTCTAAACCACTCTATAAGATGATTGTAACTTGCTCAGATGCAAGGTTGGTGAGAATTGGTGTAGAGAAGAGAGAGTGAAATCAAGAATCTTCCATTGCAAGTCAAGTTCAATTTCTTCATTCTTCTTCATTCCCATCCCTTTTTTCTTCACAAACACATTCCATAGATCCCTCTGAGTGTGTGCATACTGAATTGAAGCTCCATTGATGGAAGATTGAAGGTTTGGCCATTGGATTTGCAAGAAGCAACTCATCATCGAATCTTGAAGTGCAAGCTTTCTTCCTCAGATTTTTTGCAAACAGAAGTCTTATTATCACCCAAGGATCATTTCTGAAGAGTTCCAAGTGGTGAATTGAAGATCTACTACCTCTGTCAATCCAAGAAACCAGGTTTGCAAATTACACACTACATCATTATTTAGGCATGATTAGGTTGAATTATTAGTGTAGAATGGTTAGAGACACCTAGGTGATGAATTCTAAAGAGTTTAGGATCATTTGATGAAGTTTCAGTTATGGACACCATTTCTTTATGGAGCAAGAAACTGTGATATGGTGAGAAAGAATGAGTGTTTGATAGCTGGTTTTGATTAGGGCAATGTGGTGAACATTTTGATGCAAGAAAATCTAAGATTTGTTGAAGTTGAGGTTTGAGATTAATTTGGATCCACTATCGGGTTTTAAGATAGAGATCCTTTCAATGGAAACCAAGACTAGGATCGTGTTCAAATAGAAAAACTGAGCAATTTTGTGTTTTACATTTTTGATTTTGATAAAGAAATGAAGGAGCCCGAGTTGGTGGAAGTTTGTGTTTGAAACTCAGTTCTTGGAGCTTCCATGGCCAAACCCTAGCTGGAGGTTGAAGACAACCTCCCAGCCGTGAGATGCAAGCGAGACCCTTTGACCTGAGAACCCATCCAACGACCTGTGCTCAATTTCGTTTTGGAGGGAATCCTGAGCTAGCGTGAAACGCCGCGTTTCATTAAAAGGAATTCTGGGCTTAGTGGATCCAATTGCTTCCCACACCCCCAGTCAAGGCCCATCCATGATTTACACTATGCTTTGCTTCTATTTGCACCGTAGTTTTTTTATTTTCTTTTGGTTTTATTAATTGAACTTCTGATTAAATAATGGGCCCAACACGCTTGCTATCTGAACCCCCCAGTCTGGGCCCAAGCGCATAATGAACCAGGTTTTGTTACTGATTGCACCCCATCTTTATCATTTTAATTTCTTTTTCTTCATTTCATTTTTGATCTTTGGAACATCATATCAATTTGGAAATTAATGATTTTTTAATGGGAATTTTTGCTCCCATTCCATATTTATGTCAAGAAAAATATAAAATAAAAATATTTTCCTTTCATGCATTTTTGGTATTTTTTGTATATTTTTTTTTTTACCTTTATTGCATTTTATTTCTTTTATGTTGATCCATGAATTTGTAGAATTTTGTTTAGGTAGTTCCCTTAGCATTCTTAGGTCATTCTTTTTAGGATAGTTATATATATGTTTTAGCTTCCCCCTGGATTTATTCCATAATTTTGTGATGATTTCTAGGATAGTTTTGATTAGATGACATTAGGTTGTGTAGAATTAGGTTAATCCTTAACATAGGTGCACAATAACACTAGATTTTTGGGTTTTTAGGACAAATTAGACTATGGGACATATAGGGCATTAAGGGTAGGTATGTAGGATCCCTTAGAAATTATATTAGGATTTAATATAGTAGTATACTATTTTTAGTTGATTTTTGTATTGGTTGATTGTTTGTGTTGCCCTTGTGGGCTTGTATTTTGTTTGCTTTGCTTTGTGGGCTTGGAGAGCTTGGCATTGTTATAAGGAGCATTGAGGAGCATAGTAGAAGACTTGAAGATGGATTGAGGAGCTTGAGAGCTTGATCTTTTTTGTTTTGTCATTGTTTTAGGGTTAGGGATTAGGAAGAGCTTAGACTTAGATAACTCCTTTCTTAAACATGGATGGTATCTTTCACCTCCATTCCTCCCTATGATTCAAAGTCCTTCCATGGTATACACCTCTCTCCTTTGGAGGGATAAGTGATACACCTAAGGAGTAGAACTTTTGAGGGAACTATTCCTTTGATGTTGAACCCTTATAGGCCACCTTTGGTGGTCAAATAAGCAGTTCAATATCCCCAGCTTATCCAGTAAGTGATTTCCTCTGGTTTGATTATCTTGAGAGATGTTGAGCTTGAGTTTGAAGATGAAGACTTCAATGAAGAGTGTTGAAGAGGATGAATCCTTGAGTATTGCCATTCCAGCTGAAGCTTGAAGAGCAACCAGAGCAAGTTGATACTTGAAGATCCTTGAAGATTAGGTGAAGCCTGAAGGTGGAGCTGATCAAGAAGCTGAAGCATAAAAAGGAGAAGATAAGTTGAAACTTATGTTGAGGGGTTGAAACCTGGAAAAGTAAATTGATATTTGTCAAGAATAATTGGAAGTCTGAAGACTGAGTTGCTGTTGGAAAAGCTTAAGCTTGAGGTTGAGAGAGGAGTTGATCTGCTTTCTTTTTCTTTTGTTGTATTGCTGTGTTTTGTTTGACTTGTTTGATGCATTAGAATAAGTTCATATCTAGAATAAGTAGAATCTAGGAGCATGATTGCACTAGAGGTTGAGTTGCTCCCTCTGCTTGTATTGTTACTGTGTGGCTTTGCTTGCGGGTATTCGGTAGAGCCCAGCTCCCTTGCCCATGTGGTTTGTTTGCCTGATGGCATTTTACTTCATTTTATCTGTATGATTGCAGTTTACTGTTTTTGCTTGATAGCATGTTGTTTTATATTTCAGTATGATTACTGTTATCCATTCTGGCTTGAGGTTGAGATGAGCTTGTGGAGGCTGAAGCCCCACACACATTTCCTCCCTCACTTGCATTGCATGCATTTTACTGTTAAGCTTAGGTTGAAACCTATGCATGACAACTTCTAGGAGTTCCCTGTTCAAACCTCAACCATAGGATGAATCCATGGCATGACAACAGTAGGACTTGATAGTCTCCCTCCTAGTTGGGCCTGTTCTCTTCTCATCTCAAAACAGTTTAAGATATAGTAATCATGAATGATTTCTTTCGTACGTTACGAGCCTTAAGCTATCTGAGAAAGGATTGTGGGAGAGTTTCTTTTCCATAGTCTGGATGTTTAGTATGGTACCCTTTGGGTGACATGCGACGCATTCACTCTCAGGTCATAGTCTCTAGTGCGGTTGAAATTGCAAACACAATAAAAAACACTTCTTTCGTAAAAGACAGGAAATAAACCGTAGTTTCCCGAACTACGTGAGCTCTGATCTCTCATTCCTGTTGAGAGTACGTAGGCACAAGATGGAGATGTCTTGGCGAGCTACCTTCCCCCATAACCCGTCGTAGGCCGAACTACGTTGACTCTGATTTCTCATTCTCTGATGAGAATACGTAGGCATAAAGTGCGACGCTTTGCCGAGTCATTTTCTTTTCTTTCTAAGACAGCCTTGATAGGTAGATAGAATAAAACCAACCCGTCCAAGTAAACACAACAAGCGTGGACCCCGTCGAGTACGACGGACATGAGGGGTGCTAATACCTTCCCCTTGCGTAACCGACTCCCGAATCCAGACAACGGTTGCGATGACCTTGTCTTACCCTTTTTCGTCAGGTTTTTCCGATCGTTTCCTTTCCCACTCTGAGGGATAAATAACGAAAGGTGGCGACTCTTCTATCATGCCGGCACCTTATTTTCGCGCAAGCGCCAGCTGGCGACTCTGCTGGAGACTCCAACGGTTCCCTGCGAGAGTCAATCCTAACGCTTGTATGTTTACTTGTTGGGTTGCGTTTATTTATCGCATTTTACTTCTCGCACTTTATTTCCCGCATTTTATTTTCAGTATGATATGATTATCTGTGCTGTTGTGGGATGGGGGTTCTGATGAGTGAGAAGCCAGACCCAGGCTTGAGTGCACTATAGACTTAGAGTGGAAATTAGTGGGCGCGTGCTTGCTTTGCAGGCACTAGTGTCTCATGAAATCCACGCTCAGACGAGGTTCATCCGGCTGGCTTCTCTTTCAACCCTTTGGGTTGAGACGGTTGCTGGTTTGGTGGATTGTCGACTTTGGGGACCGATCATTTGTGATTCAGCTAAGTGAGGCCGCTTCATGAGCTGGTGATGCCACACCTTCTGGGTATCGTATCACCCCTCTTGAATGTCTGTGACGCTGATGAACGCATAGGATGCCGTACCTTGAGTCAGTTTAGGGCCATACCTGTGAGCAGGGTTGGGTTTATTGCAGGAAACTTTGACCTTCAGACTACCTGGTTTTCTTGACAGTGAATCAGTTTTGTTGGTACCAGGGTTTCTCAGTTGCAGATTTGTCTATTCTTGATAGAGCAGGTTTTGATCAGAGGATCTTATCATCAGATGTATGTCTGTTCTTGATATAGCAGGTTTTGATCCGAGGATCTTATCATCAGGTGTATGGCTGTTCTTGATAGAGCAGAGTATTGTCATCAGCTGTTTGTTCTTGACAGAGCAGATTTTTAGGGTCTGAAGATCTCATCGGCAGATGTTGTTTGTTCTTGATAGAGTAGATTTTTGGGGTCTGAAGATCTCATCAGCAGATGTTGTTTGTTCTTGATAGAACAGGTTTTTGGGGTCTGAAGATCTCATCAGCAGATGTTGTTTGTTCTTGATAGAGCAGATTTTTGAGTGGGGTCTGAAGATCTCATCAGCAGCTGTATGTTTGGTCTTGATAGAGCAGATTTTTGATTGGGGTCTGAAGACCTCATCAGCAGATATTTCTTGATTCTACAACAGAGGTCCTTATTATCAGACATTTGTTCTTGACAGAGCAGAATTATGATCCTATGTATATGGTCCTATCAGATGGTTGTTCTTGGTAGATTAGATTTGTGGTCCTACACCAGGGTTTTCTTCTCATCAGTGGTTGTTCTTGATAGAACAACGTCATGTTTGTTGATACAGAATCTCCGCAGCACAGTTGCTTTGGCCTCTTATTGCATGATTGCATTTTGCATTAGTTTGCATATTCATTTGCATTTCATTAACGTGTGTCTGTGTTGCAGGTACCGTTTTCCCCGATCCAGGATTTCTTGCCTCCTATTGTATTGTTATGGGCACTCTGAGGAAGACCGTGGCTTACAAGTTCCCTGCCCCTGATGTGGTTAAGTTGACTGGTTTGATAGCCCTAGCAGATGATTCTGTGAAGGATGAGTTCAGGAAATCCTATGACAGGTTGCTCAGTTTGGTTCATAAGCCTTCTGTGTTCGAGTTGAATGGGTTGCACACTCTGCTGCAGTTCTACGACCCTCCGCTGAGATGTTTCACTTTTCAGGACTTTGTTCTCGCGCCTACGCTGGAAGAGTATGCTGATTTGCTAGGTGTGCCTATCAAGAGGCAGATGCCTTTTGTTCACATGGATGCTAAGCCTGATCTGGCTGGTTTAGCTCCTTCACTTCACCTGGACGCCTTCGAGTTAGTATTGACTAGTTGGAACAAGGTTCCTGGGTTCTCCTTGCAGTTTCTGGTAGGTAAAGCTCAACAATGTGCCAAGGACGGATGTTGGGTCGCGTTCAATGCCATCCTCGCTCTATGCATATACGGCATTATTCTGTTCCCCAACATGCCCAATTTTGTAGACTTTGATGCGTTTCACATCTTTGCTTCAGGGAATCCAGTCCCTACCTTGATAGGAGATATCTATCATTCAGTTCACTACAAGAACGAGAACAGGAGGGGGAAGAATGTCTCGTGCTGCATACCCTTGCTGTACAAATGGCTTGATAGTCATCTGCCCAAAAGGGGTCCTTTTGTCCTGTCTACTGCCACAGCTGAGTGGCTTGAGCGTCTGATGAGTTTATCTGCAGAGGATATTGACTGGTTCGACAGAGATAGGTTGGGTACTGAGGTGATCTTCAGTTGCAGCGGATTTCCAAATGTGCCTTTGATAGGTAGGAAGGGCTGTATAAACTACAATCCGTCGTTGCTGGTTCGACAGTTCGCATATGCTTTGAGAACTCCGCCGAAGGATGAAGAGGTACAGGAATCTCTGTACCTCACTGGTACTCTAGAGGGGGATCTGCTGTCCAAGCTTCAGCGCGTCTGGAATGGTATCAGTAAGCGAGGAAAGCCGTTGCTGGGAAAAAGCAACAATCAAGCCTACCCTCCGTACGTGACTTGGATCAGAGCCAGGGCAAATGCTATAGGGATGCCGTTTCCTCATGCCAAGCCAGAAATTCCTCCAATGATCGAAGAGCCTACTACTGTGCCCATTCAGCAGCATAATCGGGTGTTAGCTGAGCGGGATGAATTGAAGCGGGAGAATGAAGAACTGGAGAAGGAATTAGCTCGGCTCCGAAGTGAAAGGAATGAAGCCGTCCATTCTTTCAAAAGGCAAACAGAGTTGGTGAACCAGCTAGGTACAGACCTGACTAAGCAGATAGCCGAGCGTGAACGCATGGGTCGAGACTTCAAAGCCGTCAACGACGTACTGGCTACGAAGAAGCAGCACTTGGATGAGGCATATCGGAGGATATCCAAGTTCAACCAGCACTGGAAGGCTTCCCTGGCCACCAGGAAAGAGTGGGAGGATAAGCTGATGCTGCAGATCTCCAAGCTGGAAGTCCAGGTGAAGGACAGTGAAAAGAGGTTTGATGAAGAAACCGCCCGCAGATACGCCGCCGAAGGCTAGCTCAACAAAGCTCTCGCTAACCTGAAGGAGCGCAAGCTGACGTTTGAGTCCAAAAAGCGGAAGTTAGAAGATTGCTTCGGCGAAGGAGCATGGGAAGGTTCGATCGAAGGACTTCAGTATACCATTGTGCAGAGGGAATTGCTCGTCGAGGGGTTGCTCACTCTGCCAGATCATCCAGAGACGAAGGAGTTGTTAGAAGAGTATCGCGCCCGTGGCCGTACTTGACTATTTGTATTCCTTTTGTTTTAATCATTGTTGTATGCTGACCATCACCAGGCTTGTTGGCTGAGGTCACGCTGTTGATTCGTCTTGTACTCGCTGATGCTATGTACTGCCTTGATAGGCTTTCTTTATATATGAGATTGATGTTTCCATGATTCGACTTAGACTTCTTCTTCTTATTATTGTCAGCACTGGCACTCAGGCACTAGGATCGGAGGAAATCTCCCAAACACACAGACACACGCATGCATTTGCATGAAGCATTTGCATGGCGAGCATTTTGTTATTTTTCCTAACCCTTCTGTGTTTAACAGGTTTTTCAGGTTTACAGGTCCCAGGCTGTTTCCGGTGATTCCAGGATTGATCAGAGACTAATTCACCGTTACCCGACTAGAGCTAATCAGACCAAGATCATGGATCAAGTGCAAACAGATGTTCAGGAGCTCCGCGAGAGGATGGATCGCTTCATGGAACTCATGCAAGTGGTCGCTAATGGCCAAGACCAGCTCAGAACTTTGGTTCAGCCTTTGATCTCCAGCATTGATAGCAACGGCATACTCCATGGCGGGGCTGTGCCTACTCCTCCACCAGTTTATACTCCGCAGAATGGTGTCCCCGTGGCCGGGGGCAACGGCAGTGCTAATGGCAATGTGATGGCCAACATCGGACTCAACACGACGGGCGTCGGCAATGGGAGTCTGGGAGCTAATGTCAACATCGGGCCGGGCAACGGCAATGCAGGCGTCGGGAATCTGTTGGTGCCTCAACCGTGGCTTGAGGATCATCAGGATGATGTGTTCTCTCAAAGAGGTGCTGAAGGGGAGCTGAATGCTGAAGCGCGACTCAGATTCAAAGCACTTGAAGATAAAATGAGAGATATTGAGAATGAGAATACTTTGGGCGTTGATATGTCCAAGCTGGGATTAATTGCTGATTTCAAGGTACCTCCTAAGTTCAAGGTGCCTGACTTTGAGAAATATAAGGGCACCACTTGCCCTCGTGTCCACCTGAGATCGTACTACAGGAAGATGTCTGCCTATTCTGAAGACGAGAAGTTGCTGATGCACTTCTTCCAGGACAGTCTTTCCGGACCATCCCTCGAGTGGTACATGGGACTGGAGCCCACTAGCGTGCGCACATGGAAGGATCTCGCTGAAGCGTTTGTCCATCATTACCAGTACAATAGCGACTTGGCCCCGAACCGAGTTCAGCTCCAGAACCTGTCGCAGAGGAATAATGAAGGGTTTAAGGAGTACGCCCAGCGGTGGCGTGAGTTGGCAGCCCGGGTTCAGCCGCCGATGGTTGAACGCGAGCTCGTGCAGATGTTTGTAGCTACCCTCCCAGAGGTTTGCTATGAAAAGTTAGTCAGCGGCATGTCTGGGACGTTCTCAGCTCTCATTATCATGGGCGAGCACGTCGAGAATGGAATCAAGATCGGGAAAATTCAAGGTGAATCATCCTCAACTGGAGGAGGTGGAAAGAAACCTTATGCTGGTAAACGACGAGAAGGAGAGACGAGCGCTGTGACCAACGCTCGAAGGAAGGGCAAAGGCCCTCAGCAGCAGATAGCCAGTATAAATATCCCAGTGGCTCCGCAGCAGCAGCAGCAGTAGCAACCGAATCAACAGGGATATAGAAAGTACCAGAATCGGGCATCTTTGACAAACCGTCACTTCGAGGCACCACCCATGTCGTACGCGCAACTCTTGCAGACCTTGCTTCAACTCCAGTTGGTCCAGAAGAGGACGATGGCTCCCTTGACAGGGGCACCTCCACCAGGGTACGACGCAAATGCCACTTGCGACTTCCACTCAGGGGCTCCAGGCCACACAATCGAGAACTGCAAAGCCTTCAAGCACAAGGTGCAGGATTTAGTGGATGCCAAGATCATTAACTTCTCTGATAATATGCCCAATGTTACGAAGAATCCTATGCCGAATCATAGGGGAGGCGGAGTGAACGCCATTATCGAAGAAGAGAGTGCAGATCTGTTGACTGATGTCAGAGACCTAAAGACGCCGCTTAGCTTCGTTAAAGCTAAGTTGCTGAAGAAAGGGTTCTTTCCAGGATGCGGAGAATTATGCATGGACTGTGCCACACATTCTGATGGATGTGAGCAGTTGGTTGAAGGAATTCAAAGTCTGATGGCTGAAGGGATTCTGCAGTTTAGCCGGAGGGCTGAAAGTGTATCAGGAGAGGTAGTGCTGAAGCAGGCCGATGAAGTCGCCACCATCACCATCCCTCGCCGGCCAATAACCATTTCTGCGCCCAGACCGCCTACAATCACTATTACCAAAGCTGGGCCGATACCATTCGAGAGCACTAACGCTGTTCCGTGGCATTATGGGGCTGAAGTCTATTGCAACGGACAGAGGTTGGAGCTAGAGCCGTATGGGTCGACTGTGGAGAATCTGGCAGGAATCAGTGGTATTACTCGCAGCGGAAGAGTATTTGCACCGCCGGAAGTCGTGGCAGAGAAAGCGGTCAGAGCTGATGCGGCTGACAAGGGTAAAAGCAAAGTCGTCGAAGAAGTCCCGTATGGGGTAGAGAAAGACTTGCTTGTCAAAGATGCCGAGGAGTTCATGCGGTTGATCAAAAAGAGCGACTACAAGATTGTAGATCATCTCCATCATACGCCCTCGAAGATTTCTATTCTCAACTTGTTGTTGTGTTCTGAAGCACACCGCAATGCGTTGCTGAAGGTATTGAACGCTGCCTACGTACCGCAAGAGATATCGGTGAATCAGCTAGAAGAGGTAGTAGCCCACGTCAATGCTGGCAATGGGCTAGGTTTCACAGATTTAGAGCTGACACCAAAAGGGAGGAATCACAACAGCGCCCTGCACATCTCGATAGAGTGTAGGGGCACAATCATGTCACACGTGCTGGTGGACACGGGTTCGTCGCTTAATGTGTTTCCGAAGAAGGCCTTAATGAATTTGGATACTCGTGGAGTGATCTGCACACCCAGTGATCTGGTGGTGAAAGCATTCGACGGGACTAAATGCCACGTTTTCGGGGAAGTGACCCTGCCGGTCCAAGTCGGTCCGGAAACGTTTGACACGGTCTTTTATATTATGGATATCATGTCTGCCTACAGTTGCCTCTTGGGCCGGCCATGGATCCATGCTGCTGGTGCCGTGACCTCCACGTTGCACCAAAAGCTCAAATATGCTGTCGGGGAAGCATAGTAACCGTGTGTGGCGAAGAGGACATAATGGTGAGCCATTTGTCATCCTTTAAGTATGTTGAAATGGATGGCGAAATCCATGAAACTCTCTGCCAGGCATTTGAAGCCGTCAAGGTGGAAGAAGTAGCTCCTGTAGTCACAGAAAAGCCAGAGATGAATCTCTCCTCATTCAAAGAAGCTCGGGCCGTCGTCAAAGTCGGATCCACCCCAGGCTGGGGGCAAATTTTGGAGATACCAAACAAGCAGAATAAGTTTGGATTGGGGTATTCTCCTGAAGCTGAAGCTTCTTCTTCTTCGTCTAGCAGTGCGTCTCGAGGTAAGGGGCCGATCCTATTTACCAGTGGCAGAGTGATTTTCGAAAGCATCAACGCGGTGTCTGAAGACAGCGGGGATAGCGATTGTGATCTCGACTCTTGGATCCAGCCAAGCAAGCCGGGCGAGGGCCTCAACAATTGGACCATCAAGGATATCATCCCGATGATAAGTGAAGAGTAATGATTTACTTTTTCCAATCATTGTACAACCCTATGTCCTACCCGGGGCATAACGGTTTTTTGTCAGGGCCTTGTTGGATTATGTACATGCATTTTGTTAATAAATCAAAGGCGTTTTCTTCGTATTCAAATATTGTGATCTCTGTTATTCCTGTTTTATATTTGTTTTGAAAAACAGTAAAATGGCAATGGGGTTTGTGCTAACCTGCATATTCTTGTTTTAAACTTAACCCTTGTTATTGCAGGAACCACATAACATATGACATCGACTCTGGACCTTCTACGGCTCACTTCGACTTCGATTGCCCGATCTATCAAGCCGAAGAAGAGATTGATGAAGACGAAGACCTTCCTGAAGAGTTGGCCCGCTTGTTGAAACAAGAGGAGAAGGTTATTCTGCCTCATGAGGAGGAGATCGAGATTGTAAATCTGGGTTCTGAAGAGCTCGTCAGAAATGTCAAGATAGGGGCTGCGTTGCAGAATGATGTCAAGCAGAGACTGGTCGAGATGCTTCGAGAGTATAGTGACGTCTTTGCTTGGTCATACGAAGATATGCCCGGACTTGACACGGACATCGTGGTCCACCACTTGCCGCTACGAGAAGATTGCCCTCCCGTCAAGCAGAAGCTTAGGAGGACGAGACCAGATATGGCCGTTAAGATCAAAGAAGAAGTGCAGAAACAGCTCGATGCTGGCTTCTTAGCAGTCACCACTTACCCTCCGTGGGTCGCCAACATAGTGCCTGTACCGAAGAAGGATGGTAAGGTACGAATGTGCGTTGATTATCGGGATTTGAATAGGGCGAGCCCTAAAGATGATTTCCCGTTGCCTCATATCGATGTGTTGGTCGACAACACAGCCCAGTTCTCCGTGTTTTCGTTCATGGATGGCTTCTCCGGTTACAATCAGATCAAGATGGCACCGGAGGACATGGAGAAAACGAAGTTTATCACCCCCTGGGGAACATTTTGCTACAAGGTAATGCCCTTCGGTCTGAAGAACGAAGGGGCTACTTACCAACGAGCAATGGTAACTTTGTTTCATGACATGATTCATCATGAGATCGAGGTCTATGTTGATGACATGATTGCGAAGTCCCAAACGGAGGAAGAGCATCTGGTCAACTTATTGAAGCTTTTTGAGAGGCTTAGGAAGTTCAGGTTGAGGTTGAATCCTAACAAATGCACTTTCGGAGTGCGGTCCGGAAAGTTACTGGGGTTTATCGTTAGTGAACGAGGCATCGAGGTTGATCCTGCGAAAATTAAAGCCATTCAAGAAATGCCAGCGCCGAAAACAGAAAAAGAAGTTCGTGGTTTCTTGGGCAGAATAAACTACATTGCAAGGTTTATCTCTCAGCTCACGGCCACTTGTGAACCGATGTTCAAGCTTTTAAAGAAAGATCGGGCGATTACTTGGAATGAGGATTGCCAGAAGGCATTCGACAAGATAAAGCAGTATCTCCAAGAACCTCCAATCTTGATACCCCCAGTGGCTGGACGGCCATTAATCATGTACTTGAAAGTTCTTGAGAATAGTATGGGGTGTGTTCTCGGTCAGCACGACGAGACGGGCAGAAAGGAGCATGCCATTTACTACTTGAGTAAAAAGTTCACCGACTATGAATCTCGCTACTCGATGCTGGAGAAGACGTGTTATGCACTAGCCTGGGCTGCCAAACGTTTACGACAGTACATGCTCAACCACACCACTATGCTAATTTCGAAGATGGATCCGATCAAGTACGTCTTCGAGAAGCAGGCTCTTTCGAGCAGGATTGCCAGATGGCAAATGGTGTTAACGGAATATGATATTCAGTACGTGTCCCAGAAGGCCATCAAGGGAAGCGTATTGTCTGATTACCTTGCCGAACAGCCGATCGAGGATTACCGGCCAATGAAGTTTGAATTCCCTGACGAGGATATTATGTATCTCAAAGCAAAGGATTGCGATGAGCCGTTTCCCGACGAGGGGCCAGATAGGAAATCCCAATGGAAGTTGATATTCGATGGGGCGGTTAATTCCTATGGAAGTGGCATCGGGGCAATCATCACGACCCCCCACGGATCCCATATCCCGTTTACTGCGAGACTGACGTTTCCAGTCACCAATAATAAGGCGGAGTACGAAGCATGCATCATGGGTCTAGAAGAGGCAATTGATTTGAGAATCAAGAACCTAGACGTATATGGTGACTCAGCGCTTGTGATCAACCAGATTAAAGGGGAGTGGGAGACTCGTCAATCGAATTTGGTGTCGTACATGAATTATGCCAGAAGGCTGCTTCCGTTCTTTGATCGAGTGGAACTACATCATGTGCCCAGGGCTGAAAATCAGATGGCTGATGCCTTAGCCACGTTGGCTTCAATGTATAAAGTCAATTTTTGGAATGAGGCTCCAAGAATTGTCCTTTCCCGTCTTGATAGACCGGCATTTGTCTTTTCAATCGAGGCAGCCGCCGACGGCAAGCCATGGTTCCACGACATCTAGACTTTCCTTATGACTAAGGAGTATCCTGCGGGTGCGTCAACCCAGGATAAGAAGACTCTGAGGAGGTTGTCTGGCAATTTTTATCTCAATCCTGATGGAGTGTTGTATAAGAGAAACCATGATCTCGTGCTACTCAGATGTGTCGATGAGAAAGAGGCGAGTATGCTCATGGAAGAGGTCCATGAAGGCACATTTGGTACGCACGCTGGCGGGCACGCCATGACGAGAAAGATCCTGATAGCAGGATACTACTGGCTGACGATGGAGTCAGATTGCTTCAGATTCGCGAAGAGATGTCATAAATTCCAGATTTATGCTGATAAAGTTCATGTGCCGCCGTGCCCGTTGAATGTCATGTCCTCCCCGTGGCCGTTCTCCATGTGGGGCATCGACATGATAGGCAAGATCGAGCCCACTGCATCTAACGGTCATCGTTTCATTCTAGTAGCTATCGACTATTTCACCAAGTGGGTGGAGGCAGCCTCGTATGCTAATGTGACCAAGCAAGTGGTGGCTAAGTTCATAAAGAGGGACATCATCTGTCGTTACGAAATTCCCGAACGAATCATTACTGATAATGGTTCGAATCTGAATAACAAGATGATGAAGGAGCTGTGCCAGAGTTTCAAGATTGAACACCACAACTCGTCTCCTTACCGGCCGAAGATGAATGGCGTCGTTGAAGCAGCCAATAAGAACATAAAGAAGATTGTTCAGAAGATGGTTGTGACATACAAAGACTGGCACGAGATGCTGCCATTTGCACTGCACGATTATCGTACGACGGTGCGTACGTCAACCGGGGCAACTCCTTTCTCCTTGGTGTACAGTATGGAAGTTGTCCTACCGTTAGAAGTGGAGATCCCTTCTTTGCGAGTTTTGGTTGATGTGAAACTCGACGAGGCAGAATGGATTACGAATTGTCTGAACCAACTCAGCCTGATGGATGAGAAGAGGTTAGCATCGATTGCGTTTGGTCGTCTATACCAAAGCCGAATGAAGAAAGCTTATGATAAGAAGGTGCGTCCTAGAAGCTTTCAGACGGGTAATCTCGTCCTGAAGAAGATTCTTCCTCCACACTCCGATCATCGGGGCAAGTGGACTCCGAATTACGAAGGTCCATACGTCGTCAGCAAGGTCTTCTCGGGAGGAGCTTTGTTGTTATCCACGATGGATGGTGAAGATTTTGCATCCCCGGTGAACGCGGACGCAGTTAAAAATACTTTTCTTGAAAGCGACCCGCTGGACAAAAAAGAAAGAGTCCAGGCAAAAAAGGGGCATCCCGGCGAACCAAAAACATAATAAAAGGGTTCGGGCAAAAATTAGGGATATAAATTGAAAAAATATACACCCGCGAAGTCGAAAACCTACACTGGGCGGCTTCGGCAAAAAAGGGTATCCCGGTGAACTGAAAACCCGTAAAGGGCGGTTCACGCAAAAGTTAGGGATTTAAAAAGCAAATGACTGCGTTCCGCGTGTGGACTTTCATTGTTTAGTGGTTTGGAGGACCTGAGGGCCGTTTATCCGAATCAATCTCTTCCGAAGCTGAAGCGTCAGAGAAGTATCGAAGTCGAGTGGGTCTTAGAGGGATCAACTCATGGTGTTCGTCTACGCCTCGTTGCCGACATTTGTATATACTGATGTATATTTATGTTTTATTTTTGCGCAGCTTCCTCATTCCAGGAGCTTGCCTCTGTTGTAAAACATTTTTACCCATTCAGGGGTTCGTTATCAATAAAATGCATACTATTCAGCAATTCTGTTTGTCTGTTTAGCATTTATCTGTTTTGTTTGCGAAAAAGAATGCCGATGTTTTTGATAAAATGCGCATACATAAACTCACGGGCCTAGGCCACTGATTGTTGAAACAACTAATTACTTGAATATTGTCACGAGATAATAACCTTGATAGGTCCCTTTGAGAAGGGTATCTTGTCTGTTTGTTTGTGTTGTTACAGGTGTAGCATATTCCAGACAGAGCGTCGTGCGCATCCCCGAAGCCGGATGATTCCTCCTTCTCCAGCAGAGTTCAGTAGCCTCTCTCCGCAGAGTCTGAACGCAAGATAATGAGCATTGATATGTCTCCCCAGGCAGAGATGATTCTCTCCCCAATCAGATGTGTCCTGAAGGAACGCCATCTCCTCAGCTGAGTCAGGCGTCGAAGCATGATCTCTTTCCCCCAGCACCGGGTCACAAGTGCAGGTTTCGTAGGAAACTACTCATACGCTGAAGTATGCAGCAACTGATGGTGCCAGACTGAAGTCTCCAGCGGAATTGAAATTCCCCACTAGAGTCGTACTCTCCCCCGAAGTCGGATGATTCCTTCTTCCCCAGCGGAATTGAGATTCCCCTGCAGAGTCGTACTCTCTCCAGCGAAGCAGAATGATTTCTCCTTCCTCAGCCGAGTTTGGAGATCCCCAAGGGAGCCGAATCCTTGGAAGCTGCTCAGACCATGATTGGTTTTTCCCCAGTAGAGTGTTGAACAGCTGAAGTTGTTTCCCCACAGAGTCCTATCTCCAGAGAAGTATCCGAGACGGCCACGCAGTTTATTCCCGCGGTTGACATCGCTATTCCTCAGCAGGTCCAGGTTCTCGTAGAGCTTCGTTCCCCTGCAGCCATCAACTGAAGTTGTTTCCCCCGCAGCAGTCAACTGAAGTTGTGTCCCCTGCGGAGTCCAATTGAGATTGGCGTGACCATGTTCTCCTCAGCAGGATGATTCCTCTATCTGAGTAGTTCGTTCTCCTTGACAAGAGGATTCTCCCCTCGGCATTTATTTTGCTGACGGGATCGCATCATTATGCATGATTGCATAGCATTTATCATAAACGCATAGCATTTCCACCGTGTGGAGCATTGTGCCATTGCCGAAGCATATGCATAATAAACATGATCTAGGTTGTTACCGTTCTTGTTTTGCAGGTGTTCCACCGCAGAATTGATTGCTCAGGATGATTCCTGACATTCTCCCCAATGAAGCCGCTTGCTCAAGAGGATTCTTGAGATCCACAGCGAAGTCTTCGATTCAAGATGATTCTTGAATTCCTCAGCAGGGCCGTTTGCTTAAGATGATTCTTAAGACCCCAGTGCAGTCTCCAGAGTTGGTTGCTCCTGCTGATGCTTCGAGTCCCCAGTCTTCAGTTCAAGATGATTCTTGAAATCCCCAACAGAGTGTTCGCTCAGGATGATTCCTGAAATCTCCAGAATGGTCGTCGGTTCAAGATGATTCTTGAGGTCCCCGACGGAGTTATTTGTCCAAGATGATTCTTGAAGTCCTCAGTAGAGTTGATTTATTCCGAATGATTTCTGGACCCTCGGAGCGGAGTTACTTGATAGTTCTCCAGAATCCCCAGCGGCGAAGCGTCATCCCCAGCAGGTTTCCTAACGGCGAAGTTGAAATCTCCCTTGAAGACTCCATGATTGAAGTCTGACCATGTTAATGAAGCAGTTCTCTCAGCTGATGCAGAGTGCCTGACGGCAGAGGTTTAGATATACCCAGTCGGCTCATGATTGACCAAGAATTCTATCCCCGACTTGCTGACGAAGTCCGGCTGATGCCCGACAAGTTCTTTGAATGCCTGATGGCATGATCAACCTGATGGTTGAAGTCCGGCTGATGCCCGACGAGGTCTTTGAATGCCTGATGGCATGATCAACCTGATGATTGAAGTCCGGCTGATGCCCGATAGTTTTCTTTGAATGCCTGATGGCGCGCTCAACCTGATGGTTGTCCTGAAGAGTCCCGAGGAATCGTGATGCCTGATGGCATGATCGACTAGGTATTACCGGTTACCGTGTGACCAATTCCCCAATGAAGTTTCTTCACCCTGATGGCGAGGTCAGACGATGTTGAGAGTTGACGGCGAGGTTAGATTATGATTACTTGACAGCGATGTCGGGTGTTTCTCAGAGTTATGTTTGTTTCTGACGGCAATGTCAGGTGAGTCAGTTTTCCGGCGGCGATGTTGGATGTTTGTGTCTGGCAACGATGTCAGATTCTTTGTTCTCCAGTGGCGATGTTGGATGTTCGTCCGACGGCGATGTCAGATTCTTGGTTCTCCAGCGGTGATGTTGGATGTTTTGTTTCCGGCGGCGATGTCGGTTGACTTAGTTTTCCAGCGGCGATGTTGGGTGTTGTGTTCCCAGCGGCGATGTCAGTCGGTTTATCTTTCCAGCGGCGATGTTGGGTGTTTTGGACGTTTGTTGCTCTGGCGGCGATGTCAGGTGAGTTCGTAGCTCCAGCGGCGATGTTGGGTGTTTTGTTTCCGACGGCGAGGTCAGATTCTTCAGTTTTCCAGCGGCGATGTTGGGTGTTTTGTTTCTGGCGGCGATGTCAGGTGATTTAGTTTTCCGGCGGCGATGTTGGATGTTTGTTTGGCGGCGATGTCAGTTGATTCAGTTTCCAGCGGCGATGTTGGATGTTTTGTTATCCGACGGCGATGTCAGATTCTTTAGTTTTCCAGCGGCGATGTTGGGTGTTTTGGTTGTCCGACGGTGATGTCAGACGCTTTATTTCCATGAATGCCTGACGGCGAGGTCAGGTGTCTGATGACAATGTCAGAGGAATTTAATGTGGATAACTGACGACAAGGGTCAGATCAGTGATTCTCCAACTAGCTTCCGTGCAACTAGCATTTCAGTGTTCGAAGATTCGTTCCCGCCAGAGTACCGTGTACTTGAGCAGTTGGCAAATTTCCGGGTTTATCGGTATTCAACCGTCTCGCACCTCGATTGGCTGAGAGCCGTTCGCTCCTCACCTAGTCAGGTTCAAGCCGTTTGAATAGGGGCAGCTGTTGCACCCCAAAATTTGACCAACATTTATTTACCCATCAAGTGTTCAAAGTTTGATACCTTTGTCAGAGAACTCAAGAGGTCCTCAGAGAGATTGGTTGAAACCAAGGTTGTGTGTCTCATAGCTTGAGAGTTGTGGGAGCTCCTCAGATGATTCTGATACTATGAGGATGGACTTGAAGCAGTGAGAAAGCTTGTGAGATGTCTTGAAAGCCATCATGAAGCCTAGAGAGGTCATTGTACAAGAATTCAGAAGATTCAGCCATGAGTGGTGGAATTAGGGTTTGACTGGGTCAACCCTAGGTCAAATGATGATTTGGAGAGGGTTGAGACCTAATCCAAGAGCCATGTGATCATGGAATGATGCATTAAGATGCTATAAGGATGATTCCTAGACCAACTCATCATGATTGAGGAGTTTGATAAGTTTTAAGCTAGGGTTTCTAAGGATTGACAGTGTAAAATCCCCTAGTTTGATCCCTATCTTTCAGGCAGTTTAGCTCAAGATGTGATTGTCATCTCATCTTTCCCACAACATGAATGTTGTAGAGCTTGTTCTTAGCTTTAATTTGAGTGCTAGAAGTCCTTGATAGGATTTGTAGAGCTCAAGTAGGATGATTCTGGGTCCTTGAAAGTCACCCAACTTGCATCCAACTTTTGCCCTAGTAGGATGATTCCTATGGATTCTTGGTCAACATGAATGTTGAAGAGCATCTTCTTAGCTTTCTAGAGAGTACTATAAGTCCTTGATAGGATTTGTAGAACTCAACTTATGGCTTTGACAAGTCAAGGGCATTTTGGTCATTTGGAGGTTATAGGTCATTTCAAGCATAAGGCCATATCTCCTATTTCCAAGCTTCAAATGGAAAACTCTTCAACATCAAACTTGCTTAGAATGATGTTTTAAGGCTAGTAGGGAGGTCATGAGATGTTGAAAAGGCTTGTATCAAAAAGTGATAAAAATGGCCTAAAATAGAGGCATAAGTTAATTAAGGTGAAATTGAAAATTGGAAATCACAAGCTATAAGTCCAAACCATGTCATGTAATAGGTCATTTTGACTCCAAATGACATTCTAAGAACAATGGTTCAGCCACAATTTTGATTTGGGGCTTGGATCATAGGGCTGCTTTGGAATTGGCTTACTTGCATATTAAGGTACCAAAGCAAAACTCAAAAAAACTCAATAAGCAAGTTGGTTATGCATTGTAACTCATCCTAAATCTCATGTGGGGAGAAATTCAAATCAGAAACAAGGGATACAAGCAGCTTGGCATGAGATAGCATGTGGAGAGAATTGAAACCAAAATGTCATGACATGAAAAGTTCAATTTCTCATTGGATGATCCTAGAGGGTTCTAGATGATTCTAAACCACTCTATAAGATGATTGTAACTTGCTCAGATGCAAGGTTGGTGAGAATTGGTGTAGAGAAGAGAGAGTGAAATCAAGAATCTTCCATTGCAAGTAAAGTTCAATTTCTTCATTCTTCTTCATTCCCATCCCTTTTTTCTTCACAAACACATTCCATAGATCCCTCTGAGTGTGTTCATACTGAATTGAAGCTCCATTGATGGAAGATTGAAGGTTTGGCCATTGGATTTGCAAGAAGCAACTCATCATCGAATCTTGAAGTGCAAGCTTTCTTCCTCAGATTTTTTGCAAACAGAAGTCTTATTATCACCCAAGGATCATTTCTGAAGAGTTCCAAGTGGTGAATTGAAGATCTACTACCTCTGTCAATCCAAGAAACCAGGTTTGCAAATTACACACTACATCATTATTTAGGCATGATTAGGTTGAATTATTAGTGTAGAATGGTTAGAGACACCTAGGTGATGAATTCTGAAGAGTTTAGGATCATTTGATGAAGTTTCAGTTATGGACACCATTTCTTTATGGAGCAAGAACCTGTGATATGGTGAGAAAGAATGAGTGTTTGATAGCTGGTTTTGATTAGGGCAATGTGGTGAACATTTTGATGCAAGAAAATCTAAGATTTGTTGAAGTTGAGGTTTGAGATTAATTTGGATCCACTATCGGGTTTTAAGATATAGATCCTTTCAATGGAAACCAAGACTAGGATCGTGTTCAGCATGAAAAACTGAGCAATTTTGTGTTTTACATTTTTGATTTTGATAAAGAAATGAAGGAGCCCGAGTTGGTGGAAGTTTGTGTTTGAAACTCAGTTCTTGGAGTTTCCATGGCCAAACCCTAGCTGGAGGTTGAAGACAACCTCCCAGCCGTGAGATGCAAGCGAGACCCTTTGACCTGAGAACCCATCCAACGGCCTGTGTTCAATTTTGTTTTGGAGGGAATCCTGAGCTAGCGTGAAACGACGCGTTTCATTAAAAGGAATTCTGGGCTTAATGGATCCAATTGCTTCCCACACCCCCAGTCAAGGCCCATCCATGATTTACACTATGCTTTGCTTCTATTTGCACCGTAATTTTTTTATTTTCTTTTGGTTTTATTAATTGAATTTATGATTAAATAATGGGCCCAGTGCACTTGCTATCTGAACCCCCCAGTCTGGGCCCAAGCGCATAATGAACCAGGTTTTGTTACTGATTGCACCCCATCTTTATCATTTTAATTTCTTTTTCTTCATTTCATTTTTGATCTTTGGAAAATCATATCAATTTGGAAATTAATGATTTTTTAATGGGAATTTTTGCTCCCATTCCATATTTTTGTCAAGAATAATATAAAATAAAAATACTTTCCTTTCATGCATTTTTGGTATTTTTTGTATATTTTTTTACCTTTATTGCATTTTATTTCTTTTATGTTGATTCATGAATTTGTAGAATTTTGTTTAGGTAGTTCCCTTAACATTCTTAGGTCATTCTTTTTAGAATAGTTAGATATATGTCTTAGCTTCCCCCTGGATTTATTCCATAATTTTGTGATGATTTCTAGGATATTTTTGATTAGATGACATTAGGTTGTGTAGAATTAGGTTAATCCTTAACATAGGTGCACAATAACACTAGATTTTTGGGTTTTTAGGACAAATTAGACTATGGGACATATAGGGCATTAAGGGTAGGTATGTAGGATCCCTTAGAAATTATATTAGGATTTAATATAGTAGTATACTATTTTTAGTTGATTTTTGTATTGGTTGATTGTTTGTGTTGCCCTTGTGGGCTTGTATTTTGTTTGCTTTGCTTTGTGGGCTTGGATAGCTTGGCATTGTTATAAGGAGCATTGAGGAGCATAGTAGAAGACTTGAAGATGGATTGAGGAGCTTGAGAGCTTGATCTTTTTTGTTTTGTCATTGTTTTAGGGTTAGGGATTAGGAAGAGCTTAGACTTAGATAACTCCGTTCTTAAACATGGATGGTATCTTTCACCTCCATTCCTCCCTATGATTCAAAGTCCTTCCATGGTATACACCTCTCTCCTTTGGAGGGATAAGTGATACACCTAAGGAGTAGAACTTTTGAGGGAACTATTCCTTTGATGTTGAACCCTTATAGGCCACCTTTGGTGGTCAAATAAGCAGTTCAATATCCCCAGCTTATCCAGTAAGTGATTTCCTCTGGTTTGATTATCTTGAGAGATGTTGAGCTTGAGTTTGAAGATGAAGACTTCAATGAAGAGTGTTGAAGAGGATGAATCCTTGAGTATTGTCATTCCAGCTGAAGCTTGAAGAGCAACCAGAGCAAGTTGATACTTGAAGATCCTTGAAGATTAGGTGAAACCTGAAGGTGGAGCTGATCAAGAAGCTGAAGCTTAAAAAGGAGAAGATAAGTTGAAACTTATGTTGAGGGGTTGAAACCTGGAAAAGTAAATTGATATTTGTCAAGAATAATTGGAAGTCTGAAGACTGAGTTGCTGTTGGAAAAGCTTAAGCTTGAGGTTGAGAGAGGAGTTGATCTGCTTTCTTTTTCTTTTGTTGTATTGCTGTGTTTTGTTTGACTTGTTTGATGCATTAGAATAAGTTCATATCTAGAATAAGTAGAATCTAGGAGCATGACTGCACTAGAGGTTGAGTTGCTCCCTCTGCTTGTATTGTTACTGTGTGGCTTTGCTTGCGGGTATTCGGTAGAGCCCAGCTCCCTTGCCCATGTGGTTTGTTTGCCTGATGGCATTTTACTTCATTTTATCTGTATGATTGCAGTTTACTGTTTTTGCTTGATAGCATGTTGTTTTATATTTCAGTATGATTACTGTTATCCATTCTGGCTTGAGGTTGAGATGAGCTTGTGGAGGCTGAAGCCCCACACACATTTCCTCCCTCACTTGCATTGCATGCATTTTACTGTGAAGCTGATGCTTTGTCTGTTTTGGTGTATCATTGACATGATCCCTTAGGACTCTCATTTCCTTTGATAAGGAATTGATGATAGAATCTTAGGTTGAAACCTATGCATGAAAACTTCTAGGAGTTCCCTGTTCAAACCTCAACCACAGGATGAATCCATGGCATGACAACAGTAGGACTTGATAGTCTCCCTCCTAGTTGGGCCTGTTCTCTTCTCATCTCAAAACAGTTTAAGATACAGTAATCATGAATGATTTCTTTCGTACGTTACGAGCCTTAAGCTATCTGAGAAAGGATTGTGGGAGAGTTTATTTTCCACAGTCTGGATGTTTAGTATGGCACCCTTTGGGTGACATGCGACGCATTCACTCTCAGGTCATAGTCTCTAGTGCGGTTGAAATCGCAAACACAATAAAAAACACTTCTTTCGTAAAAGACAGGAAATAAACCGTAGTTTCCCGAACTACGTGAGCTCTGATCTCTCATGCTTGTTGAGAGTACGTAGGCACAAGATGGCGATGTCTTGGCGAGCTACCTTCCCCCATAACCCGTCGTAGGCCGAACTACGTTGACTCTGATTTCTCATTTTCTGATGAGAATACGTAGGCATAAAGTGCGACGCTTTGCCGAGTCATTTTCTTTTCTTTCTAAGCCAGCCTTGATAGGTAGATAGAATAAAACCAACCCGTCCAAGTAAACACAACAAGCGTGGATCCCGTCGAGTACGACGGACGTGAAGGGTGCTAATACCTTCCCCTTGCGTAACCGACTCCCGAATCCAGACAACGGTTGCGATGACCTTGTCTTACCCTTTTTCGTCAGGTTTTTCCGATCGTTTCCTTTCCCGCTCTAAGGGATAAATAACGAAAGGTGGCGACTCTTCTGTCATGCTGACACCTTATTTTCGCGCAAGCGCCAGATTCTTCCCAAGCAAGACAAAGTTTTTTGGAATTCCAGACGGAGTATCTGATATTCCATCTCGGCATTTGATCGTATTTCTCCCGCAAGGTCGGGTTCCTCAACAGAAGGGGTTTGATTTAAACAGAAGGTTGTTTGTATTCCAGCCGAATTTTTTGATTCCCCGGGAGAGTTGTATTCTGGAAGGCCATCTAGAGCATTTTCTCAACAGGATATGATTTAATCCCCAGCGGAGCGGATTTTTGTTCTTGAAAGAGAAATACACCAGGTTTTGCTCCAGAAGGCCGTCCAGGGCTTGTTTTCCCAGTAAGTCCAGTTTGCTGGCATGTGCCAACTCTCCCTGGCAGGGTTGTTTTCTCTCCCCGGTAGAAGTGGTATCTTTTCTCCCTAGCATTTATTTTGCTGGGGTGGTTCTTTTGCATTTGAATTTTTGCATTAGCATCCTCCCAAATGCGTAGCATTTCCATTTCGTATGGAGCATTACGCCATTTTCAAACATACGCATGTGAAACATAAGCCAGGTTGTTATCTCTTTGTTTCAGGTGCTTTCCCCGAAGAATTAATCTTTTTGCCCTTGGTATCCAAACCATGGTAGCTTTTGTTTAGCCCGCGTGGTATCCAGACCCCAGCTTACAGTATTCCCCAACAGTATCATCGGATTTCAGCTGATTATGTTGTTTTAGGACTCATCTGGTAGTCAGACCTTGATGAGTGTGTGTGATGAATGGATATGTCCGTCGAGTACCCAGACTCCGGTCAGTTGGTGTGTTTTTCTCTTTCCGTCGAGTACGTAGACTCTGGTAAGGATAATTATGGTATTCAGACCATGGTGATGTCAAACATGTGTTATTTGTCCGTTGAGTATTCAGACTCCGACCAATGTCATCGAGTATCTAGATTCCGGCAAACCTTCAATTGCAGAAGTGTGTTCCTGTGTCGTCGAGTATCCAGGCTCCGACAGATTTCATTGATTCATTTTGTCGGTGCAGTATTCCGACCCCGGCAGTTTGAGATGGTGTTTTTAAACTCACATGGTATCCAGACCATGGCAGCTCCCGCGTGGTGTCTAGACCCCGGCTTGTGTTATTTCCCCCAACGGTGTCGTCGGGCATTGATGGGTGATATATTGGCAAACTCAGGTGGTATTCAGGCTATAATGAATGTTTCTTCGTCCGTTGAGCGTTCAGGCTCCGGTCAATCTTCGTTGAGCAATCAGGCTCCGGTTATTTCGTTGAGTAATCAGGCTCCGGTTATTTTATTGAGCATTCAGGCTCCGGTCAATCTTCGTTGAGCGTCCCGGCTCCGGCTATTCCATTGAGCATTCAGGCTCCGACTTATCCATCGAGTATTCAGACTCCGTTGAATTCCCAATTTGGGTTGCATTGCTTTCTCCGTCGAGTAATCAGACTTCGGTCAACTTCCTTCGAGTATCTAGACTCCAGTAAATCCCTAGTGAAATCGTCAATTCCGTTGAGTATCTAGGCTCCGGTTGTCGCGTCGAGCATCCAGGCTCCGGTTTTTTATTCGTTGAGTATCCAGACTCCGGTCAGTTTTGTTGAGCGTTCAGGCTCCGGTAAATCTTATTGGTTATTCCGTCCATTGAGTATCTAGACTTCGGTCATTACGTCGAGCATCTAGGCTCCGGTTCCTTTATTCGTCGAGTATCCAGACTCCAGTCATTACGTTGAGTATTTAGACTCCGGAAAATTTCGTTGATTCATTCTGTTCGTTGAATATCCAGATTCCGACAATTTGAAGTGTTACACTTCAGCCGTTATGGTATCCAGACCATGGCACGATCTGTGATGGACGTGTTCATTTTGTTATGAATTCCCCCACAGAGTTACTTGGTTAAGTTTCTCTTTGTTCCCGAGCAGAGTTATTTGTTTAAATTTCTCTTGTTTCCCTGCCAGAGTTGCTTGGTTAAGTTTCTCTCTTCCTCAGCGGAGTATACAAATGGGTATTAAATTCATCTACTTCTGGAGATTTCTATCCCCAATCAGAGTTTGCAGTTTATTTCTGCGGGTGGCAAATTTCCGGGTTCTTTGGTATTCAATCGTCTTTTACCTTGAGTGTTTGAAAGCCAATGCTCTCATCCCTTCAGGTTCAAGTCGATTGAATAGGGGCAGTTGTAGCACCCAAAAATTTGCCCTTTCGTTTTAACCGTAACTGGCTTTTGTTTCTTTGCATTTTGCATTTTTGCATATCATAGCATTTGTTCTTGAGGCATGGGATCGAGGTATTCCCGTGGCTCAGGTTCATTTCAGCGCAAAGGACTGAACAACGAACAGCGAGTATCAGAGGCTTGGGCATTTATTTTACCCGGCGGTCAGGTGGTCGATTTTATTTTATTTTACAGGAGAACAACAGTTCCGAAAGCAGCACTCAGGCTCATGTCAAGCATTTTACAGTGATAGTGTTCAAGGACGAGATTCAGAAGCTTAACAGAGCTCCAAATAGTTGAAACAGGGCAAATGGACAGATTTCCCTCCAAAAGGCGCCAAAATTCAAAATTTGAAGGTGTTAATCGGTTAACCTATATGGTTAATCGATTAACCAAAGAGAAATCAGGCTAGATTTGAATTTTTGAAGGCGTTAATCGGTTAACGCATATGGTTAACCGATTAACCAGTGCAATTTTTGCCTCTGTACATGATTTTTCAATGCAGAGCCATTTGGGGTCCAATTTTGATCACTTAAATTCAAATTTGTCACTTGGGAAGGATCTAGAATCATTTCATAATTTCATTTCCCTCCAAAAACCCATTCCTAGTGCCAAACCATAATTCACAAACCAATTTCCAAGCCTTTCCTTGGGATCCAAACCTAGATGGTATTTAAGTGATTAAATCCAAACCAAAGGGATCCAATTTTCATTTCTCACATTCATTTTTCAGAATTCATCTCAATTCTCTCAAATTCTCTCAACTTTCCAATTCCAAAACCCTCACTCAAAGCTCTTTTTTTCATTTGAATTCTTGATTCTTCATTGGAATCAATGAATTATTGAGCTCTAACCTCCATCCATCATCTCCATTGAAGTGATTTCTCCATGGAATTGATTTTGGAAGTGATTATTTGGCTTATTTTGGATTAATCTTGAAGGATCTCCATTGCTACAACAAGAATTGGTGTGGATCTTGAAGTATTCCGGACTTCTAGCGTCGGATTTGTTCAATTCTAGTTAATTCAACATTAACCAAAGCAAATCTCCGCTTCGAAGGTTGGAATTCTAGATCCATAGCATTTTTGAGCTTATTTGCATGTTCATGATGATTTTCATATTCGATTGAATTTTAGTTGTTATGATCTGTGTTGATGCTATTTGGATCTGTATACATGTTGTTGGAATCATGTTTTTCTGATTTAATTTCGTGATTAAGTGATTATGTGATCATTGGCATGTTTGGAGAAGTGATAAGCTGTTGAAAAGTGATTCTGTTTTGCTGTTTTCTGCTGTCAGCACAGTGTTAATCGGTTAACGCATATGGTTAACCGATTAACCATTGCAAATTTCCAGATTTTTCAAAGTTTTCAAAGCGTTTATCGGTTAACGCATATGGTTAATCGCTTAACCAGTTCAAATTTTCAAAAATTTTCAAAATGTTAACAGTGTGTTAACCGATTAACCCTGGGGGTTAACCGATTAACAATGTGCTGGCAGACTTGTTTTGCTACTTTGTTTGATTGTTTGCATACCGTTTCATCTCGAATCATCATAGATCAGTGTGATGTATTATGGATGAAATATTTCTAGATATATGTTGCTGTTTTGGTTGTTTAATCGAGATTTCACCGACATTCGTGTTTTTCCGCTTGAATGCATACTTATGGATGTGGTTCAAAGTGATGATCTCTTGCATGTTCATTTGCTTTCATCTCTTTTGTGCTTCCTTCATGTTTGCATCATTCTTGCATTGCTGTTGAGGTCGAGACGAGCTTGTGGCGGCTGCTGCCCCACACATTTTTCCTCCCTCCCACCATTCTAAGTGTTGCATTTTCGTGTATGCATCTTCTAGTTGTGATTGAATTTACTTGGTGCTTTCTTGTGCTTTTTGACATGATCCTCATAGGGTTCCTAGTCCCTCCGTTTAGGATGGGAGTAGGAGAAACATTAGGTGTTCAATCCAGGCATGCTAACATTAGGGTAGATGTTCCCCCTTTTCATCCGAACTTTAGGACGACTTTTCATGACAACGTTAGGGCCGAGTTTCCCTTAGACCTTCTGTGCGTCTCTCTTTCTCATCTCAAAATAATTCTAACTCATATAATAAATGCGATGAACGTTGCGCGCTATGAGTCTTAAGCTACACGGGGAATGATGAGTGAGGGGTCTCCTCTCGCTTATCTAGAGTGTTTAGTGTACGTCCCGTTTGGGGGCGATACACGACGCATTCGCCTCCATGTCATAGTCTTTAGTGCAACGTGAATCACAAACTGAATTAATTCACTTCACTAAAAATACAAAACAAAATTTCAAACCTTTTTCCTTCGGGATTAATCGGAAACTTTTTTTCAAAAAAGGGTGTTGTTAAGCTTTGGTTCTACCGCAAACAGGCTTCGTCCCTAACTGCTGGAACGGATGTTTAACCCTACTCGGTTAAAACACTTAATCAACCTGTGGTTTCGTGTTCGCTCGAACTACGTTTGCTCTGATCTTTTATACCAGATGAAAGTACGTAGGCACAAGAAGCGATGTCTTGGCGAGCAACCTTCCCCCCTTTCTCCCGTAGTTAGCCGAACTACGTTGACTCTGAATTTCCCATTGCACGAGGGAATACGTAGGCACAGAACGGTGATGCTCTGCCGAGTCTCTTTTTCTTTTCTTTTTATCCTGAAGCCTGTAGCGTAGATAGTTTAAACACACCCTTAGATAGACAACAAGCGTGGATCCCGTCGAGTACGACGGACGTGAGGGGTGCTAATACCTTCCCCTTGCGCAATCGACTCCCGAATTCAGGACTTGGTTGCGATGACCTTGTGTTTCCCTTTTTTGTCAGGTTTTTCCGATTGTTTCCTTTCCCTCTCTTTGGGATAAATAACAAAAGGTGACGACCCTTCTGTTTTCTGCCAGGTGTTTTTCGCAGTTGCGACACAAACCAGAGCCATCAAATTAAAGACGCCTTACCATCATCAGGAAGTTTTTCCTCTGAAAGAGTCTATTCTCTACTTCACGAATGACACACAAAAACTTCAGGTCACTTTTAACAAGGTCCAACACGAGAAGAACTCTTGGAAGAACAAGTACCAGATTATCAGCATGGAATGCACAAAGATCCAAGAACTATTGAAAGAGAAGGATTCTCTAATTGAGATATTAGAGTAACATGCTATAGAAAGTCAAGAGGCAAAGAGGAGTTTGCTCTCTCCTTTCACTTGGAAAAGGATCATCGACCCGACAACAGTTGACGAGGCTCGATCAAAGAAGAGAAAAGGGAGTCAACAACCAGCATCTAGACCTTCGTCGGGAATTCCCTAAAATTCATAAGCCTAGTTTTCCCTCTGGTACTTTGTAAAAAAATGTACTTTTCCCCGTAAGATATTGTAATCCTTTGAATTCAATAAAAAGTCTCCACCACTGTATGATATATGAAACATAATTGTTAAAAGTTCTTTTGAAAAGAAAACAAAAAGGTCATTCTCATTTCTCTACATATCATTCATCATTCTTGCATTACACATCTTTGTCATAGAGCCTCACAAATGTTATGCACTTTAGAGTCAAACTATCTCATTCGTACAATACTCGGGTCAATCATCAAAAGAAAATAGACGATCTTGAGGAAGAAAACAGAGAGCCGAGAGAGGAAGTTAACACTTTGAAGGAAAGTTTGGAAATACTCAACGACATGATTGAATCCCTGGTAGCAGCTCAGGATTAACTAGCTCAAAGGACGGTAATCTCATAAATTGTGTCTACACCAACATTTGAGATACCCACCAGTCTTCCTCAGTACAATATGCCTAAAGGTTTTCTCTAGGACATGCCTATCAATTTTATACTTGAGGGATATATACCACCGGTCACTGAAGACCTAGAAGCCATATCCAGAACCTCCAAACCTGGAGGTTACAAACTTCAGGTAAACGAAGATGCAAGGGCTACGATAGAAACTCCCGTACCTGAAGGTTACAAACTTCAGGTCACTAAAGCACCAAGAGTTACTGCAGCAATGTTTATACCACAACCTGTGATACATACTATCCCAGAGGAACAGATTCTTCAGATCACTTCCCGCATGATTGAAGAAGTATACAAAAGAATGAATGAATTCCAAGAACAATTCTTGGAAATGCAAAAAGAATTGCATGCCATTCGCGAACAGGACTTGTTTCGAAAAGATGCCGTTGACCTCTGTCTGGTCCCTAATGTAAAAATACTACATAAATTCAAGGGACTTTGAAAAATACAAAGGCAATTCTTTCCCTCAGAGTCATATGATAATGTACGCCCGAAAGATGTCTACTTAGACGGGAAATCAATAGCTACTAATCCATTACTTCCAAGATAGTTTAACTGGTGTCGCGCTCAAATAGTACATGGTATTAAACCTTGCAAAGATTAGTACTTTCAGAGATCTCGAGGCAGCTTTTATTCAACAGTACAAGTACAATTTGGATAAGGCACCCGATAGGGACCAACTCAGAGCAATGTCCAAGAAAGATTAGGAAACCTTCAAGGAGTACCCTCAAAGATGGCGTGAAATTGCCACCCAAATTTGTCCTCCCCTTGAGGAAAAAGAAATGACAAAAATCTTCTTGAAAACCTTGAGATCATTTTGTTACAACCGAATGGTCGCAAGTGCACCTAGTGACTTTACCGAGATGGTAAACATGGGGGTACGCCTTAAGGAAGCAGTTCGAGAAGGTCGACTGATCAAAGACGCAGAGCCATCCAGCAGTGCTAAAAGATATGAGAGTGCTTTCCAAAAGAAGAAAGAGAAAGATATTAGTAATATCTATCAGGGTAAATAAAGGCAAATGTATCAACCTAGGCAGGTGGCAGCAGCATCTCCTGTTATCAACCTAGCGCCGACTCAGACCTATCAACCACAAGCTGCTTAGAGGCATCCGAATCAACAACCGTATCATCAAAGGCAGCAACAACCTCTTCAGCAGGCTTGCCCGCAATACAATAACAACAATAGTTTGCCACAATTACCTGGGTTTGACTACATACCAATGTTATATGCAGAATTGTTCCTAGTACTGCTGGAAAAGGGACACATTCAAACTAGGACTCCTCTCACAGAGCCGGACAATCCCCCTTATTGGTTCAAAGCTAATCAATGTTGCCCTTATCATCAAGGAGGATCGGGGCATAACATTAAGAACTGCCTCAGCTTCAAATCTGAAGTACAAAGGCTCGACAAAAATGGAGTTTTATCTTTTAAAGATACGAACCCAAATGTTTAAACAAACCTGTTGCCATAACATGAAAAAGCTTCAGTGAACTTGATAGATGAAGGACCAGGAAACAGTTATCAAATTCACGATGTACGCCTACTGGGAACAAATTTGGTAAAAATGCATTGCATGCAAAGCAGATATGGCCATGTGCCATCTCACAACTATCATCAATGCGACATTTGTTCCAAGAACAATAAAGGGTGCATCATCGTACAAGCAGCTCTTCAAGAGTAGATGGATCTAGGCTGGATCCAAGATCACCAGATTTGTGAAGTGAATTTTTCCTACGAATATCCAGCCATTGTTCAAAATCATGACATTTGTGCGATGAATGTCAATCTATTTACAATTCACTCAAGACAAATTCGGTCCTACAATCTGCCGCTGCACGACTACAATGCTTGCTCAATTTGCTCAAAAGACAATCAAGGATGTTTTTTTGTACAAGAAGCCCTCCAGCGTCAAACAGATCTAGGATGGATCCAAGACTACCATGGGAGGAATGATCATCAGGTTAACATTGTTCAAATTTTCGATATTCGTTTAATGGATACCAGCTTGGTAGAATTACATGCCAAGCAAGTCGGACTCGGTTTTCTATCCTCGCATAATTATCAAGACTGCAAGGATTGCTTCAAAAACGGTCAAGGTTGTGCGCTTGTACAAAGAACTCTTCAACATTTGTTGGACCATTAGTGGCTTCCAATATACCAAGATGAAAACACACATCAAGTTAACATAACCAACGAAAATCCAGAGAGACACCAAAGTTGTGACATCCGCTCGCTGGAAACAGATTTGTTAAAGATGCACTGCATGCAGAGCGGGTACGACCGTGTACCACCTCACAATTATGAACGATGTCGAATATGTTCAGAAAATAGCCAAGAGTACAACCTCGTGCGAACAGCTTTCCAAGATCAAGTGAACTAAGGGGAAACCCAATTATGCATGAATTCTCACTCAATCAACATGGTGCAAGATTGCCCAGTGCATTATGCAGCTTATGACATTAAAAACATTAAAACGTCATTGGTCAAATTTTCAAAAGTGCATGTGCGGACTTAATTATTTTGGTCCAAATCACCATGATCATTCGGCTTGCAGAAAATGTCTCAGAAGCTGACATGGGTGCCTCCTTGTCCAAAATGAGATTCAAGAACTGTTGGACAAAAGAACCATCACAATTTTAAATAAAAGAGAGACGGTTAATTATGGAATTAACGAGGATGTTTTCACCATAATTCCTCTGCTCAATGAGCCAAAGCGTTCGGAGATCCATTTCAACAGTGGAAAAATTTCCAACATTCCCAAGCTGGAACCAGTTGAGGTTATTTATGACAGTCGAAAGATCCAAATAACCCATTTGGTCATCTACTTGCCAGGCCCAATGCCATACGAGTCAGAGAAATCTATTTTATACAAATATAGTGCAACCATAATAGAAGATGGAAAAGAAGTTCCACTACCATCCGTTGTCAACATTGCTGATACCAGTCGAGTCACCCGAAGTGGTTGAATCTTCAACAGAGGAGTTAGAGAACCTGCAAAAGAAAAGGAACTCCAAGCTGAAGTTCCTAATCAACAAATTGGCCAATCCAGCAGCACGAAGCCTGTGAAAAATAACAATGAAATGTTAAAAATCATCCAGAGGAGTGAATGCAACATTGTGGATCAACTATTACAAAATCCTTCTCGAATATTCATTTTATCTCTCCTGCTCAATTCAGAAGCTCACAGAGAAGCCCTGTAGAAAGTATTGGAACAAGACTTTGTAAAACAAGATGTGCCAGTAGGTTAGTTTGACATCATTATTTCCAACATCACTTCCTGCAACAATTTGGGTTTTAATGATGAAGAACTTCCAGAGGATGGCAAGAATCATAACATGGCACTCAATATCATAGCCAATTTCCAAGACGATGCTTTAGCCAGCATACTCCTAGACACAGGCTCATCCTTGAACGTCATGCCAAGATCAACTCTGGCACGATTATCTTTTCATGGCGCCCCCATGAGAGGAAGTGAGATCATAGTCAAAGCTTTTGACGGATCCAGGAACACAGTTATTGGCAAAATCGACCTTCCCATAACCATTGGTCCCCACACTTTTCAAGTCACCTTCCAAGTCATGGACATCCGAGCGGTGTACAACTGTTTATTGGGACAACCTTGGATACATGAAGCAGAGGTAGTTACTTCCACACTTCACCAAAAGCTGAAGTTTTCAAGAACGACAAGTTGATCATAGTATGCAGAGAATAAGCTCTAATCATGAGCAACCTATCATCATTCTCATATTTAGAACCAGAGGAGGTCATTGGAGCTGAATTTTAAGCACTCTCTTTGAGCAATGAGAATCATCAAGAAGAAGGAACATCGATTTCCTCGTACAAAGATGCCCTCCACGCATTAAGAAGCGGTAATATAAAAGGACGAGGGCAAGTTAGGATTCCTGTTGATAACAAGACAAGGAAAGGTTTCGGTTTTTCTCCAGCACTTACCAAGGTTACAAAAAAGGATGAGGCCAGTCGACCTATTCAAGATTTCTTCCACAGTGGAGGCTTCCTCCAACCAATATCTCAAGAAGTCCACACCATCGAGGAAAATAATCCCTCTGATACAGATGAATAATGGAAATCCTATGTCAACGATGGAGGATATATATCTCAAGAAGAAACATACATGCCATTTTGCTCTCTGAAGTAAAGTTCCAGATATATACCAAGATCAAATGTCAGGATGATCTATGGAGATTGTGATCCTAAAGGATATTGTGCTCCTGCCAACTCATTGAATGAAGATACTCTGATGAAAGACAACATTGATTACAATTCATATGATCCCATGGATGATTTTCCCATTTGGGAACCTTACATGGAAGATCCAAGGTGTAAGAGTCAGCCAGATAATGCATATCTGTTGCATGACCTGGAGGAAAATCCACATGCTCTTCCAGAATCATGGAATCCTTACCAGGAAAATTCTGAAGATGTCAAACATCATGTTGATGAAGTTGCAAGATGACTTTCCTCCACTACACATTGATATTCTAGTTGACAACACTATAAAATTCAGAGTATTCTCCTTCATGGTTGGGTTATCGGGCTATAACCAAATGAAAATGGCACCGAAAGATATGGATAAAACTTTATTCATCACCCCATGGGGCACCTCTTGTTACAAAGTAATATCGTTCGGTCTAAAGAACGCAGGAGTCACTTATCAAAGGGCTACGACAACTCTGTTTCACGACATGATACACAAATAAATTGAAGTGTACGTCGATGACATGATTGCCAAATCTAAAACAAAAGAAGAGCATGTGGAACAACTATAAAAGTTATTTTAGCGTATGAGAAAATACAAACTCCGCTTGAATCCCAAGAAATGTACATTTGGTGTTCGTTCAAGAAAGCTCTTGGGATTCATCGTCGGCCAAAAAGGAATTGAGGTTGATCCTGACAAGGTCAAGGCCATTCAAGAAATTCCTTCTCCAAAGACTGAAAAGCAAGTAAGAGGATTTTTAGGACATCTGAAATAAATTTCAAGATTCATATTCCTCATGACTGCGGCATACGCGCCGATCTTCAAACTACTAAAAAAGAACCAAAGTTGTGTATGGAGAGGATTGCCAAAAAGCTTTTGACATCATAAAATAATATCTGCTAAAACCACCAATTATGTCTCCTCCAGTGGAAGGAAGAGCGATGATCATCTACTTAACAGTCTTGGAAGACTCCCTAGGCTGTGTGCTTGGCCAACAAGACGAGACAAAAAGAAAAGAGTCTGTCATTTATTACTTAAGCAAGAAATTCACGAAATGTGAAACTCGATACACTATGCTCGAGAAAAATTGATGCGCTCTAGCATGGGCAGCTAAACATCTTCGCCAGTACATGATTTTTCACACTACTTGGTTAATATCAGAAACAGATCCAATCAAGTACGTCTTTGAAAAGCCTGCTTTAACAGGGAGGGTTGTTCTTTGGCAGATGTTGTTATTAGAATACAACATCGAGTATCATGCTCAAAAGCTATCAAAGGAATTGTTATAGCTGATCATTTGGCTCATCAACCGATTGAGGATCAGGAATCAATCAAATTTGACTTCCCAGATGAAGATGTAATGTACCTAAAGATGAAAGACTGTGATGAACCACTACCAAGCGAAGGGCCAGAGCCAGATTCCAATGGGGATTAATATTCGACGAAGTTGTCAACGCTTATGGAAACAGAATTGGGGCAATCATTGTTACACCTCAGGGTACCCATATTCCTTTCACCTCCAGATTGACATTCAAATGTACCAACAATGAGGCCAAAGATGAAGCTTGTATCACGGGTCTCAAAGAAGCTATTGATTTAAGGGTAAAGAACTTGGATGTGTATAGAGACTCAGCTCTAGTCATAAATCAGATCAAAGGAGAGTGGGACACACGTCAATTTGGACAAATTCCTTACAAAGAATACGCAAGAAGGTTGTTACCTTTCTTCAACAAGTTTGAGTTTTATCACATACCCCGTGAAAAAAACCTCATGGCTGATGCACTAACTACTCTATCCTCCATGATTAATGTGAATCAATGGAACGATGTGCCCAAGATTGACATAAAGCGCCTTGATAGACCCGCTTACATATTTGCAGTTGAAGCCGTCATCGATGACAACCCATGATACCATGATATTAAGTGCTTCCTTCAAAGACATGAATACCCACCTTGGGCATCAAGAAAAGATAGGAAGACTCTCAAAAGACTGGCTGGAAACTTCTTCCTGAACAATGATGTACTTTATAAAAGAAACTTCGATATGGTTTTGCTAAGATGCATGGACAAACACGAAGCAAACATGCTAATGAAAGAGATTCATGAAGGATCCTTCAGCACTCATTCTAATGGGCATACAATGGCAAGAAAAATTCTAAAATCAGGATATTATTGGCTGACAATGGAATCTGATTGTTACAAGTACGTGAGGAAGTGACAAAGTGTCAAATATACGCCGACAAGATTCATGTACTGCCAATGCATCTCAAAGTTGTCTCTTCTTCATGGACTTTTTCTATATGGGGAATCGATATGATTGGCATGATTGAACCCATAGCCTCAAACAGACATCGGTTCATCCTGGTAGCCATTGATTACTTCACCAAATGGGTCGAAGTAGCATCATATACCTATGTGACCAGACAAGTGGTGGTCTGATTTATCAAAAACAATCTCATATGTCGTTATGGTGTTCCAAGCCAGATCATTACTAATAATGGAACTAACCTAAACAACAAGATGATAAAAGAATTATGTGCCGAGTTCAAAATTGAACACCATAACTCGTCACCCTACCGGCCTAAGATGAATGGAGCGGTAGAGGCATCTAACAAAAATATCAAGAAGATCATTTAAAAGATGGTTGTAACCTACAAAGATTGGCACGAGATGCTACATTTGCTCTTCATGGTTACCGCACATCCGTCTGCACTTCAACTGGAGCAACCCTTTCTCTTTAGTATACGGCATGAAAGTTGTACTCCCCATAGAAGTTAAGATCCCATCAATGAGAGTATTGCAGGAAGCCAAGCTAACAGGAGCTGAATGGTGTCAAAGCAGACATGATGAAATGAATATGATCGAAGAAAACAGAATGATGACTTTATGCCATGGTCAGTTATATCAACAAGGAATGAAGAAAGATTTTGACAAAAAGGTTCGACCTCGGGTATTCAGAGAAGGCTACCTCGTGCTAAAAAAGATCCAATCATTTCTCACTGATTCTAGGGGCAAATGGAATCCAAATTATGATGGCCCTTATGTTGTTAAGAAAGCATTCTCAGGTGGTGCCTTAATACTCACAGCCATGGATGGAGAAGAGTTTACTTATCCCACAAAGGTTGATGCAGTCAAGAAATACTTTGCCTAAATAAAAAAATATATATCTCGCTAAGTTGAAAACCCGAAAGGGCGACTTAGGCAAAAAAGAGCATCTCGGTGGATTGAAAACCCAAAAGGGCGGTCCAGGAAAAAATTAGAGACATAAATAGAAAATAATCATCCCGATAGATTGAAATCCTAAACAGACAATCTAGGAAAAAGTTAGGGATTTATGGCAAGTAACTGCATCCAAAAAGATTGGATCCTCCAAACCAACGTCATCTATCAAGGAATCCTCAATCAAGGTAACCTTCAATCGAAGCTCAAGAATGTCCAGAATTCAAAGTTGATAAAAGGATAGTGGTCATTATGTTTCAATGTAGCCCTTTTCCCTTTAAATTACCATTTTCTAAAACTTTGTAATGCTCCATGGTTTCACACATTAGGTTGATTACCATTCTATTAATGAAAACTTGAACCCTTGTGCCTTTTGTTTGCAATTCTCATTTATTCTGCTTTGCAAAATGACATGTTTATTTAATTAACACTCTTGAAACACAAAAGTGAATTTACCTTTATTTTTCAAAACATAAATTCTAAATTTTTACTTCTGCTTTTAAAATAATGATGGCAATTTCCTTTTGATTAATGAACACAAGAAGGAACATCAACAACTTCTCCGAAAGCATTAATACTTTAAAATGCAGAATTTAAATATTTCTTGTAATTAGTATATCCCGAGTGGAAGGTCGGTTATTTCAAATTGGTAGGATAAAGCATCCCATATATCGAGGATCGAGTTTCATATCCTTTCAACTAAACATTTTTATCCCTAGTAGAGTATTATCACCAGGAATAAAGATAAGAAACAAGAACCCTTTCCTCCAACAGGCTGCTACCTTTACACAAAAAACCACACTGGTAAAAGCTTCCACTCCTCGAGAGGAGGTGAAGTTCAGCAATAGGACTTTGTTTCCCTCAACAATACTCATCACCAGTGATACTTTATATCCCCCACAGTGGCCAAGTATCCAGTTGTGTTCATCACTAGTCAGTATGTTGTGTCTGTTTTGTCAGCATAAGCATTCATTCATACATACATCATGCATATTTGATTCATATTCATATTCATAGTCATAAATGCATAAGTTGCATCATTTACCCCCTAAGTGCTAATTGTCCTCTCTCCATTAGGGTCGTCAGCCTTAGGCAGACAGGATGTGCCTTTTTTTAACCCCCATTGAGTTTGATCCTCGTGGAAGATTTTTCTCCAGTTTCCTTTCCACACTTGGATAGGATAAAATCGCAGTTTGAGTTCTTTCCTCATCAGGAAATGCCTTGTTTAGACAATCTCTTTCTCCAGTTCATTCCTGGATTGAAATCGGTCCTCGGTCACTTTGATAACTATAACATCTGAAAGGCAAGAAGAAATTTGGTTATGCACCTTTGGAACTTCACTCTTTGCCATTGAAGATGATATTTTGCTTTCCCAGATTAAGTAAAATCCCTGATGGAAGCCTCTCAACGACAGACTCTTGGCAATATGGATATCACATCCCCCAAGAAACCTCTACCAATCGGAAAATAAAGAGACATCTCTTAAGAAACCTATTTTTCCCCATAAAAGCCTAGTAGGTCGACAAACAACAGTCTCTCCCTGAGAAGTTTGTCCTACTTTCAAGGAAGTGATCAGCACCTCAAAATAAATTATATCACCTGGCATTTCTCCAAGGAAGTCTCAAAGGGAAGTATGATGTAATCTCTCCAAGAAAACGACGTCTCCATCAGAGAAGTTTGCACCTCTCTACAGTTCACACAAATGCTACACCCAACAAGTCTGACATCAAAACTTTACTCGTCCTATGGCATCTTTCTGAAGAACGCTCAAAGAGAAGTATGATGAAAAGCATTTTTCCATCAAATGGCTATCTCCCCGATTAACCTCGGAGAAACGTTTGGTGAAGACCCTCACAAATAAATTTCCTTGTCAAAAGAAGAACTTGACAAGAAGAAACTAAGTCCAATTTCATGGTTGAAGACCAGGATCAAGGAGAGGTTTATTTCAAACTGATACTAGTTCCATGGCTGAAGACTAGGATCGAGGGGAGGTTTATTTCAAACTGAGACCAATTTCGTGGATGAAGACTAGGATCGAGGGAAGGTTTATTTCAAATTGAGACTAGTTCTGTGGCTAAAGACCGGGATCAAGGGGATGTTTATTTCAAACTAAGACCAGTTCCATGGCTGAAGACCTGGACTGAGGGAAGGTTTATTTCAAACTGATACTAGTTCTATGGCTAAAGACAAGGATCGAAAGAAGGTTTATTTCAAGAAACTAAGACCAGTTTCATGGCTAAAAACCAGGGTCTAGAAGAAGTTTTACCCTTTTCTAAGTAAGACTACTTAGTAAAAGAATATGGATAAGCAAAATTGGGGATTTGCTACCATTCACATCCACAATCCAAATTTCGGGTATTTTGAGATTTAATCCTCTTTTACCTTGAATGTCTGAATGTCTTTGTCTTTCACACCTTCAGATTCAAGAAGATTTAATCCTCTTTTGAGCCCTTTTAGAACATTTAGGCAAATGATCAATCAAAAATTGATATGACCTTTGTTGCACCCCAAAATTTGCCCAACATTTCTTTACCTAGCTTATGTTTCGTTTCATTCACATTAGCATTATCATTTGCATTTCATTGACATGTGTGCAGGAGATCAAGAGGTAGGATCACCAATCAAGAGCTATACAAGACTATGAAGCTAGCTAATAAGTTTATTCAAGTTTTTAAGGGTTGATATCCTTCTTAGAGAAGTTAAAAGATCCTCAGAGAGAGGGTTGAAGTCAAGTGTGTAGATCTCCTAACTTGAGAGTTGTGGGGAGATCATCAGAGGATTCTGAAGCCATGAACTTGGAATTGAAGTCTTGAGAGAGCTCATGAGAAATGTTGAAGTTCATTTTGAAGCCTAGACAGGTCATTATGTGAAGGATATGAAGATATACCCAAGATTGGTGCAATTAAGGTTTCATCTGGGTTCCCTAAGTCAATTGATGGTTTGAAGAAGGTTGAGACCTAATCCAAGAGCCATGTGATCATGGATTGATACCTTTAGATGTTCTAGGGATGATTCCAAGGTTAACTCATCATGATTGAAGAGTTTGAGAAGTTTTAGGCTAGGGTTTCTAAGGCTTGACAGTGTAAAATCCCCTAGCTTGACCCCTGACTTCAAGACCACTTAACTCAAGATGTGATCTTCATCTCATCTTGAACCCAACATGATTGTTGTAGAGCATGATCTTAGCTTTAATTTGAGTACTAGAATTCCTTGATAGGGTTTATAGAACTCAAGTTACAAGCCAAACAAGTTACAAGTCATCTGAGACATGTGAATTTGGAGCTTGAAAGTTACCCAACTTGCATGACACTTTTGCCCTAGAAGGATGACTCCTATGAACTTTTGGTCAACATGAATGTTGTTCCTTATCCTATTAGCTTTCTAAAGAGAACGAGAAGTCCATGATTGGATTTATAGAACTCAAGTTATGGCTTTCACAAGTCAAGGGTATTTTGGATATTTGGACATTACAGGTCATTTTGAATTATGGGTCCATTTCACTCTCTTGAAAGTTGAAAGTTGCTCAAAATGATGTTTTTATCTCAGCCAAGTATCAAGAGTCCATTGATATGGATTAGAGCAAGCATTGGTTGAAGAGATTTCACAAAAAGGCCATTTTAATGAATTAAAATGAAAAAATTCAAAACAATTGATAATTGAATGATTTCAAGCCAAATTTGTGCTCATTTTAATTGTAAATGATATTCTAAACACTTTTGCATTATTATAATTTTGAATTGATACTTATTTCATGACATTTTGGTGGATTGCTTCATGATGAAACTGAGGTGGATTGAGAGCAAGAGCAGGGCAAAATCGTGGATACCATGAGTGGATTTTTGAGAAAAAATTGAAACTTGGAAATCACAAATTGGGCCTTGATTGGGCCTCCAAAGGTTTCAAACAGATTATAAATTGATTTTGGATCATTCTCAGAAGCTTCTAGTGCCATTTTCTGTTGAGAATCAGTTAGAGCAAGTGTTGGAAGAAGCTTGGAGTTTGATTTTTGAATTTGGAGATTGGAGAGGTTTCAGAAGAAATTGAACTTCAAGACTTGTTCATCATCATCCATTGAAGGAATCTGCATCTTTTGGAAGCAAGTGGAGCCCTAGAAGTCACCATATTCGAAGCTTTGCATCAGGTTCTTCCTTGCAAAATTACTCTTAAATTATGCACTCTTAAAAGCTCTAGATACATGCGGTTAAGTTAGTCTTGGAACATAGATGAATTCTGTATAGGTTTAGTGGAGAATCGTGAGAGTTTGTGATATGGTGTTCCAAGTTGTCGTTCGTGTATCTCTCTGAATAATTGTTAAAAACGAAAATGAAGCATGGATTAGTGACCTAGGGAACGAGACGAGTAAAATGATATAAAAAATTGGAAGTTCCGTTGAGTTTTGATTTCCGGTCACTGTACATTCTCGGCGGAGAAGAAGACCGAATCTTCTCCGACCGCCCCCGCAACCACCGTGTGAAAATTCCATCCGTTTGAGTTTAAAATTACCAGTTCTTATCGTAGCCGTCTGATGGCATTGATTAGTTGAATTGGTAAGCGCATCTCATGGCATAGGCGCGTCCACGTGTGACCAACTCCTCCTTAAGTGAAACGTAGAGTTTCACTAGGAAACTCTGCTGGGCCTTGCATCCTGAATGCTATCCACACCCTCACTAGTTAGGCCTAACCAATGTAACACGTGAAAGCATTGCTCAACGTACCCCCCCAGGTATGTGTCCGTTTGGATAAAAAGTTGAATTAATATTCAGCTAGGCCCAATCCCTAAGCGCTGTTCGCACCCCCCACTCAAGGCCCAGTGTAGAATAACACATAAACTCTGTGCTAGCTGCACCTCCCTCCTTTTATTTCTTTTAATTTCTTTTTCTTTCATTTTTGTTTTAATGCTTGTTTGTTATTAATTCAAGAAAAATAGTATGTTGATTCATAAAATCATGGAAATATGTGGATGCATATTGGAATGTGTAGAATTTTATCATGTTTTTTATTTTAATTTTCCATTTCTTTTGCAATTAATTTCATATTTTCTATTGTAGTATGTTTTTAATAATGGGATGATTGTATGCTGAGCTTTGTAATTTTATTTCTCCTTCATGGTATAGAATCAAGACTTGAAATTTTGTGTGCTGGTTATATACATGTTGATGATGTTATGTGATTTTTGTGATGATTTTTAGATGATTCTAAATAGGATTTTAGGGTAGTTGTTTAGGAGTGTTCTTTGTTGGATCCCTTTAGTGTACCCTTGAGGTTTTAGATTTAGTTTAAGCCTTTTGATTTAGGTTTAACCCCTGATTTTTGGACCATAGACTGTTGATACATTTAGGATAATATAGTATTTTCCTTAGAACTTTTAGGAGTGATTTTCAATTAATTCCCCATTTTACAAATTAACTTTAGTTTAGGTGATCCTAACTTAGAGGACTTCATAGGTTAACCTTGTAAATGGCCATTAGATGATTCTAGGTAGTGTATTCCTTTCTTGATAGATTGGTAAGTAGGTAGATACCTCATTAGAGCTTTGGATTCCCCTAGCCTAGGTGATCCTTGTAGCTAGCTTGTAGGGTTTCTTAGGAGTGCTGTGTTGCCTTCTATCCCCTATGTGATTTCCTCCTTGGGCTTTGCCCTACATTCTTTATTCAAGTATTGAAGAGGATCCCTCCTGGGAGAGCCTAATCCTTCCTTTGGTTGGATTCTATGCATTCCTCAGGAGGTTGAGCCTTGAATTGACATTCCCCAGTATAGTACATTCCTTTGGTTTGTACTATCTTTATCCTTCAAGTCTTGATTAGGAGCCCTCCTGGGAGAGCCTAATCCTTCCTTTGGTTGGATTCTGTGCATTCCTCAGGAGGTTGAGCCTTAGATTGACATTCTTGGCATGGTATATTCCCTTGGTTTATACGCTGTCATCCATCTCAAAGTCCTTTTATTAGGATCCCTCTTGGGAGAGCCTAATCCTTCCTTTGGTTGGATTCTGTGCATTCCTCAACAGGTTGAGCATGAGATGGACATTCTGTGTTGATACACTATAATCAGTTACCCTTAGATTGATATCTAGGACCAATACCCAGTCTTTTCTATCCTATTGACATAGGATCCCTCTTGTGAGAGCCTAATCCTTCCTTTGGTTGGATTCTGTGCATTCCTCAAGAGGTTGAGCCCATGATGGACTCTAGTGTTAATACACCTCCAACCTGATGCAGCCTGGGATGACTCCTTGTTGCTCATTTTGGTTTCTCTCCCTTGTTTGAATTGCTTGATGCATTAGAATAAGTTCATGATTAGATTACTTTAGGCTAGGAGCATGATTGCTAAGAGGTTGAGTGGGTCTCCCTCTGCTTGTTTGCATGAAGGGTTGAGGTGATCCTCCCCTTGCTTGTGTATTGTTTTTCTTTTTATCTGTGTGTTAGCCTTAGGAGTTGAGTCTGTCTATCTCTGCTTGTCTGTGTTCTTTTTGCTTGATTGCCTAGAGGTTGAGTGAGTCTCCCTCTGCTTGTATTGTTGCATTGCATGTGCATCTTTACTGTTTTCTTCTGTATATCTGTTTACTATTAAGCTGATGCTTTGTCTATTTCTGTGTACCATTGACATGATCCCCTAGGAATCTTACTTCCTTTGATAAGGAAGTGATGATAGAACTTTAGGTTGAAACCTATGCATGATAACTTCTAGGAGTTTCCTGTTTCAAACCTCAACCATAGGATGAATCCTTGGCATGACAACATTAGGACTTAATAGTCTCCCTGTAGAGTTCGCTCTTTTCTCATCTCAAACAACAGTAAAAAACTTAATAAAGGCAAGTTAGTACAAGCGCGTTACGAGCCTTAAGCTACTTGGGTAGTGATAATTGAGCAGCCTCATCTCAATCGTCTAGAGTGTTTAGCATACGTCCTTTAGACGATATGTGACGCATTCGTTCCCAGGTCATAGTCTCTAGTGTTGTACAAACTACTGACAACCATAAAAAACAGTTCTTCCGTAAAAGACAGAAAACAAACTTCAAACCTTTTTTCCCCGTGGGTCCATAATTCAAAGGAAGCTTTTCTGAAGAAAAGAGTGTCGTTAACTCCCAGTTCTACCGCAAACGGTAACGCCTAAGTCTCCAAGGGTCGAGCTGCATGCACCAAACTGTTGGAATTGTCTGTTAACCTTACTCGGAAAAACAGATGAATCTGAACCCCCGTAATCCGTATTATCCCGAACTATGTAAGCTCTGATCTCTCATATCCGTTGAGAGTACGTAGGCACAATACTGATGTATTGGCGAGCCACCTTCCCCCATCCGTTTATCTATAGTTAGCCGAACTAAGTTGACTCTGATTTCTCATTCTCTGATGAGAATACGTAGGCATAAAGTGTGACGCTTTGCCGAGTCATTTTCTTTTCTTTTCAAACCAGCCTTGATAGGTAGATAGTAAACCAACCCGTCAGATAAACACAACAAGCGTGGATCCCATCGAGTACGATGGACGTGAGGGGTGCTAATACCTTCCCCTTACGTAACTGACTCCCGAATCCAGACATTGGTTGCGATGACCTTGTCTTATACCTTTTCGTCAAGTTTTTCCGATCGTTTCCTTTCCCGTTCTGAGGGATAAATAACGAAAGGTGGCGCCTCTTCTATTTTGCCGGCACCTTATTTTCGCGGTAGCGACAGCTGGTGACTCTGCTGGGGACCCAACGTCCCCCGTGCGAGTCAATCCTAGCGCTTGCGTGTTTACTTGTTGGGTTTGTGGTTATTTATCACATTTTACCTTCCGCATTTTATTTTCAGTATGATATGATTATCTGTGCTATTGTGGGAGGGGCATTCTGATGAGTGAGAAGCCAGACCCAGGCTTGAGAGCTACATAGTATTAGAGTGGATTAGTGGTGGACGTGCTTGCTTTGCTTGCATCAGTTCCCATGTAACCCACACTCAGACGAGGTTCTCTTTGATGACTTCCTATCGGTCCTTTCGACTCGAGGGGCTGTCAGATTTGAGGATTATCGACTCTGGGAACCGATCATTTGGGATTCAGCTAAGTGAGGCCACTTCAATAGATGATGATGCCACACCTCCTAGGTATTGTATCATCATTTCTTGAAAGTCTGTGACGCTGATGACCGCATAGGATGCCGAACCTTTTCCGTGATTAGGTCCATACCTGTGAGCATGGTCGGGTTATTGCAGGAAACCTTAACCTCCAGAAAACCTAGTTTCCTTGACAGTGAATCAGTATTGTGGGTATCAGAGGGTTCTTATCACCAGAGATATGTTTGTTCTTGACAAAGCAGAGTTGTGGTCCTCCTCCTCAACAGCACAGTCATCTTGATCTCCTGTTGCATGATTGTATTTTGCATTGTTTGCATCCTCATTTTCATATCATTAACGTGTGTCTGTGTTGCAGGTGCATATTTCTCCCCTGGTTCTAGTGATCTTGATCCTCATGGCTGATATGGCATCTCTGAAGAAGACTGTGGCTTACAAGCTACCAACACCTGACATCCGAGAATTGCGAGCTTTAATTTTGCTGGATGATAAGACAGTGATGGAGAGTTTCAGAAAGAGTTATGGGAGACTTCTGGGTATTGTGTATAAGCTTCCTACGTACGAGTTGAATAGCCTCTACACTCTTCTGCAGTTTTATGACCCGCAGCTCAGATGCTTTGTTTTTCCAGACTATGTCCTAGCTCCGACCTTGGAGGAGTATTCTGACTTGTTGGGGGTGCCTTTGTTGAACCAGATGCCCTATTACCGTGTTGAGGGTGAACCTAACTTAAGTAAGCTGACTACCGCTCTCCATGTTGATTCAGAGTTGAAAGGGATGGTATTCAGAAAGATTGGAGTTCATGGTTTCCCTTTGCCTTTCCTGATGGAAAAGGCCCGAAAGTTTGCCAAGAAGGGTCGCTGGGATGTATTCAATGCCTTCTTAGCCCTTTGCATTTATGGGATCGTGCTATTCCCAAGTCATCCGGACTTCATCGGTATGGATGCCTTCCATATATTTTCTTCCGGGAATCCAGTGCCCACTCTTCTCGGAGACGTCTACCATTCAGTCCACAGCAAGAATGAAAACAGAAAGGGGAAGAATGTGGCATGTTGTGCTCCTTTACTATATAAGTGGTTTGCTAGTCACATTCCCAAGACGGGGCCGTTCATTGATTATGCTGAGTCTTCACCCTGGTCTGCACGTTTGATGGGTTTGATTTCTAACAATATTATCTGGTTTGATAAAGATCTATTGGGCAAAGATATTGTGTATAGCTGTTGTGGCTTTCCTAACGTCCCCCTGGTCGGAAGGAATGGATGTATTAACTACAATCCTTCTCTGCTAGTACGACAATTTGGGTATGCACTACGAGGTCCTCCTGAAGAGGAAGAGATACAGGAATCTCTGTATCTCACAGGGTTGCTTGAAGGTGACACCTTAGTTAAGGTACAGAATGCTTGGAACAAAATTCACTGAAAGGGAAAAGTCTTGCTAGGAAAAATCAACAACAAGGCCTTTGATCCATATGTGGCTTGGGTCCGAGAAAGAGCCACCAAGTTTCTAATGTCGTTTCCTGTTGTGGAACCATTGTATCCTCCTGTGTATAAAGAGCCTACCACAGTCGATATTCAGAAGTTCAACCAGGTACTCCAAGAGAAGGAAGAGCTATGAAAAGCCAAAGAAGAGTTGGAGAAAGAGATCTCTCAACTTCGGAGAGAAAAGAACGAAGCCATACACACCTGCAAGAAGAAGACAGAGATGATCAACCACCTGGGCACTAATCTGACCAAAGAGACTGACTCTAGGGAACGTCTTGGATTGGACCTGAAGTCAGTGCATGGCGTGTTGACCACCAAGAAGCAGAAGCTGGACAGGGAATACCGGAAGTTGACCCAGTACGAGAAGTTGTGGAACAACACTTTGACTAGCCATAAAGAGCGAGAGGAAAAGCTGAAGCAACAGATAGCCCAGTTAGAAGTCCAGATTGAGATCAAGGACAAGAAAATAGAGGTTGAAGCCTCACTGTGACGAGACGTCCAGTATAGATTGGTTGAGACCAAGGCGAATTTACAAGATTGTCAACTCCGAGCTGATGCTAAGAGGAGTAGAGTCGAGAACCATTCTGAAGAAGGTGTTTATGGGAGCATTGTCGAGAACCTCCCAGATATCATCAGGAAGAGGGAGCTGCTAATTCAGGGTCTGCTTACTCAGCCGGATCATCCTGCTACAAAGAAGTTGTTAGAAGATTTTCGTGCCCGTGGCCGCACTTGATCTCTTTGTATTTTCTTTGTACCTTTTATGCATCGATATGCTGATCACCACCAGGCCTGTTGGTTGGGGTCATGCCTTGTTGCTTCAGTTGTGTGTGATTACAGTTCTACGCTGCCCGTGTGGGTTTTTCAGATAAATATATGAGGATTTCTTTCCATGAATGGATGTTAGACTTTATTTGTCTCAGAAACTAGGATCGGGGGGGAATCTCCCCAAGGCACAGACACACGTATGCATTTGCATCAATCATTTGCATGAGAGGTCCCTGTCTATTTTTCTAACCCTTTGTGTATGCATGTTGTTTCAGGATTGACCGAAGACCGATCCACCGATACTCGACCAGAGCGAATCAAGCTAGAGTAATCGAACAAGTGCAGACCGACATCCAAGAACTCAGAGAGAGGATGGACCGCTTTATGGAGCGCATGCAAGTGGTCGCTAACAGCCAAGACCAGCTCAGAACTCTGGTGCAGCCACTGATCTCAAGGGTTGACAGCAACGGTGTGCTTCATGGTGGGAACACTCCAAACCCTCCACTTGTTGAGACCCCTCAGAATGGCATCCTTGTGACTGGAGGGAATGGAAGTGGTAACGGCAATGTGGTCACTAACATCAGGCTTAATGGAAATACGACTGGCGTCGGTAACGGTAACTTTGTAGACAATGGCAATACTGGGGTAGGTTATGGCAACACTGGAGGAACTGGCAATGTAGGGAATGTTGGTGCTGGTATCATGTATGGTATTGATAATGCTGGGTTCGCTGCTGGCAATGGCAATCAGCCATGGCTAGAAGATCGCCAAGAGGACTTGTTCTCACAGAAGGAAGCTGAGGGCGAATTGAATTCTGAAGCCCGTCCGAGGTTTAAAGTGCTCGAGGACAAAATGAAGAGTTTTGAGAACTTGAATACTTTGGGGGTTAACATGACCAAACTAGGATTGATTTCATACTTTAAGGTGCCTCCCAAATTTAAGGTACCCGACTTTGAGAAATACAAGGGCACCACTTGCCCTCGTGTACAACTGAGGTCGTACTACCAAAAGATGTCCGCTCACTCTGAAGATGAGAAGTTGTTGATGCACTTCTTCCATGACAGCTTGTCCGGCCCATCCTTGGAATGGTATATGGGTTTGGAACCCACCAGTGTACGTACATGGAAAGAACTTGCTGAGGCCTTTGTACACCATTATCAGTATAACAGTGACTTGGCTCCTAACCGGGTTCAACTACAGAACTTGTCTCAGAAGAACAACGAGGGATTCAAAGAGTACGCCCAGAGGTGGCGTGAACTGGCAGCTAGAGTTCAGCCGCTGATGGTTGAACGGGAGCATGTTGAGATGTTTGTAGCCACTCTTCTGGGGGTCTATTATGGGAAACTGGTCAGTGGTATGTCAGGAAGTTTCTCCGACCTCATCATCACTGGAGAGCATGTTGAAAATGGAATCAAACTGGGAAAGATTCAGGGCGTTGACCTATCCTCAGCTGGAGGAGGAAATAAACCATACAGTGTCAAGAGGCGTGAAGGAGAGACGAGCGCAGTGTCTAACGCTCGGAGGAAAGGTAAGGGCCAGCACCAGCAGGTTGCTAGCATAACCATCCTTGCTGTCCAGCAACCACAGCAGCAGCAGCAGCAAAATCAGCAATGATACCGGAGGTACCAGAACAAAACACCTCTGGAAAATCGTCATCTTGAGACACCGCCTATGTCATATGCTCAGTTCTTACAAACTTTGCTCCAGTTACAGCTAGTTCAGAAGAGAACCCTGGCTCCCTTGACAGGGACACCTCCACAGGGCTATGATGCAAATGCAAGATGTGATTTTTACTCGGGGGCACCTGGCCACTCGATAGAAAAATATAAGGCATTCAAGCACAAGGTGCAAGATATGGTTGACGCTAAAATCATCAATTTTTCTGATAATGTGTCGAACGTCACGAAGAACCCTATGCCGAACCATGGGGGAGATGGGGTGAATGCCATTATTGAAGAAGAAGACTCAGATTTATTGACTGATGTCAGGGACCTGAAGACACCGCTTGGTTTCATTAAAGCCAAGCTGATGAAGAGAGGCATCTTTCCGGGCTATGGAGAGTTGTGTATGGATTGTGTGATTCGCTCGGACGGCTGTGAACAGTTGATAGTGGGGATTCAGAGTCTAATGACCTAAGGAATCTTGCAGTTTAGCCGGAGGGCTGAATACAGATCTGGAGAGGTATTGCTGAAATAGGATGATGAAGTTGCCACTATCACCATTCGTTGCAAGACAATAATCATATCTGCATCCAGGCCACCTATGATTACCATCACAAAGGCGGGGCCTATACCATTTGAAAGTACTAACGCTGTCCCCTGGCACTATGGGGCAGACGTCTACTATAATGGACAGAAATTGGAATTGGAGCCATCTGGGCAGTCTGTGGATAACCTAGTGGGAACTGGAGGAATAACACGCAGCAGAAGAGTATTCGCTCCACCCGAGGTTGTGGCTGATAAAACCGACAAAGCAGAGAAAGCCGATAAGGGAAAGAGTAAGGTCGTTGAGGAAACCCCTCGTGGGGTAGAGAATGACTTACTTGTAAAGGACACTGAAGAATTCATGAGGTTGATCAAGAAGAGTGATTATAAGATCGTTAATCATCTTCATCAAACACCATCGAAAATCTCTATTCTGAATTTGTTGCTGTGTTCTGAGGCACATCGCAACGCGCTGTTAAAGGTTCTGAATGCCGCGTATGTACTGCAGGAGATCTTAGTCAACCAGCTGGAGGGGGTAGTGGCTCACGTGAATGCTGGGAACGGGTTAGGATTTACTTACCTAGAGCTGACGCCGAAGGGGAGAAACCAAAACAGCGCCCTGCATATCTTGATAGAGTGTAGGGGAACCGTTATGTCCCATGTATTGGTGAACACCGGATCATCTCTCAATGTTCTCCCGAAGAAAGCTCTGATGAAGTTGGACACGAGAGGATTGATTTGCACACCTAGTAACCTGGTTGTAAAAGCTTTCAATGGAACCAAGCGTCATGTCTTCGGGGAGGTAACTCTACCCATCCAAGTTGGGCCGGAAACTTTCGACGCAGTCTTCTACATCATGGATATCATGCCAGCCTATAGCTGCCTGTTGGGACGACCATGGATCTATTCTGCTGGCGCAGTGACCTCCACATTGCACCAGAAGCTGAAGTATGCTATGGGGGGAAACATTGTAACTGTCTGTGGTGAAGAAGACATAATGGTGAGCCATTTGTCGTCTTTCAAATATGTTGAGGTGGATGGCGAGATCCACGAAACTTTGTGTCAGGCATTCGAAGCTGTTAAGGTCAAAGATGTGACTCCAGTAATGATTGAGAAACCTGAGATGACTCTCTCTTCCTTCAAGGAAGCTCGGGATGTTGTTCAAGCTGGCTCTGCCCCAGGCTGGGGGCAAGTTCTGGAAATCCCTAACAAGCAGGACAAGTTTGGGTTAGGGTACTCTCCTGCTGCTGATGCTTCCTCCTCTAACAATGCACCGCGCGTCAAAGGGCCGATCCAGTTCACAAGAGGTGGGGTGATATTTGAAAATGTCAACGCAGTGTCTGAAGACGGCGCAGACAGTGATTGCGACCTGGATTCTTGGATTCGGCCAAGCAAATCAGGCCAGGGCCTCAACAACTGGTCCGTCCGGGATATCATCCAAGTGACAAGCAAAGAGTAATGATTTACTTTCCCCAATTATTGTACAACCCTATGTCCTACCCGAGGCATAGTGGTTTTACTGTCAGGGCCTTGTTTGGTTATGTACATACAATTTATCAATAAATCAAAGGGCATTTTTCTTTGCATTCAAACATTGTGATCTCTGTTATTCCTATTTTATCTTTTGTTTTGAAAAACAATAAAATGGAAATATGGTTTGTGCTAACCTGCATATCCTTGTTTTAAGCTTAACCATTGTTATTGCAGGATTCACATCACAGATGACATCGACTCTGGACCTTCTACGACTCACTTTGACTTTGATTGCCCGGTATATCAAGCTGAAGAAGAGATTGATGAAGATGAAGACCTTCCAGAAGAGGTGGCCTATTTGTTGAAACAAGAAGAGAAAGTCATTCTGCCTCATGAGGAAGAGATTTAGATTGTGAATCTGGGTTCTGAGGAACTTATCAGAAATGTCAGGATAGGGGCTGCATTGCAGAGCGATGTCAAGCAGAGATTGGTCGAGATGCTTCGAGAGTATAGTGACATCTTTGCTTGGTCATACGAAGATATGCCCGGACTCGACACTGACATAGTGGTCCATCATCTGCCGCTGCGAGAAGATTGTCCTCCTGTTAAGCAGAAGCTTAGAAGGACACGACCAGATATGGCCATTAAGATCAAAGAAGAAGTGCAAAAGCAGCTCGATGCTGGCTTCTTAGCGGTCACTACTTACCCTCCGTGGGTTGCCAACATAGTACCTGTACCGAAGAAGGACGGTAAGGTGCAGATGCGCGTCGATTATCAGGATCTGAATAGGGCGAGCCCTAAAGATGATTTCCCGCTCCCTCATATTGATGTGTTGGTCGACAATACAGCCCAGTTTTCCGTGTTTTCATTCATGGATGGTTTCTCCGGCTATAATCAGATCAAGATGGCGTCGGAGGACATGGAGAAAACTACGTTTATCACACCTTGGGGAATGTTTTGCTACAAGGTAATGCCTTTCGGTCTGAAGAGCGCAGGGGTCACTTACCAACGAGCAGTGGTCACTTTGTTTCATGACATGATTCACCATGAGATTGAAGTCTATGTTGATGACATGATTGCGAAGTCCCAAACGGAGGAGGGACATCTGGTCAATTTGCTGAAGCTTTTTGAGAGACTTAGGAAGTTCAGGTTGAGGCTGAATCCTAATAAGTGTACTTTCGGAGTACGGTCTGGAAAACTACTGGGGTTTATTGTGAGTGAAAAAGGCATTGAGGTTGACCCTGCGAAGAGAAAAGCGATACAAGATATGCCAGCGCCAAAAATTGAAAAAGAAGTTCGTGGTTTCCTAGGCAGAATAAACTACATTGCAAGGTTTATATCTCAGCTCACGACCACGTGTGAACCGATGTTCAAACTACTAAAGAAAGATCATGCGATTATCTGGAACGAGGATTGCCAGAAGGCATTCGATAAGATAAAACAATATCTGCAGGAACCTCCAATCTTGATACCCCCAGTGGCCGGAAGACCCCTAATCCTGTACTTTACAGTTCTGGAGAATAGCATGGGTTGCGTTCTCGGTCAGCACGACGAGACTGGCAGAAAGGAGCATGCCATTTATTACTTGAGTAAAAAGTTCACAGATTGTGAATCCCATTACTAAATGCTGGAGAAAACATGTTGTGCACTCGCGTGGGCTGCCAAACGTTTACGACAGTATATGCTCAACCACACGACCATGCTAATTTCGAAGATGGATCCGATCAAGTACGTCTTCGAGAAGCAAGCGCTTTCGGGCAGGATTGCCAGATGGCAAATGGTGTTGACAGAGTATGACATTCAGTACGTTTCCCAGAAGGCCATTAAAGGAAGCGTATTGTCTGAATACCTTGTCGAGAAGCCTATCGAAGATTATCAGCCGATGAGATTTGAATTCCCTGATGAGGGTATCATGTTTCTCAAAGTGAAAGATTGTGATGAACCGTTGCCCGACGAGGGGCCAGACAAGAAATCCCAGTGGAAATTGATATTTGACGGGACGGTTAATTCTTACGGAAGTGGCATTGCGGCAATCATTACGACCCCCCATGGATCCCACATCCCGTTCACTGCTAGATTGATATTTCCGGTCACCAATAATGAAGCGGAGTACGAGGCATGCATCATGGGTTTGGAAGAAGCGATTGATTTAAGAATCAAAAACCTGGATGTATATGGTGACTCGACACTTATTGTCAACCAAATTAAAGGGGAGTGGGAGACTCGTCAATCGAATTTGGTGCCGTACATGAATTACGCCAGAAGGCTGCTTCCGTTCTTTGATCAAGTGGAACTCCATCACATGCCCAGAGCAGAAAATCAGATGGCTGATGCCTTAGCCATGTTGGCTTCGATGTATAAAGTCAATTTTTGGAATGAAGCTCCAAGAATTGTCCTTTCTTGTCTTGATAGACCAACATTCGTTTTTGCTATCGAGGAAGCCTCTGATGGCAAGCCATGGTTCCATGATATCCAGACTTTCCTTATGACTAAGGAGTATCCTGCGGGAGCGTCAACCCAGGATAAGAAGACTCTGAGGAGGCTGTCTGGAAATTTTTCTTTCAATCCTGATGGAGTTATGTATAGGAGAAACCACGATCTCGTGCTACTCAGATGTGTAGATGAAAAAGAAGCGAGTCTGCTCATGGAAGAAGTCCATGAAGGCACATTTGGGACGCACGCCGGCAGGCATGCTATGACAAGGAAGATCCTGCGAGCAGGATATTACTGGCTAATGATGGAGTCGGATTGCTTCAGATTTATGCTGATAAAATTCATGTGCCGTCGTGCCCATTGAACGTCATGTCATCCCCATGGTCGTTCTCCATGTGGGGCATCGACATGATAGGCAAGATCGAGCCCACTGCATCTAACGGTCATCGCTTCATTTTGGTAGCCATTGACTACTTCACCAAGTGGGTGGAGGCAGCCTCGTATGCTAACGTGACCAAGCAGGTGGTGGCTAAATTCATAAAGAAGGACATCATCTGTCGATACGGAATTCCCGAGCAAATCATTACTAACAATGGTTCGAATCTGAATAACAAGATGATGAAGGAGTTATGCCAGAGCTTCAAGATTGAACATCACAACTCATCACCTTACCGGCCAAAGATGAATGGTGCGGTTGAAGCAGCCAACAAGAACATTAAAAAGATAGTACAAAAGATCGTTGTGACCTACAAAGATTGGCATGAGATGTTGCCATTTGCATTGCACGGTTATCGTAGGACGGTACGCACATCAACCGGGGCAACTCCTTTCTCACTAGTTTACGGTATGGAAGTTGAGATTCCTTCTTTGCGAGTTTTGGTTGACGTGAAACTCGATGAGGCAGAATGGATTAAGAACCGACTGAACCAACTCAGCCTGATGGATGAGAAGAGATTAGCATCGATTGCATATGGTCGTCTGTACCATAGCCGAATGAAGAAAGCTTATGATAAGAAGGTGTGTCCTAGAAGATTTCAGACGGGTGATCTCGTCTTGAAGAAGATTCTTCCGCCACACTCCGATCACAGGGGCAAGTGGACTCCCAATTACGAAGGTTCGTACTTCGTCAGTAAGGTCTTCTCGGGATGAGCCTTGTTGTTATCCATGATGGATGGCGAAGATTTTGCATCCCCTGTGAACGCGGACTCAATTAAAAAATACTTTGCTTAAAAAATGACCCGCTCGAAAGAAAGAGAATATCCAGGCAAAAATGGGGCATCCCGGCGAACCATAAAAAAGGAAAAAGGTTCGGGCAAAAATTAGGGATATAAATGAAAAATGTACACCCGCAAAGTCGAAAACCTGGAAGGGCGGCTTTGGCAAAAAAGGGTATCCCGGTGAATCAAAAACCCGAAAGGGCGGTTCAGGCAAAAGTTAGGGATTTGAAAAGCAAATGATTGAGTTACGCGTGTGGACTTTCATTGTTTAGTGGTTTGGAAGACCTGAGGGCCGTTTATCTGAATCAATCTCTTCTAAAGTTGAAGCATCGGAGAAGTATCGAAGTCAAGTGGGTCATAGAGGGATCAACTCATGGTGTTCGTCTATGCCACATTGTCGACATTTGTGTATATACTGATGTATATTTATGTTATTATGCTTGCGCAGTTTCCTCATTTCAGGAGCTTGCATCTGTTGTAAAACATTTTTGCCCATTCAGGGGTTCGTTATCAATAAAACATATACTATTCAGCATTTCTGTTGTTTGTTTAGTTGTTATCTGTTTTGTTTGAGAAAAAACGCCCGATGTTTTTGATAAAATGCGCATACATAAACTTGCTGGCCTAAGCTGATAATTGGTGAAACATTGAATCACCTGAGCATTGTCACAGGATGATAACCTTGATAGGTCCCTTTGAGAAGGGTATCTTGTCTGCTTGTTTGTGTTGTTGCAGGTACAACATTCCAGGCAGTACGCCAGATGTTTTCCAAAGCAGGATGATTCCTTCTTCCCCAGCGAGTTCAGCGGCGTCTCTCCATGGAGTCTGAACATAGGACTGTGAGCATTGATATGTCTCCCCAAACAAAGAAGATTCTCCCCAACCAGATGTATCCTGAGAAAGGATCATCATCTCCCCCAGCTGAGTAGTACGCTGAAGTGTATACTCATTCCCCAATGCTGGGTCGATGTGTCGTTTTCTCGTAGAAGACTATTTACAAGTGTTCAGCTTCCGGTAGTTCATACTGAAGTCTCCATCGGAATTGAGATTCCCCACAAAGTGGTATTCTCCCCGGCAGGTAGGATTTGTTCCAGCATCTGGTTGCCCTCCCCAGCCGAGTTTGCAGTTCCCCAAGAGAGTCGAGTCCTTGGAAAGCGTTCAGGCCATGATTGGTTTTCCCCAGTAGAGAGTACTGAATAGCTGATGTTGTATTTCCCCATCGGAGTCGTTATCTCCGGGAAAGTTTTATCCTCAAAGTCCGTGCAGTTTATTTCTGCGATTGACATCGTCTTGTCCTCAGCAGTGTGTGGTTCGTATACCTAGTTGAGCGGGTTCAGGTTTTTGTAGAACTTCATTCCCCTGCAGCAGTCGCATGGAGTTCGTTTCCCCAGGTTTAGTCCAATTGAGATTGGTGTAACTTCTTCTCCTCGGAAGGATGACTCCTTCCTCTACCAGAGTGGTCCTTCCTCCTTGAAAGGAGGATCTTCCCTTCAGCATTTATTTTGCTGATGGGGTCGTAGCATTTTGCATGATTGCATAGCATTTACCCTAAACGCGTAGCATTTCCACCGCGTGGAGCATTGCGCCATTGTCAGAGCATATGCATGTGAAACATGAGCTAGGTTGCTACCGTTCTTGTTTTGCAGGTGTTCCCCCGCAGAATGGTTTTCTCAAGATGATTCTTGAATTCCCCCAGCAAAGTTGATTGCTTAAGATGATTCTTAAAATCCCCAGTGAAGTCGCTAGAGTTGGTTGCTCAAGTTGATCCTTAGAGTCCCCAGCAGAGTGTTGGTTCAGGATGAGTCCTAAAATATCCGACAAAGTTATTGGTTCAGGATGAGTCTTGAAGTCCCCGGCGGAGTTATTTGTCCAAGATGATTCTTGAAGTCCTCAGCAGAGTTGATTCACCCAGAATGATTTCTGGACCCCCGAAGCGGAGTTACTTGATAGTTCTCCAGAATCCCCAGCGAGGATATGTCATCCCCAGTAGGTTTTAAAACAGAGAAGTTGAAACTTCCTTGAAGACTTGATGATTGAAGTTTGGCTGATGCCCGAGAATTTCTTTGAATGCCCGATGGCGTAATCATAGAGATTGCCAAAAGTTCCTGATGACCTAATGAGTCATGAGGAATTCTTCTGTTGTCGTGCCGTAGAATGCCTGACGGCAATATCAGTTGTGCATCACTAGTTACCGTGTAACCAGTGATCCCTTGATGAATTGAGGGAGAAGCTGCAGTGAAAATCTGATGATCATCCTCACGGAGATTTGGGCCCGTTGCCGTACAACTGCCATTTCAGAATTCAACGTTTGTCCTACCAATCAGAGTATCATTTACTTGTGCGGTTAGAAAATTTTCGGTTATCATGTGACCGATTCCCCAGAGTTGTCGTGCAACTGTCATGCTCAGTTTTGAAGATGTTCCTACCAGTCAGAGTATCGTTTACCGGTGCGGTTGGCAGATCGCCAGTTACCGTGTAACCGGTGATCCCTTGATGATTTGAGGACGGAGATCTACATTAAAATCAGAGAATCATCCTGACGGAGATTTAGATCAGTATTTCTCCAGCTAGTTGTCGTGCAGCTATCATTTCGGTTTCCGAAGATTTGTCCCCATCAGAGTACCGTGTACTTGTGCAGTTGGCAAATTTTCGGGTTTGTTGGTATTCAACCGTCTTTTACTTTGATTGTTTGAGAGTCGTTTGCTTCTCACCCAGTCAGGTCCAAGCCGTTTGAATAGGGGCAGCTGTTGCACCCCAAAATTTGCCCAACATTTCTTTACCTAGCTTATGTTTCATTTCATTCACATTAGCATTATCATTTGCATTTCATTGACATGTGTGCAGGAGATTAAGAGGTAGGATCACCAATCAAGAGCTATACAAGGCTATGAAGCTAGATAAGAAGGTTATTCAAGTGTTCAAGGGTTGATATCCTTGTCAGAGAAGTTAAAAGATCCTCAGAGAGAGGGTTGAAGTCAACTGTGTAGATCTCCTAACTTGAGAGTTGTGGGGAGATCATCAGAGGATTCTGAAGCCATGAACTTGGACTTGAGATCTTGAGAGAGCTCATGAGAAATGTTGAAGTTCATTTTGAAGCCTAGACAGGTCATTATGTGAAGGATATGAAGATATACCCAAGATTGGTGCAATTAAGGTTTCATCTGGGTGACCCTAAGTCAATTGATGGTTTGAAGAAAGTTGAGACATAATCCAAGAGCCATGTGATCATGGATTGATACCTTGAGATGTTCTAGGGATTATTCCAAGGTTAACTCATCATGATTGAAGAGTTTGAGAAGTTTTAGGCTAGGGTTTCTAAGGCTTGACAGTGTAAAATCCCCTAGCTTGACCCCTGACTTCAGGACCACTTAACTCAATATGTGATCTTCATCTCATCTTGACCCTAACATGATTGTTGTAGAGCATGATCTTAGATTTAATTTGAGTACTAGAAGTCCTTGATAGGGTTTATAGAACTCAAGTTACGAGCCAAACAAGTTACAAGTCATCTGAGACATGTGAATTTGGAGCTTGAAAGTTACCCAACTTGCATGACACTTTTGCCCTAGAAGGATGACTCCTATGAACTTTTGGTCAACATGAATGTTGTTCCTTATCCTCTTAGCTTTCTAAAGAGAACTAGAAGTCCATGATTGGATTTATAGAACTCAAGTTATGGCTTTGACAAGTCAAGGGTATTTTGGGTATTTGGACATTACAGGTCATTTTGAATTATGGGTCCATTTCACTATCTTGCAGGCTTCAAATGGGATTTTGTTCAATTTGAAAGTTTCTCAAAATGATGTTTTTAGCTCAGCCAAGTATCAAGAGTCCATTGATATGAATTAGAGCAAGCATTGGTTGAAGAGATTTCACAAAAAGGCCATTTTAATGAATTAAAATGAAAAAATTCAAAACAATTGATAATTGAATGATTTCAAGCCAAATTTGTGCTCATTTTAATTGGAAATGATATTCTAAACACTTTTGAAATATTAGAATTTTGAATTGATACTCATTTCATGATATTTTGGTGGATTGCTTCATGATGAAGTAACATTTCAAACACACCTCTTTGGTTGAAATCAAAGGAGAAAATTCATCCAATTACATTCTATGACCCTCAAGCAAGTGAACTGAGGTGGATTGAGAGCAAGAGCAGGGCAAAATCGTGGATACCATGAGTGGATTTTTGAGAAAAAATTGAAACTTGGAAATCACAAATTGGGCCTTGATTGGGCCTCCAAAGGTTTCAAACAGATTATAAATTGATTTTGGATCATTCTCAGAAGCTTCTAGTGCCATTTTCTGTTGAGAATCAGTTAGAGCAAGTGTTGGAAGAAGCTTGGAGTTTGATTTTCGAATTTGGAGATTGGAGAGGTTTCAGAAGAAATTTTACTTCAAGACTTGTTCATCATCATCCATTGAAGGAATCTGCATCTTTTAGAAGCAAGTGGAGCCCTAGTGTTGCACCCTAAAATTTGCTCAACCTTATTCACTTGGTTTATGTTTCAATATCATTAGCATTTGCATATAGAGTCAAGTGCATAGACTAATCATCTGCATAACATAAGCATAGCAAGTCATGCAACAGGGGACCAATCATTATTCTCATCTCTAGAGGCCTATCAAGAGGTTATTATCCTAATTCCATCTCATTCAAGTCATCAGAAAAGAATTTGAGAGCAGAGAGTTCAGCAGATCAAGCCTTGAGTCTATCCCCTATCTGAGGGTATCTGAGGGTCAACAAGGGGGTTGTGAGCTGTGAATGGAAGGCATGGAGAGCATCTAGACATCATGAGAGGCTTAGAAAGTCATTTGGGGAAGAAAACAAGTTGTTGAGGTGACCACAAGAATTGCAGTTGAAGACAGTCAACTAGGGTTTCATCTGGGTCAACTCTAGGTCAATTGACTGATTGAAAGGCATCAAGGGCTATTGGAGAGATGTGGGATTCATCATTTGACATGGAGAATAATAATATGTTGTCATGCTAAGAATAAATCAAGAGAAATCAAGGAGAAGAGGAGTTTCTAAATTAGGGTTTCTATGTAAAATCCCCTAGTTTAGGTCAAATTTCCAAGCAAGATAAGTCAAAATGCAAGCTTCAAATGGATCCTTGGCCAACATGAAACTTATAGAGGACCTCAAGACCTTTAATTTGAGTGGTGGAAGACATCAAGGAGATTTATAGAACTCAAGTTATGGTCCTTGCAAGTTACAGGTCATCTGAGGTATCTGAAATTTTGTCTGTGAAAGTGACTTGACTTCCAAGCAATTTTTACCCCTCAAGGAGATTTCAAATGAATTTCTGGTCAACATAAGAATTGTTCCTCATTGTCTTAGCTTTCTATAATGGTATAGTATGCCTTCATATGATGTGTGGAACTCAACTTATGGTCTTGGCAAGCAAAGGGTATTTTGGTCATTTGTGAATTACAGGTCATTTTAACCTATGTCCAAAACTCATACAAGGAGGCCTCAAATGGAAAAACTTACAACATCAAACTTGCTCCAAATGACATTTTGAGTCTAGAAAAGTGATCATGAGAGATTGGAAATGTCCATAGCACAAGGTTTCAAAATTGTTGATTTTAATGAAGGAAAATGGCTTAAAAAATGATATTTTTCATATCTTGGCCAAATGATGCAAAATTATAGGTCATTTTGAATGGAAAAGGCATTTTAAAAACATTGGATAAAGTGGAATTTTGAGCTTAGGTCATAATTTGTGAGTTATCCATGGTTGCTTGAATTGAAAGTAACATAATCCAAATTGAAAGGGAAAAGTGTAAGGGAAATTTCTCCAATGTTCTAGGAGGTTCCTACATCACCTATATATTCATGCAAGCTGATTCATGCAAGGGTTGGTGCTCCCATTTGTCCAAAATCTCCATTTTCATCCATTTTCTCATTCTTGCATAAGCTACTCAAACTTTTACAAATCTCTCAAAACTCTCACATCTTTGGATTGAATCTTCATCATCATCATTCAAACCCTAGGATTCACATCAAGAAGTGGTTGAATTGATCAAGGATTATACCAATTATCTTCTTCACTCCAAGTTGCGTTTTCATCAAAAATCCATTAAAACTTCCTCCATCATTCTGATTTCTGTCACCATCATCATCCACTATCATCATGGAGTAATTGACACAAGAGATTGGAGAGAATTCGTGGCTGTGTGAAGAGATTCAAGTTGAAACTCCAACTTGCATGAAGGATGGAATAGAATGATTCACAAGGATTAAGCACAAATCATTGCAAACAGAAGCATACTCATTCATTGGAGATCATTTTCAGCAAGTATCCAGGGTTGAATTGAAGTCTAACTACCATCACCATCACCAAGTGCAAGGTATGTAAACTTCAACGAATCTCACTATTCTGGCTGGTAGAGATCATGTGGTTAGGATAGTATTGTTTAGAAACCCTAGGGGAGTGATTCTTGAAGTTTAGGGATAGCTTCGTGGAGATCCATGACAGGTTGCCATTTCTGTTAGCTTCAAGAATAAGCTGTGTACTGGACCATAATTAATATAATGATGCATAGAATAATGAGGGAAGTATGTAGATGATCTGTGGATCATCAGGTTGGAGTTCTGGCAAAATTGACAACAGGCAAGCATGGTGTACCCTGAGTTTCGTGCCCTCTGTTTGGAGTTTACAACGAGAGTTAGTGAAAACTAGGATTAGACATGGATTCCTTGGGTTTTATAGAGTATTTTAGGGCTTGGATTTTTTCATTTTCATCAAGAAAGCATGGAGAAAGATTGGAGGGAATTTTTGTGCATGGAGTTCATGCCTGAAACCCTAAACGGATGAAGGAAGAAGACGACTCACAGGCCCTTGGATCTGGTGGGGAAAATTGACTTGACCAGGGATCGAACGACCCACGTTTGGTCTGAGTTTTGGTGGGAAGTTTCAAAAATTGAAACGCAGCGTTTCATTAATTGGGGGGATTGGGCTCAGACAGCTATTCGCACCCCCCAATTTAATAAGCCCAACGCGCTGAACTTGGATATCTTGCTATTCTCACCCCCTGGCTATTTCTTTCTATTTTCTTTATTATTTTCTTTTCATTTTTTTGTTCATTTTAAAAAAATTCATAACAAATAGAAAAATCATCATTTTTAATTCCTTCTTTTTGCATATTTTTCTTTAAGATGTCTAGAAAATTATAAAAAATAAAAATGGCATTTTATTTTTTATTTGATACTTTTCCCATATTTTCTAAATAAATAACATTTTAAATGGTTTCATTTCATACATGATTTTGTTAATTTTTGTTCTATTAGATACTTTCATATTTTTCATCCATTCTTTTTAGGTTGTTTAGGTTAGACATTGAACATGTAGATTCAATTTAGTTCCCATTTTTAGAAATTAAATTTAGGTGCTTAGTGTAAGTGTGAATAACATGAATAAAACTAGGGTTTTAGGTGATGACTTAGGAGATTTGATTCTTTTCCCTTAGGACTTAGGGCTTGACTAGTTTAGTTATGGGACTATAGGGGCTATGGGTAGTTATTAGATCCCTTAGAAGAAGTCAGGATTCCCCTACTGATATTGATATACTGTATATCTGACTGACTGGTGTGGTGTGCCCTCTGGGGATTATTGCTTGCTTGTATGGGTATTGGGATTGTCTGGGGACTTGGGAGAACTGAAGATTTGGGGAGATGAAGGCCATTGGAGATCCAGAGATTGAAGAGCAACTGCCAGAGTTGGAGAGGAGGTTCTTGCTAGCAGCTGCTGAGGAGACTAGGGTTTAGGAGCTAGGCAGAGCTCTAGATTAGAAAGCTTGCTTCTCAAACATGGAATGCCTTGTCTGCATCCATCCTTTCTCTATGATTCAAAGTCTCTTTCAAATATCCACCTCCTTCCTTTGGAAGGATCAGTGAATGTATTTGAAAGATAGAACTTCTGAGAGAAACTTGTCTGCATAATGTTAACAGTTGATGAGCCACCTTTGGTAGGCAGTTTACTGTTTAACATTCATCTCCTCTTGTTGACTGATGTTCATCCCTGAAGATTGGAGACTTGAAGAAAAGCCATTGCTTATAGGAGGCTGATGATCAAAGCCCTTTCCTGAAGGCCATGAAGATGGAGATTAATGCTTGTTGAAGCCTGTAACTGATTGGAGATGACTTGAAGCCAGATGTTGATTCAGAGCTGCTGATGCTGTTTATTCTTGCTGTATTTCATTTCTGATGTATTGATTGGTTTTCTGGACTGTATGGTTTGCTGTTTACCCTGTTGGGTTGAAAGTGAAGTCTGTTCACTTTTGCCTATTGTTTTCTAGGTTCGAGGTTGAGTGGGACTCCCTTGCCTCGCTTGTACTGTTGCATCCATGCATTTTACTGTTTTACTGTATATATCTGATATTGTTTCTGTTGCTGTCTATTCCCTTAGGATCTCTGTTTCTCTCTGTGCAAGAGAGGAGCATGATAGACACTAGGTCTTAACCCATGCATGATAACATTAGGTTAGTTTGTTTCCCTTCGCAACCATAGGTTAGAGTTCTGTCTCTTCTTCCTCAAAACAAACAGAAAAATACCATAAAGATTTCAAACACAATAAAAGACACTTCTTCCGTAAAAGGATGTGAACTCATCAAGACGTCATTTTTGTCCGCTTGGACTGCTAATCAGAAAAACCTTTTTTCAGAAGGAATAAAATCAATCAAGACAGCCCTGTGTCTTCCGTGGCCCGAACTACGTTTGCTCTGATCTTCCATGCTGTGTGGAAGTACGTAGGCATAGGATGCGATATCCTAGCGAGCAACCTTCCCCTCCTTTCCCGTAGGTAGGCGAACTACGTTGACTCTGATTTCTCGTTCCAGACGGGAATACGTAGGCATAAAGTGCGATACTTTGCCGAGTCATTTTCAATTTCATTTTATTTTCTTTTTAGCCCTTGACCTATAGTTTAGATAGAATAACAATCCATACCCGAAAACAAGCGTGGATCCCGTCGAGTACGACGGACGTGAGGGGTGCTAATACCTTCCCCTTGCGTAACCGACTCCCGAATCCAGGTTTTGGTTGCGACGACCATACCTTTCCCATGTTGTGCGAGGTTTACTCTAAGCGTTTCCTTTCCCTCCCGTGGGATAAATAACGCACGGTGGCGACTCTTCTGTTCAGTCGGCGCCGATTTTCGCAGTAGCGACAGCTGGCGACTCTGCTGGGGATCCAACGTCCCCTGGCTGCTAAGAACTGCGATGGTTCTTATGCATTTGGGATCCAACGTCCCTTTGAGCGAGTCAATCCTAGCGCTTGTTTTCCGTCGAGGATTTTGTATGGAGTTATTGTATATTTCTGACCTTTATTTTCAGCTTTGTATATATGGATTATTATTGCTGTATTGGGGTGTGACGGGCGTTCTGATATTGAGTGAGAAGCCAGACCTGGGCTTGAGTGCACCTAGAATTAGAGTAGAAAGTAGTGGGCGCGTGCCGGCTTTGCTTGCATTAGTGTCTCATGAAATCTACACTCGGACGAGGTTCTTCTGGTTGGCTTCTTTTTCTACCCTTTGGGTCGAAGGGGTTGTTGGTCAGCTGAATTGTCGACTCCGGGAACCGATCATTTGGAAGTTGGCTAAGTGAGGCCTCTTCAGGATTTGATGATGCCACTCCTTCTGGGAATCGTATCATCAACCCTGAAAGTCTGTGACGCCGACGACCGCATAGGATGCCATACCTTTGTCAGTTACTAGGACATCCACCTGTGAGAGGGTTTGGGGGTTATGCAGGTAACTAGACCTTCAGACTACCGGTTATTTCTTGATCAGAGATCCTGGGTATTTATGGAGAGTTAGGAGGTCTGTCAGAGACCATTTGGAGATGTGTTCTGAGGTCTGTCAGAGACCAGTTGGAGTGTTCTGAGGTCTGTCAGAGACCAATTGGAGATGTGATTTGAGGTATGCCAGAGACCAGTGAGAGTTATGGTTTGAGGTCTGTCAGAGATCAGTATTGGAGCTTTGTTTTAGGTCTATCTGAGACCAGGGTTTGATGACTTCTGGATGGTCTATCTGAGACCTTTCTTGATTGGGTTCAGGCTATTCAGCTACAGCTTTAGTCCCTGTTGCATGTTACTTGCATTGCATTGCCTGCATATCCATTACCACTTGCATTTCACTAACGTGTGTCTGTGCTGCAGGTGCATTTGCATATTCCCCGGTTCTAGTGCCCAGACTTCTGAGTATTGATTATGGCTGGTTTGAGGAAGACAGTTGCGTATAAGCTGCCTTCACCTGATATTACTTCTTTGCTTGGTCTGATATCTCTTGCTGATGAGGAGGTTAGGAGAAGCTTCAGAATGAGTCATGGGAGATTACTGAGATTAGTCTGCAAGCCCACGGCTGATGAGATGAACGGGCTATACACCTTGATGCAATTCTATGACCCCGCATTGAGATGCTTTACTTTTGCTGACTTCATTCTAGGACCTACCATTGAGGAGTATGTGGAGTTTACTGAGCTTCCCGTGCAGAACAAGGTTCCCTTTATTCACTCTGCTGCTGAGCCCAAGCTGGAGGACTCAGCCAAAGCCTTGCATATGAATGCTGCTGAGTTGTTAGTGACTTCTTGGCTCGGGGTTCCCGGTTTCTCTCTGGATTTTCTGGTTGGCAAGGCTCAAGAGTACGCCAAGAACGGTTGTTGGGTGGTTTTCAATGCTATTTTGGCTTTATGCATTTATGGAATTGTGTTGTTTCCTAACTTGCCCAACTTTGTGGACCTGGACGCTTTCTATCTGTTTGCTGCAGGCAACCCAGTGCCAACGTTGATCGGAGACTTCTACCATTCATTGCACTATAAGAACGAAAACCGAAGGGGAAAAGTTGTTTACTGCTGTGCTCCTCTATTAAATATGTGGTTCAAAAGTCATCTCCCCATGAAGGGACCATTTGTAGACAGTGCAACCTCAGCCAGTTGGTCAGAGCGCCTGATGAGGCTATATTCCGAAGACGTTGTGTGGTTTGATCGAGACCTGTTGGGATCTGAGCTCATCTTCAGTTGTTCTGGGTACCCTAATGTGCCGCTGATAGGAAGAAAAGGGTGTATCAATTACAACCCTTCTTTGTTCGTTCGCCAGTTCGGATATGCGTTGAAGAATCCACCTCAGGAGGAAGAAGTACAGGAATCTCTGTACTTCACAGGTGACGTGAAGGGGGAGTTATTAGCCAAGTTGCAACATGCCTGGACGCGTATTAACCGCAGAGGGAAGCCGTTGTTAGGAAAGAATGACTGTCAGGCCTATGCACCTTACAAGGTTTGGATCCAGGAAAGAGCAAGTCAGTTATTAATGCCATTTCCCGCTGCACCCGTCACTGTTCCCGTCCCGGCAGAAGAGCCAACTACTGTTTCTAGGGAGGTTTACGAGCAAGTTGTGAGGGAAAAGGAAGCCTTGATGAAGATCAACGAAGGGTTAGAGCAAGAGCTAGCTCAAGTACGCAGCGAGAAAAACAAGGTCGTATATGCTTTCCAACAACAAATCGAGCTGTTAAACAGGTTAGGGGCTGAGTTGACTGAGGAAAAGAAGAAGCGTGAACGTTTGGGGCAAGAGTTCAGAAGCTCCCATGACATGCTGGAAGCCAAAAAGAAGGCGCTTGACGCAGCACACCGAGAAATCTCCTCTTGCAATAAGACTTGGAATGCTACACTCACCAACAATAAGATGAGAGAAGACAAACTGAGGCAGCAAATCTCCGACCTCGAAGAAAAGTTGAAGTCTAGCATCAAGAAGTGTGAGGAAGAAGTGATGACCCGGTATAGTGTCCAGCATGCACTGAACAAGGCAATCAAATCCAGAGATGAAGCAGTGTCTCAGAAGCGAAAGCTAGAAGATTGCTTCGGAGAAGCAACATGGGAAGAAACTGCTGAAGACGTGCGCCGTGTTCTTAAGAAGAGAAACCAACTTGTTGAAGGGCTGCTTGATCGACCAAGCCATCCAGAGACCAAGAAGTTGATAGAAGAGTACCAGACTTTTGGGAGGATTTGATCATTTCATGTAGTAACTTGTAGTAACTTGTATGCTTTATTTGCATAAGTGCTGACCATCACCAGGATTGTTGGTTGAGGTCATGCCTTCTTATCGTACTTTCAGCGACATTGTAGTCGGGTTTTCTCAGCAATATATGAGGCTTTCTATGATTCAGCTCCGATATTCCTATTGTCAACACTGTCACTGCACTGGCACCTTCACACTAGAACTGGGGGAATGAATTTCCCTAATGCACAGACACATTGCATTGCATTCATATTCATATTGCATTACAGGTAATCTTTGAATAAGTGTCTTATGTCCTGCTCTGTAACAGGTACTTTTCAGGATTGCAGATCAGCACCCGCACCGCTATTCTACCCGCACCAACTGTCGAAGAATCATGGATCAAATGCAGAACGAGATGCAAGATGTGCGCGAGAAGCTCGCTCTCTTCATGCAGACCATGGAAGCTATTGCGAAAGGGCAGGAGAATTTGCAGGCCATGGTCCAGCCTCTGTTGGCCCGAAACGCTGGTCATGGTAACGAAGATCATCATTCTGTACGGGTCGATACTGTTCATGGAGACGGCACTCCCACGCCAGTGGCTCCACCTGTAGTCAATATACCCGCTGCTAATGTCAACAACGCTACCGCTGCTGTGAATGGTAACGTCGGAGTTGGGAATGAGACTGCTATCCATAACGTTGGGCTGGGTGATGTCAATTTGGGAGATAATATGGGAGGCCACGGCTTCGTCAATGCTGGATTCGGATTCAATGATCATGGATTCGATAATGCGGGGAAGTATGGCTTTAATGCTCAAGGCTTTGGGCAGGATGGGTATGGTGTGACCAATCAGGGTTACGGAGGCTTTGGAAACGGAAACGGAGCGGGGTTTATGGCTTTTGGTCCTGCTGGAGGTGTTCAAGGGTGCGGCAACAGAGGCCGAGGTCCGGGGATGAATCAGGTCAGGGCTGGACGTAATAATGGATATGATGGGTACGGAGCTGGAAATGGTATGTGGCAAGAAGATCAGCAGGAGGACGCTTTCTCCGGCGGAGGTTTCGAAGGGGCGATGGACGACTCCCAGAAGATCAGAATGCTGGAAGAGCAGATGAGGGGAGTCCTGAACCAAAGTGTTGTGGGTTTGGACATGGCAACAATGGGCTTGGTACCTGGCTTGAGGGTGCCAATTAAATTCAAAGCTCCTGCGTTTGACAAGTACAAAGGAGACACATGTCCAAAAGTGCATGTACGAGCTTATTACAGAAAAATGTCTGCATACTCAACTGATGAAAGAATGCTAATGCATTTCTTTCAGGATAGTCTGTCGGGCCCTTCCCTGGAGTGGTACATGGGGTTGGAGCCAACTGATGTCAAGACGTGGAAGCAATTAGCAGAGGCATTTGTAGCTCACTACAAGTATAACAGCGACTTGGCACCCAATCGGGTCCAGTTGGCCGGGCTGTCGCAAAAGAAGGGGGAGAGCTTTAAAGAGTACGCGCAAAGGTGGCGCGATATGGCTGCCCGGGTCAGTCCTCCTGTAGAAGATAAGGAAATGAATGACATGTTTGTCGGCACATTCACAGGTCTGTTTCATGACATGTTGTTTCACACGTCTCTGGCCAGTTTTTCAGACCTGATTCTGATGGGAGAAAAGATTGAACGTAATATTAAGCAAGGAAAGTTCCAAGTCGAGGAATCAACTGCATCTGGCAGTAATAGGAAGGCTTTTGGTGGGCGCCGTCAGGGCGAGGCAAGCGCAGTATTTGGAGGCCGAGGCCGAGGCCGAGGCAGGGGACGAGGTCAATATCGTCAGCCGCAGCAGGTGGCGAGTGTTACTATCCCGTACCAGCAACAACCACTCCAGCAACAACAACCGGTTCAGCAACAGCCAATGCCACAGCAGCAGCAGCCTCAGCAGGGGGCACAGCAGGCTCAACGAAGATTCCAGGGTAGTAAACCGAGAAGAGTGTTTGAGAAGCCTCCCTCAACCTATGCCGATTTGTTGCAGACATTGTTGGGATTGAACCTGGTAGAAAAAAGAACTCTAGCACCGATAACGGGAGTTCCCCCGTTTGGTCACGATGCCAGCAGGCACTGTGAGTTTCATTCTGGAGCCCCGGGCCACGATATAGAAGGTTGCCACGCTTTTAAGCACGTTGTGCAGGATCTTTTGGACAATAAGACTATCAATTTCGGAACGGCAGGTCCGAATATAGTGCAGAAACCCATGCCTAATCATGGGGCCAACGCCGTTCTGACTGAGGAAGGTTTGAATCTGATTATGAATGTCGATGATTTGAAGACGCCGCTGAGCGAGATAAAGAGCCGACTGTTGCAAGGGGGTGTTTACCCAGGATGTAACGAGTATTGCTTAGAATGTTGGACCCTAGCTGGGGGGTGTGATGATTTGAAGAAGGGCATTCAGGCTTTAATTAATGAAGGTATATTGCAGTTTGACCAAGCAGCAACTGAAGAGCCCGCAGGGGCAGTAATAGATGATCAGAATGATGTGGCCACGGTAACGATTCCTCGGAAGATGATCACTATCGCAGCACCAGCTCAGCGCCCACCGATCACCATAACTAAGGCCGGGCCGATCCCGTACGAGAACACGAAAGCAGTCCCATGGTCATATGGGTTGGAGGTGTATTGTGACGGGATAAAAATTGATGTTAATAAACAGCCAGCCGAGACTGTGGATAATGTTGTTGGCTCAGGAGGTATGACGAGGAGTGGCAGGATCTTTATATCCCCTGAAGTGGAGGCCGAAAGACTCGCTAAAGGAAAAGGGAAAGCAGTTGAGAATGGCCCAGTGCAAGCAAGTGACAAAGAATCGGCATCGAAAGACGTAGAAGAGTTCATGCGCTTGATTCGAAAAAGTGATTATAAGATTGTGGAGCATCTGCAGCAGACGCCGTCCAAAATATCTATCCTGTCATTGCTGTTGTGTTCGGAAGCCCACAGAAATGCGTTGCTGAAAGTCCTAGATACTTCTTTTGTACCCCAAGACGTCTCCGTGAATCAGTTGGAAGGGGTGTTGGCACATGTGAATGCAGGCCACAGCTTGGGCTTTACTGATTTCGACTTGACTCCGAAAGGAAGAGATCATAATATGGCGCTGCATGTGTCTGTTGAGTGTAGAGGATCAGTAATGTCACATGTATTAGTTGACACCGGATCGTCTTTGAATGTGCTACCCAAGAAGGCGATGATGAAGCTGGATGTTAGAGGAATCTTGTGTACGCCCAGTGATTTGGTAGTCAGAGCGTTTGACGGCACGAGGAGAACAGTCTTCGGATCGATCACATTGCCTCTACAGGTGGGGCCAGAGGTGTTTGCGACTGAATTTTATATCATGGATATACAGCCTGCGTACAGCTGCTTGCTCGGAAGACCCTGGATTCATGGGGCGGGGGCAGTCACGTCCACCCTGCATCAGAAGTTAAAATATATGGTCGGAGACAGCGTAGTCACCGTGTGCGGAGAAGAGGACATCCTGGTCAGCCATCTGTCGTCATTTAAATATGTGGAGGTCGACGGAGAGATCCACGAAACACCCTGCCAGGCATTTGAAGGGTTGCGCATCAAGGACAAAGGTCCCGGGCCGAGCAAAGCGTCGGAGATAGCCGTCTCATCGTATAAAGAAGCTCAAGCTCTAGTAGAAGCAGGAGAAGCAAAGGGCTGGGGCAAAGTGCTGGACATTCCTGTGAAGATGGACCGGTTCGGGCTGGGATACCAACCGTCGTCGTCAACTCCTGCCGTGGGAGCGCCCCGTTTCAGAGGGCCAATCACCATCTCTGCCAGTGGAGTGTGCCACGAAACTGTCAATGCTGCTTCGGAGTCTGATGAAGGAGACAGCGACTGTGATATGGATGCCTGGATTCAGCCAAGCACGCCAGGACAAGGACTGTGCAACTGGTCTATTCAGGAGCTTGTTCCTGTGACTTTTAAACAGTAATGCTTTGCTTTATTAATTGTTGAATAATCTGATGTCTTGCCCGGGGCATCAGGATTTGCTTAGGGCTGTGTTGTTATGAACATTGCGTGTTAATCATTAAATAAATGGCGTTTTTTCATGTGCAAATACTGTAATCCCTGTCTTTCTTGTTTTATATTTCTCAATAAAATGGCAACGTGGTTGTTTGCTTTATACGCATTTTGAAGCACTTGACCATTCCTTTTGCAGGATAACATTTTCAGATGACATCTTTGAACCACCTATGACTCGTCCCGACTTCGAGCACCCGGTATTCCAGGCCGAAGAAGAGGTTGTCGAAGATAGCAACGTTCCTGAAGAACTGTCTTGGTTAGTGAAGCAAGAGGAAAGAGCCATTCTGCCTCACGACGAGGTCATCGAAATTATCAACTTGGGATCGGAAGGGGTTGAGAAGAATATTCGTATCGGAGCCGCACTGCAGGGTGATATCAAGCGAAGACTGGTTGAAATGCTCCGAGAGTATAGTGATGTATTCGCTTGGTCATATGAAGATATGCCGGGGCTCGATACAGACATGGTTGTGCATCGCCTGCCACTGAAAGAAGATTGCCCGCCGGTCAAACAAAAGCTTCGCAGAACTCGACCAGATATGGCAATGAAGATCAAAGAGGAAGTTCAAAAACAGTGGGACGCTGGTTTCCTGGCTGTGACAAAATATCCTTCATGGGTTGCCAACATCGTACCAGTGCCAAAGAAAGATGGCAAGGTTCGAATGTGCGTGGATTATCGGGATTTGAATAAAGCAAGCCCAAAAGACGATTTTCCACTTCCTCACATTGACGTGTTAGTTGATAATACTGCTCAATACTCCGTATTCTCCTTCATGGATGGCTTTTCAGGCTATAATCAGATTAAAATGGCGCCAGAGGATATGGAGAAGACCACTTTCATAACGCCTTGGGGAACATTTTGCTACAAAGTGATGCCCTTTGGTTTGAAAAATGCTGGGGCAACATATCAGCGTGCGATGACGACTCTTTTCCATGACATGATGCATAAAGAGATCGAAGTTTATGTTGACGATATGATTGCCAAATCCCAGACAGAGGAAGAGCATCTGGTGAATCTGCTGAAGCTATTTAAAAGGCTTAGGAAGTTCAGGCAGAGGCTGAACCCTAACAAATGCACCTTCGGGGTGAGATCGGGCAAACTGCTGGGGTTTATCGTAAGCAGAAAAGGAATAGAGGTCGACCCTGCTAAAATAAAAGCAATTCAAGAAATGCCGACGCCTAAAACAGAGAAAGAGGTGCGCGGGTTTTTAGGGAGGTTGAACTACATCGCTCGGTTCATATCTCACCTAACGGCCACGTGTGAACCATTATTCAAGCTGTTGAAGAAAGATCAAGCTGTAACGTGGAACGAAAATTGTCAAAAGGCGTTCGATAAAATAAAGCAGTATTTGCAGGAGCCTCCTATTTTGATACCCCCAGTGGCAGGTAGACCCTTGATAATGTATTTGACGGTTCTTGAGGGAAGCATGGGTTGTGTTCTCGGTCAACATGACGAGACAGGGAGAAAAGAGCATGCAATCTATTACCTGAGTAAGAAATTTACAGATTGTGAATCTCGATATTCAATGCTGGAGAAAACTTGTTGCGCGCTAGCTTGGGCCGCCAAGCGTTTGAGGCAATACATGCTGAATCATACAACCATGCTTATCTCGAAGATGGATCCTATCAAATATGTATTCGAAAAGCAGGCGTTGTCAGGCAGAATCGCCCGTTGGCAGATGGTCTTGACTGAATATGATATTCAATACGTCTCGCAGAAGGCTATAAAGGGGAGTGTGCTGTCTGAGTATCTGGCGGAGCAGCCTATTGAAGATTACCAATCGATGAGGTTTGATTTTCCTGACGAGGATATCATGTACCTAAAGATGAAATATTGTGAAGAGCCGTTGCCAGACAAAGGACCAGAGTTGGGTTCCAAATGGAAAATGATATTTGACGGAGCTGTGAATGCTTACGGTAGCGGAATAGGGGCAATCATCACTACACCACACGGGTCGCACATCCCGTTTACTGCCCGACTGACCTTTGCTGTTACCAATAATGAGGCCGAATACGAAGCTTGTATAATGGGGCTTGAAGAAGCCATTGATTTGCGAATCAAACATCTGGACGTATACGGAGACTCAGCTCTGGTGGTGAATCAGATCAAAGGGGAATGGGAGACACGGCAGCCCAATTTGATACATTACATGAATTATGCAAGGAGATTGTTGCCTTTCTTCGATAAGGTTGAATTGCATCATATACCGCGGGCAGAAAATCAAATGGCTGACGCTCTGGCCACTTTGTCTTCCATGTACAAGGTCAACTTCTGGAACGAAGCTCCCCGAATCATTATCTCTCGGCTTGATAGGCCAGCTTATGTATTTGCTATTGATGAAGCATCTGACGACAAACCATGGTATTTCGATATCCTTAATTTCCTGAAGAATAAAGAGTATCCGGCTGGGGCATCCAGTCAAGATCAGAAAACTCTCAGGAGATTAGCGGGCAATTTCTATTTGAACCCGGATGGCGTGTTATACAGAAGAAACCACGATTTGGTGCTGTTGCATTGTGTAGACGAAAAAGAGGCAAAGATGCTCATGGAAGAAATACACGAAGGTACATTTGGTACGCATGCGGGCGAGCATGCTATGACGAGAAAGCTGCTGCGGGCAGGCTATTTTTGGCTGACTATGGAAACTGATTGTTTCAAGTTTGCGAGGAAGTGTCACAAGTGCCAAATCTATGCTAATAAGATCCATGTGCCTCCAAGTCCTCTGAATGTAATGTCATCGCCATGGCCATTCTCGATGTGGGGAATCGATATGATTGGAAAGATCGAGCCGACGGCGTCTAACGGGCATCGGTTCATCTTAGTAGCAATCGATTATTTCACCAAGTGGGTGGAAGCGGCGTCTTATGCAAATGTAACGAAGCAAGTGGTGGCCAGATTCATCAAGAGAGATATCATTTGCCGATATGGGATTCCCGAGCGGATAATCACGGATAATGGTTCAAACCTGAACAACAAAATGATGAAGGAGCTCTGTCAGAACTTCAAGATCGAACATCACAACTCCTCCCCTTACCGACCCAAGATGAATGGCGCTGTAGAGGCGGCCAATAAGAATATCAAGAAGATCGTTCAGAAAATGGTGGTGACCTATAAGGATTGGCATGAGATGCTACCCTTCGCATTGCACGGTTATCGTACGACGGTACGCACATCAACCGGGGCAACCCCGTTCTCGTTAGTATACGGAATGGAAGCGGTATTACCATTGGAAGTTGAGATCCCTTCTCTGAGGGTATTGCGAGACGTTCAGCTGGACGAGGCGGAATGGGTGAAAGACAGGTTGAATCAACTGAGTCTGATGGATGAGAAGAGGCTAGCTTCTCTAGCATACGGTCGTTTGTACCAGAGCCGAATGAAGAAAGCGTACGACAAAAAGATACATCCGCGAAGCTTTCAGACGGGCGACCTTATGCTGAAAAGGATTCTCCCGCCGCAAGCAAATCACAGGGGCAAGTGGACCCCCAACTACGAAGGGCCATACGTTGTCAGGAAAGTCTTCTCAGGAGGAGCGTTGTTGTTGTCCACCATGGACGGAGAAGACTTCACGTCACCTGTGAACTCAGACGCAGTTAAAAAATACTTTGCTTAAAATAGACCCGCTGGACAGAAAAAAGAGAGTCCAGGCAAAAATGGGGCATCCTGGCGAACCAAAAACAGAATGAAAGGTTCGGGCAAAAATTAGGGATAAAATTGAAAAATGTACACCCGCGAAGTTGAAAACCTACACTGGGCGACTTCGGCAAAAAAGGGTATCCCGGTGAACTGAAAACCCGTAAAGGGCGGTTCACGCAAAAGTTAGGGATTTGAAAAGCAAATGACTGCGGTCCGAGGTTGACAATTGCAATAAGCATCAATGCGGGAGAATACATTTGAGGAGTCAGTTATCTGATACAATCTCTTCAGAAGTGGGGGTACCGGGAAAGCATTAGAGTCGGGCGAGTCATGGGAGGATCAGTTCGTGGTGTTCATCTGCATCTCGTTGCCGACACGTGTACAAATTTAAGTTGTCAATATTTATGCTTTTTGTTCATACTGGTATACTTGTATATTTTCTTTGTGTAGCTTCCTCATTTCAGGAGTTACATCCCGTGTACAAAACTCCGCCCATTCAGGGGCCCAATCAATAAAATACGTTATTCAGTACTTGACACTGTTCTTTACTGTTTTGTGCATGATTAACGCCTAGGTTTGATGAAACTAGCGTGTGTATAACGTCACTGGCCCTTGCCAACAGTTACTAAAGCTTCGAATTGACTGAAAATAACGTCACTAACCTGAATTGATTTGGTTGCATAGGCTTGTCTTGCCTTGTTTGGGTTGTTGCAGGTTTCATAACCGTACGAGGAAGATGATCAAAAGATTGCAATAACTAGAGACCCAGCCCTCACGCAGGTCATGCAGGTTCTTCCTGAAGAAGGATAGAACTCTCCAGCTGGTCGTAGCTTATCCGAGGGACATGCTCCAACAAAGTCATTTATTCTCAGCAGAATTGGCGATTCGAAGATTGCAGGCTGTATTCAGACATTGTATCTCAAGCAGAGTTGGTTTAGCCTCAGAAGATTAATATCGGTGAGCTGTATTCAGGCAGGTTCATCTTTCCCCGCAGGGTCATTCACTCTCTCCCTGCGGAGTCAGTTGATTTCCCCCGAGAGAATCGTCCCATCCCCAGTGGAGATCTCTTTTCAGCAAGTTTTCTTTCCTCCCAGTGGAACTCGAAGATCAAGACTCTCCCCAGCAGAGTTGGTGGTGGATCCTGTCATTTATTTTGTCAGGGATACTGTGTAATATCAGTTCACTCTCCAGCAGAAAGTCCGATCATACTGTGCACGTCTGCTATTCCCCAGCAAATTTATATTCCCCAGCAGGGGGTTACCTCAACAGGGTGTTTGGTTTGAGTTCCCAATTTCCCAACAGGTTTGACTTCACCCTTCCAGCATTTATTTTTCTGAAATAATTCTGTAGCATCTGGCTATCCCCGGCGGAGTCGGAATTATCTTCAGCATTTGTTCTGCTGAAACAGTTTCTGTGCTCTAGCAGTTCAGGTGGAGAGAACTCTTGCTCAAATGAACTACCAAATATTCAAGATCTCGGCATGAGACATCCAATGATAATGTCAGTTCGGCAGTATCCCCCACAGAGTTACCAGGATAAGGTTCTCTTTATTTCCTAGCAGAGTTATTTGTCATCAAAGGGGTTTCATGAATCAGAATTTCAGAAGTTGACTCCGGTCATCAGAACAGGCATCCGGTAGTTTGGTTCCCAGATATCCCCAGTGGAGTCCGCCTCAAAGTCGCTGTCATGTCGGTGCTAAGGAGTTTGTGGGTTGGGATCAATGGCGAACTGAGTCCTGACGTGGACAATTTATTCCTATATTGACGGGATTTCTTCAGAAGTGGGCGTCCTAACGTGGACAGATTTATTTCCCCGGGTTGATGAGATGTGTTAGTCCTAATGTGGATAGAATCGGGTTCTCGGAATTGGTGGAATGTGGAGTCATAACGTTGACAAAACTGATTACTCTTTGTGTTGGTGTCCTGACGTGGACCATTTACTCTCAGCAGTTATCTTTCTTCGTGTTGGCGAAGCATGGGTCCTGACGTGGACAGATCAGACGAAGGTGTGAGTCCTGACGCGGACGAGTTTGGCTTTCTCAACAGAGGAGATGGGAGTCCTGACGTGGACAAGTTTTATTTCCCCAGCGGGTCGAAGATGCCTGAGTCCTGACGTGGACAAGTCAAGACGAAAGATGGGTCCTGACGTGGACAAGTTTATTCCTTACGTGGGAAAAGAGGTTTCAGATTCCTTACGTGGAAAGACGAGTTTATTCCTAACGTGGAAAGATGAGATTCCTTACGTGGAAAAGAATGGGTTTCCTTACGTGGAAAGATTGAGTCCTCACGCGGACATATCAAGATTGATTCCTGACGTGGAAAGAAAGAGATTATTCCTGACGTGGAAGAGTGTAGTCCTGACGCGGACAGATCAAAGAAGTTATTCCTAACGTGGAAGAAGAAGATAGATTCCTTACGTGGAAAATTTAGTCCGGACGTGGACGGATTCAAGAAAAGTTGATTCCTGATGTGGAAGAATGACGTACTCCTTACGTGGAAAGGTGAGTCCTAACGTGGACAGGTTCAGAACCACAGTTGTATTCCTTACGCGGGAAGATTGGAGTCCTGACGCGGACATGTCGAGTGGTATTAGGGTCCTTACGTGGACAGACTGATATAGTTCTCCTTAGGTGGAAAGAAGATTGCTTCCTGACGTGGAAAGATGGAAAGTGTAGTCCTGACGTGGACAGATGCAGAAGAGATGACTCCTTCTGTGGATGATGTTATTCCTAACGTGGGAGAGTCTATTCCTAACGTGGACGATTTATTGGAATATCCCCCCCAGCGGAGTTGCCGAGATTTTTCTGGGTTAACAGCAAGTGGAGTCCTAACGTGGACAGGCTCTAGTTGAGATTTCTTTGTATTAATGACAGACAGAGTCCTAACGTGGACAAGCAAGCAATCTGTTATCCCCAGCGTGGTCGTTACGAGATCAGTGGGTTGTCGTAACAGTTAAATTCAGCTGATGAATGTCGTTCCCCAAACAGTGGCGCAGTTTATTTCTGCGGTTGGCAAATTTCCGGGTTTCTTAGTATTCAACCGTCTCGTACCTCGAATTTTTGAAGGCTGTTCGCTCTTCACCCAATCGGGTCCAAGTCGCTTGAATAGGGGCAGCTGTTGCACCCTAAAATTTGCTCAACCTTATTCACTTGGTTTATGTTTCAATATCATTAGCATTTGCATATAGAGTCAAGTGCATAGACTAATCATCTGCATAGCATAAGCATAGCAAGTCATGCAACAGGGGACCAATCATTATTCTCATCTCTAGAGGCCTATCAAGAGGTTATTATCCTAATTCCATCTCATTCAAGTCATCAGAAAAGAATTTGAGAGCAGAGAGTTCAGCAGATCAAGCCTTGAGTCTATCCTTTATCTGAGGGTATCTGAGGGTCAACAAGGGGGTTGTGAGCTGTGAATGGAAGGCATGGATAGCATCTAGACATCATGAGAGGCTTAGAAAGTCATTTGGGGAAGAAAACAAGTTGTTGAGGTGACCACAAGAATTGCAGTTGAAGACAGTCAACTAGGGTTTCATCTGGGTCAACCCTGGGTCAACTCTAGGTCAATTGACTGATTGAAAGGCATCAAGGGCTATTGGAGAGATGTGGGGTTCATCATTTGACATGGAGAATAAGAATATGTTGTCATGCTAAGAAGAAATCAAGAGAAATCAAGGAGAAGAGGAGTTTCTAAATTAGGGTTTCTATGTAAAATCCCCTAGTTTAGGTCAAATTTCCAAGCAAGATAAGTCAAAATGCAAGCTTCAAATGGATCCTTGGCCAACATTAAACTTATAGAGGACCTCAATACCTTTAATTTGAGTGGTGGAAGACATCAAGGAGATTTATAGAACTCAAGTTATGGTCCTTGCAAGTTACAGGTCATCTGAGGTATCTGAAATTTTGTCTGTGAAAGTGACTTGACTTCCAAGCAATTTTTACCCCTCAAGGAGATTTCAAATGAATTTCTGGTCAACATAAGAATTGTTCCTCATTGTCTTAGATTTCTAGAATGGTATAGTATGCCTTCATATGATGTGTGGAACTCAACTTATGGTCTTGGCAAGCAAAGGGTATTTTGGTCATTTGTGAATTACAGGTCATTTTAACCTATGTCCAAAACTCATACAAGGAGGCCTCAAATGGAAAAACGTACAACATAAAACTTGCTCCAAATGATGCAAAATTATAGGTCATTTTGAATGGAAAAGGCATTTTAAAAACATTGGCTAAAGTGGAATTTTGAGCTTAGGTCATAATTTGTGAGTTATCCATGGTTGCTTGAATTGAAAGTAACATAATCCAAATTGAAAGGGAAAAGTGTAAGGGAAATTTCTCCAATGTTCTAGGAGGTTCCTACATCACCTATATATTCATGCAAGCTGATTCATGCAAGGGTTGGTGCTCCCATTTGTCCAAAATCTCCATTTTCATCCATTTTCTCATTCTTGCATAAGCTACTCAAACTTTTACAAATCTCTCAAAACTCTCACATCTTTGGATTGAATCTTCATCATCATCATTCAAACCCTAGGATTCACATCAAGAAGTGGTTGAATTGATCAAGGATTATACCAATTATCTTCTTCACTCCAAGTTGCGTTTTCATCAAAAATCCATTAAAACTTCCTCCATCATTCTGATTTCTGTCACCATCATCATCCACTATCATCATGGAGTAATTGACACAAGAGATTGGAGAGAATTCGTGGCTGTGTGAAGAGATTCAAGTTGAAACTCCAACTTGCATGAAGGATGGAATAGAATGATTCACAAGGATTAAGCACAAATCATTGCAAACAGAAGCATACTCATTCATTGGAGATCATTTTCAGCAAGTATCCAGGGTTGAATTGAAGTCTAACTACCATCACCATCACCAAGTGCAAGGTATGTAAACTTCTTCGAATCTCACTATTCTGGCTGGTAGAGATCATGTGGTTAGGATAGTATTGTTTAGAAACCCTAGGGGAGTGATTCTTGAAGTTTAGGGATAGCTTCATGGAGATCCATGACAGGTTGCCATTTCTGTTAGCTTCAAGAATAAGCTGTGTACTGGACCATAATTAATATAATGATGCATAGAATAATGAGGGAAGTATGTAGATGATCTGTGGATCATCAGGTTGGAGTTCTGGCAAAATTGACAACAGGCAAGCATGGTGTACCCTGAGTTTCGTGCCCTCTGTTTGGAGTTTACAACGAGAGTTAGTGAAAACTAGGATTAGACATGGATTCCTTGGGTTTTATAGAGTATTTTAGGGCTTGGATTTTTTCATTTTCATCAAGAAAGCATGGAGAAAGATTGGAGGGAATTTTCGTGCATGGAGTTCATGCCTGAAACCCTAAACGGATGAAGGAAGAAGACGACTCACAGGCCCTTGGATCTGGTGGGGAAAATTGACTTGACCAGGGATCGAACGGCCCACGTTTGGTCTGAGTTATGGTGGGAAGTTTCAAAAATTGAAACGCAGCGTTTCATTAATTGGGGGGATTGGGCTCAGACAGCTATTCGCACCCCCCAATTTAATAAGCCCAACGCGCTGAACTTGGATATCTTGCTATTCTCACCCCCTGGCTATTTCTTTCTATTTTCTTTATTATTTTCTTTTCATTTTTTTGTTCATTTTAAAAAAATTCATAACAAATAGAAAAATCATCATTTTTAATTCCTTCTTTTTGCATATTTTTCTTTAAGATGTCTAGAAAATTATAAAAAATAAAAATGGCATTTTATTTTTTATTTGATATTTTTCCCATATTTTCTAAATAAATAACATTTTAAATGGTTTCATTTCATACATGATTTTGTTAATTTTTGTTCTATTAGATACTTTCATATTTTTCATCCATTCTTTTTAGGTTGTTTAGGTTAGACATTGAACATGTAGATTCAATTTAGTTCCCATTTTTAGAAATTAAATTTAGGTGCTTAGTGTAAGTGTGAATAACATGAATAAAACTAGGGTTTTAGGTGATGACTTAGGAGATTTGATTCTTTTCCCTTAGGACTTAGGGCTTGACTAGTTTAGTTATGGGACTATAGGGGCTATGGGTAGTTATTAGATCCCTTAGAAGAAGTCAGGATTCCCCTACTGATATTGATATACTGTATATCTGACTGACTGGTGTGGTGTGCCCTCTGGGGATTATTGCTTGCTTGTATGGGTATTGGGATTGTCTGGGGACTTGGGAGAACTGAAGATTTGGGGAGATGAAGGCCATTGGAGATCCAGAGATTGAAGAGCAACTGCCAGAGTTGGAGAGGAGGTTCTTGCTAGTAGCTGCTGAGGAGACTAGGGTTTAGGAGCTAGGCAGAGCTCTAGATTAGAAAGCTTGCTTCTCAAACATGGAATGCCTTGTCTGCATCCATCCTTTCTCTATGATTCAAAGTCTCTTTCAAATATCCACCTCCTTCCTTTGGAAGGATCAGTGAATGTATTTGAAAGATAGAACTTCTGAGAGAAACTTGTCTGCATAATGTTAACAGTTGATGAGCCACCTTTGGTAGGCAGTTTACTGTTTAACATTCATCTCCTCTTGTTGACTGATGTTCATCCCTGAAGATTGGAGACTTGAAGAAAAGCCATTGCTTATAGGAGGCTGATGATCAAAGCCCTTTCCTGAAGGCCATGAAGATGGAGATTAATGCTTGTTGAAGCCTGTAACTGATTGGAGATGACTTGAAGCCAGATGTTGATTCAGAGCTGCTGATGCTGTTTATTCTTGCTGTATTTCATTTCTGATGTATTGATTGGTTTTCTGGACTGTATGGTTTGCTGTTTACCCTGTTGGGTTGAAAGTGAAGTCTGTTCACTTTTGCCTATTGTTTTCTAGGTTCGAGGTTGAGTGGGACTCCCTTGCCTCGCTTGTACTGTTGCATCCATGCATTTTACTGTTTTACTGTATATATCTGATATTGTTTCTGTTGCTGTCTATTCCCTTAGGATCTCTGTTTCTCTCTGTGCAAGAGAGGAGCATGATAGACACTAGGTCTTAACCCATGCATGATAACATTAGGTTAGTTTGTTTCCCTTCGCAACCATAGGTTAGAGTTCTGTCTCTTCTTCCTCAAAACAAACAGAAAAATACCATAAAGATTTCAAACACAATAAAAGACACTTCTTCCGTAAAAGGATGTGAACTCATCAAGACGTCATTTTTGTCCGCTTGGACTGCTAATCAGAAAAACCTTTTTTCAGAAGGAATAAAATCAATCAAGACAGCCCTGTGTCTTCCGTGGCCCGAACTACGTTTGCTCTGATCTTCCATGCTGTGTGGAAGTACGTAGGCATAGGATGCGATATCCTAGCGAGCAACCTTCCCCTCCTTTCCCGTAGGTAGGCGAACTACGTTGAATCTGATTTCTCGTTCCAGACGGGAATACGTAGGCATAAAGTGCGATACTTTGCCGTGTCATTTTCAATTTCATTTTATTTTCTTTTTAGCCCTTGACCTATAGTTTAGATAGAATAACAATCCATACCCAAAAACAAGCGTGGATCCCGTCGAGTACGACGGACGTGAGGGGTGCTAATACCTTCCCCTTGCGTAACCGACTCCCGAATCCAGGTTTTGGTTGCGACGACCATACCTTTCCCATGTTGTGCGAGGTTTACTCTAAGCGTTTCCTTTCCCTCCCGTGGGATAAATAACGCACGGTGGCGACTCTTCTGTTCAGCCGGCGCCGATTTTCGCAGTAGCGACACCTAGAAGTCACCATATTCGAAGCTTTGCATCAGGTTCTTCCTCGCAAAATTACTCTTAAATTATGAACTCTTAAAAGCTCTAGATACATGCGGTTAAGTTAGTCTTGAAACATAGATGAATTCTGTATAGGTTTAGTGGAGAATCGTGAGAGTTTGTGATATGGTGTTCCAAGTTGTCGTTCGTGTATCTATCTGAATAATTGTTAAAAACGAAAATGAAGCATGGATTAGTGACCTAGGGAATGAGACGAGTAAAATGATATAAAAAATTGGAAGTTCCGTTGAGTTTTGATTTCTGGTCACTGTACATTCTCGCCGGAGAAGAAGACCGGATCTTCTCCGGCCGCCCCCGCAACCACCGTGTGAAAATTCCCTCCATTTGAGTTTAAAATTACCAGTTCTTATTGTAGTCGTTCAAGGCGTTGATTAGTTGAATTGGTAAGCACATCTCATGGCATAGGCGCATCCACGTGTGACCAACTTCTCCTTAAGTGAAACGCAGAGTTTCACTAGGAAACTCGGCTGGGCCTTGCATCCTGAACGCTATCCACACCCTCACTAGTTAGGCCCAACCAATGTAACACGTGAAAGCATTGCTCAACGTACCCCCCCCCCCTAGGTCTGTGTCCGTTTGGATAAAAAGCTGAATTAATATTTAGCTGGGCCCAATCCCTAAGCGCTGTTCGCACCCCCCATTCAAGGCCCAGTGTAGAATAACACATAAACTCCGTGCTAGCTGCACCTCCCTCCTATTATTTCTTTTAATTTCTTTTTCTTTCATTTTTGTTTTAATGCTTGTTTGTTATTAATTCAAAAAAAATAGTATTTTGATTCATAAAATCATGGAAATATGTGGATGCAGATTGGAATGTGTAGAATTTTATCATGTTTTTTATTTTAATTTTCCATTTCTTTTGCAATTAATTTCATATTTTCTATTGTAGTATGTTTTTAATAATGGGATGATTGTATGCTGAGCTTTGTGATTTTATTTCTCCTTCATGGTATAGAATTAAGACTTGAAATTTTGTGTGCTGGTTATATACATGTTGATGATGTTATGTGATTTTTGTGATGATTTTTAGATGATTCTAAATAGGATTTTAGGGTAGTTGTTTAGGAGTGTTCTTTGTTGGATCCCTTTAGTGTAACCTTGAGGTTTTAGATTTAGTTTAAGCCTTTTGATTTAGGTTTAACCCCTGATTTTTTGACCATAGACTGTTGATACATGTAGGATAATATAGTATTTTCCTTAGAACTTTTAGGAGTGATTTTCAATTAATTCCCCATTTTACAAATTAACTTTAGTTTAGGTGATCCTAACTTAGAGGACTTCATAGGTTAACCTTGTAAATGGCCATTAGATGATTCTAGGTAGTGTATTCCTTTCTTGATAGATTGGTAAGCAGGTAGATACCTCATTAGAGCTTTGGATTCCCCTAGCCTAGGTGATCCTTGTAGCTATCTTGTAGGGTTTCTTAGGAGTGTTGTGTTGCCTTCTGTCCCCTATGTGATTTCCTCCTTGGGCTTTGCCCTACATTCTTTATTCAAGTCTTGAAGAGGATCCTTCCTGGGAGAGCCTAATCCTTCCTTTGGTTAGATTCTGTGCATTCCTCAGGAGGTTGAGCCTTGAATTGACATTCCTCAGTATAGTACATTCCTTTGGTTTGTACTATCTTTTTCCTTCAAGTCTTGATGAGGATCCCTCCTGGGAGAGCCTAATCCTTCCTTTGGTTGGATTATGTGCATTCCTCGGGAGGTTGAGCCTTAGATTGACATTCTTGGCATGGTATATTCCCTTGGTTTATACGATGTCATCCATCTCAAAGTCCTTTTCTTAGGATCCCTCTTGGGAGAGCCTAATCCTTCCTTTGGTTGGATTCTATGCATTCCTCAACAGGTTGAGCCTGAGATGGACATTCTGTGTTGATACACTATAATCAGTTACCCTTAGATTGATATCTAGGACCAATACCCAGTCTTTTCTATCCTATTGACATAGGATCCCTCTTGGGAGAGCCTAATCCTTCCTTTGGTTGGATTCTGTGCATTCCTCAAGAGGTTGAGCCCATGATGGACTCTGGTGTTGATACACCTCTAACCTGATGTAGCCTAGGATGACTCCTTGTTGCTCATTTTGGTTTCTCTCCCTTGTTTGAATTGCTTGATGCATTAGAATAAGTTCATTATTAGATTACTTTAGGCTAGGAGCATGATTGCTAAGAGGTTGAGTGGGTCTCCCTCTGCTTGTTTGCATGAAGGGTTGAGGTGATCCTCCCCTTGCTTGTGTGTTGTTTTTCTTTTCATTTGTGTGTTAGCCTTAGGGGTTGAGTCTGTCTATCTCTGCTTGTCTGTGTTCTTTTTGCTTGATTTCCTAGAGGTTGAGTGAGTCTCCTTCTGCTTGTATTGTTGCATTGCATGTGCATCTTTACTGTTTTTTTCTGTATATCTGTTTACTGTTAAGCTGATGCTTTGTCTGTTCCTGTGTACCATTGACATGATCCCCTAGGAATCTCACTTCCTTTGATAAGGAAATGATGATAGAACTTTAGGTTGAAACCTATGCATGATAACTTCTAGGAGTTTCCTGTTTCAAACCTAAACCATAGGATGAATCCTTGGCATGACAACATTAGGACTTAATAGTCTCCCTGTAGAGTTCGCTCTCTTCTCATCTCAAACAATAGTAAAAAACGTAATAAAGGCAAGTTAGTACAAGCGTGTTACGAGCCTTAAGCTACTTGGGTAGTGATAATTGAGCGGCCTCCTCTCAATCGTCTAGAGTGTTTAGTATATGTCCTTTGGACGATATGCGATGCATTCGTTCCCAGGTCATAGTCTCTAGTGCTGTACAAACTACAGACAACCATAAAAAACAGTTCTTCCGTAAAAGACAGAAAACAAACTTCAAACCTTATTGCCCCGTGGGCCCATAATTCAAAGGAAGCTTTTCTGAAGAAAAGAGTGTTGTTAACTCTCAGTTCTACCGCAAACGGTAACGCCTAAGTCTCCAAGGGTCGAGCTGCGCACACCAAACTGCTGGAATTATCTGTTAACCTTACTCGGAAAAACAGAGGAATCTGAACCCCCGTAATCTGTATTATCCCGAACTACGTAAGCCCTAATCTCTCATATCCGTTGAGAGTACGTAGGCACAATACTGATGTATTGGCGAGCCATCTTCCTCCATCCGTTTATCCGTAGTTAGTCGAACTACGTTGACTCTGATTTCTCATTCTCTGATGAGAATACGTAGGCATAAAGTGCGACGCTTTTCCGAGTCATTTTCTTTTCTTTTCAAACCAGCATTGATAGGTAGATAGTAAACCAACCCATCAGATAAACACAACAAGCATGGATCCCATCGAGTACGATGGACGTGAGGGGTGCTAATACCTTCCCCTTGCATAACCGACTCCCGAATCCAGACATTGGTTGTGATGACCTTGTCTTATACCTTTTCGTAAGGTTTTTCCGATCGTTTCCTTTCCCGTTCTGAGGGATAAATAATGAAAGGTGGCGACTCTTCTATTTTGCCAGCACCTTATTTTTGTGGTAGCGACAACCTTCAACTTGTCAAGCCTCTCAAACATCCATGAAGAATCAAGAGGTTTCCTTCATCAAGAATCTAACACAAGATTGCATCATTCCAAGTTAATCAGGTCTCAAGACCATCAGTGTCACCAAATTAGGGTTTTGGTCGACCAAGGCCTCCAAAGAGAAATTTTCATCTGAGCATAAGCCAATACTTAAATATATGTTCCAAGAATCTCAAAATAACCTCATGAGTCCAATCATAAGTTCAAAATGGCCTCAGGGGATGCATATATCAAAAATCAAGAATTAGAGTTTTGACTAATTCAGTCCCTAGGTTGACTTTTGGAGTAAGGCATGATCCAAAACTTCAAGATTTTCTTTAAGAACCTCAAATACATCATATAAATCCATTCACAAGATTGGATTGATTCAAAGAACTTGATTTTTAAGCAATACAAAGATTCAAATTCATTTGGACCAAAACTAGGGTTCCTAAGGAAAAGTCAACCATACCTTTGACTTTTAAACAAATCATGATCTCAAACCTTGGAGCATGATTATAGAAACTCAAAAACACCTTTTGAATCTATCCATTAGGTTCAATTTATCCCAAGGACTTGATTTCATATGGAAGGAACATGGTTTTTACCCAACTTTGCAAGGCCATAACTTGTGATCCAAACATTTTTTTCATCCAAAGCTCAAATAATAGATCTTCTTACATACAACAAGATTGCAAAGCAGAAGTACTCACAAAAAAACTCATAGATTTTGAGATATGAAGCATTAAAATTAGGGTTTCATGAGATTTTGAACTTTGACACTTAGAAATTTTTTTAGGCGGAATCTGCCTCATGTTTTGTCCAACTTTGGAGGTATTTTACATTATGATCCAAGATGAATCAAGACCAAATGTAAACACCAAAGTTGAAGTATGATATATAAGCTTTCCAAAGAGTACAAGAACATCCATTGATTCAACTTGAGAAAGAAGTTATGAGCCTCACAACATAACATAAAATACTGATTTTTTAAGGCATCATTGGCATATAACTTGCATCGCACAATTTTTAAGCCAATTTTGGACACTTGCATAATTGAATTTCTGTTTAATATGTTGATGATGAGGAATCTGAACAATAAGGCCAAAGAGTCAATGGCTTATCTCTTAACATGTTAAATCTATCATGACCAAGTGAGAACTTAAGTTTTATTTTCAAGCATTAATGCAATGCATAGAGGTGGCATGAACCAAGTCATACTAGTCCAAACAAGTCAAGAAACATGAGTGCTTAAGCCTGCAAATACATTTGAGTCAAGATAAGAATTAGGGAAAAGAAGACTTGGGTGCCTTAGCATTCAAGTCAATGGCTACCTAGCCATATCCCTTCGATAATAGAGTGACCTCTCATCCAACACTATTCCTCCAAAAACAAACTTCTCCTCCTATAAATAAGATCCATTTCTAATTGTTTAAAATACCCTCAAACATCAAAACACATGTTTTCTCTCATTTCACTCTTCACTTCAAAATTCCAAAACCTTAAGAAGTGAGAATCGAATTTTCAAATAGAAAGCAATTCAATCCAAACCAATGATCCAAACACCTTCCATAAACATTATAGAAGTGATCCAAAACATCTAATCACTTTTAAAACATCAGGTCAACATCTCCATTTCTCACTTGGTTGAACTGCAGTCAGAATCGAGCCAGCTAAGGAAGCTATCTAGATTATTGTTTCACTTCTGTAACACCTCTACAACATAACTCAATTCCTTCTTGCAAAGGTAAGCCTTGAACTTTCAAACTCCATGAATCATGCATTATTTTTTATATTTCAAGTTACCAACATGTTTTTGCATGTATATGTAATTTTTTCCCTCAATCAATTGCTATGTATCAATCGTGTATAGGATTTCACATTATTGTTGCAAAAATTATGGTTCATCTGTTCATCACGTATTAACTCACTCCACACTTAAAATAAATGAAATTAATTGGCACCGTCGTGTGCCTTGTTCAAAAGCGAGCAAGTTTGATGTTTATATCATTCAATTCATCATGAATTGAGAGAGTTAGAGGAGCTTTTGCATCTGGCTGGCGCGAGGAAGAAGATGATGTTCTTTGCGCCATAATTCAAATTTTTAAATATTTTAATTTTTAATTATTTTCTTAATTAATTTCAAAAACTAATTTCCATATGCAATTTTAATTATTTTCAAATGATTTTTTGAAAAAATATCCTTCATGTATTTAAATATTTTATACACCAAAAAAATTATAAAAATAAAATCATTTGATATGTTTTTGAATATTTTAAATAACTTTATTTTAAATTGTTTTAAACATCTTAAAATAATTTTCTTTCTTGATTTTTATCAAACCAATTTGATTTCAAATATTCATGTAAATAAGGCATCATTTTATAAACCTTAATCATTGTTCATAACATGTTTTAAAGTTTTCATTTGATATTTTTTATCATTTTTTATTGAATTTCTTTGAAAAATACCTTTAAAAATGAAATTAGGGTTTTTCCCTTTGATTCAATCTTTCAAACTTCATCTCAAATCATTGGCCTCTATTAGAATGTAAGACCCAACCCTCTTTGTAAATAAACTATTTTTTGGGCCTCTGCTATAGTATAAGTCCCATTGCATTTTTCAATATCACGGTACGACCACTGTATTTTCAAAATACACTTGTGCCTTTCCCTGAGTATAAGCCCCATCATCATTTCTTTTTTCCTCACAATAATCATTTAGGCCTCTAATACAGTGTAAGTCTCATCCCTTTTTACATAAATAAACATTTTTAGGGTCTCTACTATAGTATAAGTCCATCCTCTCAGTGTTCAAAATCATTGTGTTTTCAAAATAATCACAGGCCTCTGCTAGGAGTGTAAGTCTCATCCCTCTGTACATAAATGTTGTTTTCAAAATCATTTAAGCCTCTATTAGAGTGTAAGACCCAACACCTTTTGTAAATAGAAAACCTTTTAGCCTCATTCATCTTGGGCTTTATACAAGATACAAATAACACGCATGGGTCTCTGTCTAGAGTGTAAGATCCAACACCTTTGTTTACTTAGGGATCAACTCATCTTCAAAGTTAAAACTTTCTTCAATTTCTTCAAAACACTAAGTCAATTTTGAAGAAGACATATAATCAATCACAATACACTTCGGCCACTATCCAAAGTATAAGACCCACCACTTTTCTCAATTCAACCCATACTTGTTTATATGCTTATTCATATATCTGTATATATGCTTTTACATATCTTGTTAAGTTTCTCTTAACATTTAAATCATCATTAATTTAGACTAGTTCAAACCATATGATCCTTGTCAATCAGTATAACTTAGTTCAAACAACTAATTATCCCATGTACAAAGGAATTCTTCTTCCCAATATAGTCAGCCTCCTTTTAGGCTTTATTCAATTGATTCAACCTTGAAAAACTTCAATAAAGAGAGGATTATTTCCCGCTGAAACCTCTTCTTTAACCCCTTTAATCTTGGAACAGTTCAACAAAGAAAGGATTACTTCCCGTTGAAACCTTTCTTGAACTCTACTTAAGACTTGGACAGTCCAAATTCCCTAGTGTCGCTACTGCGAAAATCGGCGCCGGCTGAACAGAAGAGTCGCCACCGTGCGTTATTTATCCCACGGGAGGGAAAGGAAACGCTCAGAGTAAACCTCGCACAACACGGGAAAGGTATGGTCGTCGCAACCAAAACCTGGATTCGGGAGTCGGTTACGCAAGGGGAAGGTATTAGCACCCCTCACGTCCGTCGTACTAGACGGGATCCACGCTTGCTTGGGTTGTCTAAAGGATGCAAAACAATCTATCTACGGCTGCTAAATCTAAACGGAAGGGAATTGACTCGATAGAGCGTCGCACTCTATGCCTACGTATTCTCAAGAGAGAAAGTCAGAGTCAACGTAGTTCGGGACTACGGGGAAATTGGCTCGCCAAGACTTCGCGTCTTGTGCCTACGTACTTCCACACTGCATGGAAGATCAGAGCTTTATGTAGTTCAGGTTAACTACGGCTAAACAGGGTATTCTCACACAGCAGTGAGAAAATCAACTGGCTTCAAAGGTACAGGAACCTATGGGCAAAGCTACGGTCTGGTCTCAAATGCACTTGGGCAAGAGAGAAAAAGGGTAATCAATTAGTCGTCAGCGGGAAAGTCTCGATCGCACAGCAGCGGGAGAACAGAAGTCAGTTGTTAATGTGCTCGCTAGGATATCGCATCCTATGCCTACATATCCTCGTCTGGTGCGAGGAATCAGAGCAGCTGTAGTTCGGTTAATATCGGGACCACAGCTCAAATCTCGTTTTATTAACATTCTGAAAATGATTACAATGATTGAATACTGAAAATAAACCCCTAGGAAATACTATTCTATCCTATCCTGAAAAAAATCGAATGGAAAATAGTCCCCTAACAAGTGGACTTCTAAAATTACCTCTGAAAAGGTGTGAAAGAAAATCTATGAGAAAGATGGACTCTAAAAAAAAAATATTACATCTATGCTAATATTTTTTCTCTTTTTTCTTTTCCCTTTTCTTTTTTTCAAAATATTTTTCCTCTTTTTTTCATATTTTTCACATCTTTTTTCAATATTTCTTTCTCACTTTTCTTTTTTTCCAAAATATTTTTTTCTCAAATATTTTCTTTTTCTTTATTTTCTTCAAATATAATCTTTTCATATTTTTCTATATATTTTCCATGCATATATCTTTTTCTTTTTCAAATATTATTTTTCTTTTAATATTTTTTTCATAAAGAACCAATAAAATGAAAATGAGAAAAATATACAAAGGGAGGGGGGTACACAGCTTACCGGGGGTGATACAGAAAAAATAAGAAAAAAACAAATGAGATTGGGCCCAGCCCAAAGCAACTCACAAAACAAAACAAAAGAAAAACAGAAAGAAAACCCAGGGGGTGCAGTTGTGAATCAGGGTATAGCCAGCAGGCACATTCGTTGGGCTTAGGCCCAGAATACGCGAAACGGGGTGGGGAGACGGAACGGGGGTGTGCGAATTGGAAAGGAATTGGGCCCAAGGCCATGTTCACTGAGTCCCAGCTTTCCCTCACTTTCATTTCCCTCTCTGAAACCCTAATTCTCCTCCCTAACCTTCACAGCGCCGCCGTCACCATCTCCTCGCTCATACCTCCGTCCCCATTATCGCTTCACTCCCTAATCCAACAACAATAACCGTAATCCCCTTTCTTCTTCCCCACCAAATACAGTTCTCACAAAACAAATACGAATTGCTCCATTCTTTGGTCGGAGATGGAAGATTGAACATTGAAGCAGCCCTTGACGGATCTGCTGAACGATGAAGGCATGAAGGAGTCGCGAGTTGTTGATGAAGTTCTGGAGAGAAGTTCGTGGAAGATTCGTTGAAATCTAACCCGTGTCTGGATCCAGATATTCGTTCTGATGATTTCGGGAGCTTGATGATTCTTGCATGAAGCTTTGTTTGAAGGGGCGTTGGTGGAGATTATGAAGAATCTTGACAAGACGAATCTGTGACGATGATGATCAATGGAATCATGAAGATTGTTGCATGTTTCTTGTGGTTGAGATTTGATAGACGATGGAAGATCGTTGAAGCGTGATGAAGCTCTTGACGCTTCTGGAGATTTTTCTGGACAAACAAGTTGAAGGCGAACACGAACGCGGTTGAAACTCATCGAAGCCATCTGGATCATGTTGAAGGTTGATGATGAATATTCATCGTTTCTGATGAATTTCTGGAGATGATGATTGGAGTTGAATCGGAGTTTTCTGGGTATTTCTGGTTTTGAGATGATAAAGATTAGGGGAAGAAGATGAAGACCGATCGGAGGGGATAAAGATTAGAGGAGAAGGAGGATGAAGTTCTGGGTTTGTTGGAGGTTTTAGGGTTTCCGATGGTTATGAAGGTGGAGGTATGATCGGAGAAGATGGAGTTCTGGAGGTGAGGGATGCATTACTGGTGAGAAGCAGTTTTCCGGTGAGGTTCGCGGTGGCCGCCGGCCATGCATGCCGGCCGGTGGGTATTCCCGACGAGGATAGGAGGTGCGTACGCGTGGCACGCGGTAGTGGAGGGACGGTATGCATGCGGGACGCGTGTCCCATGCGTGGCAGAGAGAGGGAAGTGGGTTTGTGATGTGGCAGCATGATGGCAGTGTAACGTGGGGTCCCTCCTCTCATACACGTGGCGCTGAGAAAATTCTGGATGCTTCTAGAAACTGCTGGAAATTGCTGGACATTTCTGGACTTCTGAAGTGAATGGGCCTTGACTGGGCCTAACGAAAATCCTGCTAAAAAACTGATATGGATTAAAAAAAATTAAATCTGGATTAAAAATTAATGGAAATGATTAATGGCCAATTGAATGGAAAAACTGACTTAACAAACCAATTAAACTCTGAATTAATACTAATGAGAGTAAAAACAAAATGGTTAATGGATTATTAGACTTATTCACTTAAAATTGACTAACTAAAGCTAATTAAATCCTAATTAAAAAACTCTAATAAACCCACTAATCTAAAATTTATTAAATCCCTATTAAATTTCCTATATCACCTATATTATTTATTTAAAAGAAATCTATATCCTTCTATTTATTTATCCTATTAAAAAACCTATTTATTTCTAATCAATTCTAAAAGATTAAAAATATATTTTCCTATTCTATTAAAAATGATTAAAAAATATTAAAACTATTTAAAAAAGCTATTAATATTCTAAAATGATTAAAAAATCTAATAAAACCCTAATAATGCCTAATAAAATCCAGAAAAATCACAATAATTCCCGAAGGAACAAAATAAGCACCGAACGACACATAACACCACGAGAGCGCACCAAAATAGCCGGTAAAAAAATCAATAGACACCGAAATATCCCAAAAATACGATTCTACTCATCTAAACTGATTAAAAAACACCTGAGACGTGAGACGAGAGCTGTGACCCTGATAAAATCAAAACAAATGAGAAATGTGCTGTATGCAATATGCAGATGCGAATGCGGTCGTGCGTCGAAACATCGAGCCAGATACGGGACCCGGTTGGTCAAATTTTAGGGTACAACAGCTGCCCCTATTCAAGCAGCTTGGACCTGAATGGTCGAAGAGCGCCCAGCCTTTGATCATTCAAAGGTAGAAGATGGTTGAATACAAATGGAACCCTGAAATTTGCCAACCGCAGAAATAAACTGCATCACTGCTTGGGGAATGACCTTCACCAACTGAATTTAACTGTTACGGCAACCCACTGATCTCGTGCGACCGTGCTGGGGATTCTTCTCATCATCCTGAAAAGCTTTCTATCATTGCAAGAATAAAACTTTGTCATTTGCTTGTCCACGTCAGGACTCTATCTGCTGTCAACTCAGAAAAACTTCAACAACTTTGCTGGGGATGGCTCGTCTGCCTTCTCGTCAGAAATAAATTGTCCACGTTAGGAACAAACTCTTCCACGTTAGGAACAAACTCTTCCATGTAAGGAATAACACCGTCCACGTAAGGAGTAACACCGTCCACGTAAGGAGTAACACCGTCCACGTAAGGACTAAGACTTCATCTGAATCTGTCCACGTCAGGACTAAACTCTCTGGGTTATGAATACTTCGTCCACGTTAGGACTCACCCTTCCACGTAAGGAATAACCGTTCCACGTTAGGAATAACACCGTCCACGTTAGGACTCACCTTTCCACGTAAGGAATGAACCTCTTCTTCGTCAAACTCTTCCACGTAAGGAATACGTCTTCTTTTGAATCTGTCCACGTCAGGACTAAACCCCTTCCACATCAGGAACACACTCTTTCTTTCCACGTCAGGAATACAAGCCTCTTTCCACGTAAGGAATACTATCTTTCCACGTAAGGAATCACATTTCGATTTGAATCTGTCCACGTAAGGACCCCAATCTTTCCATGTAAGGAATACAATCTCAATCTGTCCACGTAAGGACTGCCATCTTCCTCCATGTAAGGGAACGACAATCTTTCCACGTAAGGAAACCACTCTTTCTGATTTGTCCACATAAGGACTCCCATCTTGATATGTCCACGTAAGGACTCAATCTTTCCACGTAAGGAATCAATCTTTCCACGTCAGGAATGTTATCTTTCCAAGGAATAAATCTGATATGTCCACGTAAGGACTCACTCTTTCCACGTAAGGAATCACCTCTTTCCACGTAAGGAAACACATTTTGATTCGTCCACGTAAGGACTCCAACTTGTTCCACGTAAGGAATCACATCTTTCCATGTAAGGAAACCAACTCGTCTTGATCGGTCCACGTAAGGACTCCATCTTTCCATGTAAGGAATAACTTTCTTCTGGATCTGTCCGCGTCAGGACCACACTTTCCACGTAAGGAATAACTTTCGTTCCACGTAAGGAATCACAATCTCTTTTCTCAATCTGTCCGCGTCAGGACTAAACTTTCCACGTAAAGAATCAATCTCTTTCCACGTAAGGAAACCGTCTTCTTTCCACGTAAGGAGAACATCTCTTCTTCCACGTAAGGAATACAAACTTTCCACGTAAGGAATATCCATCTTTCCACGTAAGGAACTGAAACTTCTCTTTCTCTTCCACGTAAGGAACACGCTTTCTTTCCACGTTAGGAATACGTAAGGAATGCCGTTTCTTCTTTCCGTCCACGTCAGGACTAAACTTTCCACGTAAGGAATCTATCTTCTTCTTCCACATTAGGAATAACTTCTTTGATCTGTCCGCGTCAGGACTAAACTCTTCCACGTCAGGAATAATCTCTTTCTTTCCACGTCAGGAATCAATCTTGATATGTCCGCGTAAGGACTCAATCTTTCCACGTAAGGAATAAACTCGTCTTTCCACATAAGGAAACCATTTTTCTTCCACGTAAGGAATGCTCTTGATATGTCCACGTAAGGACTCTGATCTTTCCACGTTAGGAATCAAACTTTGATCTGTCCACGTCAGGACTAAACTTTTCCACGTAAGGAAATAACTTGATATGCTTTGTCCACGTAAGGACTCCGATCTCTTGACTTGCTGAGGAGATAAAACCTTGTCCATGTCAGGACTCATATCCCAACCTGCTGAAGGAATAAACTTGTCCACGTCAGGACTTGCGCGTCTTCGACTTGCTGGGGAAATAAGACTGTGTCCACGTCAGGACTCATACTTTGCCCACCACACGAATAAGGATAATTTGTCCACATCAGGACTCTCGTATCTTGTCATCACAAAGAACTACAAACTTGTCCACGTCAGGACACCCCTTTCACCATTACGAGTAAAGCTATTTGCTGAAAATAAATGGTCCACGTCAGGACACCAGCACGAAGAGTAACCAACTTTGTCCACGTCAGGACTCCACACTCAATCAATATCGAGAACTCGAATCTGTCCACGTTAGGACTAACACATATCGTCACCTGGAAGAAATGTCCATGTTAGGACTCCACATTCCAACAATTCTGAGAAATCGAACCTGCCCACGTTAGGACTAGCACATATCGTCGACTGAGGGAATCAATCTGTCCACGTTAGGACCCCCACCTTTTATCAATTCTGAGAAATCGAACCTGTCCACGTTAGGACTAGCACCCTCTATCAACTCGGGGAAATAAAACTATCCACGTTAGGACCCCCACTTTTCTAGCACGAAGAAAACCCGTCAACAAATTTGTCCACATTAGGACTCATCCTTCCATTGGTCTCAAACCACAAACTTCTTAGTACTGACGTTACAGCAACTTTGAGGCGGACTCTACTGGGGATATCTGAAAACCAAACTACCGGATGCCTGCTCTAGTAACCGGCGGTAGCCTCTGAAATTCTGGTTCATGAAACCTTTTAATGCTGACGTAACAACAACTCTGAAGGAAACAATCCTCCGGTCGGACTAGAGAAACTTCAACAAGAACCCTGGCGGGGAAATAAGTAACTCTGCTTAGAGAAACTTATCCTGCTGACTCTGTGGGGAGTAGTGCCGAAGCTGACACTTCATGGGATGTCTCCTGCCGAGACTTCGAATGTTTTATTGATTCACCTGAACAAGGGCTCTCTCCACCTGCAAGAGAAACAAATACTTGAAACCAAACGGTTAGCCGACCTAGTTTATGTTTCAAAAATGCGTATGACAATTATGCAATGCTCCGTTCGACATGGAAATGCTACGCTTTATTTGGTGGATGCAAGTACGACACTATATGCCAATGCAAATGCAGACTCGAACTGCTGAGATACAGGAACTGCTTCAGCAAAATAAATGCTGAAGATACTGCCAACTCCGCTGGGGATAGCCGGATGCTACAGAATTATTCCAGCAAAATAAATGCTGGAAGCGTGAAGTCGACTCAGCTGGGAAATTGGGAACTTAATATCAATCACCTTGTTGAAGTAATACCCTGCTGGGGAATATAACTCTGCTGGAGAATAGCAGATGCGCCTGGTATGATCGAACTTCTGCTGGAGAGTGAACGGATATCACACGGTATCCTGGCAAAATAAATGCCAGGACTCCCAACCAACTCTGTCGGGGGAAGTCTTGATCTTCGAGTTCCACGGGGAGGAATGAAAACACTTGCTGAGAAGAGAATTCCGCTGGGGATGGGATGATTCTCTTGGGGAAACCAACTGACTCCGCTGGGGCAGAGTAAATGACCCTGCGGGGAAAGGTAAACTGCCTGAATGCAGCTCACAAATATGAATCTTCTGCGGCTAAACCACTCTGCTTGAGATGCACTGTCTGAATACAGCCTTATAATCTCGGAATCTCCAATTCTGCTAAGGATAAACGGCTTTGCTGGAGCATGTCCTTTGGGTAAGCTACGGCTAGCTGGGGAATTTGATCTCTCTTCAGTGAGGAACACTGCTATCTCAGAAGCGCGACCTGCGTGGGGGTTCACTTCACGTAACGATCAAGTCTTTCACCAAAAAGCCTCTGGTCAGGGAGACATGAACTCTATTCCTTCTCGGAAAATTTGCCCCCCAAGTACCAACATGCCCCAGTCCGAGCATTTCGTCTGGAAAAGAAAGGCTAGCCATAGTGCTACTCACAATACCTTGCCCCTGAATCGGCACCAACCTCCTGATGAGGACTCTTCGATCTCTGTACCCTGACGGTTAGATCTGAACTGTTTCTGCACGTCAAACCCCAAAAGAATGTCCCAACAACATCTTTTGTTTTTAGGGTGTTCTGCCCCGGTCTTGCGATGATCTTTTGCCCCTGATCGACTGATTCGTGGAGCAATGTCCATAGCCGCGAGAGATTTGCCAAATCTCGACCTAATTGCCCCAGATTAACTGCTTCTCGGACGTATGACTTCGCTGGGGGATAAACGAGTGTGCCAAGTAGGCTGGACCTCTGTACATCCGTGGTGGGTCATACACGCCTGATGCTGGACAATATCCAGTCCAAATTTACAACTTCTAGTAGAAGGGTTACAATTTCTCGATATTTATCTCAAACTTGAAGATTGGCTGGATCTGCTCAAGTAGCTCTGAACAACTCTGATGACACTGAGAAGAACAACTCTTTCGCCTTTGCTATGCCCCGGCCTGCAGGAACCTCTGTAGGATAGTCTGAAAATCTGTACCCTGACGGTTTAATATGAACTGCCCCAACATTCTGAACTTCCTCGAGATACTTCGAATCGAACGTCCCTCGAATAAAGAATAATCTCTGCACTCTTGGGATGGCATGCCCCTGTCTATAATGACTTTGCCTCAATCTGGTTCTCGGAAAGAACTCACTCTGAACCAAAAGCACCTTGCTACAATACGACCTTGCGGTGGCTTGCCCCGGTGTTTCCCTTGATTCAACAACTATCAACATCGTGACTCGCCCCTGAACGAGCATTGAGTGGCTTAACCTGCCCTGATATCGCATTCTGGATGACTGCCCCTGATTGGCTCTTAAGAAGATTCGCTTCTAATCAACTTCTTCTCAAATAAACTGCCCCTGATCGACTGCTGCTTAGGGACTTGTCCTCAGACTAACTGATTTCGAACTCTCTGGAAGTCAATGCCCCAGATTCACAGGGTTTCACAACATACACCATTCTGATCCAGACTGTTGAATTATTCAATCCTGTTTGATTATTCCCTGTTGGAATTTCTTTCGTGTCAACTACTAACCTGCAAGTAAAAATCGTCTGTTCACGAATGGTAATCTTAATGCAATGTTTATGCAGATTTTGAAAAAATTTGTGTTGTCACTCATTTACGTGTCATGATTGTGAGTGACGAATGAACCAAAGTTCAAACGTAGTGCTTATGTGATCAGTGAAAATACAACAAGGATATGACTAGCAAATCAAGAGGGAGTCAGGTTACTCAACCTTATCGTAATGCGCTTCAGAATAACTCTACCTCAATTAGGTCTTTTAAGGGTTGTATCGTGGTCGGGTTCACGGTTCGTGAAACAAAGGATATTTGGCTCAAATCGTGTTTTGTACCCACCCCTTCTACGTGATGATCTCCGATCCTAAAGTTCAATTAACCTGGCTCGAGCGCTCGCCTCTTCGAGAGGTATGTTGAATGGTAAGGACCATGGCTAAGGAAAACTCACAAGGTTTTCGGAGTGACAGTTGCCCCTTTTTCGTTTTCGGTGTCTGTATCCACACGACCTTGTCCTTGTTCGAGGATTCTTCCTTTGATATCCTTTCTTTTTGTTCTTTTGATTCCCTAATTTTTGCCTGGACTGACTCCTTTTGAGTTCTTTTCAATTTCTTTTGAAGTCCAGCGGGATGCCCTAATTTTTGCCTAAGTATTAGCCTTCCAGCTTTTTCTTTTTCTTTTTACTTAGCGGGCTTTCTTTCTTTCTTTCTTTTGGAACAAAGTCGTGTGACACTGGTTGTCTTGATTGCTCCGAAGGGATTGTAACTGCCTTACTCCTGATTGGTGAGGTTTAACCACTGCGGTTGACGAATTACGACCTCCTGAGAGGCATAACCTGATTGGTCCTCGAAAGACAACACGCCTCTGTAAGACTTGAATGCTCGGTCAAGCTAACTGACAACTACCCTGCCCCGGGTTAAGATGTGAGGGTTTAAAAATCCGAAAGAAACTCCTACTTCTCGGCTCGAAGTGGTTAACAAGGGATTCTCTTCCTTATCTCTCCGGTGTTTAGGGGATTTGAAACAATGCCTTGTATGTCATCGGTACGGTCTTATCTGAAAGCATACGATCATCGGTTATGAGTTTATTTTCGTCATCCTCCCTCCAATCTTTGCTAGTCACAGTGATAAAGTGGAGTGAATAAAAATGCAAGTGTCAGTGCAATGCAGTAAATGAGCGACAGCGACATGATTAATTCAGAAAAATGCATAGTCACTTCATTATTATCACCATTCGAAACATATAATGCTTAAAAGCAGGTAGTAACCAACAGAAAAGAAACTACAAATGCAAATGATATAAAGTCTGAGGACTGCCAAGGCTGAGGGCGCCTGCCGGTCTGGACCACTGGCTTCTTGAAAAGGACCCTCTGAATCTACGAGCTTAGACAGCTGAGAGGTTGGCATGAACAAACAAAACTCCTTCTGGAAAGGAAATGCGCCCTTGGTCGATCAACAGCTGTACCTTCGCCTGACGCTTTACAATCTTCAGTTGCATCCCCTGGAGAGCCACCATGGTAACCACATTGAACTTGGGGATTGTACCCAGGAGGGTAAGGTTCTGGCACGGGCTTGAGAGCTTTCGGTTCCACCAAAGAATTCTGAATCAAAGATGGTAGCAGCTAGCCATACAGCGTAGGCACTGGGTGAGAAAGAGCTTTCCTTCGTTCCAAGTTGCTGCGAGGTCTAATCTGATTCTGACGCTGAGTCTGATAATCTCGGCCACGAGTTCGCTGATTTGCAAGGGAAGCGACATAAGACTCCTGATAGGCTGTCTGTTCAGTGTAACAAGCCATAGGAGGTACTGATCTCTGAGAAGATGAAGAACCAACAAAATTCACTGATTCGCTTCGAGGATATTCAACCTTTGGCATGACTGCATTGATCACGAATTCTTCTTCACTCTGATAGTCACAAGGAGATTCAGCTTCACTAGCCTGACTGTTTGACGTAACTCCAAGCATTCTTTCAAGGTACGGGCTCTCCAGGGAGTGTACAAACATGCTCATTAACTCTCAGTCTAGGAGCGACGGCTTCACTCTGGCAACAAATTCTCTCCATCTCTGAACATACTTCCTGAAAGGTTCATCGTTCTCTTGAGACAATTCCTGCAGTAGCATGCGATGGGGAGCTATGTCTAGGTTATAATCGTACTGCTTCAGAAAAGCTCTGGCTAAATCCATCCATGACTGAATCTGATTTCTCTCTAACTGCATATACCACCTCAAAGATGCCCCAGTCAGACTATCTTGAAAGCAATGGATCATCAATTTGTCATCTCGCACAAACGAAGTCATTCTTTGACATAACATCATCAAATGCAGCTTCGGACAGCTATCTCCCGTGTACTTCTCAAATTTCGGCACTTTGAACTTATAAGGCAACACCAGGTCAGGAACCAAACACATGCCTACAGCATCCAGGTTGACAGCATCTTTGACTTTCAAAGCTTTCATTCCCTCTTCCAACGCTCGGAGTCTTCTATCCTTCTCGGGAGCTCTTGGATCTACGGTCCCGGCTATTGGAATATCTCTTTGGTAGTTCATCACAGGGAAAGCAACACCCTGATTGTTGACAGGAGGAAGACGCTCATTTCGGGCAACAAACTGCTCATGTCGATCTCGGTCCTCAACAGTGGGCTGTACAACTTGGTCTGCAGTGACGTCGTTCGTTTGCGGGAAGTCTTCCATAGAATCATACAGAGGGTTGGAAGTCATATTGAACCCTGTCAAGGTGTTAGGAGACTGGAAATGGCCTTCGGACATAGCTACCAATGGTCTTTAGCTGACTTCAATGCTCGATTCCACTCAACCCCTAGGCCGGTCTTCTGACAATCAACGGTTGCTCAATCCAAACTCCGGTAATCACCATCAGGAAACAAAGGCTGGATCGGAACTCTGGCTAGCTGGAGAAATGCTATGCAATATGATGCAATACTGATATGCACATGATATGCAAGACGCAGCAAACAACGGGACCACAGCCCCCACACAATCTGAATACTGCTGCGCTGCTGACGGAGACGTTTGCTCTGAAGAGGAGACCAAAATAACGGGTAGGTTGGAAGTCAAGTTTCCTGCAAAAAAAAACCCCACTCACAGGTATGGACCTATATTTGACAAGGCACGGCATCCTATGCAGTCGTCAGTGTCACAGACTTTCAAAACTGACGATACGATTCCCAGAAGGAGTGGCATTATCAAGTCCTGAAGAGGCCTCACTTAGCTAACTTCCAAATGATCGGTTCCCAGAGTCGACAATCCAACTAACCAGCAACCCAAGCCACCCAAAGGGCAGGACAGGAGACCAACCAGAAGAACCTCGTCTGAGTGTAGATTTCGCGGGACACTAGGACATGCAAAGCACGTGCGCGCCCACTAATCTCTACTCTAAGTCTAAAGGTGCACTCAAGCCCAGGTCCGGCTTCTCTCAATCATAGAACACCCGTAACACCCCAACAGCAACAGATAATATCGATAAATAAGCCCCAATAGACAAGCAAACAAGCGCTAGGATTGACTCTCTCTAGGGACGTTGGATCCCAAATGCATAAGAACTATCGCAGTCCTTAGCAGCCAGGGGACGTTGGGTCCCCAGCAGAGTCGCCAGCTGTCGCTACTGCTAAAATCGGCGTCGGCTGAACAGAAGAGTCGCCACCGTGTGTTATTTATCCCACGGGAGGGAAAGGAAACGCTCAGAGTAAACCTCGCACAACACGGGAAAGGTATGGTCGTCGCAACCAAAACCTGGATTCGGGAGTCGGTTACGCAAGGGGAAGGTATTAGCACCCCTCACGTCCGTCGTACTCGACGGGATCCACGCTTGCTTGAGTTGTCTAAAGGATGCAAAACAATCTATCTACGGCTGCTAAATCTAAACGGAAGGGAATTGACTCGATAGAGCGTCGCACTCTATGCCTACGTATTCTCAAGAGAGAAAGTCAGAGTCAACGTAGTTCGGGACTACGGGAAAATTGGCTCGCCAAGACTTCGCGTCTTGTGCCTACGTACTTCCACACTGCATGGAAGATCAGAGCTTTACGTAGTTCAGGTTAACTACGGCTAAACAGGGTATTCTCACACAGCAGTGAGAAAATCAACTGGCTTCAAAGGTACGGGAACCTATGGGCAAAGCTACGGTCTGGTCTCAAATGCACTTGGGCAAGAGAGAAAAAGGGTAATCAATTAGTCGTCAGCGGGAAAGTCTCGATCGCACAGCAGCGGGAGAACAGAAGTCAGTTGTTAATGTGCTCGCTAGGATATCGTATCCTATGCCTACATATCCTCGTCTGGTGCGAGGAATCAGAGCAGCTGTAGTTCGGTTAATATCGGGACCACAGCTCAAATCTCGTTTTATTAACATTCTGAAAATGATTACAATGATTGAATACTGAAAATAAACCCCTAGGAAATACTATTCTATCCTATCCTGAAAAAAATCGAATGGAAAATAGTCCCCTAACAAGTGGACTTCTAAAATTACCTCTGAAAAGGTGTGAAAGAAAATCTATGAAAAAGATGGACTCTAAAAAAAAAATATTACATCTATGCTAATATTTTTTCTCTTTTTTCTTTTCCCTTTTCTTTTTTTCAAAATATTTTTCCTCTTTTTTTCATATTTTTCACATCTTTTTTCAATATTTCTTTCTCACTTTTCTTTTTTTCCAAAATATTTTTTTCTCAAATATTTTCTTTTTCTTTATTTTCTTCAAATATAATCTTTTCATATTTTTCTATATATTTTCCATGCATATTTCTTTTTCTTTTTCAAATATTATTTTTCTTTTAATATTTTTTTCATAAAGAACCAATAAAATGAAAATGAGAAAAATATACAAGGGGGGGGGGGGGGGGGGTACACAGCTTACCGGGGGTGATACAGAAAAAATAAGAAAAAAACAAATGAGATTGGGCCCAGCCCAAAGCAACTCACAAAACAAAACAAAAGAAAAACAGAAAGAAAACCCAGGGGGGTGCGGTTGTGAATCAGGGTATAGCCAGCAGGCACATTCGTTGGGCTTAGGCCCAGAATACGCGAAACGGGGTGGGGAGACGGAACGGGGGTGTGCGAATTGGAAAGGAATTGGGCCCAAGGGCCATGTTCACTGAGTCCCAGCTTTCCCTCACTTTCATTTCCCTCTCTGAAACCCTAATTCTCCTCCCTAACCTTCACAGCGCCGCCGTCACCATCTCCTCGCTCATACCTTCGTCCCCATTATCGCTTCACTCCCTAATCCAACAACAATAACCGTAATCCCCTTTCTTCTTCCCGACCAAATACAGTTCTCACAAAACAAATACGAATTGCTCCATTCTTTGGTCGGAGATGGAAGATTGAACATTGAAGCAGCCCTTGACGGATCTGCTGAACGATGAAGGCATGAAGGAGTCGCGAGTTGTTGATGAAGTTCTGGAGAGAAGTTCGTGGAAGATTCGTTGAAATCTAACCCGTGTCTGGATCCAGATATTCGTTCTGATGATTTCGGGAGCTTGATGATTCTTGCATGAAGCTTTGTTTGAAGGGGCGTTGATGGAGATTATGAAGAATCTTGACAAGACGAATCTGTGACGATGATGATCAATGGAATCATGAAGATTGTTGCATGTTTCTTGTGGTTGAGATTTGATAGACGATGGAAGATCGTTGAAGCGTGATGAAGCTCTTGACGCTTCTGGAGATTTTTCTGGACAAACAAGTTGAAGGCGAACACGAACGCGGTTGAAACTCATCGAAGCCATCTGGATCATGTTGAAGGTTGATAATGAATATTCATCGTTTCTGATGAATTTCTGGAGATGATGATTGGAGTTGAATCGGAGTTTTCTGGGTATTTCTGGTTTTGAGATGATAAAGATTAGGGGAAGAAGATGAAGACCGATCGGAGGGGATAAAGATTAGAGGAGAAGGAGGATGAAGTTCTGGGTTTGTTGGAGGTTTTAGGGTTTCCGGTGGTTATGAAGGTGGAGGTATGATCGGAGAAGATGGAGTTCTGGAGGTGAGGGATGCATTACTGGTGAGAAGCAGTTTTCCGGTGAGGTTCGCGGTGGCCGCCGGCAATGCATGCCGGCCGGTGGGTATTCCCGGCGAGGATAGGAGGTGCGTACGCGTGGCACGCGGTAGTGGAGGGACGGTATGCATGCGGGACGCGTGTCCCATGCGTGGCAGAGAGAGGGAAGTGGGTTTGTGATGTGGCAGCATGATGGCAGTGTAACGTGGGGTCCCTCCTCTCATACACGTGGCGCTGATCTGAATATATAGGACTGAGAAAATTCTGGATGCTTCTAGAAACTGCTGGAAATTGCTGGACATTTCTGGACTTCTGAAGTGAATGGGCCTTGACTGGGCCTAACGAAAATCCTGCTAAAAAACTGATATGGATTAAAAAAAATTAAATCTGGATTAAAAATTAATGGAAATGATTAATGGCCAATTGAATGGAAAAACTGACTTAACAAACCAATTAAACTCTGAATTAATACTAATGAGAGTAAAAACAAAATGGTTAATGGATTATTAGACTTATTCACTTAAAATTGACTAACTAAAGCTAATTAAATCCTAATTAAAAAACTCTAATAAACCCACTAATCTAAAATTTATTAAATCCCTATTAAATTTCCTATATCACCTATATTATTTATTTAAAAGAAATCTATATCCTTCTATTTATTTATCCTATTAAAAAAACCTATTTATTTCTAATCAATTCTAAAAGATTAAAAATATATTTTCCTATTCTATTAAAAATGATTAAAAAATATTAAAATTATTTAAAAAAGCTATTAATATTCTAAAATGATTAAAAAATCTAATAAAACCCTAATAATGCCTAATAAAATCCAGAAAAATCACAATAATTCCCGAAGGAACAAAATAAGCACCGAACGACACATAACACCGCGAGAGCGCACCAAAATAGCCGGTAAAAAAATCAATAGACACCGAAATATCCCAAAAATACGATTCTACTCATCTAAACTGATTAAAAAACACCTGAGACGCGAGACGAGAGCTGTGACCCTGATAAAATCAAAACAAATGAGAAATGTGTTGTATGCAATATGCAGATGCGAATGCGGTCGCGCGTCGAAACATCGAGCCAGATACGGGACCCGGTTGGTCAAATTTTAGGGTACAACACCTAGCCTTCTATTGGGCTTCATACAAGAACCCACAGGCTTCCTAGAAGCATCCCTAGACTTCTCTTGGGCTTCATACAAGAACCCACAGGCTTCCTAGAAGCATCCCTAGCCTTCTCTTGGGGTTCATACAAGGATCCTCAGGCTTCCTAGAAGCATCCCTAGACTTCTCTTGGGCTTCATACAAGGACCCACAGGCTTTCTAGAAGCATCCTTAGCCTTCTCTTGGGGTTCATACAAGGATCCTCAGGCTTCCAAAAAGCACAAGATAGACCCTAGTCATCCTTATCCCTACACCAATCCCCAGAAGATTCAAAACCTCTAAGACATTAAAACTAATCCTTTTAGTCTCCTATGACCCTCAACAAGGCTTGACTTCTGTTGAAACTGTGAAAAACACCTAGCGAAAAAAATAGAAGAGTCGCCACCCAACGTTATTTATCCCTACGGGAGAAAGGAAACGATCAAAGAAAACCTAAAAGAAAGGAGACGACAAGGTCATCGCAACCAAATCTTGAGGTGGGGAGTCGGTTATAAAATGGGAAGGTATTGTCGCTACCGCGAAAATAAGGTGCCGGCAAAACAGAAGAGTCGCCACCTTTCGTTATTTATCCCTTAGAACGGGAAAGGAAACGATCGGAAAAACCTGACGAAAAAGGTATAAGACAAGGTCATCGCAACCATTGTCTGGGTTCAGGAGTCGGTTACGCAAGGGGAAGGTATTAGCACCCCTCACGTCCATCGTACTCGATGGGATCCACGCTTGTTGGTTTACTGGACGAGTTGGTTTTATCTATCTACCTATCAAGGCTGGCTCAAAAAATAAAAGAAAATGACTCGGGAAAGCGTCGCACTTTATGCCTACGTATTCTCATTAGAGAATGAGAAATCAGAGTCAACGTAGTTCGCCTAACTACAGGTTACGGGGAAGGTGGCTCGCCAATACGTTTGTATTGTGCCTACGTACTCTCAACAGGCTTGAGAGATCAGAGCTTACGTAGTTTGGGATAATACGGATTACGGGGATTCAGATTCATCTATTTTATCGAGTAGGGTTAACAAACAGTTCCAGCAGTTTGGCATACGCAGCTCGACCCTTGGAGACTTAGGTGTTACCGTTTGCGGTAGAACTGGGAATTAATGACACTCTTTTCTTCAGAAGAGTTTCCTTTGAATTATGGGCCCACGGGGCAAAAAGATTTGAAGTTTGTTTTCTGTCTTTTACGGAAGAACTATTTTTTATGGTGTTTGCAACGAATATCGCACTAGAGACTATGACCTGAGATTGAATGCGTCGCATGTCACCCAAAGGGTGCCATACTAAACATCCAGACTGTTGAAAAGAAACTCTCCAACAATCCTTTCTCAGATAGCTTAAGGCTCGTAACGTACGACGTCAGTTAACCTTTATTACTGTATTTTAATTTGTTTTGAGATGAGAAGAGAGAACATGCTCAACTAAGGGGGAGACTATCAAGTCCTAATGTTGTCATGCCAAGGATTCATCCTACGGTTGAAGTTTGAAACAGGGAACTCCTAGAAGTTATCATGTATAGGTTTCAACCTAAAGTTCTAATCATCACTTCCTTATCAAAGGAAGTGAGATTCCTAGGGGATGTGTGTGGGGCATCAGCCTAAACAGAAACAGATAAAGCATCAGCTTAAACAGTAAACAGTACAGGAAACAACTGTAAAATGCATGCAATGCAAGTGAGGGTGGAAATGTGTGTGGGGCATCAGCCTCCACAAGCTCATCTCAACCTCAAGCCAGATATGAATAACTGCAATCATACAGAAAGATATAACATGCTATCAAGCAAAATATAATAACTGCAATCATACAGAAAACAAAATGCTATCAAGCAAATAAACCACATAGGCAAGGGAGCTGGGCTCTACCGAATACCCGCAAGCAAAGCCATACAGTAAAAATACAAGCAGAGGGAGCAACTCAACCTCTAGTGCAATCATGCTCCTAGATTAAATCAGTCTAAATATGAACTTATTCTAATGCATCAAGCAAATCAAACAAGTCACACCAATACAGTTGCACAGAAAGAAAACAGACAGGAAAGAAAGCAGATCAACAACTCCCACAGCTTCACAGCAAAGCAATCTTCTGACAGCAGTCCAGTCTTCAGACTTCAACCACCCTCCAAGACTATCATCTTCCATAGCAAGTATCAACTTGCTTCTTCAAGCTTCTAATTCCTCAAACATAAGTATCAACTTATTCTTTCTTCTTCAAGCCTCAGCTCCTCAGTCAATTCCACCTTCAGGCTTCACTCCTAACTACAAGTATCAACTTGTTCTGCAGGCTCTTAATGCATCAACATAAGTATCAATTTATCCTTTATTCCTCAAGCTTCAGCTCTTCACTCAGTCTCAATTTGATCTTCTTCACAAGTGTCAACTTGGTCTTCAAGCTTCAGCTCTCTCTTCTTTACCAGTATCAACTAGTTCCTCTTCATCTACAAGCTTCAGCTTCTCAGAGTAATCTTCAATCACAAAGAAGTGTCACCTCCATCCTTCAATCTTCTTCAAGCAAGGAACTCCTTCCTCTTAAAAGGGAGAAAGATGCATCCATCAAGAGCAAAGTTTGGATGATTGGTAGCAGAGTGAAGACCAAAGGTCACCACTAAGCATCCTATCATCAGAGAAAGGGACCCTCAAAGGTTCTACCAACTTATAAAGAGCCACACATCCTACCAAAGGAGGGATGAGGCCTTTACAAGGGGACCTTACATCATAAGGAAGAATGGAAGTGATCAACATCTTCCATGTTTATGAAGGAAGAGAATCTATCTAGAAGCTCTGCCTACAAAACCCTAATCTTAACACTTAAACAATCACTACACCAAAAGAAGGGAAGATCCTCACATCCAAGCCTCTTCAAGCAATCCAATGCATCTTCAACTTGTCTTCAACATCACCCAAGAACAAGCAAAGCAAAACCCTAATCTAAGGGAACTAAAGAAGTCAATCTAGTTGAATTAGTGCCTCAGAATCATCTAAAGTTAGCACTTAAACTAAAATCAAGCAAAAATAGTAAACTACCTTGTAAATTTCTACAAAAATTCCTAAGGGACCTTAATTCAATCATGAATCTACCATACAAAAATCAGAGGTTGAATCATCCACCTAGTCCTAAAAATAAGATCTAAACCACAAGGTATCAACCATAAACCCTAAAAATGGAGCTCTTAAAGGTTTCAACCTAAACTACCACTTATATTCATCACAAAAATGTGAGAAAAATCTACGGGGAGCATGCATATCTATGCTAACTACTCACAAAAAATCAAGGCCAAAATCATCATCACATGATCAAACCAAATTCAACAAAATCAACCATCAAGCATGATTATTTTAATATCAATTAAAATGTAAAAATTCCCATAAAATCAGAAAATGCATGAAATAGTAATATTTTTTATCTAAAAAATACTAGGTCCTATCATGAATCCAATGCAAAAAGAATGGGATTAATTGAGTTATTTTTCCATTTTTTATGAATTAATCAATAACCATGAATAAAATGGAAAATAATATGAAATCCAAATAAAAATGACAAATGCGTGGTGCAGGTAGCAATAAAATCCAGTTTATTTTAGCAATTGGGCCATAAGGGGGGTGTGGTTATCTTTTATTGCATAAAGCCCAAAACCAGCTAATTAATGAAACACAGCGTTTCATTTTAGTTCAGAACTCTTCACAAATTTCATGCACGCGTGGTCGTTGGATGGAGTCTTTGGTCCAAGTCAAACCACAATCTGATGGCTATCAAGTCATCTTCCTCAATTCGAACCTCTGAAACTCAGGTCACCTGCACGCCAAAGTCACCGCCAGTGACATTTTCCGGTCATCATCTCACAACCCTAGCTTGCTATAGAATCCACCATAGGCCACGATTCCTTGATGAATCTTGTCCCAAATCTCACAAGGAGTCCATTCATGCCCTTAATTCAATCTAAATCCTCAAGATTCGCAAGAACAACATCTCACCCGAAAATGGTAACAACCCTAATTGGTCACTAACTCTCAAATTAATGATCCACAAACCTTCCTACACCATTCTACTATGCATCTAACATACTAATTCCTCTTGATTCTTCCTAAAACAAGCCATGGGATAAGAAATGCATACCTGGTAAACTCGAGCAAACAGAAGGGTTGAATCTTCAAATCAACCTTCAAGAGCTTGCAGATTCCTTCTATGGAGCACAATCAAGCTTCTGTATGCAACAAACTTGATTGAAATGGCTTCAATTCTTGGATTCGATTCTGAGTTGCAGGTGAAAAACTTCAATGGCTCTCACACGATTCTCCACCAATCTTGCTCAATTCTCCATCTGGACTCATCCACCAATGCTAGAGCAAGCTTCTGAGATTGAAATCTTGGATTGAAATGGCTTCAAACCTTGTAACCAATTTTGATTTGCAATGGGAAATTTCAATCTGCAATCTCACTCTCCTCTCTCAATTATCACCAACCTTTAATCTGAACCTCTTCTACATCATATATAGGCCATGTATGGATGATCTAGAAAGCTCTAGATCCTTCTAATGAGAAATTCAATTTCTCATGTCATGAAGATTTCAATCTCATGCCATGGTATGCACAATTCTGCTAGCAACTTTTATTCACCCTCATTCCCTTCCAATTTCTCCCCTAATGGTATTTTGGATGTGTTTGGATTGAAAGAAGCCTTGGTCATGCCTTGAATTTTGGTTTGGCAAATGTTACTTAAGATGTAAGTAACTACTTTTCAAAGCAAGTCCACAAATTAAACCTCAACTCAAAAATGTGGCAACACCAATGTTCTTAAAATGTGTTTTAGAATCAAAATGACACATTACATGCCTTGGTTTGGACATGTAGATCAAAAATACCAATTTCCATCTTTGGTTCATTTGAAAATCATCCTTATTTTAAGCCATTCTTGTGATTTTGAGATACAAGCAATTCCAACCTCTCATGACCTCTTGGCTAGCCTTAAAACATCATTTTGAACAACTTTTATGTTGAACATTTTCCCATTTGAAGCTTGGAAATAGGAGTTATGGCCTTATGATTGAAATGACCTATAATCTCCAAATGACCAAAATACCCTTGACTTGTCAAAGCCATAACTTGAGTTCTACAAATACTATCAAGGACTTATAGTACTCTCTAGAAAGCTAAGAGGATAAGTAACAACATTCATGTTGACCAAAAGTTCATAGGAATCATCCTTCTAGGGAAAAAGTTTCATGCAAGTTGGACAACTTTCAAGCTCCAAATTCACATACCTCAGATGACCTGTAACTTGTCAAAGTCATAACTTGAGTTCTACAAATCCTATCAAGGACTTCTAGCACTCAAATTAAATCTAAGATCATGCTCTACAACATTCACGTTGGGGGTAGGATGAGATGACAATCACATCTTGAGCTAAACTGCCTTGAAGATAGGGGTCAAACTAGGGGATTTTACACTGTCAAGCCTTAGAAACCCTAGCTTGAAACTTCTCAAACTCTTCAATCATGATGAGTTGACCTTGGAATCATCCTTATAACATCTCAATGTATCAATCCATGATCACATGGCTCTTGAATTAGGTCTCAACCTCCTTCAAATCCTCAGTTGACTTAGGGTTGACCCAGTCAAACCCTAGCTGCATCAATCATGGCTGAGGCTTCTTATACTTGCACAATGACCTGTCTAGGCCTCAAAGTGATATTCAAAACTTCTCATGAGCTCTCTCAAGACCTCAAGTCTAACTTCATGGCTTCAGCATCATCTGAGGACTTCCCACAACTCTCAAGTTAGGAGACACACACACTTGGTTTCAACCACTCTCTCTGAGGACCTTTTATCTTTTCTGACAAGGATATCAAACCATGAACACTTGAATAACCTTTTTAGCTAGCTTCAAAGTCTTGATTGGTAATCATACCTCTTGATCTCCTGCATACATGTCAATGAAATGCAAATGATAATGCTAATGTGAATGAAATGAAACATAAGCTAGGTAAAGAAGTGTTGGGCAAATTTTAGGGTGCAACTGCTGCCCCTATTCAAACGGATTGGACCTGACTGGGTGAGAAGCGAACGGCTCTCAAACAATCAAGGTGCAAGACGATTGAATACCGACAAACTCGGAAATTTGCCAACTGTACAAGTACACGGTACTTTGATGGGAACAAATCTTCGAAAACTGAAACAATAGCTGCACGACAACTAGCTGGAGAATTACTGATCTGAATCTCCGTCAGGATGATTGTCTGATTTATCTAATATCATTGCATCCTCAAATCATCAAGGGGTCACCGGTTACACGGTAACTGGCGATCTGCCAACCGCACAGGTAAACAATACTTGGATTGGTAGGAACATCTTCAAAACTGAGCATGCCAGTTGCACGGCAACTCTGTTGGGGAATTGGTCACACGGTAACCGGTGATACATGGTCGATCATGCCATCAGGCATCAGGATTCCTCAGGACTCAACAGGTCATTGAGAACTCTTTAACAATCAAGTTAACCATGCTGTCGGGCATTCAAAGGAGTTTTCGGGTGTCAGTCGGACTTCATCACTAAGTCGGGAACAGAATTCTCAGTCAATCATGAACCGATTGGGGATATCCAAACTTCTGCCCTCAGGCACTCCGCATCAGCTGAGAGGACTGCTTCGTTAATACGGTTGGACTTCAATCATCAAGTCTTCAAGGGAAATTTCAACTTCACTGTTCGGAAACCTGCTGGGGATGACGCATCTCCGCTGGGGATTCTGGAGAACTATCAAGTAACTCTGCTTCGGGGCTTCAGAAATCATTTTGTATGAGTCAACTCTGCTGAGGGAATCATCTTGAACAAATAACTCCGTTGGGGACTTCAAGAATCATCCTGAACCAATAACTCTGCTGGAGATTTCAGGATTCATCCTGAGCAGACACTCTGTCGGGGACTCTAGGCATCAACTTGAGCGACCCTCTCTGGCGACTTCACAGGGGATTTTTAAGAGTCATCTTAAGCAAACATCTTCGCTGGAGAATTCAAGAATCATCTTAGGAAAATGACTTTGCTGGGGGAATTCAAGAATCATCCTGAGCCACACAACTCTTCTGAGATTTCAACAATCATCCTGAGCAAACACCCTGTCGGGGAACACCTGCAAAACAAGAACGGTAACGACCTAGCTCATGCTTCATATGCATATGTTTGACAATGGCGCAATGCTCCACACGGTGGAAATGCTACGCGCTTAGGGTGAATGCTATACAATCATGCAAGATGCTACGACCCCATCAGCAAAATAAATGCTGAAGGGAGAATCCTCCTGTCAAGGAGAAGGAACCACTCTGGTGGAAGAAGGAATCATCCTGCCGAGGAGAAGAAATCACACCAATCTCAATTGGACTCCGCCTAGGGAAACAAACTTCCTTCGACTGCTGCAGGGGAATAAAGCTCTATGAGAACCTGAATCTGCGCATCTGGGTATTCAAACCACAAACTACTGAGGAAACGATATCAATCGCTGAAATAAACTGTACAGCATTCGCAGCAAAACTTTCCTGGAGATAACGACTCCGGTGGGGAAATACAGCATCAGCTATTCAACACTCTACTGGGGAAAACCAATCATGGTCTGAACGCTCCCAAGGACTCGGCTCTCTTGGGGGTTTGCATGCTCGGCTGGGGAAGTAGGAATCATCCTACATGCCGGGGAGAACACAACTCTGTGGGGAATTTCAATTCTGCTGGAGACTTCAGTCTGTATTATCGAGTGCTGCACACTTCAGTGTATGACTCAGCTGGGGAGATGACATTCCTTCAGGAGGCATCTGATTGGGGAGAGAATCTTCTCTGCTTGGGGGAAACATATCAATGCTTACGATCTCATGTTCAAACTCCACGGGGAGGTGCTACTGAACTTGCTGGAGAAGAAGGAATCATCCTATTTGGGGATGCATACGGCGTACTGCCTGGTATATGCTACACCTGCAACAACACAAACAAACAGACAAGATACCCTTCTCAAAGGGACCTATCAAGGTTATCATCTTAGGACAATGTTCAAGTAATTCATTGTTTCAACAATCAGTGGCCTAGGCCAGTAAGTTTATGTATGCGCATCTTATCAAAAACATCGGCGTTTTTTCGCAAACAAAACAGATAAATGCTAAAACAAGCACACCGAATGGCTGAATAGTGTATATTTTATTGATAACGAACCCCTGAATGGGTGAAAATGTTTTACAACAGATGCAAGCTCCTGGAATGAGGAAGCCGCGCAAAAATAAAACATAAATATACATCAGTATATACACAAATGTCAGCAATGAGGCGTAGACGAACACCATGAGTTGATCCCTCTATGACCCACTCGACTTTGATACCTCTCCAATGCTTCAGCTTCAGAAGAGATTGATTCAGATAAACGGCCCTCAGGTCTTCCAAACCACTAAACAATGAAAGTCCATACGCGGAACGCAGTCATTTGCTTTTTCAAATCCCTAATTTTTGCCTGAATCGCCCTTTCGGGTTTTCGATTCACCGGGATACCCTTTTTTGCCAAAGTCGCCCTTCCAGGTTTTCGACTTTGCGGGTGTACATTCTTTTCTTTATATACCTAATTTTTTCCCGAACCTTTTTCCTTTTTTATGGTTCGCCGGGATGCCCCATTTTTGCCTGGATACTCTTTTTCTTTCCAGCGGGTCATTTTTAAGCAAAGTATTTTTTAACTGCGTCCGCGTTCACCGGGGATGCAAAATCTTCACCATCCATCGTGGATAACAACAAGGCTCCTCCCGAGAAGACCTTGCTGACGACGTACGGACCTTCATAATTAGGAGTCCACTTGCCCCGGTGATCGAAGTGTGGAGGAAGAATCTTCTTCAAGACGAGATCACCCGTCTGAAAGCTTCTAGGACGCACCTTCTTATCATAAGCTTTCTTCATTCGGCTCTGGTACATACGACCATGTGCAATCGATGCTAACCTCTTCTCGTCCATCAGGCTGAGTTGATTTAGTCGATTCTTAATCCATTCTGCCTCGTCGAGTTTCACGTCAACCAAAACTCGCAAAGAAGGAATCTCAACTTCTAACGGTAGGACAGCTTCCATACCGTACACCAATGAGAAAGGAGTTGCCCCGGTTGACGTACGTACTGTTGTACGATAACCGTGCAACGCAAATGGCAACATCTCGTGCCAATCCTTGTAGGTCACAACCATTTTCTGTATTCTTCTTGATGTTCTTATTGGCCGCTTCAACTGCGCCATTCATCTTCGGTCGGTAAGGAGATGAGTTGTGGTGTTCAATCTTGAAACTCTGGCACAGCTCCTTCATCATCTTGTTATTCAGATTCGAACCATTATCAGTAATGATCCGCTCGGGAATTCCGTAACGACAGATGATGTCCCTCTTTATGAATTTAGCCACCACCTGCTTGGTCACATTAGCATATGAGGCTGCCTCCACCCACTTGGTGAAGTAGTCGATAGCTACTAGAATGAAGCAATGACCGTTAGATGCAGTGGGCTCGATCTTGCCTATCATGTCGATGCCCCACATGGAGAACGGCCACGAGGAGGACATGACATTCAACAGGCACGGCGGCACATGAATCTTATCAGCATAAATCTGGCATTTATGACATCTCCTCGCGAATTTAAAGCAATCTGATTCCATCGTCAGCCAGTAGTATCCTGCTCTCAGGATCTTTCTTGTCATAGCATGCCCGCCGGCGTGTGTACCAAATGTGCCTTCATGGACCTCTTCCATGAGCATGCTCGCCTCTTTCTCATCTACACATCTGAGTAGCACGAGATCATGGTTTCTTTTATACAAAACTCCATCAGGATTGAGATAAAAATTTCCAGATAGCCTCCTCAGAGTCTTCTTATCCTGGGTTGACGCTCCCGCAGGATACTCCTTAGTCATAAGGAAGGTCTGGATGTCATGGAACCATGGCTTGCCGTCGGAGGCTTCCTCGATTGCAAAGACGAATGCAGGTCTATCAAGACGAGAAAGGACAATTCTTGGAGCTTCATTCCAAAAATTGACTTTATACATCGAAGGCAACGTGGCTAAGGCATCAGCCATCTAATTCTCGGCCCTGGGCACATGATGGAGTTCCACTCGGTCAAAGAACGGAAGTAGCCTTCTGGCATAGTTCATGTACGGCACCAAATTCGATTGGCGAGTCTCCCACTCCCCTTTAATCTGGTTAATCACAAGTGTCGAGTCACCATATACATCTACGTTCTTGATTCTCAAATCAATTGCTTCTTCTAGACCCATGATGCATGCTTCGTACTCTGCTTCATTATTGGTGACCGGAAACGTCAGTCTCGCAGTAAACGGGATATGGGACCCGTGGGGAGTCGTGATGATCGCCCCAATGCCACTTCCATAAGAGTTAACCGCCCCGTCAAATATCAATTTCCATTGGGATTTCCTATCTGGCCCCTCGCCGGGCAACGGTTCATCGCAATCCTTCGCTTTGAGAAACATAATATCCTCATCAGGGAATTCAAATTTCATCGGCTGATAATCTTCGATCGGCTGTTCGGCGAGGTATTCAGACAATACGCTTCCCTTGATGGCCTTCTGGGAAACGTACTGAATGTCATATACCGTCAACACCATTTGCCATCTGGAAATCCTGCCCGAAAGCGCTTGCTTCTCGAAGACGTACTTGATCGGATCCATCTTCGAAATTAGCATGGTGGTGTGATTGAGCATGTACTGTCGTAAACGTTTGGCAGCCCAGGCTAGTGCACAACACGTTTTCTCCAGCATCGAGTAACGAGATTCACAGTCTGTGAACTTTTTACTCAAGTAGTAGATGGCATGCTCCTTTCTGCCCGTCTCGTCGTGCTGATCGAGAACACACCCCATACTATTCTCAAGAACTGTCAAGTACATGATTAAGGATCGTCCAACCACTGGTGGTATCAAGATTGGAGGTTCCTGCAGATACTGTTTTATCTTATCAAATGCCTTCTGGCAATCCTCGTTCCAGATAATCGCCTGATTTTTCTTTAACAGTTTGAACATCGGTTCACACGTGGTTGTGAGCTGAGAAATAAACCTTGTAATGTAGTTTATTCTGCCCAGGAAACCACAAACTTCTTTTTCTATTTTTGGCGCTGGCATTTCTTGTATTGCTTTTATCTTCGCAGGATCAAACTCAATGCCTCTTTCACTCACGATAAACCCCAGTAGTTTTCCAAACCGTACTCCGAAAGTACACTTGTTAGGATTCAGCCTCAACCTGATCTTCCTAAGCCTCTCAAAAAGCTTCAGCAAATTGACCAGATGTCCTTCCTCTGTTTGGGACTTCGCAATCATGTCATCAACATAGACTTCAATCTCATGATGAATCATATCATGAAACAAAGTGACCATTGCTCGTTGGTAAGTGGCCCTTGCATTCTTCAGACCGAAAGGCATTACCTTATAGCAAAATGTTCCCCAAGGTGTAATAAACGTAGTTTTCTCCATGTCCTCCGGCACCATCTTGATCTGATTGTAGCCGGAGAAGCCATCCATGAACGAAAATACGGAGAACTGAGCTGTATTGTCGACCAACACATCGATATGGGGGAGCGAGAAATCATCTTTAGGGCTCGCCCTATTCAAATCCCGATAATCGACGCACATTCGTACCTTACCTTCCTTCTTCGGTACAGGCACTATGTTGGCGACCCACGGAGGGTAAGTAGTGACCGCTAAGAAGCCAGCATCAAGCTGCTTTTGCACTTCTTCTTTGATCTTAACGGCCATATCTGGTCGTGTTCTTCTAAGCTTCTGCTTAACGGGAGGACAATCTTCTCGCAGCGGCAAGTGGTGGACCACGATGTCGGTATCGAGTCCGGGCATATCTTCGTATGACCAGGCAAAGACGTCACTATACTCTCTTAGCATCTCGACCAATCTCTACTTGACATCACTCTGCAATGCAGCCCCTATCCTGACGTTCCTGACAAGTTCTTCAGAACCCAGATTCACAATCTCGATCTCTTCTTCGTGAGGCAGAATAACTTTCTCTTCTTGTTTCAACAAGCGGGCCAACTCTTCGGGAAGGTCTTCGTCTTCATCAATCTCTTCTTCGGCTTGATAGATCGGGCAATCGAAGTCGAAGTGAGTCGTAGAAGGTCCAGAGTCGATGTCATCTGCTATGTGGATCCTGCAATAACAAGGGTTAAGCTTAAGACAAGGATATGCAGGTTAGCACAAACCCCATTGCCATTTTATTGTTTTTCAAAACAACTATAAAACAGGAATAACAGAGATCACAATATTTGAATACGAAGAAAACGCCTTTTGATTTATTGGTAAAATGCATGTACATAATCAAACAAGGCCCTGACAATAAAACCGCTATGCCCCGGGTAGGACATAGGGTTGTACAATGATTGGAAAAAGTAAATCATTACTCGTTGCCTGCCACTTGGATGATATCCCTGACGGACCAGTTGTTGAGGCTCTCGCCTGGCTTGCTGGGCTGGATCCAAGAGTCCAGGTCGCAGTCTCTATCTTCGCCGTCTTCAGACACTGCGTTGACACTTTCAAATATTACCCCGCCACTGGTAAACTGGATCGGCCCTTTACCTCGCGACGCACTGTGAGAAGAAGAGGCTTCAGCCGCAGGAGAGTATCCCAACCCAAACTTGTCTTGCTTGTTAGGTATCTCTAAAATCCGCCCCCAGCCTGGGGTAGATCCGGCTTGAACAACGGCCCGGGCTTCCTTGAAAGAAGAGAGAGTCATCTCTGGCTTCTCAGTGATCACGGGAGCTACGTTCTTGACTTTGACAGCTTTGAACGCTTGACATAGGGTTTCGTGGATTTCCCCATCCATCTCAACGTATTTGAAGGGCGACAAATGGCTCACCATTATGTCTTCCTCGCCACATACAGTCACAATGCTACCTCCGACGGTGTACTTGAGCTTCTGGTGCAACGTGGAGGTCACGGCACCCGCAGAATGGATCCATGGCCGACCCAAGAGACAACTGTAGGCAGGCATGATGTCCATAATGTAGAAGACTGCGTCGAATGTTTCCGGACCAACTTGGATTGGCAACGTCACCTCCCCGAAAACATGACGTTTGGTTCCATCGAACGCCTTCACAACCAGATCACTGGGTGTGCAAATCACTCCACGAGTATCCAACTTCATCAATGCTTTCTTCGGAAGAACATTGAGCGACGACCCCGTGTCCACCAACACGTGAGACATCATCGTTCCTCTACACTCTATCGAGATGTGCATGGCGCTATTGTGATTCCTCCCCTTCGGCGTCAGCTCTAGGTCAGTGAACCCTAGCCCATTTCCAGCATTCACGTGGGCTATGACTCCTTCCAACTGGTTTACCGATATTTCCTGCAGTACATACGTGGCATTCAACACCTTCAGCAGCGCGTTGCGATGTGCCTCTGAACACAGCAACAGATTCAGGATGGAAATTTTCGAGGGTGTTTGATGGAGATGATCCACGATCTTGTAGTCACTCTTTTTAATCAACCTCATAAACTCTTCGGCGTCTTTAACAAGTAAGTCTTTTTCTACCCCACGAGGGATCTCTTCAACGACTTTACTCTTCCCTTTATCAGTTGTGTCAGCTTTGTCCGCCTTTTCCGCCACGATCTCAGGTGGAGCAAATACTCTTCCGCTGCGAGTAATTCCGCTAACGCCCGCTAGGTTCTCCACTGACGACCTTGATGGTTCTAATTCCAACTTCTGTCTGTTGCAGTAGACCTCTGCCCCATAATGCAATGGGAAAGCATTAGTGCTTTCGAAAGGTATCGGTCCCGCTTTGGTGATGGTAATTGTGGGCGGTCTGGGTGCAGAAATAGTTATCGCCCGACGAGGGATGGTGATGGTGGCAACCTCATCATCTTGCTTTAGCATTACCTCTCCCGATCCGCTTTCGGCCCTTCGGCTAAATTGCAGGATTCCTTCGGTCATCAGACTTTGAATCCCCTCTATCAACTGTTCACATCCATCAGGACAAATCGCACAGCCCATACACAGTTCTCCACAGCCTGGGAAGAAACCTCTTTTCATCAGCTTGGCTTTAACGAAGCTAAGCGGTGTCTTCAGATCTTTGACATCAGTCAACAAATCCAAGCTCTCGTCTTCGATAATGGCATTTACTCCACCTCCCCTATGATTCAGCATAGGGTTCTTCATGACGTTTGGCACATTATCTGAGAAATTGATGATCTTAGCGTCCACCATGTCCTGCACCTTGTGCTTGAAGGCTTTGCAATTTTCTATTGTGTGGCCTGGTGCCCCTGAGTGAAACTCACAAGTCGTATTCACATCATAACCTGGCGGAGGTGCCCCTGTCAAGGGAACCAGGGTTCTCTTCTGGATCAACTGTAGCTGAAGCAGAGTTTGTAACAGCTGAGCATAAGACATGGGCGGTGTCTCGAGGTGACGGCTCGACAGAGGTGCCCTGTTCTGATACTTTTTGTACCCTTGTTGATTCGGCTGCTGCTGCTGCTGCTACTGTGGTTGGGGTTGTTGGACAGCGGGGATAGTTATACTGGCCACCTGGTGGTGAGGGCCTTTACCCTTCCTTCGAGCGTTGGACACGGCGCTCGTCTCTCCTTCCCTCCTTTTGCCACCATAAGGTTTCTTTCCTCCTCCCGCCGAGGACAGATCACCTTGAATTTTCCCCAGTTTGATCCCATTTTCAACATGCTCACCCGTGATAATGAGATCTGAGAAGCTTCCAGACATACTGCTGACCAATTTCTCATAATAAACCCCTGGGAGGGTAGCTACGAACATTTCCACAAGCTCGCGTTCAACCATCGGCGGCTGAACCCTGGCTGCCAATTCACGCCACCACTGGGCGTATTCCTTGAACCCTTCGTTGTTCCTTTGTGACAGATTCTGCAGTTGGACTCGGTTTGGAGCCAAGTCGTTGTTATATTGGTAGTGGTGCACGAATGCTTCAGCAAGTTCCTTCCACGTGCGCACATTGGTAGGTTCCAGACTCATGTACCATTCGAGGGATGGCCCGGACAGACTGTCCTGAAAGAAGTGCATCAGCAACTTCTCGTCCTCAGAGTGAGCGGACATTTTTCTGTAGTATGATCTCAAGTGGACGCGAGGGCAAGTGGTTCCCTTGTACTTTTCAAAGTCAGGTACCTTGAACTTGGGAGGCACCTTGAAATCAGCAATCAGTCCCAACTTGGACATATCAACACCCATTCAGCACCTTGAAATCAGCAATCAGTCCCAACTTGTTCTACTTCTCGAAATTCCTCATCTTGTCCTCGAGTGCCTTGAACCTTAGTCGTGCTTCAGCAGTCAGCTCCCCTTCAGCACCTCTCTGAGAGAACACATCGTCTTGACAGTCTTCTAACCACGGCTGAGGCCCGAACAGATTTCCAACACCCGCATTACCGTTGCCTAGTCCAACATTGACGTTAGCTTCGAAATTCCCATTACCGACGCCAGTCGTATTACCGTTGAGTCCCATGTTAGCGATTACATTGCCGTTGGCACTGCCATTCCCCCCGGTCACGGGGACGCCATTCTGAGGAGTTTCAACAGGTGGAGGGGTTGGCACAGCCCCACCATGGAGTACGCCATTGCTGTCAACCCTTGAAATCAGAGGCTGAACCAAGGTTCTGAGCTGATCCTGGCCGTTGGCGACCGCTTGCATGAGCTCCATGAAGCGGTCCATCCTTTCTCGGAGTTCCTGAACGTCAGTTTGCATTTTCTCCATAACTCTGGCTTAATTTGCTCTGGTCGGATAGCGGCGGATAGGTCTCTGATCAATCCTGGAACAACCTGAAACAACCTGTATACACAAAAGGGTTAGAAAAAACAACAAAGTGCTCGTTATGCAAATGCTTCATGCAAATGCAGACGTGTGTCTGTGCGTTGGGGAAGTATCCCCCCCCCCCCCGATCCTAGTGCCTGAGTGCCAGTGCTGATAAAAAGAAGTCTGAGTCCAGTCATGGAAATAACATCTCATATATATAAAGAAAGCCCATCAAGGCGGTACACAACGTCACTGAGTAATAGCATGACCTTGACCAACAAGCCTGGTGATGGTCAGCATACAACAACGATCAAAACAAAAGGAATACAAATAGTCAAGCACGGCCACGGGCGCGAAACTCTTCTAACAACCCCTTCGTTTCTGGATGATCAGGCCGAGTGAGCAACCCTTCGACGAGTAACTCCCTCTGCATAATGGTGTATTGAAGACCTTCAACCGAATCTTCCCATGCTCCTTCGCCGAAACAATCTTCTAGCTTCCGCTTCTTGGATTCAAACGTCAGCTTGCGCTCCTTCAGGTTAGCAAGAGTCTTGTTGAGCTGGCCTTCAGCGGCATATCTACGAGCGGTTTCTTCATCAAACCTCTTCTCACTAGCCTTCATCTGGGCTTTCAGCTTGGAGATCTGTTGCTTCAGCTTATCCTCCCGTTCTTTGTCGTTGGCCATGGTGGCCTTCCAATGCTGATTAAACTTGGATATTCTCCGATACGCTTCATCCAAGTGCTGCTTCTTAGTGGCCAGTACATCATTGACAGCTTTGAAATCTCGACCCAAGCGCTCACGCTCAGCCATTTGCCTAGTCAAATCCGTCCCTAACTGGTTCACCAGCTCTGTCTGCCTCTTGAAGGAATGAACGACCTCGCTTCTCTCGCTTCTGAGTTGAGCCAGTTCTTTCTCCAGTTCTTCATTTGCCTTCTTCAGCTCATCTCTCTCAGCTAACACCTAATTATGCTGCTGAATAGGCACAGTGGTAGGCTCTTCGATCACTGGAGGGCTTTCTGGCTTGGTATGTGGAAACGGCATCCCTATAGCGTCTGCTCTGGCTCTGATCCAAGTCACATATGGAGCGTAGGCCTGGCTATTACTTTTCCCCAGCAACGCCTTTCCCCGCTTACAGATACCATTCCAAGCGTGTTGAAGCTTAGATAACATATCCCCCTCTAGAAGACCAGTGAGGTACAGAGATTCCTGCACCTCTTCATCCTTCGGCGGAGCTCTCAAAGCATAAGCAAACTGTCGGACCAGCAGAGATGGATTATAGTTTATACAGCCCTTCCTGCCTATCAGAGGCACGTTCGGAAACCCACTGCAGCTGAAGATGATCTCGGTACCCAATCTATCTCTGTCAAACCAGGTAATATCCTCCGCTAACAAGCTCATCAGATGCTCGGGCCACTCAGTTGTGGCTGCAGACGAAGCAAAGGGACCCTTCTTAGGTAGTGACTATCAAGCCATCTATAAAGCAGGGGCACACAACACGAGAGATTCTTGCCCCTTCTGTTCTCGTTTTTGTAGTGGACGGAATGGTAGACATCTCCTATCAAGGTAGGGACTGGATTCCCTGAAGCAAAGATGTGGAAGGCGTCGAAGTCCACAAAGTCAGGCATATTGGGGAACAGAATGATGCCATATATGCACAGAGCAAGAATGGCGTTGAACACGACCCAACATCCGTCTTTGGCGCACTGCTGAGCCTTTCCCACTAAGAACTGCAGGGAGAAACCGGGAACCTTGTTCCAACTAGACAAGACCAACTCGGAGGCGTCCAGATGAAGTGAGGGAGCTAGACTAGCCAGATTAGGCTCAACATCCATATGAACAAAGGGCATCTGACTCTTGATAGGCACACCTAACAAATCAACATACTCCTCTAGTGTGGGTGCGAGAACAAAATCCTGGAAAGTAAAGCATCTCAACGGAGGGTTGTAGAACTGCAGCAGAGCGTGCAACCCATTCAACTCAAACATAGAGGGTTTACGAACCAAACTGAGCAGTTTACCGTAAGACTTTATGAATTCATCTTTCACAGAATCATCTGCTAAAGCAATTAAACCAGTCAGCTGAACAACATCCGGAGTGGGGAGCTTGTGAGCCACGGTCTTCCTCAGAGAACCCATAATAGCACAATAGAAGGCAAGAAATCCTGAATCAGGGGAAACGGTACCTGCAACACAGACACGCGTTAATGAAATGCAAATGAGTATGCAAAGCAATGTAAAATGCAATCATGCAGCAGGAGATCAAGACGACTGTGTTGTTGAGGAGATGAAGGTGAAGATTCTGTATCAACAAAACCACAATACTGCTCTGTCAAGAACAACCCTATCTCTGATGAGACGAAAACCCTGATATCGGACCATAAATCTGCTCTGTCAAGAACAGACACACATCTGATAATAAGGACCTCTGTCACAAGACCAACTCTGCTCTGTCAAGAACACATATCTCTGAAGATAAGGACCCCTGATATAGGACCATAAATCTGTTCTGTCAAGAACACATCTGATAATAAGGACCTCTGATACATGACCATAAATCTGCTCTGTCAAGAACACATATACATCTGATGATGAGAACCTCTGATACCAACAAAACTGATTCACTATCAAGAAAACCAGGTAGTCTGAAGGTTAAGGTGTCCTGCAACAAACCCAACCCTGCTCACAGGTATGGACCTAAACTGACACAAGTTCGGCATCCTATGCGGTCATCAGCGTCACAGACATTCAAGAGGGGTGATACGATACCCAGCAGGTGTGGCATCACCAGCTCTTGAAGCGGCCTCACTCAGCTGAATCCCAAATGATCGGTCCCTAGAGTCGACAATCCTCCAAACCAACAACCCCCTCAACCCAAAGGGTTGAAAAAGAAACCAGCCGGGAGAACCTCGTCTGAGCGTGGATTTCATGAGACACTAGTGCCTGCAAAGCAAGCACGCACCCACTAATCTCCACAACTAATGCTAGGTACACTCAAGCCTGGGTCTGGCTTCTCACTCATCAGAATGCCCCTCCCACAACAGCACAGATAATCATATCATACTGAAAATAAAATGCGGGAAATAAAACGCGATAAATAAACACAACCCAACAAGTAATCATACAAGCGCTAGGATTGACTCTCGTAGGGGACGTTGGATCCCCAAACTGACTCGCATAAGGGACGTTGGATCCCAGGAAACTATCAAGTCCCCAGCAGAGTCGCCAGCTGTCGCTACCGCGAAAATAAGGTGCCGACAAAACAGAAGAGTCGCCATCTTTCGTTATTTATCCCTCAGAACGGGAAAGGAAACGATCGGAAAAACCTGACGAAAAAGGTATAAGACAAGGTCATCGCAACCATTGTCTGGGTTCGGGAGTCGGTTACGCAAGGGGAAGGTATTAGCACCCCTCACGTCCATCGTACTCGATGGGATCCAGGCTTGTTGTGTTTACTGGACGAGTTGGTTTTATCTATCTACCTATCAAGGCTGGCTCAAAAAAGAAAAGAAAATGACTCGGGAAAGCGTCACACTTTATGCCTACGTATTCTCTTCAGCGAATGAGAAATCAGAGTCAACGTAGTTCGCCTAACTACAGGTTACGGGGAAGGTGGCTCGCCAATACGTCAGTATTATGCCTACGTACTCTCAACAGGCTTGAGAGATCAGAGCTTACGTAGTTCGGGATAATACGGATTACGGGGATTCAGATTCATCTGTTTTATCGAGTAGGGTTAACAAACAGTTCCAGCAGTTTGGCATACGCAGCTCGACCCTTGGAGACTTAGGCGTTACCGTTTGCGGTAGAACTGGGAATTAACGACACTCTTTTCTTCAGAAGAGTTTCCTTTGAATTATGGGCCCACGGGGCAAAAAGATTTGAAGTTTGTTTTCTGTCTTTTACGGAAGAACTGTTTTTTATGGTGTTTGCAACTAATATCGCACTAGAGACTATGACCTGAGAGTGAATGTGTCGCATGTCATCCAAAGGGTGCCATACTAAACATCCAGACTGTTGAAAAGAAACTCTCCAACAATCCTTTCTCAGATAGCTTAAGGCTCGTAACGTACGACGTCAGTTAACCTTTATTACTGTATTTTAATTTTTTTTGAGATGAGAAGAGAGAACAGGCTCAACTAAGGGGGAGACTATCAAGTTCTAATGTTGTCATGCCAAGGATTCATCATACGGTTGAAGTTTGAAACAGGGAACTCCTAGAAGTTATCATGTATAGGTTTCAACCTAAAGTTCTAATCATCACTTCCTTATCAAAGGAAGTGAGATTCCTAGGGGATCATGTCAATGATAAACAGAAACAGATAAAGCATTAGCTTAAACAGTAAACAGTACAGGAAACAACTGTAAAATGCATGCAATGCAAGTGAGGGTGGAAATGTGTGTGGGGCATCAGCCTCCACAAGCTCATCTCAACCTCAAGCCAGATATGAATAACTGCAATCATACAGAAAGATATAACATGCTATCAAGCAAAATATAATAACTGCAATCATACAGGAAACAAAATGCTATCAAGCAAATAAACCACATAGGCAAGGGAGCTGGGCTCTACCGAATACCCGCAAGCAAAGCCATACAGTAAAAATACAAGCAGAGGGAGCAACTCAACCTCTAGTGCAATCATGCTCCTAGATTAAATCAGTCTAAATATGAACTTATTCTAACGCATCAAGCAAATCAAACAAGTCACACCAATACAGTTGCACAGAAAGAAAACAGACAGGAAAGAAAGCAGATCAACAACTCCCACAGCTTCACAGCAAAGCAATCTTCTGACAGCAGTCCAGTCTTCAGACTTCAACCACCCTCCAAGACTATCATCTTCCATAGCAAGTATCAACTTGCTTCTTCAAGCTTTTAATTCCTCAAACATAAGCATCAACTTATTCTTTCTTCTTCAAGCCTCAGCTCCTCAGTCAATTCCACCTTCAGGCTTCACTCCTAACTACAAGTATCAACTTGTTCTGCAGGCTCTTAATGCATCAACATAAGTATCAATTTATCCTTTATTCCTCAAGCCTCAGCTCTTCACTCAGTCTCAATTTGATCTTCTTCACAAGTGTCAACTTGGTCTTCAAGCTTCAGCTCTCTCTTCTTTACCAGTATCAACTAGTTCCTCTTCATCTACAAGCTTCAGCTTCTCAGAGTAATCTTCAATCACAAAGAAGTGTCACCTCCATCCTTCAATCTTCTTCAAGCAAGGAACTCCATCCTCTAACAAGGGAGAAATATGCATCCATCAAGAGCAAAGTTTGGATGATTGGTAGCAGAGTGAAGACCAAAGGTCACCACTAAGCATCCTATCATCAGAGAAAGGGACCCTCAAAGGTTCTACCAACTTATAAAGAGCCACACATCCTACAAAAGGAGGGATGAGGCCTTTACAAGGGGACCTTACATCATAAGGAAGAATGGAAGTGATCAACATCTTCCATGTTTATGAAGGAAGAGAATCTATCTAGAAGCTCTGCCTACAAAACCCTAATCTTAACACTTAAACAATCACTACACCAAAAGAAGGGAAGATCCTCACATCCAAGCCTCTTCAAGCAATCCAATGCATCTTCAACTTGTCTTCAACATCACCCAAGAACAAGCGAAGCAAAACCCTAATCTAAGGGAACTAAAGAAGTCAATCTAGTTGAATTAGTGCCTCAGAATCATCTAAAGTTAGCACTTAAACTAAAATCAAGCAAAAATAGTAAACTACCTTGTAAATTTCTACAAAAATTCCTAAGGGACCTTAATTCAATCATGAATCTACCATACAAAAATCAGAGGTTGAATCATCCACCTAGTCCTAAAAATAAGATCTAAACCACAAGGTATCAACCATAAACCCTAAAAATGGAGCTCTTAAAGGTTTCAACCTAAACTACCACTTATATTCATCACAAAAATGTGAGAAAAATCTACGGGGAGCATGCATATCTATGCTAACTACTCACAAAAAATCAAGGCCAAAATCATCATCACATGATCAAACCAAATTCAACAAAATCAACCATCAAGCATGATTATTTTAATATCAATTAAAATGTAAAAATTCCCATAAAATCAGAAAATGCATGAAATATTAATATTTTTTATCTAAAAAATACTAGGTCCTATCATGAATCCAATGCAAAAAGAATGGGATTAATTGAGTTATTTTTCCATTTTTTATGAATTAATCAATAACCATGAATAAAATGGAAAATAATATGAAATCCAAATAAAAATGACAAATGCGTGGTGCAGGTAGCAATAAAATCCAGTTTATTTTAGCAATTGGGCCATAAGGGGGGGGTGTGGTTATCATTTATTGCATAAAGCCCAAAACCAGCTGATTAATGAAACGCAGCGTTTCATTTTAGTTCATAACTCTTCACAAATTTCATGCACGTGTGGCCGTTGGATGGAGTCTTTGGTCCAAGTCAAACCACAATCTGATGGCTATCAAGTTATCTTCCTCAATTCAAACCTCTGAAACTCAGGTCACCTGCGCGCCAAAGTCACCACCGGTGACATTTTCCGGTCATCATCTCACAACCCTAGCTTGCTATAGAATCCACCATAGGCCACGATTCCTTGATGAATCTTGTCCCAAATCTCACAAGGAGTCCATTCATGCCCTTAATTCAATCTAAATCCTCAAGATTCGCAAGAACAACATCTCACCCGAAAATGGTAACAACCCTAATTGGTCACTAACTCTCAAATTAATGATCCACAAACCTTCCTACACCATTCTACTATGCATCTAACATACTAATTCCTCTTGATTCTTCCTAAAACAAGCCATGGGATAAGAAATGCATACCTGGTAAACTCGAGCAAACAGAAGGGTTGAATCTTCAAATCAACCTTCAAGAGCTTGCAGATTCCTTCTATGGAGCACAATCAAGCTTCTGTATACAACAAACTTGATTGAAATGGCTTCAATTCTTGGATTCGATTCTGAGTTGCAGGTGGAAAACTTCAATGGCTCTCACACGATTCTCCACCAATCTTGCTCAATTCTCCATCTGGACTCATCCACCAATGCTAGAGCAAGTTTCTGAGATTGAAATCTTGGATTGAAATGGCTTCAAACCTTGTAACCAATTTTGATTTGCAATGGGAAATTTCAATCTGCAATCTCACTCTCCTCTCTCAATTATCACCAACCTTTAATCTGAACCTCTTCTACATCATATATAGGCCATGTATGGATGATCTAGAAAGCTCTAGATCCTTCTAATGAGAAATTCAATTTCTCATGTCATGAAGATTTCAATCTCATGCCATGGTATGCACAATTCTTCTAGAAGCTTGTATTCACCCTCATTCCCTTCCAATTTCTCCCCTAATGGTATTTTGGATGTGTTTGGATTGAAAGAAGCCTTGGTCATGCCTTGAATTTTGGTTTGGCAAATGTTACTTAAGATGTAAGTAACTACTTTTCAAAGCAAGTCCACAAATTAAACCTCAACTCAAAAATGTGGCAACACCAATGTTCTTAAAATGTGTTTTAGAATCAAAATGACATATTACATGCCTTGGTTTGGACATGTAGATCAAAAATACCAATTTCCATCTTTGGTTCATTTGAAAATCATCCTTATTTTAAGCCATTCTTGTGATTTTGAGCTACATGCAATTCCAACCTCTCATGACCTCTTGGTTAGCCTTAAAACATCATTTTGAACAAGTTTGATGTTGAACATTTTCCAATTTGAAGCTTGGAAATAGGAGTTATGGCCTTATGATTGAAATGACCTATAATCTCCAAATGACCAAAATACCCTTGACTTGTCAAAGCCATAACTTGAGTTCTACAAATACTATCAAGGACTTCTAGTACTCTCTAGAAATCTAAGAGGATAAGGAACAACATTCATGTTGACCAAAAGTTCATAGGAATCATCCTTCTAGGGAAAAAGTTTCATGCAAGTTGGACAACTTTCAAGCTCCAAATTCACATACCTCAGATGACCTGTAACTTGTCAAAGTCATAACTTGAGTTCTACAAATCCTATCAAGGACTTCTAGCACTCAAATTAAATCTAATATCATGCTCTACAACATTCATGTTGGGGGTAGGATGATATGACAATCACATCTTGAGCTAAACTGCCTTGAAGATAGGGGTCAAACTAGGGGATTTTACACTGTCAAGCCTTAGAAACCCTAGCTTGAAACTTCTCAAACTCTTCAATCATGATGAGTTGACCTTGGAATAATCCTTATAACATCTCAATGTATCAATGCATGATCACATGGCTCTTGAATTAGGTCTCAACCTCCTTCAAATCCTCAGTTGACTTAGAGTTGACCCAGTCAAACCCTAGCTGCATCAATCATGGCTGAGGCTTCTTATTCTTGCACAATGACCTGTCTAGGCCTCAAAGTGATCTTCAAAACTTATCATGAGCTCTCTCAAGACCTCAAGTCTAACTTCATGGCTTCAACATCATTTGAGGACTTCCCACAACTCTCAAGTTAGGAGACACACACACTTGGTTTCAACCACTCTCTCTGAGGACCTTTTATCTTTTCTGACAAGGATATCAACCCTTGAACACTTGAATAACCTTCTTAGCTAGCTTCAAAGTCTTGATTGGTAATCATACCTCTTGATCTCCTGCATACATGTCAATGAAATGCAAATGATAATGCTAATGTGAATGAAATGAAACATAAGTTAGGTAAAGAAGTGTTGGGCAAATTTTGGGGTGCAACAGGTATTAGCACCCCTCACATTCGTTGTACTCAACGGGATCCACGCTTGTTGTCTAATCAAAGGGTGTGTTATCTAAAGCCTATTGCTAAAGAAATGGAAAGGAAATAGGAATAAACAAAAGGTAGCTCGATAGGACTTTGCCGTCCTAGGCGTACGTATTCCCTCGTGCAATGGGAAAGTCAGAGTCAAGACATCATTGTCTTGTGTCTATGTATCCTCGTCTGGTATGAAAAATCAGAGTAGTCGTAGTTCAGCTATGAAACCATAGGTCGGCTAATTTTTTTTATGAGCGACGTTAAGTTCCCATTCCAGCAGTTAGGGTCGACGCCTGTTTGTGGTAGAACGGAAAAGTAACGTACTCTTTTTGAAAATGGTTGACAAATGATCCTGAAGGATGAAAATGATTTGAATTTGTTTATGAGTTTTAATGAAGTGAATTGATTTTATTTGAGATTCACGTTGCACTAAAGACCATGATATAGGAACGAATGCGTTGCATATCACCCTCAGACAGGACGTACGCTAAACACTCTAGGCAAGCGAGAGGAGACCCTTCACTCATCATTCCCCATATACTTAAGGCTCATGGCACACAACGTTAATCGTCTTTATTAAGTGTGTTAGAATTGTTTTGAGATGAGAAGAGAGAAAGACACATAGAAGGTCTAAGGGAAACTAGGTCGTAACATTGTCATGCAAAGTGGTCATAAGGTTGAGGTTAAAAGGGACTAACCTACTTGTTATCATGCATGGATTACACTCTTAATGTCTATCCTACTCCAAGCTTAATCGAAAATTAAGTCGGACTAAAACTCCCTAAGGGAGCATGTCTGGAAAAGCCAAAAACAAGAGAAAACAAGTAAAAACAACAGCTACAATAGCGCTTCCAGCTCATAATAGCTATAAAAAACAGCAAGGTAGCACAACAACATTTAACATCTACTAATTCAACACAGAAAAGCAGGTGTAAAAGGCAGGCAGCAAGCAAGAATAACATACGACAACATGTTAATTCAGAATAGAACATCTATAGAAAACATGGTGGCAAGCATGCTTCAACACAATCAACATAAACAAGCATCAATCATAAACAAGTATTAAGAAAAGATGGACATGCATTAACAATTAAACATGAATGTTCAACAAGGTTGCATCATCAAGAATTCACCAAGAACATCATGCTTTTCACATCAGTTAATTAATTCAATCGATCATGTGACAAACAGAATCAGGAGCAAATACGAACATGCTTCACAGGTCCAACAAGATAATCACCAATAATCAAAAATTAGCATGATACAAATGAGCAAAGCACATGATCATCACATTAAGCAAGCAACATAAGCATCTCAAGCATTTATCAACAGAAACCAAAACTCACGTGTCAAAGAATAGCAATCAAACAATCAAGCATGATGAAATAAGTTAAAATAGTCCACATGTAACACCCTTTTCTACCCCACAAATAAATGGCATAATAATCACATATATCAGAGTAAAAGATTAAACTCAGTAAAAATCACCTCAAAGGGCGTACATTTTCCAATTAAATCAAAAATAGGTGAAGGCTCCGTAAACAACGGGTTTTCCCAAAAGACATCAAAAATTTCACAAAGGCAGTAGAACACAAAAGGCATAATCCTAAAGTTTTCCTTATACGGAAAGATAATCAAAATAACACAATAAAAGATGGTTTAACTCAAGATCCCAACCCGATGTTACACTATCAGAGCAAGACCCTCTAAGTTAACCAAAAGGCCAACAAGTCAAAACTTCAAAAGTCCTCAACGGCATCCACGACTAAGCTTGGTAATCTGCACGTTACCCACGAGAAGGCAACATTCAAACAGGCAGGGTGAGTAAAACGGTTTATAATAATCAATGTAGGAAATCAACATATCAAATGGCGTCATTTTCATATTCAACATCATCATATTCATCAATGGACATCAAAGGCCACAAAATCATAATTTACTCAAAATCATCTCATAGATGCAAATGCAACAAGACTCGATGCATGTGGTACCAATCATCACAGCTCGATGGACACTGGGCCATCAACCCTCCATAGATCCCCATCAATAGGATCAATTATACTCGAGAACCGGAGCACATCAAAATACCTCACATCCATACAAGGGGATTGAAGCCAAAGTAATCAAGGTCCTGAACCGAAGTCCGGATGCACATGAATGCATGATGCACACGTCAATAATCATCCTCATAATAACATCATAGGTGCATCATCATTCTCATAATCATCATCATCAAAAATCATATCATCATAGAATCATCAAAACTCATGGAAATATCATCATAGTTCATCAATCATTACATCATAGGAAACATCATATAATCATGTATAAATAACATAGAAATCACAGTCATACTCATATTAATTCGTCAAAGAAATCACAACATTAAAACATCAAGGCATCACTGCACAAAATCAGAATTTGTGAAACTCTACTACGTTCGCTAGCAAGTTCGTTGTGCGAGTCTGGGAAGAAATCATTCGTTGTGCGAAGGATTCTTCGATGTGCCGACAACACAATGACAGCAAAACACTATTATGCACCAGGACCTAAAATCAACCCAAAAGTCCCATGATTCACTTCTCCAATGCCCCCAAAACATCCCTAAATCATCCCTAAGGTCTTACGGTGATAAAGGCACAAAACCTATGGTTTATTAGGCCAATCCCGCATCACATTCACGCTCTAAATCCCATAAATCCCTACCATTACACCATAATCATCAGAGTTCCTCACTATCCAATTTCTCTACGGGGTTAGGCAAATCTCAAATCAGAGTTTTGGCCACGAAGGCCTAATTTCCCTTAACCCAAATAAATCCCTTTATCTCATAATCAGCCTCAAACCCTTAAACCCTTAAGTCAGTCTTAAATACATTGAAATTACACATTGAAAATAATGAAGGTAATACTCCTCATACCTTAATTGACGACTCTAGGCCTTCTCAAATCTTTCAAAAAACCTTTCGAATCTTTTGCCTCAATTCTTCCTTTTCAGAGCTCTGGCCTCAATTCTTTTCACGGTCTAACAAAATGAATCCTAATCCAATCACAATTCCCTTTATGTTAAACCTAACCTTGGGCCTCAAAATTGGGCTTTCCCAATATTACCCTCACTAACTCCTCCTCAATTGTCCAATTTGCCTTTAGTTAATTTATATTTATTTAAATTAATAATAATACTAATATATTCATATTATATATTATTATTTAAATAAATAATCCCAAAAATCCATAATTCTCAATAGTCCACAACAAACCCCTGAAAATTACCAAAAATGCGAATATTCTTATTTAAATAAATTAAATAAATATTCCAATAAAATTTGGGGTGTTACACCACACATATGCAATATATTAATCTATGAAGGTTAGAGGTGGAAAGAAATCAAAACATGATTGAAAACAATCAAAAAACACATTATGTTCCAGTGTTAAACGATTAACCATTTGTAGTGCAAATGTGGTTAATCGATTAACCACTTGAAAATGGCTAAAAATACAAAAGGTTAATCGGTTAACCAGTTTTGTACTGCAACTGGTTAATCGATTAAAACTGCACCAGAAGCAGAAAATCAACAATTTAAAAGCACTTCCATTAATTAATCAATTATTCAATCATGCAAATGATCATGTAATCAATTATGCACAAATTTAACACCAAAAATCAGTGATCAAACATCAATCAAACTTATCCAAGCATTGAGGCCACAAATCACATAGATCAAATCATCAAAGTCAGTTAAAATTGAAAATCTACATTTTGGTTATCCAAATAAGCTCAAAACAGAAGTGGATCTAGAATTAACCAACCTTTAAAGCCGAGAATTGCTTTGGTAAGTGTTGTTATACTAAAAATGATAGATCCAAAATAGAAACCCAAGAAAACTTCAAGATCCAAGAGTTTCTTGCAAGAGAAGTGAAGAATGAGCCAAATTAAGCCAAAGTTCATCCAAGAATCACTTAAAAGCTGGCTTCCAAAACCAGATCCAAACAAAAATTAAATGATAAATTGAAGTTGACGGAGATGAATGATGGAGGTTAAGTTCTAGAATTCAAGGATTCCAATGAAGAATCAATGAATTCAAGTGAAAGAGCTCTAATGGAGTATTGGAGTGTAAGAGAATTAAGAAAAAGTTGAGAGAATTTGAGAGCAAATTCTGAAAAGTTAAGGGTGAATGGTGTGAGTTCTCAATTATGGTGAGGTTTAGAGTGAATTAGCTTAAATAAGCTTTTAGTTTGGGGTGAAATTATGGTTTGGAGTGAGGGTTTGAAAATTGGAATGGGATTAGGAATGGAAATTTAGAGGGAAATTGGATTGGTTTTGAAAATAAATTAAAATTAGAGTGATTATAGATCCTTCTACTGATGCAAAAACCAATTCGCAAATGATCAAAATGGACCCCAAAAGAGGTAGCAATCAAAATGCACGTATCTGGGAAAAATTTACTTTGGTTAATCGATTGACCATTTGCTAGTGGAAATGGGTTAATCGATTAACCCTTTAAAAATTTGAAAATTTGCGCCATTTGGAGGGAAACTTTCATAAACGTCCATTTCCACCAGTTCTTACCCACGTTAAGCCTCTGAAACTTGCCTTTTGATATTGCACCTGTAAAAATGCCTGAGATAACTAGTGAATTGTCTCCTGTCCTAAAAATAACCTGCTGAAAAAATAAAATTGGGCACTCGATTGTTGGGCAAAATAAATACCAAAGTCTCTGATGTTTGTTGCTTCAAACCTTGCAATAAAAGAAAATCTTGAGCCATAGAAACACCTCAATCCCATGTCTCCAGAACCAATCCCATGATATGCAGAAATGCAAAATGCAGAGAAACACAAGCCATTTAGGGTCAAAACGAAAGGGCAAATTTTTGGGTGCTACAACTTCCACCTTAAAATCCTCAGCAAGGGTCAGGTTACAATCAACAAATCTCCAAAAGAAGCAAAGCCTTTATGGCAGTTCAATAAATCGAACTCTCCTCTAATCTCCAGCAAGAGTCAGTTCCTCTTTTGATTCCTCAGAGTAGTTGGAACCTGCTCTTGGATTTAATTTTGCTCAACAAGAGTCAGTCTCCACTTAAATTCCCTCAGCCTCCTCTTAGGCTTCATATAAGGATTTACCCCAGTCAGCTTCAATCTTGGGCCTTGTACACGACAAATATAATACTCTCCCAGTTGAGTCAGTTTTCAATCCCTTATTTAGCTTCAACCTTAAGCTTTGATCAAGGCACATAATTCAACATTCCCACAGATGAGACTCTGAGTCCTCTCTGTAGGAGGATATTTCCTCTATACATCACATTTCAAAATAAACAATTAAACCTTTTTCCAGATAATTAATGTAAGTGGCACACTTGTTGATTCAAAATCCAAGTTGGAGTCCCTCTCTTATCATGGCTAAAGTTCTCTTTCATCTAAGTGATGTAAGTGGAAAACCTCTGGATTCTACACATCCAAGCCAATGTCCCTCTCTTAGCATGCAAAGATTCATAAAGGAAAAAGTGGCATTGCTCTACACTGAGTTAAAGCTTCTTCCTTCATGACATTTCAACTCTCTTATAAAGGAATATGTGGCATTGCTGGATTCCATACATCCCAGTTAAAGCAACTTCCTTTATAATAAATCCCTCAATGATTGTGATGAATAGGTGAGATATCTCATTTTAGAGATGACAAATTCTCTCTGAAAAACTCTTTTAGCTTCAATCTTGGGCTTTGAACAAGACACAAATACTCTTTTAGCTTCAATATTGGGCTTTGAACAAGACACAAAGACTTTTTAGCTTCAATCTTGGGCTTTGAACAAGATACCAAACTTTTTCCTCCCATAGTATAGGAGGAACTACAAACACAATGATTTTTCCAATCTCTTTACAGGAATACATAGGCATAAGATTGTGAAATCTTAGCGAGCGCATTAATAAAAAGCATTAGGTCCAGATACCTTTCCAAAAATAATAGAAAACCCTAAATCAACAAAAACATTTCCTCAAAGGAGAAACTTTCCTTACCTGACAGCAAATAGACTCAAGAAAGCAACTCAAACAGTAAAAACAGATGCATATAAAGGTTCCTATAGATTACTATAGATACTCTGGGTCTTAATAGCTTCCCTTTGTATAACCAACCCCTGATTCCAGATCTCTTCGCATTTGTAGGGAAAACACTTGCACGCAAGGTTAGTTTAAGATATCTTCTCCTTCCTTTTAAGCTTCATAGGATAAATATAGAAGTTAGAAAGTAGCACCAAAAGCGGTAGTGGTCGCGTCACAAAAACCGATATTACACCTACTAGGATTGATGATCGCATAGTGCGGCCCCCCGAGAGGTAGATCTCGAAGGGTCGGTAAAAAGATCTCGCTCAGAGTAGATTCTCTCGATGGAGTTGACGCCCGACATGTAGTTGTTTTTGATGACAAACATTCGTCTGAATCCATGACTCTAGGAACCTTATTTAGAACTATAGTCAATGGTCGCGTAATGCAGACCCCCCGAGAGGTAGATCTCGAAGGATCAGTTTGAAGAACTAAACCAGAATAGATTCATTTGATATAGTGGACGACCGGTATGTAGCTTCCATGGGCGGAAAACACTCATGTGAATCTATGACTCTAGGATCCCTTTTATAAACCCTAGATCATACCTGGTGAGAACCCATTTTGGTTTAGCAATCAGATTCATCCGTACCTTTGACTTTTGAACCCAAAACATGCATTCATCTACATAAACTTTTAGTTACTTGTTGTTTATCTCTGGAATTTAAGACATATTGTAAGGAAAAGATGAATCCAGAAAGAATACTTACATACACATTCAAATACAAGAATCTAAAGTTTAACATTTTAAAGGCATTAAGCTCCAAGTTGACTCCCCCTGTGCGTACTAATTTCAAGAAAAAACATGGGATTCTGTTGAGCATCCTAAACGAGACAGTAGACCCATATGCCATTATCACCATGGCTCGTTTCTATGATCCGTTGTTACGTTGTTTCACTTTTTATGATTTCCAATTGGCGCCCACATTGGAAGAATTGGAAAGGATCTCGGGTCGATGTTTGAAGAAGCCCAATACTTTCCCCAAGCTTGAAGAAGATGTCACTCCTTAAAAAATAGCTTCAGCTCTGAACATCAGTGTCCTAGATGTGATTACCAATTGGGTTAAGAAAGGGGCTTCAAGGGATTTCATATAGAATTTTTGGAAAGTCCAACCTTGAAGTTTGAGAAGGTGAAAAATTGGGATGCTTTCTATGTTGTTATTGCTCTCTTGATTTAATGGGATAATTCTTTTCCCAAATTTGGAGAACTTTGTGGACCAAGTAGCTATGGAGATCTTTCTCATTAGCAATTTAGTGTCATATTTACTAGCACATATTTACTTCTCCTTCCATGATCGTCATGAAAATAAAGGAGGGACTCTCTTGTGTTGTGCTTCCCTCTTGCACGCTTGGTTAATGATGCATCTGAAGAAGGAAGCTCCAATTGTGTCCAACGGGCAGAAGTGGTCAAAAAAGCTAGGATCCCTTATTGCTAGCCACATCAAGTGGTATATAAGGGATTGGGAGACTGAGAATATTATAATGAGGTGTGGAGAATTCCCTGATGTTCCATTATGGGGGACTAAGGGTTGCATTAACTGCAACCATGTACTATTTTTGAGACAAAATGGTTATGCTATGAGCCTTCCTCCAAAAACTAAGGCCTTAGAACCGTTCATCTTATATGGGTGAACTACCCAGATAAGAAGAAGGTCAGAAAAGCTTGGAAAACAATTGTTAGAAAAGGGAAAGAATTTAGAAAGAGGAATGTAATTGCCAAGGAGCCTTATGTCCAGTGGGTGAAGGAAGGGATTCAAGTAATCAAGCTTCCATGCTCTTTTGATCCTTTTCTCTTCCCTCCAGTTCCTGATCTAGAACCTATACTGTATGAGGACATTGAAAAACTCAATGCTAAGATTAAAGAGCTCGAATTAGAGAATATTGAGTTAAGAGTTAAGCTGAGTCGAACTTCTTTGGAGAATGACAAGCTTAAGGATGAATGTAAGGGGAAAGCCAAGGAACTCGAAGATAGAAAGAAGAGGTTCATGCTATTTGAAGACCAGAAGGACAATCTTGATCACATCCCCATGGGTTCCGCATCTGTAGTTCAGACCAAGAATGAACAGACCAAGAAAGCTGAATACAAAATTCATGAGTTGGAAAAGATGTTGGACCCATCTCTTGTGGAGAAGAGTGAAGTTAAGCGTGACTTGGAGTTCAGATTCGTGAACTTAAGGACACCCTTAAGAAGTGCAAGAATGAGTTATCTCGTAAGGTCCTTAGAAAGAAGGAAGTTGTGAGAAGATGTCTTCACTTCGAGTACCAGTTGGGGGAAGCTAATAAGAGGATTTTCTTTGGAAATTCAAGAGAGTGATGTAACCTACATGCTCTTGAAGAATGACTACGTGTACTGGAGAAAGTTGTATGGGGAAGGCAGAGCAGCCCTAGATAAATATGCGCACGTTATCAAGAAGCTTCAAGATCTTTATGTTGAGTGGAAAGGCAAGTTCCATAACTTGGCAAGGTTTGTTAATCTCCACATGATGGAACTCCCAGAAAAAATTCAAGAATTCGATTGGTCCATGTGCCCAGAGAACACTCCACCTCAAGTCTTCAACTTTTTCAAGTATTTTAAGAAGATGGTGAAGGAGCTTTCCGCATATCTCGTAATGATCATAAAGGGCGAGTTAAAGTATAAGATTATTCGCACTTGAGTTTGATTTAATTTTTATTTTTGAATGTAGCTTGGAACTTCTTGTACTTGTACTTGAATATTTAAATTAATGAAAGTTCTCATTTTTGGATTTCATTTATTATCTTGCCTTTTATTCTTATTTAAAAATCTTGCAAAAATGTTATGATATTACTGAAATAAATAAAAAGAATAACTAAGAGCTTTGCACACAAGAAAAATGGATCCATATATGCATCCATACATTCATGTCATTCTTCAAATAAAAAGCTCATTACGTTGTCTTCCTCTAATTCCACACTGAGTCCTCAACACCGGTACAACACTAGAGCCTAAGCTTGTAAAAGAATGGCAGAACAAGAGCAAGATTTGGATAGAGTCAGCTCAGAACTTCAGGACCTTCGAGGGAACGTAGGTCAGATAATGGAAATGCGGCAAATCATCAAGGCCAAAATGGACACGCAACCAACGGTCGTCTCAAGAATCGTCGGTCCAATTCTTGAACCCCAACCCATAAGGACAATACGTTCTACATGGCATCCTTTGGGTCTGCCACCTGGCTCCACACCTCAAGCTCAAGTACCCCCTGTTGTAGTGTGTCGCAACTACGAAAAACACCTGGCAGAAAAACATAAGAGTCGCCACTAGATGTTATTTATCCCAACGGGGGAAGACATGGTCATCGCAACCAAATTCGGGATTCAAGAGTCGATTACGCGAGAGGAAGGTATTACCACCCCCCTCGTGTCCGTTGTACTCAAAGGGATCCATGCTTGTTGTCTAATCAAAGGGTGTGTTATCTAAAGCCTACTGCTAAACAGAAACGAGAACGAAAAGGGAAAAACAAAAGGAGACTCGATAGGACTTCACCATCCTAGGCCTACGTATTCCCTTGTGCAATGGGAAAGTCAGAGTCAACGTAGTTCGGAAAACTACGTGTGAAGGGGAAGGTTGCTCGCCAAGGCATCGACATCTTGTGCTTACATATCCTCATCTGGTATGAGAAATCAGAGCAGTCGTAGTTCAGCTCACCACGGGTTGCTTAGTGTTTTTTATGAGCGATGTTAAGTTCCCATTCCAACAGTTAGGATCGATGCATGCTTGTCGTAGAACAGAAAAATAACGCATCCTTTATGAAAAGGATTTGACAAATGATCCCAATGGATGAAAATAATTTGAATTTGTTTGTGAGTTTTAGAGAAATGAATTTACTTTATTTGGAATATGCATCACACTAAAGTCTATGAAATAAGATCGAATACTTCACGCTAACGATCCAAGCGTCTCACGTACAAAGTATCCTAAGATGAGGTTAGAAATTCGTCCGCTCATCTTTTCTCATGTACTTAAGGCTCGTGGCATACAATGCACATTATCTTTATTAAGTGTTTTGACGTTGTTTTGAGAGAGAAGAAGAGAAAGATGCACAGAAGGTCTAAAGGGGAAACTCAGTCCTAACATTGCCATGCAAAATGGCCCTAAGGTTGAGGTTACAAGAGACTAGCCTAATGTTATCATGCATGGATTAACTCCTAATGTCTATCCAACTCCAAGCATAATCGAAAATTAAGTTGGACTAGGAGGCATTAAGGGAACATGCAAGAACAAGCTAAAACAAACAAAAAACAGAAGCTACAAAACCGCTCCAGCTACAGAACAGCAATAAAAACCCAACAAGTAAGCACAACAGCATTTAACAGCTCATGTTTTAGCATATAACAGTTGTAAAAAGCAGCGGGAAAAATAGAGGCATAATTAACAGCATGTGAAAATCCAAAACAATAGGTGTAAAAGGCCAGGCAGCAAGTATAAATCAACTACGAAGCAACACATCAAGCAATGATCATAAACGAGCATGCATAACGAGCTAAACCAAGTGTCAAGATTGCAATCAACCAAGGTTAAGCAACAATTAGCATATGATCAAGTCATCTAAGAACAACACATGATTATGTATCCACAATTCAACAAAGGCATATGACATCATGAGGATCAATCATGAACATGTATCAAGCAAAGTCAAATGATGAACATGTATTAATAATTAAGCACAAGTAATCTAAAAAAAAGATTGCACAATTAAACATTCGATAAGAACATCATGCATATTCAATAACAATTAATGGTTTTTGAACACACATGCATTTGCAGAATCAAAAACAAACAATAAGCATACAACACAAATCCAGTGAGCTAAACATCAAGAACCAAAAATTGACATGGTACAAATGATTATGCAACATGATCATCACATCAAGAATGCAACACAAGAATTAAAGTATTCAACAACGAAAACCAAAAGTCGCGCGTCGAAGAATCACAAGCATGCTATCAAGAATGATGAAATAGATAAAAAAAAACAGTCCACATATATGCATCATATCAATCCATGAAGATTAGAAGTGGAAAGAAACAAAAACAAGCTTAAAATGCACAAAAATCACATTCTGCATCAGTGTTAATCGATTAACCATTTGTAGTGCACAAATGGTTAATTGATTAACCCTCTTTGAAAAGCAAAAGATCCTAAAATTAACACTGGTTAATTGATTAACCAGTTTTACACTACAACTGGTTAATCGGTTAACACTGATGCAGTAGCAGAAAATCACCAATTTAAAAGCATTTTTCAGCAATTAATCACTTATGTATCCATCCACATGCTTAAGCAATCAAATATGCCCGAAAATTATACAAAATCAAAGCAAGCTAACATCAAATGGATCCAACAAACACCAAAATCAATTATCAAAACAAGAAATGGATCTACATTGTGAAATGCAAGATTAAGCAAAATCAAAGCTAGATCTAGGATTTACCAACCTACAAAGGTGAGATTTGCTTTGGTGAGTGTTGTTAGGCTGCAATTAATAGATCCAAGCAAGAAATCCAAGGATCTATGAAGCTCTAGCAAGAAAACTTGAAGATTCGAGAAATAATCCACAAAATAAGCAAAAGTTCTTCAAGAAGTGATTTCAACAACTTAATTCAAGATCCAAATGAACTTCCACACCATAATTGAACCAAAGATGATGATGTTATGAAGCTTTGGTGAGAGTTTTGGAATGAGGGAAAAGTTGAGAGAATTGAAGAGAGTGATCTGTAGAAAAATCAGAAAATGTGTGAGTTATGAGACGTTTGGAGTGAATTTGTTTAAACAATCCCTAGGTTAGGAATTAAATGTGGCTTGGAGTGTGGGTTAGTGTGAGGAATAGAAATTAGGAGTGAAGTTAGGAATAAAAATGTTTGAAATTTGGAGGGAATTTGAATTAATTGGAAAATAAATCAAATTTGAAACCACTTCTAGATCCTTCTACTGGCGTGGGAATCGAAATTAAGTGATTGAAATTAAGTTGAAATTCTGCAGTGCTCAAAATACCCTACTGAAAAATATAATCCAGTACCCAGTCGCTGAGCAAAATAAATTTTTAAGCCTCTAATACTTGTTGCTTGCAAACTTGGAATAAAAGAAAACCTTGAGCCATAGAAACACCTTGATCCCATGTCTAAAGAGCCAATGCCATGATATGCACAATGATAATGCAAATGAACGAAACATAAGCCAGTTATGGTTAAAACGAAAGGGAAAGTTTTGGGGTACTACAACTGCCCCTCTTCAATGGACTTAAACATGAAGGGATGATAGCGTCGGCTTTCAGAAATTCGAGGTGTAAGGTGATTGAATACAAAAAGAACCTGAAAACTTGCACACTGTGGGGAGTAGCAAATGATAAGTTTCTAACCAAAAGTTGGAACGAAGGATACTAACCAAAAGTTAGGATACAACCATGGTGGAACGTGGATCGAAGGAGAACTCACATCAAAAGATACCAACCAAGAGTTGGGATTCAAACAGAGGATACCAACCAAGAGTTGGGATACAAAAAGGTACTAACCAAAAGTTAGGATAAAATAGAGGGTACCAACCAAAAGTTGGAATGAAACAAAGGATACCAACCAAAAGTTAGGAAACAACCAAAGGATACCAACCAAAAGTTGGGATACAACCAGGTACTAACCTAAAGTTAGGATAAGACAGAGGATACCAACCAAAAGTTGGGATACAACCAAAGGACACCAACCAAAAGTTGGGATACAACCGAAGATACCAACCCAAATTTGGGATGTAACCAAAAGATACCAACCAACAGTTGGAATACAATAAGGTACTAACCAAGAGTTAGCATAAAACAGAGGGTACCAACAAAAAGTTGGGATGCAACAAGGTACTAACCAAAAGTTAGGATAAACAACCAAAGGATACCAACTAAAACTTGGGATAAAACAAAGGATACCAACCAAAATTTTGGATACAACCAAAGGATACCAACCAAAAGTTGGGATAAAAAAAGGTGTACTAACCAAAAGTTAGGATAAAATAGAGGATACCAACCAAAAGTTGGGATGCAACAAGGTACTAACCAAAAGTTAGGATAAACTAAAGGATTCCAACCAAAAGTTGGGATAAAACAAAGGGTACTAACCAAAAGTTAGGATAAACAACCAAAGGGTACCAACCAAAAGTTGGGATAAAACAAAGGATACCAACCTAAAGTTAGGATAAACGAAGGATACCAACCAAAAGTTGGGATACAAAAAGGATACTAACAAAAAGTTAGGATAAACGAAGGATACCAACCAAAAGTTGGGATACAAAAAGGATACTAACCAAAAGTTAGGATAAACAACCAAAAGATACCAACCAAAATTTGGGATAAAACAAAGGGTACCAACCAAAAGTTACGATACAACCAAAGGATACATGAAGTGGAATCAACAGACTTTTGACCTGAAGAGAAGATGACTCCACTGGGGAAAAAGAAATCCAGACAGACAACTCTACGGGGGACACAAAATAGTTCCTCGGGAAGGAAACAACCAATAGGATGAACAAATCCATGGCTTGGAGAATAAAGTGAAATGATATCTCCTGATGTATGACACTTTCTGCTGGGAAAAAAGTAGGCGGAAGGAAATCAAACTTGGCTTATGCTTCGAATGCATATGTTTGAAAATGGCGTAGTGCTCCATACGAAATGGAAATGCTACGGATTTAGTGGATGATGCAAAAATGCTTATGATATATAAGAGACACTCTGCCAGAAAGAGTGCTTAAAAGCCGAAAACCAAATTCAATTGGGGAAGAAAAACAGAAATGCCTTCAAGACTATAACCTCTGTTGGAGAAACTTCAAAGTGAACTTCCATCATGCTAGGAACACAAAAACAAAAAAACAACTGCTAGGGATTCAACCCAAAAACCTGATGAAGGAGTAATGATGCCAACCCTGCTAGGGGATCATACTAAGCTTACTCCTCTGTTGGGGATCACCTTCTATCCTTACTTTATCGGGGATAAGAGAGCAACAACCAGAGATGTGAAAATACTCGGAAAGCACAAGCAAATCATTATTATCCTGTCTGGGGAGAAAACTTCTGATATTCGTTGGAGAGCAATAAACCACCCGCGACGCTGGCTGGGGGAGAATAAGACTCTTGAATTCTTGTTGGGGACTTCATTCGGGAAGATAACAGAAAAATCACAATGCTCTGCTGAGGAAAGAAATGCTTCCATGGCATCTTCCGGGGAGAGCAACTCTTGAACTCTTGCTGGGGAGACTAATTTGAATCTTAGCTGAGGATGACAATCACTTTAGTAGTCTCCGTCGGGGAGGACAACTCTATTGAGGAAAAGTAATCACGCCATCCTCCAAACACATGCCAAACAAGAAAAAGCCTATATGCGATATGGCAACCTCAGTTACCACCCAAGACACTTGCAACATAAGCAACTTCCATTGTTTTTAACCCGCTTTGCAAAGCTTCAATGTTTTCACATGCAATGTTTATGAAAATATCAGACGTTTTGCAAACAAAACAGTAAAAGTAAAAAACAACAATGAATAACTGAATGAAGTGAAATTTTATTGATTGAATTGGCCTATTAATAGGCAATTACAGTAGGAGGAAATTCCTGAAAAGAGGTAATTATGCAAAAGCAAAAGAAAATACACAGGTTGGCAATGTGGAAACATATTTCCATCAAGTTCTGACTCAACTATGACTCGTATATCTTCGAAATTCTTGAATATTTCTGCCTTCGGAAGAGACTGATTTAACTGATTCCTATCCTTCAGGATTCCCATGTATCAAGATTAGCTCACAGATCGAGCATAGAGTGCAACCTCTCGCTTTCAAATCTCTAACGTTTTTCTGGATCACCCTTTCGAGTTTTCAATCTACCGGGATACCCATTTTTTCCAAAGTCACCTTTGCAAGTTTTCAACTTTGCGGGTTACTCAATTATTTTCTTTTCTTTTCTTTTATCCCTAATTTTTGCCTGAATCTTTTCTTTTTTTGATTCGTCGGGATGCCCTTCTTTGCCTGGACTTTTCTTTTTGTTGTCCAGCTGGTCTTTTTATGCGAAGTATTTTTTGACTGCGTCTGCGTTCACAGGGGATATAAAATCCTCATCATCCATAGTTGAACGCAGCAAGGCTCTACCAGAGAAAACCTTTCTCACCATATATGGTCCTTTGTAATTTAGGGTATGTGATCTATCTGAGGAGGGAGGATCCTTTTCAAAACCAATTCACCTGTCTGGAAACACCGGGGACGCACTTTTCGATCAAAGGCCTTCTTCATCCTGCTCTGATATAAACGACCGTGTGTAATGGCTTTCAATCTCTTCTCTTCAATAAGGTTCAGTTGGTCTAACCTGGTTCGTACCCATTTGGCTTCATCAAGCTTCACATCTGCCAAAACCCTTAAAGAAGGAATCTCAACTTCTAATGGTAGGACAACTTCCATACCATACACCAGTGAGAAAGGATTTGCCCATGTCGAGGTGCGTACTAAAGTACAATAACCCTGTAAAGCAAATGGCAACATCTCATGCCAATCTTTGTATGTTACAACCGTCTTTTGCACAATCTTCTTGATATTTTTGTTTTCTGCCTCAACAACACCATTCATCTTTGAACGATATGGAGAAGAATTATGATGTTTAATTTTGAAACTCTGGCACAACTTCTTCATCATCTTGTTATTCAAATTTGAACCATTATTAGTAATGATTCTCTCAAGGTTACCATAATAACAGATGATATCTTTCTTTATAAACCGGGCGACTACCTGCTTAGTTACATTGGCAAACGAAGCCGCTTCCACCCACTTGGTGAAGTAATCAATGGCAACCAGAATAAAGTGATGCCCATTGGAAGCAATAGGCTCAATATTTTTGATCATGTCAATTCCCCACATAGCAAAGGGTCAAGGAGATGTCAACACATTCAGAGGCGTTAATGGCATGTGCACCTTATCAACATAAATATGGCATTTATGGCATTTTCTAGCATATTTAAAACAATCAGACTCCATAGTCATCCAGTAATATCCTGCTCTCAACAACTTTCTAGCCATAACATGCCCACTGGTATGAGTACCAACAGAACCCTCATGAACTTCTTCCATCAACAGGCTTGCCTCATGTTCATCAACACAATGAAGCAAGACCATATCAAAGTTCCTCTTATACATCACATCGTCCTTGTTCAGAATGAAATTACCAGCCAACCTCCTCAGAGTCTTCTTGTCTTTGCTGGATGCCCCTAACGGGTATTCTTGAATTTTAAGGAAGCACTTGATATCATGAAACCAAGGTTTACCATTTGACACGTCTTCGACAGCAAACACAAAAGCAGGTCTATCAAGACGCATAATATTGATTACCGGAACCTTATTCCAATAGTTCACTTTGTACATCGATGCTAACATTGCCAACGCATTTGCCATCTGATTCTCGGCCCGAGGCATATGATGAAAATCAACCCTATCAAAGAAAGGTAACAACCTTCGGGCATAATTCTTATAAGGCACCAAGTTTTCCTGACGAGTCTCCCATTCCTTGATGGATTTTTGGGAAACATATTGAATATCGTATTATATCAAAACCATTTGCCAACGGGAAATCCTTCCAATGAGTGCTTGCTTCTCAAACACATACTTAATTGGATCCATCTTTAATATCAATAGGGTTGTGTAGTTTAACATATATTGCCTCAAACACTTAGCTGCCCAAGCGAGTGCATAACATGTTTTCTCTAGCATTGAGTACCTCGAATCACAATCAGTAAATTTCTTACTCAGGTAGTAGATGGCATGCTTTTTTCTACTTGTCTCGTCCTGTTGACCGAGCACACACCCCATCAAATTCTCAAGAACCGTCAGATACATAATCAAAGGTCTTCCTGCTACCAGAGGCATGAGGATCGGAGGTTCCTCCAAATATTCTTTTATCTTTTCAAATGCTTTTTGATAGTTTTCATTCCACCTGACCACTTAATCTTTTCTCAATAATTTGAATATTGGTTCGCACGTGACTGTTGTTGCACCCCAAAATTTTCCTAACCTTGCTTTACTTAGCTTGTGTTTCATTGCATTCATATTAGCATTATCATCTGCATTGCATTGACATGTATGCAGGAGATCAAGAGGTATGACTACCAATCAAGGGATACACAAGGCTATGAAGCTAGCTAATATGTTTATTCAAGTGCCCAAGGGATGATTCCAAGGTCAACTCATCATGAATCGAGAGTGTGAGGAGTTCCTAGGCTAGGGTTGCTATGCTTGGCAGTGTAAAATCTCCTGGTTTAGTGCCTAACTTCAAGACCATATAACTCAAGATGTGATTTTCATCTCACCTTGACCCTAACATGATTGTTGTAGAACATGATCATAGCTTTAATTTGAGTACTAGAAGTCCTTGATAGGGTTTATAGAACTCAAGTTATGAGTCAAGCAAGTTACAGGTCATCAGAGGAATGTGAATTTGGAGCTTGAAAGTCAACCAACTTGCATGACACTTTTTCCCTAGAAAAATGATTCTCATGAACTTTTGGCCAACATGAATGTTGTTCCTTATCTTCTTAGATTTCTAGAAAGTACTAGAAGTCCATGATTGGACTTGCAGAACTCAAGTTACAAGCTTTACAAGACAAGGGTATTTTGGGAATTTGTGATTATAGGTCAAGTTCACCATCTTACATACCTCAGATGAAACTTTGTCCAACTTGAAAGTTGTTCAAAATGATGTTATTTGGCTAACCATGCACCAATAATCCATTGACATGGATTAGAATGAGAAATGCTTGAAGAAGAATTCATGAATGAATCATTAAAGGAAGCTTGAAAAGGGCTAGTTCAAACCAATTCATTTTGGAACCAAATTAGGCCATATTTATGCTTTTTTTGAGTCGAATGGATATTTTAAGAACATTGGAAAAAATAAAAATCAAGTTTGAAGCCATTTATATGTGGAAATTCATGGTTTCTTCATCTTTAAGCAACAAATGCAAAATCAACCATCCATTTATTTCCAAGGGATCAATCTCAGCCACACATGATCCTTGCATCATAAGGAACTGATATGAACAGAATTGGAAGCTTCCACACACCATGTTCATGGAAATTACAAAGGAAAAAGTGAGAAAAATTGGAAAATTGGATTGAGTGAATTGGGCCACAATTGGGCCAAATAAGGATCCAAAACAGTTCTATATAAGTTTATGGATGAATTTATAGCAAGGTTGGTGATTGGATTGAGCAAGAGAAGGTAAGAAGCACTTGAAAAAAGTTTGATAGAGGTGAAAATTGAATTTCTACTTTGGAGCAATTTCAGAGGGAATTAATCATTCAAGAAGCTTCTCCAAGCATCATTGAAGGATTTTGAACAACTTTGATCAAGAATTCGTGCAAGAACACTCCACCATTGAAGCTCCGAACAAGGTTCTTATTTCTCATCCATACGCTCTGTTCTTGATGAGTTATTGCGCCATTTTTACATAATTATGATCCTTGGAGTATGTAGAAGCTTTTAGGATTAGTTTGGTTAGGTCCCATGAAACTTCAAGAATTGACACCCTAGGTTGTAGTTTGATTTTCTCTCTTGTTAGTGGATGAAAATGGAAAAGAAATTGATATTCATGATGTAGGAAGTGAGAGGAAGAGATTAGTGGCTTCAATTTTAAGTTTTGAGAAATTTGATAATTCTTGAAGATTCTTGGATGATATTGATTTCTGAGTTTAATGGAGGAAAGTGAAAACAAATTTGATATTTGGATTCTACACGAAAAAATACACAAGTTTGGTTTTAAAATAATCAAGTTTTGGTTAAGAAATGAGAGAGTTGGATTTTTGGCTAGAGACTAAAGATGACCGGAGCTCACCTCCGGCCACCGTCACCACCGTCCCCCACCGCGCACGGATGTTCCCTCCATTTTAAGTTTCAAAATGCCAGATTAAGTCGTGACCGTTAGATCACACGTGTGAGTGGACTCGTTATGCGATTTGCACGACCCAGATTCATCCGTGATTTGGCCTTCCTTTAGAGGCAAAACGCAGCGTTTTGCGTTAGTTCCTCAGCTGGGCTTTGTTCGTTGCTATCAGCACCCCACGCCTATCAGCACCCCACGCGCAGGCCTACACAGATATACACGCGTAACAATCACTTTCAGCACCCCTTTGTTGTTTCCTTTTAATTTCACTTTTCTTTTTTTATTAATATTGATTACTTGTTCATATTAATTCAAAAAAAAATGATAAATGAGCTTAATAAATCATGAGGAAAATATGGTAGATAGTTTGACATGTCTAGAATTTTTCCATAATTTTTAATTGCAATTTTAATTATTTTTTAATTATTTTTTCAATTAATTTTGTATTTTTCTTTTATGTGCTTTTCCATGAATAGAAATAATGCCATGTTAGTTTCTAGATTTTTGTTTCCATATCAATGCTTGGATTTAATATCTGATTCTTTATATGGTGAATGTTGACATATTGTAGGATAGTGTATGATTTTTCTTACATTTTTGAGATGATTTTGAAGTTTGATTTTGAGATAGGTTTTTAGGACTTCCCCCTTATGATTTCCTTTTAGTATACATTGAGATGTAGGAATTGTTTAGACCTTTTGATTTAGGTTTTGCCCCTGGTTTTTGTACCATAGATTCTTAACACATTTAGGAAGCTCTAGGATTTTTCTTAGGATTTTTAGAAGTGATCTTCTATTATTTCCCCATTTTACAAGTTGCTTACGGTTTAGGTGACCCTAACTAGGATAACTTCATAGACTAGTCTTTTAAGTGAACATTAGTTGATTCTAAGTTTCAAATCCTTTCTTGATAGAATAGAACTTAGGTAGATACCTCATTAGAACCTTGTTTAAGCCTTGATATAGCTTTAGATTCCCCTAGTTTAGGTGATCCTTGTAGCTAGTCTTTAGGGTTTCTTAGAAGTTGCTATGGTGCCTTCTTTCCCTTATGTGATTTCTTCCCTGGGCTTTGCCCTACCCTCTTTCTCCAAGTCTTGAAGAGGATCCCTCCTAGGAGAGCCTAATCCTTCCGTTGGTTGGATTTTGTGCATTCCTCAAGAGGTTGAGCCTTGAATTGACATTCATCAGTATAGTACATTCCTTTGGTCTGCACTATCTTTCTCCTTCAAGTCTTGATGAGGAGCCCTCTTGGGAGAGCCTAATCCTTCCTTTGGTTGGATTCTATGCATTCCTCAGGAGGTTGAGCCTTGTATTGACATTCTTGGCATGGTATATTCCCTTGGTTTATATACTGTCATCCCTCTCAAAGTCCTTTTCTTAGGATCCCTCTTGGGAGAGCCTAATACTTCCGTTGGTTAAATTTTGTGCATTCCTCAACAGGTTGAGCCTGAGATGGACATTCTGTGTTTATACACTTTTAACCAGATACCTTAGATTGATATCTAGGACTAATACCCAGTCTTTTCTGTCCTATTGACGTAGGATCCCTCTTGGGAGAGCCTAATCCTTCCCTTAGTTGGATTTTGTGCATTCCTCAAGAGGTTGAGCCCATGATGGACTATGGTGTTGATACACCTCCAACCTGATGTAGCCTGGGATGACTTCCCTATTGCTCATTTTGGTTTCATTTCTCTTCCTTGTTTGATTTGCCTGATGCATTAGAATAAGTTCATATATAGAATATTTTAGGCTAGGTGCATGATTGCATTAAGAGGTTGAGTGGGTCTCCCTCTGCTTGCTTACATTAAGGGTTGAGGTGATCCTCCCCTTGCTTGTGTGTTGTTTTTCTTTCTATCTGATGTGATTGCTTAGAGGTTGAGCTGAGCTCCCTTTGCTTGTCTGTTTTGATTGTTTTCTTTGCTTGATTGCTTAGAGGTTGAGTGAGTCTCCCTCTGCTTGTATTGCTGCATTGCATTTGCATCTTTACTGTTTTCTTTTCTGTTTATCTGTTTTACTGATGTTTAGCTGATGCTTTATCTGTTGTCTGTTTCCCATTGACATGATCCCCTAGGACTCTCACTTCCTTTGATAAGGAAGTGATGATAGAACTTTAGGTTGAAACCTTTGCATGATAACATATAGGAGTTCCCTGCTTCAAAACTCAACCATAGGATGAATCCTTGGCATGACAACATTATGGCTTGATAGTTTCCCCCGTAGAGTTCATTCTCTACTCTATCTAAAACAACAGTAAAAAACGTAATAAAGGCCAGTTGGTACAAGCGCGTTACAAGCCTTAAGCCACTTGGGAAATGATAATTGAGCGGTCTCCTCTCAATCGTCTAGGGTGTTTAGTATACGTCCTTTGGACGATATGCGACACATTCGTTCCCAAGTCATAGTCTCTAGAGCTGTACGAACTACAGACATCCATAAAAAACACTTCTTCCATAAAAGACAGAAAACAAATATCAAACCCTCTTTTTGCCCCGTGGGCCCATAACTCAAGGAAAACTTTTCTAAAGAAAAGAGTGTTGTTAACTCTCAGTTCTACCGCAAACGGTAACGCACGAGACTCTGACAAGCGAGCTGCATACACCAAACTGTTGGAACTGTTTGTTAACCCTACTCGAAAAAACAGATGAATTTGAATCCCCGTAATCCGTATTATCCCGAACTACGTAAGCTCTGATCTCTCATATCTGTTGAGAGTACGTAGGCACAATACTGACGTATTGGCGAGCCACCTTCCCCCATCCGTAACCCGTAGTTAGCCGAACTACGTTGACTCTGATTTCTCATTCTCTGACGAGAATACGTAGGCACGAAGCGTGATGCTTTGCCGAGTCAGTTTTCTTTTCTTTTAAGACCAGCCTTGATAGGTAGATAAATAAAACCAACCCGTCAGATAAACACAACAAGCGTGGATCCCGTTGAGTACAACGGACGTGAGGGGTGCTAATACCTTCCCCTTGCGTAACCGACTCCTGAACCCATACATGGTTGCGATGACCTTGTCTTATACCTTTTTGTCAGGTTTTTCCGATCGTTTCCTTTCCCTTTTTGTGGGATAAATAACGAAAGGTGGCGACTGTTCTGTTTTGCCGGCACCTATTTTCGCGATAGCAACAGCTGGCGACTCTGTTGGGGACGTAATAGTTGTTGGGGACTTTTCCCATCCCCTATGCTGGGACCGTTTCCTATCCCCTATGCGAGTCAATCCTAGCGCTTGCGTGTTTATCTGTTGGGTTTGCATTTATTTATCGCATTTTACTTTCCCGCACTTTATTTTTCAGTATAATATGATTATTTGCTGTGGTGTTGTGGGAGGGGGCTCTAATGAGTGATAAGCCAGACCCAGGCTTGAGAGCATATACATAGTATTAGAGTGGATTAGTGGTGGACGTGCTTGCTTTGCTTGCATCAGTTCCCATATAATCCACACTCAGACGAGGTTCTCTTTGATGACTTCCTATCGGTCCTTTGGACTTGAGGGGATTTCGGATCTGAGGATTGTCGACTCTGGGGACCGATTATTTGTGACTCATCTAAGTGAGGCCTCTTCAGGGAGTGATGATGTCAAACCAGAAATGGTGAACGTATCATCATTTCGTGAAAGTCTGTGACGCTGGGAAACGCATAGGATGCCGAACCTTGTCTGTGATTAGGTCCATACCTATGAGCAGGGTCGGGTTATTGCAGGAAACTTTACCTTCAGACAACCTAGTTTTCTTGACAGTGAATCAGTATTGTTGGTATCAGAGGGTTCTCATCATCAGAGATATGTTTGTTCTTGACAGAGCAGAATTATGGTCCTCTTCAGTCGACAACACAACACTCTTGATCTCTTGCTGCATATTTGCACTTGCATTTGCATCATCATACCATGTTTGCATTTTGCATCATGCATTCTCATTTGCATTAAAGGTTGTTCCCGGGGGCTTCATGTTCTTATCTCTGCTTGGTTTGCAACAATGATAGGATTGAGCAGGTCAGATTCCACAGATATCCCACTCGAGGTAATCAACAAAGGGTAATGGATCAAGTTCAAGCCGAAGTGCAGGAGCTTAGAGATCGCATGACTCAGTTCATGGAAATGATGCAGGGCATCGCAGCAGGACAAGAACAGCTAAGAACCATAGTTCAATCGTTGATGGCACGGGTGAACGAAGAAGGTGTTGTCCAGGGAGGTGCTGGTGTTATCCCTCCTGTTGGTGGTTCTGTTCCACCTCCTATCATTGTTGTTGTTACACCTCCGAGAGGAGGCGCTGAGAATAGAAATGGCAATGTTGCTGGTGGGAGTACCCACCCTGGGCATAGAACCGCCGGTCCTCGCTGGGAAGATCACCAAAGCGATATCTTTTCCATGACAGATATGGAAGCGGCCATGCCAACTGAAGCTGAACAGAGGTTTAAGCTGATTGAAGAGGAGATGAAGGCCTTTGAGAATTAGAACTCTCTGGGCCTTGATATGTCTGATATGGGTCTGGTTCCAGGAGTCAGAATTCCTCCCAAGTTCAGGGTGCCAGAATTCGACAAGTACAAAGGGACAACCTATTCTCGAGTCCACGTCCGAGCATACTTCCGAAGGATGTCTGCATATTCTGAAGACGAAAAGCTGCTAATGCATTTCTTCCAGGATAGTCTGACCGGGGCATCATTGGAATGGTATATGGGGCTTGAGAGAACCCACATCCGTAGTTGGAAAGAGTTGGCTGAAGCTTTTGTGCGTCATTATCAATATAATAGTGATCTGACACCAACCAGGCTGCAACTTCAGAGTTTGTCACAAAAGAGTACTGAGAGCTTCAAGGAGTACGCCCAGAGATGGCGAGACTTGGCAGCAAGAGTACAACCTCCCCTGATGGGGAGAGAGCTGAATGACATGTTCAAGGCTACACTTCCCGGTGTGTATTATGAAAAACTGATAGGTTGCATGACTGCAAATTTCTCGGATCTGGTAATAGCAGGGGAAAGAGTCGAAAGCGGTATCAAATTGGGAAAGATCCAAGTCGCCCATATTTCTGCTAAAGATTCAAAGAAGCCACATGTTAGAGAAACTAGTGTTGTGTGTACTCCAGTTGCTGGTCAACGTTCAGCTCGAAGCCAACAACCTCGTGCTCCTCGGCAGCAAAACTATCGGCGCCAGAATCAAGATAGGCCTCGAAACAACCTGGAAAGGAGGACTGCTCCTCTTCACCATGTTCCAATGCCGCTCAGCTAGATTCTTCCGCATCTGATTCAGAACTCGTTGGTGGAGCCTAAGGCTCTCAAACCAAAGCCAGAGCCTTATCCTCCGGGATACGACCCCAGTGTTCAATGTGATTATCATGCAGGATCCCAGGGGCACGCGACTGAAGATTGTAAGGCTTTTCAAGCCAAAGTGCAACACTTGATGGACCAAGAATACATTTCCTTTTCCGAAGGAGAGCTGCTTGTACATGTCGACCTTTCATCTGATTGAGTTTGAAGACTTCAAGGGTTGCATCTCCCTAATCAGTGGTTCAGATACAAGAAGCCCGGTTCTCGAAAGCTGGCGATCTGCATTTTATCATGTCATTTCTTTACATTTGTAGTTTCTTTCCTGTTATAATGCAAATTTAGTTTGTAAAGCATGTTGTTTTTCAATTGATATTGATAATGAAATAAATATGCATGTTTTGAACTAATCCATTTGTGTTCACTCTATTGCTTTCTTTTATTTTAAACGCTTGTTTAAGTGGAGTCTGGGGAGGATGACGAAATCCAACAACGCGTAAGCTTCCGATGCTATGCTTTTGAATAAAAACATGTTGATGATGTACAGGAATTGTTTCAATCCCAAACACCGGAGATATAAGGAAGATAATCCCTTATTAACCCCTTTGAGCCTAGTAGTAGGAGTTTCTTTCTGAAGATGAAAAACCCTAAATCTTAACCTGGGACAGGGTAGGGGTCAGTTAATTTGATCAAGCGTTCAAATTACAAAAGGAGTGTCCGTTCGAGGATCAATCACACCGCTATAGGTCGTACCTAAAAAACCATGATGGTTAAATCTGGCCGATCAGGAGTGAAACAGTCACAATCTCTTTAACAAGTCATAAGAGCCGATGTCATGCGATTTGTTCAAAACAAAAAAAAAAGAATCAAAAGGAAAAAGCCCGCTAAGTCGAATCTTGCAAGCAAGCGACTTAGGCGAAAATTAGGGTACCCCGCTGGACTTCAAAATTGAAGAAACTCAAAAGAGTTAGTCCATGCAAAAGTTAGGGGAAAACGAAAAAACGAAAGAACGAAAAAAAAAAGCGAAAAAGGATTACGAAAGAAAAATCCTCAAACAAGAACAAAATTGTGTGGCTCCGGACGCCAAAAGACGAAAAGAGAGTGATTGTCAATTCAAAAAGTGTAATTTCTTGAACTGTCACTCAACCTTTGAAAGGTGAGCGCCAAGGTCGAATTAGCTTAACGTAGGATCGGAGAACATCAAGGTGAATGGGTGGGTTAAAATGAATTTTGGGCCTTTATCCTTTCTTTCTTGAAACTGTGAACCTGACCATGTTACAACCTTTAAAAATCCTAATTGAAATAAGTTTGTTTCGAAAGCATACTTCGGTGAAGATCGCATCGGAACTGACTCCTAGAAAGGATTCCCAGTACAACGTTGTATTAATATTGACATGTAGATGAATGATTTCATACATTTTATGTCATAAAATTTTTTTCTTGTGAACAGGAATAGATTTTGAAAACTACCATATGCATTGCATTTGATATGTCTTTTATGCAGAACAGTTTGTTTTACTTACGAGTAAGTGCTTGACAGTGAGAAAGTTGCCACGATGGAAAGATTTGATCAGGACAGAATGCAGAATGCAGAATGCCTGAATATTCCGGTGAACCGGGACAAGCTACGTCAAATGATCACAGTATGGGAGTCAGCCACTCCAGAAGTCAGTAATCCGGGGCAATCAGGTCGAGATTTTGATGAATCTCTCGCAGCCAAGGGTACTACTCCCCACAGATTAGCCCATGAGGGGCAAAGTCATGACAAGGTTGGGGCAGGCCACCCCGAGGGCGCCGAAGTATCCTTATCCTGAAGGCGATTAACTTGAAGCACCTTTGTAGAGGTTCAAAGGGCTGAAGCCATTCGTATCAAACCGCCAGAGTATAGAGATCTCAAGTTTCCTTTCGAAAGGATGTTACGAAGATCCCACAGGCTGGGACAAAAGCTAAAAGCGAATGAGCCGTTCCTCTCCGTATCTGTAAAGTCCAGTCCTTGTTTGGAAAACCCGAAGTCAATCTTGTTTAATATTCGAGCCAGATATTCAGTCCTTGTCTGATATCTAAATCCGGAATCAGTCATGTCTGATCTCCCTACCCGAAGTCAATCATGTTTGATATTCGAGCCAGATATCCAGTCCCTGTCTGATATGCATAATCCGAAATCAATCATGTCTGATCTCCCTACCCGAAGTCAATCCTGTTTGATATTCGAGCCAGATATCCAGTCCCTGTCTGATATCCATAATCCGGAATCAGTCCTGTCTGATCTCCCTACCCGAAGTCAATCCTGTTTGATATTCGAACAAGATATCCAGTCCCTGTCTGATATCCATAATCTGGAATCAGTCATGTCTGATCTCCCTATCCGAAGTCAATCCTGTTTGATATTCGAGCTAGATATTCAGTCCCTGTCTGATATCCATAATTCGGAATCAGTCATGTCTGATCTCCCTACCCGAAGTCAATCCTGTTTGATATTCGAACCAGATATCCAGTCCCTGTCTGATATCCATAATCCGGAATCAGTCTTGTCTGATCTCCCTACCCGAAGTCAATCCTGTTTTATATTCAAGCCAGATATCCAGTCCCTGTCTGATATCCAAATCTGGAACCAGTGCATGTCTGATCCACAAACCCAAAAATCAATCCTGTTTGATATTCGCACCAGATATCCAGTTCCTGTCTGATATCCAAAACCAGAAATCCATGCTTATACCGGAGATTATTTCTTGTCCGACGACATGACCTGTGACACCAATTTTTGTCTAGTGGTTCCTTCCTGAATGCTAGTACTTGTCTAATACTTCCCTGTTTAAATCCACTCTCGGTGGTAACCGTCCGTTCGTGGTTCAGCTCCAACTTGGAAAACCGTTTCAGAATCCAGTGCTTGTCTGGCCTGCCATTATTTTGAAGATTAATCCCCGTTGGATAAGCCCTCGACCGGTAGTCAGTCCGCGCCTGACCTGCTCTATAAAATCCATTTCTAGACTAATGCCCAAGTGGTCCATTCTCCCCGGCAGGATGATTCCTTCTTCCCCATCGGGTTCAGTTGTGTTTTCCCACGGAGTCTGAACATGAGACTGTGAGCATTGATATCTCTCCCCGAGCGGAGATAGATTCTCCTCAACCAGATGTATCCTAGGAAGGATCATCATTTCCCCAGTTGAGTCATACACAGAAGTGTATATTCATTCCCAACAGTGGGTCAGTGTGCAGTTTTCTCGTAGAAGACCATCTGTAAGTGTTCAGCTCTCGATAGTTCAGACTGAAGTCTCCGGCAGAATTGAAATTCCCCACATAGTTGTATTCTCCCCGGCAGGTAGGAGTGATTCCGGCATCTAGTTGCCTATCCTCAGCCGAGTTTGCAGTCCTCCAAGAGAGTCGAGTCCTTGGAAGACATTCAAGCCATTATTGGTTTTCCCCTGGAGAATATTGAGTAGTTGTTGCTATACTTCCCCATCAGAGTCTGTATCTCCAAGAAGATTCTATCTGCGAAGGCCGTGCAGTTTATTTCTGCGATTGACATCGTTTCCTCAGCGGTTTGTGGTTTGTATACTCAGTTGAGCAAGTACAGGTTCTCGTAGAACTCTGTCCCCTGCAGAAAGTCGTCTGAAGCTCGCTTCCCCGGGTTGAGTCCAATTGAGATTGGCGTGACTTCTTCTCCTCGGCAAGATGACTCCTCCTCTCCACCAGAGTGGTTCTTTCTCCTTGACAGGAGGATTTTCCCTTCAGCATTTATTTTGCTGATGGGGTCATAACATTTTGCATGATTGCATAGCATCTACCCCAAAACGCGTAGCATTTCCACCGTGTGGAGCATTACGCCATTGTCAAACACATGCATGCGAAACATGAGCTAGGTCATTACCGTTCTTGTTTGCAGGTGTTCCTCATCAGAGTTGTTTGTTCAAGATGATTCTTGAAGTCCTTAGCAAAGTTGTTTGCTTAAGATGATTCTTAAAATCCCCAGTGAATTCGCCTGAGTTGTTTGCTCAAGATGATTCTTAGAGTCCCCAACGAAGTTTGTTTGTTCAGGATGATTCTTGAGTTCCTCAGAAGAGTTGTTTGTTCAGGATGATTCTTGAAATCCCTGGCGAAGTTGTTTGTTCATGATGATTCTTGAATTCCTCAGCAGAGTTTATTCATCCAGGATGATTCTGAAATCCCCGAAGCAGAGTTACTTGATAGTTCTCCAGAATCCTCAGCGGAGATGTGTCATCCCCAGCAGGTTTCAAACAGAGAAGTTGAAATTTCCCTTGAAGACTTACTGATGAATTCCGACTGTGATGTCGAAACAGCTCTCCTAGCTGACGCGGGGTGCCTGGCGGCAAACGATCGTATATCCTTATTGGTTCATGAGTGATTAAGGATTATATTTTTGACTTACTGACGAAGTCCGGCTGATGCCCGAGAATTTCTTTGAATGCCCGACGGCATAATTATGGAGATCGTCAAAAGTTCCTAATGACCTGATGAGTCCCGAAGAATTCTTCTGCTGCCGTGCCGTAGAATGCCTGACGGCAATATTAGTTATGTATCACCAGTTACCGTGTAACCAGTGATCCCTTAATGACTTGAGGAAAAAGCTGCAGTGAAATCTGATGATCATCCTGACGGAGATTTGGGTCAAATGTTGTGCAACTGCCATTTCAGACTTCAAAGATTGTCCTACCAATCAGAGTATCGTTTACTTGTGCGGTTGGCAAATTTCCGGTTACCGTGTAACCGATTCCCCATCAAGTTGTCGTGCAACTGTCATTTCCAATTTCGAAGATGTTCCTACCAATCAGAGTATCGTTTACCTGTGCGGTTGGCAAATCACCAGTTACCGTGTAACCGGTGATCCCTTGATGACTTGAGGACGAAGATCTACAGTGAATTCAGATGATCATCCTGACGGAGATTTGAAGATTAATCATTCACCAGCAAGTTGTCGTGCAACTATCAACATCAGCTATCCTTCACCAGTTACCGTGTAACCGGTGATCCCTTGAAGACGAAGTGCTACAGTGCAATTAGATTTTCAGATCAGTAATTCTCCAGATAGTTTTCGTGCAACTATCATTTCAGTTTCCAAAGATTTGTCCCCATCAGAGTATCGTTCACTGGTGCGGTGGGCAAATTTCCGGGTTTATTGGTATTCAACCGTCTTTTACCTTGATTGTTTGAGAGTCGTTCGCTTCTCACCCAGTCAGGTCCAAGCCGTTTGAATAGGGGCAGCTATTGCACCCCAAAATTTTCCTAACCTTGCTTTACCTAGCTTGTGTTCCATTGCATTCATATTAGCATTATCATCTGCATTGTATTGACATGTATGCAGGAGATCAAGAGGTATAACTACCAATCAAGGGCTACACAAGGCTATGAAGCTAGATAAGAGGTTTATTCAAGTGCCCAAGGGATGATTCCAAGGTCAACTCATCATGAATCGAGAGTGTGAGGAGTTCCTAGGCTAGGGTTGTTATGCTTGACAGTGTAAAATCTCCTAGTTTAGTGCCTAACTTCAAGACCACATAACTCAAGATGTGATTTTCATCTCACCTTGACCCTAACATGATTGTTGTAGAACATGATCATAGCTTTAATTTGAGTACTAGAAGTCCTTGATAGGGTTTATAGAACTCAAGTTATGAGTCAGACAAGTTACAGGTCATCAGAGGAATGTGAATTTGGAGCTTGAAAGTCAACCAACTTGCATGACACTTTTTCCCTAGAAAGATGATTCTCATGAACTTTTGACCAACATGAATGTTGTTCCTTATCTTTTTACCTTTCTAGAAAGTACTAGAAGTGCATGATTGGACTTGCAGAACTTAAGCTACAAGCTTTACAAGACAAGGGTATTTTGGGAATTTGTGATTATAGGCCATTTTGATTATGGGTCAAGTTCACCATCTTACATACCTCAGATGAAACTTTGTCCAACTTGAAAGTTGTTCAAAATGATGTTATTTGGCTAACCATGCACCAAGAATCCATTGACATGGATTAGAATGAGAAATGCTTGAAGAAGAATTCATGAATGAATCATTAAAGGAAGCTTGAAAAGGGCTAGTTCAAACCAATTCATTTTGGAACCAAATTAGGCCATATTTGTTCTTATTTTGAGTCCAATGGATATTTTAAGAACATTGGAAAAACTAAAAATCAAGTTTGAAGCCATTTACATGTGGAAATTCATGGTTTCTTCATCTTTAAGCAACAAATGCAAAATCAACCATCCATTCATTTCCAAGGGATCAATCTCAGCCACACATGATCCTTGCATCATAAGGAACTGATATGAACAGAATTGGAAGCTTCCACACACCATGTTCATGGAAATTACAAAGGAAAAAGTGAGAAAAATTGGAAAATTGGATTGAGTGAATTGGGCCACAATTGGGCCAAATAAGGATCCAAAACAGTTCTATATAAGTTTCTGGATGAATTCATAGCAAGGTTGGTGATTGGATTGAGCAAGAGAAGGTAAGAAGCACTTGAAAAAAGTTTGTTAGAGGTGAAAATTGAATTTCTACTTTGGAGCAATTTCAGAGGGAATTAATCATTCAAGAAGCTTCTCCAAGCATCATTGAAGGATTTTGAACAACTTTGATCAAGAATTCGTGCAAGAACACTCCACCATTGAAGCTCCAAACAAGGTTCTTATTTCTCATCCATACTCTCTGTTCTTGATGAGTTATTGCGCCATTTTTACATAATTATGATCCTTGGAGTATGTAGAAGCTTTTAGGATTTGTTTGGTTAGGTTCCATGAAATTTCAATAATTGACACCCTAGGTTGTAGTTTGATTTTCTCTCTTGTTAGTGGATGAAAATGGAAAAGAATTTGATATTCATGATGTAGGAAGTGAGAGGAAGAGATTAGTGGCTTCAATTTTAAGTTTTGAGAAATTTGATAATTCTTGAAGATTCTTGGATGATATTGATTTCTGAGTTTAATGGAGGAAAGTGAAAACAAATTTGATATTTGGATTCTACACGAAAAAATACACAAGTTTGGTTAAAAAAAATCAAGTTTTGGTTAAGAAATGAAAGAGTTGGATTTTTGGCTAGAGGTTGAAGATGACCAGAGCTCACCTCCAGCCACCGTCACCACTGTCCCCCACCGCGCGCGGATGTTCCCTCCGTTTTAATTTTCAAAATGCCAGATTAAGTCGTGACCGTTAGATCACACGTGTGAGTGGACTCGTTATGCGCTTTGCACGACCCAGATTCATCCGCGATTTGTCCTTCCTTTAGAGGCAAAACGCAGCGTTTTGCATTAGTTCCTCAGCTGGGCTTAGTTCGTTGCTATCAGCACCCCACACGCAGGCCCACACAGATATACACGCGTAACAATCACTTCCAGCACCCCCTTGCTGTTTCCTTTTAATTTCACTTTTCTTTTTTTATTAATATTGATTACTTGTTCATATTAATTCAGAAAAAATGATAAATGAGCTTAATAAATCATGAGGAAAATATGGTAGATAGTATGACATGTCTAGAATTTTGCCATAATTTTTAATTGCAATTTTAATTCTTTTTTCAATTAATTTTGTATTTTTCTTTTATGTGCTTTTCCATGAATAGAAATAATGCCATGTTAGTTTCTAGATTTTTGTTTCCATATCAATGCTTGGATTTAATCTCTGATTTTTTACATGGTGAATGTTGACATATTGTAGGACAGTGTATGATTTTTCTTACATTTTTTAGATGAATCTAAGTTTGATTTTGAGATAGGTTTTTAGGACTTCCCCCTTATGAATTCCATTTAGTATACATTGAGATGTAGGAATTGTTTAGACCTTTTGATTTAGGTTTTGCCCCTGGTTTTCGTACCATAGATTCTTAACACATTTAGGAAGCTCTAGGATTTTTTTTAGGATTTTTAGAGGTGATCTTCTATTATTGCCCCCATTTTACAAGTTGCTTATGGTTTAGGTGACCCTAACTAGGATAACTTCATAGATTAGTCTTTTAAGTGAACATTAGTTGATTCTAAGTTTCAAATCCTTTCTTGATAGAATAGAACTTAGGTAGATACCTCATTAGAACCTTGTTTAAGCCTTGATAGAGCTTTAGATTCCCCTAGTTTAGGTGATCCTTGTAGCTAGTCTTTAGGGTTTCTTAGAAGTTGCTATGGTGCCTTTTTTCCCTTATGTGATTTCTTCCCTGGGCTTTGCCCTACCCTCTTTCTCCAAGTCTTGAAGAGGAGCCCTCCTGGGAGAGCCTAATCCTTCCTTTGGTTGGATTCTGTGCATTCCTCAAGAGGTTGAGCCTTGAATTGACATTCATCAGTATAGTACATTCCTTTGGTCTGCACTATCTTTCTTCTTCAAGTCTTGATGAGGAGCCATCTTGGGAGAGCCTAATCCTTCCTTTGGTTGGATTCTATGCATTCCTCAGGAGGTTGAGCCTTGGATTGACATTCTTGGCATGGTATATACCCTTGGTTTATATACTGCCATCACTCTCCAAGTCCTTTTCTTAGGATCCCTCTTGGGAGAGCCTAATACTTCCCTTGGTTGAATTTTGTGCATTCCTCAACAGGTTGAGCCTGAGATGGACATTCTGTGTTAATACACTTTTAACCAGATACCTTAGATTGATATCTAGGACTAATACCCAGTCTTTTCTGTCCTATTGACGTAGGATCCCTCTTGGGAGATCCTAATCCTTCCCTTGGTTGGATTCTGTGCATTCCTCAAGAGGTTGAGCCCATGATGGACTCTGGTGTTGATACACCTCCAACCTGATGTAGCCTAGGATGACTTCCCTATTGCTCATTTTGGTTTCATTTCTCTTCCTTGTTTGATTTTCCTGATGCATTAGAATAAGTTCATATATAGAATATTTTGGGCTAGGTGCATGACTGCATTAAGAGGTTGAGTGGGTCTCCCTCTGCTTGCTTGCATTAAGGGTAGAGGTGATCCTCCCCTTGCTTGTGTGTTGTTTTTCTTTCTGTCTGATGTGATTGCTTAGAGGTTGAGCTGAGCTCCCTTTGCTTGTCTGTTTTGATTGTTTTCTTTGCTTGATTTCTTAGAGGTTGAGTGAGTCTCCCTCTGCTTGTATTGCTGCATTGCATTTGCATCTTTACTGTTTTCTTTTCTATTTATCTGTTTTACTGATGTTTAGCTGATGTTTTATCTATTGTCTGTTTCCCATTGACATGATCCCCTAGGACTCTCACTTCCTTTGATAAGGAAGTGATGATAGAACTTTAGGTTGAAACCTTTGCATGATAACATATAGGAGTTCCCTGCTTCAAAACTCAACCATAGGATGAATCCTTGGCATGACAACATTAGGGCTTGATAGTTTCCCCCATAGAGTTCGTTCTCTTCTCTCTCTAAAACAACAGTAAAAAATGTAATAAAGGCAAGTTGGTACAAGCACGTTACGAGCCTTAAGCCACTTGGGAAATGATAATTGAGCGGTCTCCTCTCAATCGTCTAGGGTGTATAGTATACGTCCTTTGGATGATATGCGACGCATTCGTTCCCAAGTCATAGTCTCTAGAGTTGTACGAACTACAGACATCCATAAAAAACACTTCTTCCGTAAAAGACAGAAAACAAATATCAAACCCTCTTTTTGCCCCGTGGGCCCATAACTCAAGGAAAACTTTTCTGAAGAAAAGAGTGTCGTTAACTCTCAGTTCTACCGCAAACGGTAACGCACGAGACTCTGACGAGCGAGCTGCATACACCAAACTGCTGGAACTGTTTGTTAACCCTACTCGGAAAAACAGATGAATCTGAATCCCCGTAATTCGTATTATCCCGAACTACGTAAGCTCTGATCTCTCATATCTGTTGAGAGTACGTAGGCACAATACTGACGTATTGGCGAGCCACCTTCCCCCATCCGTAACCCGTAGTTAGCCGAACTACATTGACTCTGATTTCTCGTTCTCTGACGAGAATACGTAGGCACGAAGCGCGATGCTTTCCCGAGTCAGTTTTCTTTTCTTTTCAGACCAGCCTTGATAGGTAGATAGATAAAACAACCCATCAGATAAACACAACAAGTGTGAATCCTGTTGAGTACAACGGACGTGAGGGGTGCTAATACCTTCCCCTTGCGTAACCGACTCCCGAACCCAAACATGGTTGCGATGACCTTATCTTATACCTTTTCGTCAAGTTTTTCCGATCATTTCCTTTCCCTTTTTGTGGGATAAATAACGAAAGGTGGCGACTCTTCTGTTTTGCCGGCACCTTATTTTCACGGTAGCGACAGCTGGCGACTCTGTTGGGGACGTAATAGCTGCTGGGGACTTTTCCCATCCCCTATGATGGGACCGTTTCCCATCCCCTATGCGAGTCAATCCTAGCGCTTGCTTGTTTATCTGTTGGGTTTGCATTTATTTATCGCATTTTACTTTCCCGCACTTTATTTTTCAGTATAATATGATTATTTGTTGTGGTGTTGTAGGAGGGGGGCTCTGATGAGTGATAAGCCAGACCCAGGCTTGAGAGCATATACGTAGTATTAGAGTGGATTAGTGGTGGACGTGCTTGCTTTGCTTGCATCAGTTCCCATATAATCCACACTCAGACGAGGCTCTCTTTGATGACTTCCTATCGATCCTTTGAACTCGAGGGGATTTCGGGTCTGAGGATTGTCGACTCTAGGGATCGATCATTTGTGACTCAGCTAAGTGAGGCCTCTTCAGGGAGTGATGATGCCAAACCAGAAATGGTGAACGTATCATCATTTCGTGAAAGTCTGTGACGCTAGGAAACGCATAGGATGCGGAACCTTGTCTGTGATTAGGTCCATACCTGTGAGCAGGGTCGGGTTATTGCAGGAAACTTTACCTTCAGACAACCTGGTTTTCTTGACAGTGAATCAGTATTGTTGGTATCAGAGGGTTCTCATCATCAGAGATATGTTTGTTCTTGACAGAGCAGAATTATGGTCCTCTTCAGTCGACAACACATCACTCTTGATCTCTTGCTGCATCTTTGCACTTGCATTTGCATCATCATACCATGTTTGCATTTTGCATCTTGCATTCTCATTTGCATTGCAGGTTGTTCCCGGGGGCTTCATGTTCTTATCTCTGCTTGGTTTGCAACAATGATAGGATTGAGCAGGTCAGATTCCACAGATATCCCACTCGAGGTAATCAACAAAGGGTAATGGATCAAGTTCAAGCCGAAGCGCAGGAGCTCAGAGCTCGCATGAATTAGTTCATGGAAATGATACAGGGCATCGCAGCAGGACAAGAACAGCTAAGAACCATAGTTCAATCGTTAATGGCACGGGTGAACGAAGAAGGTGTTGTCCAGGGAGGTGCTGGTGTTATCCCTCCTGTTGGTGGTTCTGTTCCACCTCCTATCCCTGTTGTTGTTACACCTCCGGGCGGAGGCGCTGAGAATGGAAATGGCAATGTTGCTGGTGGGAGTGCCCACCCTGGGCATAGAACCGCCGGTCTTCTCTGGGAAGATCACCAAAGCGATATCTTTTCCATGAGAGATATGGAAGCAGCCATGCCAACTGAAGCTGAACAGAGGTTTAAGCTGATTGAAGAGAAGATGAAGGCCTTTGAGAATTAGAACTCTCTGGGCCTTGATATGTCTGATATGGGTCTGGTTCCAGGAGTCAGAATTCCTCCCAAGTTCAGGGTGCTAGAATTCGACAAGTACAAAGGGACAACCTGCCCTCGAGTCCACATCCGAGCATACTTCCGAAGGATGTCTGCATATTCTAAAGACGAAAAGTTGCTAATGCATTTCTTCCAGGATAGTCTGACCGGGGTATCATTGGAATGGTATATGGGGCTTGAGAGAACCCACATCTGTAGTTGGAAAGAGTTGGCTGAATCTTTTGTGCGTCATTATCAGTATAATAGTGATCTGGCACCAACCAGGCTGCAACTTCAGAGTTTGTCACAAAAGAGTACTGAGAGCTTCAAGGAGTACGCCCAGAGATGGCGAGACTTGGCAGCAAGAGTACAACCTCCCCTGATGGGGAGAGAGCTGAATGACATGTTCACGGCTACACTTCCTGGTGTGTATTATGAAAAACTGATAGGTTGTATGACTGCAAATTTCTCGGATCTGGTAATAGCAGGGGAAAGAGTCGAAAGCGGTATCAAACTGGGAAAGATCCAAGTCGCTCATGTTTCTGCTAAAGATGCAAAGAAGCTGCATGTTGGAGAAACTAGTGTTGTGTCTACTCCAATTGCTGGTCAACGTTCAGCCCGAAGCCAACAACCTCGTGCTCCTCGGCAGCAAAACTATCGGCGCCAGAATCAAGATAGGCCTCGTAACAACCTGGAAAGGAGGACTTCTCCTCTTCACCACGTTCCAATGCCGCTCAGCCAGATTCTGCCGCATCTGGTTCAAAACTCGTTGGTGGAGCCTAAGGCTCTCAAACCAAAGCCAGAGCCTTATCCTCCGGGATACGACCCCAGTGTTCAATATGATTATCATGCAGGATCCCAGGGGCACGCGACTGAAGATTGCAAGGCTTTTCAAGCCAAAGTGCAACACTTGATGGACCAAGAATACATTTCCTTTTCCGAAGGAGAGCTGGTTGTACATGTCGACCTTTCATCTGATTGAGTTTGAAAACTTCAAGGGTTGCATCTCCCAAGTCAGTGGTTCAGATACAAGAAGCTCGATTCTCGAAAGCTGGCGATCTGCATTTTATCATGTCATTTGTTTACATTTGTAGTTTCTTTCCTATTATAATGCAAATTTCGTTTGTAAAGCATGTTGTTTTTCAATAGATATTGATAATGAAATAAATATGCATGTTTTGAACTAATCCATTCGTGTTCACTCTATTACTTTCTTTTATTTTAAACGCTTGTTTAAGTGGAGTCCGGGGAGGATGACGAAATCCAACGATGCGTAAGCTTCCGATGCTATGCTTTTGAATAAAAACCTGTTGATGATGTACAGGCATTGTTTCAATCCCAAACACCGGAGATATAAGGAAGATAATCCCTTGTTAACTCCTTTGAGCCTAGTAGTAGGAGTTTATTTCTGAAGATGAAAAACTCTAAATCTTAACCTGGGGCAGGGTAGGTGTCAGTTAATTTGATCAAGCGTTCAAATTACAAAAGGAGTGTCCGTTCGAGGATCAATCACACCGCTATAGGTCATACCTAAAAAACCATGATGGTTAAACCTGGCCGATCAGGAGTGAAACAGTCACAATCTCTTTAACAAGTCATAAGATCCGATGTCATGCGATTTGTTCAAAAAAAAAGAATCGAAAGGAAAAAGCCCGCTAAGTCGAATCTTCCAAGCAAGCGACTTAGGCAAAAATTAGGGTACCCCCGCTGGACTTCAAAATTGAAGAAACTCAAAAGAGTTAGTCCAGGCAAAAGTTAGGGGAAAACGAAAAAATGAAAGAACGAAAAACAAAAAGCGAAAAAAGATTACGAAAGAAAAATCCTCAAACAAGAACAAAATCGTGTGGCTCCGGACGCCAAAAGACAAAAAGAGAGTGATTGTCACTTCAAAAAGTGTAATTTCTTGAACTGTCACTCAACCTTTGAAAGGTGAGCGCCAAGCTCGAATTAGCTGAACGTAGGATCGGAGAACATCAAGGTGAATGGGTGGGTTAAAATGAATTTTGGGCCTTTATCCTTTCTTTCTTGAAACTGTGAACCTGACCACGTTACAACCTTTAAAAGTCCTAATTGAAATAGGTTTGTTTCGAAAGCATACTTCGGTGAAGATCGCATCGGAGCTGACTCCTAGAAAGGATTCCCAGTACAGCGTTGTATTAATATTGACATGTAGATGAATGATTTCATACATTTTATGTCATAAATTTTTTTTCCAGTGAACAGAAATGGATTTTGAAAACTACCATATGCATTGCATTTGATATGTCTTTTATGCAGAACAGTTTGTTTTACTTACGAGTAAGCGCTTGACAGCGGGAAAGTTGCCACGATGGAAAGATTTGATCAGGACAGAATGCAGAATGCCTGAATATTTCGGTGAACCGGGGCAACCTACGTCAAATGATCACAGCATGGGAGTCAGCCACTCCAGAAGTCAGTAATCCGGGGCAATCAGGTCGAGATTTGATGAATCTCTCGCAGCCAAGGGTACTACTCCCCACAGATCAGCCCATGAGGGGCAAAGTCATGACAAGGCTGGGGCAGGCCACCCCGAGAGCGTCAAAGCTATCCTTATCCTAAAGGCGATTAACTTGAAGCACCTTTGTAGAGGTTCAAAGGGCTGAAGTCGTTCGTATCAAACCGCCAGAGTACAGAGATCTCAGGTTTCCTTTCGAAAGGATGTTATGAAGATCCCACAGGTTGGGACAAAAGCTGAAAGCGAAGGAGTCGTTCCTCTCCGTATCTGCAAAGTCCAGTCCTTGTTTGGCAAACCCGAAGTCAATCCTGTTTGATATTTGAGCCAGATATCCAGTCCCTGTCTGATATCCAAATCCGGAATCAGTCCTGTCTGATCTCCCTACCCGAAGTCAATCCTGTTTGATATTCGAGCCAGATATCCAGTCCCTGTCTGATATCCATAATCTGGAATCAGTCCTGTCTGATCTCCCTACCCGAAGTCAATCCTGTTTGATATTCGAGCCAGATATCCAGTCCCTATCTGATATCCATAATCCGGAATCAGTCCTGTCTGATCTCTCTACCCGAAGTCAATCCTGTTTGATATTCGAGCCAGGTATCTAGTCCTTGTCTGATATCCATAATCCGGAATCAGTCCTGTCTGATCTCTCTACCCGAAGTCAATCCTGTTTAATATTCGAGCCAGATATCCAGTCCCTGTCTGATATTCATAATCTGGAATCAGTCCTGTCTGATCTCCCTACCCGAAGTCAATCATGTTTGATATTCGAACCAGATATCCAGTCCCTGTCTGATATCCATAATCTGGAATCAGTCCTGTCTGATCTCCCTACCCAAAGTCAATCCTGTTTTATATTCGAGCCAGATATCCAGTCCCTGTCTGATATCCAAATCTGGAACCAGTGCATGTCTGATCCTCAAACCTGAAAATCAATCCTGTTTGATATTCGCACCAGATATCCAGTTCCTGTCTGATATCCGAAACCAGAAATCCATGCTTATACTGGAGATTATTTCTTGTCCGACGACTTGACCTGTGACACCAATTTTTGTCTAGTGGTTCCCCCCTGAATGTTGGATTTCATATTATCCTTCACCACGTATGTACTCAAATAAAGAGCCGCAACAATAGCTTTAGGAGCAGGAAATTCCATAGATTCATGAAAGAGAACCCGATCTTTGATCAGAATATCCAAAATGAGAGAACAACTCCAAATTGCTTTGAGTGGTCTTGGCAAGCAGACTATGAATCGGACCAAACTCTGGCAATTGAAACTTGTAATTGACAACACCCTTTTTACTAGTGTCCATCTCTCTGAATCTTTAGCAACAAGAATCAAAATGAAGATGAAAACCCTGGAAATACATAACATGAATGTTAGGATGCAATGATTATGCACATGCAAATGTAAACACGTGATCAAAGTTTCCATGAACTCTGAATAGATATTGTACTGCTGGCTGAATAGGATCAAAGTTTTGCTTCACCGAGAAAACCAGAATACCAGAGCAACCATAATACCAGAATACCATAACCAAATGTACACACCAATAAGAAAACCAGAAAACCGGGTAGGTTGAAAGTCAAGGTTTCCTGCAAAACTCATCCCTCTCACATGTGGGTTCTAGTCCTGGAAAAAGGCATCCTATGCAGGTCATCAGTATCACAGACTCTCAGGTTGAGAAATGATGATATGTTCACCATTTCTAGTTTGGCATCATTATCAATCAATGAGGCCTCAACTGATTTCCCATGAATGGTCTCCAGAGTCATAAGCTCCCAAAGGAACACCCTGGTTATGTATAGGCATACAGGTCAGAGCATTTCCCAAGGGAACCTCGTCTGAACGTGGATCTCATGTCTACAATATGTATCAAGTGCTACGCGTGCCAACACAAGCCCACTTTAATCCTATGTGTATACTCAAGCCTGGGTATTGGGCTTATCTTTCATGAAACAATCCCACCCAACAACACAGCAGCAGCATAGCAGTATGATAACAGTAATCAAATGCAATAATATAATGCAAATGTGATAATATACAATAATAATGTATATAAAATCATAAAAATAAAAACCTAAAGAACAGAAACAGACAAGCGCTAGGATTGACTTACATAGGGAACCAGATTCCCCAGCAGAAACAGACAAGCGCTAGGATTGACTTGCATAGGGAACCACATTCCCCAACAGAAACAGACAAGCGCTAGGATTGCCTATTATTCCCTCGTGCAATGGGAAAGTCAGAGTCAACGTAGTTCGGTAAAAAAACGGGTGAAATGGAAGGTTTCTCGCCAAAACATCATCCTCTTGTACCTACATATCCTTATTTGGTATGAGAAATCAGAGCAGCGGTAGTTCAGCTCACCACAGGTTGCTTAATTTTTTTAACGAGCGATGTTAAGTTCTCATTCCAGCAGTTAGGACCGGGGCCTGTTTGTCGTAGAACAGAAAAATGACGCATTCTTTCTGAAAATGATTTGACAAACGATCTCGAGGGATGAAAATGGTTTGAATTTGTTTGTGAGTCTTAGAGAAATGAATTGACTTTATTTGGAATATGAATTACACTAAAGTCTATGACATAGGATCGAATACTCCGCATTAATGATCCAAGCGTCTCGCGCACAAAGTATCCTAAGATGACGTTAGAAATTCATCTGCTTATCTTTTCCTATGTACTTAAGGCTCGTGATATACAATGCACATTATCTTTATTAAGTGTTTTGACTTTGTTTTGAGAGAGAAGAAGAGAAAGACTCACGGAAAGTCTAAAAGGGAAACTCGGTCCAAACGTTGCCATGCAAAATGACCCTAAAGTCGCGATGCAAAAGGAAATTATATTCTAATGTAAGCATGCAAAAGGTTGACCTACGATAGAGGTTACAAGGCGGCCAGTATACTTTTCATAATTAACTTAACAACAATGCTATTCTTACACCCTTTTTTGAGACCAAATACTTACACGGTATATAATGTTCACCGTATTTATAGGATGAACATTACACGCACGTACGCAAGCACGCACATAGACACAGACACGCACACACAGACACACACAGACACAGACACACAGACACAGAGACACACACGCACACACATACACTTATATATATATATATATATATATATATATATATATATATATATATATATATATATATATATATATATATATATATATATATATATATATATATATATATATATATATATATATATATATATATATATATATATATATATATATTTAAAAAAATCATTCAAACAAACTCGAAGTTTATTAAAAGGCGGCCAATATAATTTTCATAATTAACTGAACAGCAATGATATTCCTACACCCTTTTTTGACACCAAATACTTACACCATATATACTGTTCTCCGTATGTATACGATGAAGAATACACGCACGCATGCACACAGACACAGACACGCACACACGCACACACACACACACACATATATATATATACATACATACATACATACATACATACATACATACATACATACATACATACATACATACATACATATATATATATATATATATATATATATATATATATATATATATATATATATATATATATATATATATATATATATATATATATATATATATATTATAAAAAAAATCATCCAAACAAACCCAAATTTTATAAGTGAACTAAAATTATAAAAAGGAGGCCAATATAATTTTCATAATTAACTTAACAGCAATGCTATTCCTAAACCCTTTTTTGACACCATATACTTACATTGTATATACTGTTCATCGTATTTATACAATGAACAATACACGCACATACGCAAACACGCATGCACGCACGCACTCACACAGGCACACAAACACAGACACATTCACAGACACACGCGCACACACCCACGGACACACACAGACACAGACACAAACACTCACACACACACACACACAAAGATATATATATATATATATATATATATATATATATATATATATATATATATATATATATATATATATATATATATATATATATATATATATATATTTAAAAAAATCATTCAAACAAACTCTAATATTATAAGTGAACAAAAATTATTAAAAGGCGACCAATATAATTTTCATAATTAACTTAACAACAATGTTATTCCTACGACCTTTTTTGACACCAAATACTTACACTGTATATACTGTTCAACGTATTTATATGATGAACAATACACGCACGCACACACGCACACCGACACAGACACGCGCGCGCGCGTCCATGTAGACACACACAGAGATAGACACACAGACACAGACAGAGACACACATTCACGGACACGTACGCACACACACACACACACATATGTATATATATATATATATATATATATATATATATATATATATATATATATATATATATATATATATATATATATATATATATATATATATATATATATATATATATATATATATATATATATATATATATATATATATATATATATATATATATATATATATATATATATATATATATATATATATATTATTAAAAAAATCATTCAAACTAGCTCAAATTTTATATGTGAACTAAAATTATAAAAAGGCGGCCAATAAAATTTTCATAATTAACTTAACAACAACGTTATTCCTAAACCCTTTTTCGACACAAAATACTTACACCGTATATATTATTCACCGTATTTATACAATGAACAATACACGCACACACCCAAGCACACAAACACGCATGCATGCACGCACTTACGCAGGCACACACGGACACAGACACAGACACATTGACAGACACGCGCACACACACCCACAGACACACATAGGCACACAAACATAGACACAGACAAACACACACGCGCACGCAAATGTGTGTGTGTGTGTGTGTGTGTGTGTATATTAAAAAAAAATCTTTCAAACAAACTCTAACTTTATAAGTTAACTAGAATTATTAAAAGGCGGCCAATATAATTTTCATAATTAACTTAACAGCAATGTTATTCCTACACCCTTTTTTGACACCAGATACTTACACCGCATATACTGTTCACCGTATTTATATAATCAACAATACACGCAAGCACGCACACTCGCACACTCGCACTCACGCACGCACGCAATCACACACACACACACACACATAGATAGATATATTTATATATATTTATATATGTATGTATATAATTTTTTAAAAAAATCATTCAAACAAACTCAAATTTCATAAGTGAACTAAAATTGTTAAAAGGCGACCAATATGATTTTCATAATTAACTTAATAGCAATGTTATTCCTACGACCTTTTTTCACACCAAATACTTACACCGTATATATTGTTCACCTAATTTATACAATGAACAATACACGCACGCCAGCACTCACACACTTACGTCGTATTATAAAAAAGTCATTCAAACTAACTCAAATTTTTATAAGTAAACTAAAATTATAAAAAGGCGGCCAATATAATTCTCATAATTAACTTAACAGCAATGTTATTCCTAAACCATTTTTTGACACAAAATACTTACACCGTATATACTGTTTACCGTATTTATACAATGAACAATACACACACACCTAGGCACACAAACACGCATGCACATACGCAATTACACAGCCACACACGGACACAGACACAAACACATTGACAGACACGCGCACACACACACCCAAACACACATAGACACACACAGACACATACACACAAACAAAGCTACAGACACACACAGACACAAACATACACGCGCGCGCACACACACACATATATATAATCATTTAAACAAACTCTATTTTTATAAGTGAACTAAAATTATTAAAAGGCGGTCAATATAATTTTCATAATTAACTTAACAACAATGCTATTCCTACACCCTTTTTTGACACCAAATACTTACAGCGTATATATAGTTCACCGTATTTATACAATGAACAATACACGCACAAACACAAGCACACACGCACGCACACAGACACGCACACTCACA